>OW052035.1:34550657-35750657 GCA_932526305.1 Epicampocera succincta | reverse complement strand
AAGTGAAGACTGGTGCACTGGAATGGTAGAAGTGTCCACTATAAAATATCAAAAATTCATAGCCGCACATATTACCATTCCAGTTTTATAGCCAAAAACTTATTTTGGTAATAAATAATTTTTCACTAGAAAAAGTTTGCTGGGTGTGTATCTCATCCCCAGGGCCTAACCAGGAAGTGGCAACTGGTGTACTGGAATGGTCCATGTGCCCACTATAAAATATCAAAAATCCTAAGACGCACATGTTACCATTTTTGTTTTATAGCCAAAAACTTTGTTCGCACCTTTTTCACCACAAAAAGTTTTCTGGGTGTGTATCTCATGCCCTAGGCCGAACCAGGAAGTGACAACTGGTGCCCTGGAATGGTCTATGTGCCCACTATAAAATATCAAAATCCTAAGACGCCCATGTTACAATTTTTTTTGTATAGCCAAAAATTTTGTTCGCGCCTTTTTCACCACAAAAAGTTTGCTGGGTGTGTATCTCATCCCCTAGGCCGAACCAGGAAGTGACAACTAGTGCGCTGAAATGGTACATGTGTCCACTATAAATTATCAAAAATTCTCAGCCGCACATATTACTATTTCAGTTTTATGGCCAAAAACTTTGTTTGCGCCTTTTTCACCACATAAAGTTTGCTGGGTGTGTATCTCATCCCCTAGGCCGAAACAAGAAGTGACAACTGGTGACCTGGAATGGTCCATTAGCCCACTATAAGATATCAAAAATCCTAAGACGCACATGTTACCATTTTTGTTTTATAGCAAAAAACTTTGTTCGCGCCTTTTGCACCACAAAAAGTTTGCTGGGTGTGTATCTCATCCCCTAGGCCGAACCAGGAATTGACAACTAGTGCGCTGAAATGGTACATGTGCCCACTATAAAATATCAAAAATCATAAGACGCACATGTTACCATTTTTGTTTTATAGCCAAAAACTTTGTTCGCGCCATTTTCACCACAAAAAGTTTGCTGGGTGTGTATCTCATCCCCTAGGCCGAACCAGGAAGTGACAACTAGTGCGCTGAAATGGTACATATGTCCACTATAAATTATCAAAAATTCTCAGCCGCACATATTACTATTTAAGTTTTATGGCCAAAAACTTTGTTTGCGCCTTTTTCACCACATAAAGTTTGCTGGGTGTGTATCTCATCCCCTAGGCCGAAACAAGAAGTGACAACTGGTGACCTGGAATGGTCCATTAGCCCACTATAAGATATCAAAAATCCTAAGACGCACATGTTACCATTTTTGTTTTATAGCCAAAAACTTTGTTCGCGCCTTTTGCACCACAAAAAGTTTGCTGGGTGTGTATCTCATCCTCTAGGCCGAACCAGGAATTGACAACTAGTGCGCTGAAATGGTACATGTGTCCACTATAAAATATTAAAATTTCTTAGCCGCACATATTACCATTTCAGTTTTATGCCCAAAAACTTTGTTTGCGCCTTTTTCACCACATAAAGTTTGCTGGGTGTGTCTCATCCCCTAGGCCGAAACAAGAAGTGACAACTGGTGCACTGGAATGGTACATGTGTCCACTATAAAATATCAAAAATTCATAGCCGTACATATTACCATTCCAGTTTTATGGCCAAAAACTTTGTTCGCGACTTTTTCTCTATAAAAAGTTTGCTGGGTTTGTATTTTGTCTCCAGGGCCGAACCAAGAAATGACAACTAGTGCGCTGAAATATAACATATATCCACTATAAAATATAAAAAATTCTTGGCCGCACATATAACCATTTCAGTTTTATAGCAAAAAACTTTGTTCGCGCCTTTTTACCCACATTAAGTTTGCTGGGTGTGTATCTCATCCCCTAGGCCGAACCAGGAAGTGAAGACTGGTGCACTGGAATGGTAGAAGTGTCCACTATAAAATATCAAAAATTCATAGCCGCACATATTACCATTCCAGTTTTATAGCCAAAAACTTATTTTGGTAATAAATAATTTTTCACTAGAAAAAGTTTGCTGGGTGTGTATCTCATCCCCAGGGCCTAACCAGGAAGTGGCAACTGGTGTACTGGAATGGTCCATGTGCCCACTATAAAATATCAAAAATCCTAAGACGCACATGTTACCATTTTTGTTTTATAGCCAAAAACTTTGTTCGCGCCTTTTTCACCACAAAAAGTTTTCTGGGTGTGTATCTCATGCCCTAGGCCGAACCAGGAAGTGACAACTGGTGCCCTGGAATGGTCTATGTGCCCACTATAAAATATCAAAATCCTAAGACGCCCATGTTACAATTTTTTTTGTATAGCCAAAAATTTTGTTCGCGCCTTTTTCACCACAAAAAGTTTGCTGGGTGTGTATCTCATCCCCTAGGCCGAACCAGGAAGTGACAACTAGTGCGCTGAAATGGTACATGTGTCCACTATAAATTATCAAAAATTCTCAGCCGCACATATTACTATTTCAGTTTTATGGCCAAAAACTTTGTTTGCGCCTTTTTCACCACATAAAGTTTGCTGGGTGTGTATCTCATCCCCTAGGCCGAAACAAGAAGTGACAACTGGTGACCTGGAATGGTCCATTAGCCCACTATAAGATATTAAAAATCCTAAGACGCACATGTTACCATTTTTGTTTTATAGCAAAAAACTTTGTTCGCGCCTTTTGCACCACAAAAAGTTTGCTGGGTGTGTATCTCATCCCCTAGGCCGAACCAGGAATTGACAACTAGTGCGCTGAAATGGTACATGTGCCCACTATAAAATATCAAAAATCATAAGACGCACATGTTACCATTTTTGTTTTATAGCCAAAAACTTTGTTCGCGCCATTTTCACCACAAAAAGTTTGCTGGGTGTGTATCTCATCCCCTAGGCCGAACCAGGAAGTGACAACTAGTGCGCTGAAATGGTACATGTGTCCACTATAAATTATCAAAAATTCTCAGCCGCACATATTACTATTTAAGTTTTATGGCCAAAAACTTTGTTTGCGCCTTTTTCACCACATAAAGTTTGCTGGGTGTGTATCTCATCCCCTAGGCCGAAACAAGAAGTGACAACTGGTGACCTGGAATGGTCCATTAGCCCACTATAAGATATCAAAAATCCTAAGACGCACATGTTACCATTTTTGTTTTATAGCCAAAAACTTTGTTCGCGCCTTTTGCACCACAAAAAGTTTGCTGGGTGTGTATCTCATCCTCTAGGCCGAACCAGGAATTGACAACTAGTGCGCTGAAATGGTACATGTGCCCACTATAAAATATCAAAAATCCTAAGACGCACATGTTACCATTTTTGTTTTATAGCAAAAACTTTGTTCGCGCCTTTTGCACCACAAAAAGTTTGCTGGGTGTGTATCTCATCCTCTAGGCCGAACCAGGAATTGACAACTAGTGCGCTGAAATGGTACATGTGTCCACTATAAATTATCAAAAATTCTCAGCCGCACATATTACTATTTAAGTTTTATGGCCAAAAACTTTGTTTGCGCCTTTTTCACCACATAAAGTTTGCTGGGTGTGTATCTCATCCCCTAGGCCGAAACAAGAAGTGACAACTAGTGACCTGGAATGGTCCATTAGCCCACTATAAGATATCAAAAATCCTAAGACGCACATGGTACCATTTTGGTTTTATAGCCAAAAACTTTGTTCGCGCCTTTTTCACCACAAAAAGTTTGCTGGGTGTATATCTCATCCCCTAGGCCGAACCAGGATGTGACAACTAGTGCGCTGAAATGGTACATGTGTCCACTATAAAATATTAAAAATTCTTGGTCGCACATATTATCATTTCAGTTTTATGGCCAAAAACTTTGTTTGTGCCTTTTTCACCACATAAAGTTTGCTGGGTTTGTATTTCGTCTCCAGGGCCGAACCAAGAAATGACAACTAGTGCGCTGAAATATTACATATATCCACTATAAAATATAAAAAATTCTTGGTCGCACATATTATCATTTCAGTTTTATGGCCAAAAACTTTGTTTGTGCCTTTTTCACCACATAAAGTTTGCTGGGTGTGTATCTCATCCCCAGGGCCTAACCAGGAAGTGGCAGCTGGTGTACTGGAATGGTACATGTGTCCACTATAAAATATCAAAAATTCATAGCCGCACATATAACCATTTCAGTTTTATGCCCAAAAACTTTGTTTGCGCCTTTTTCACCACATAAAGTTTGCTGGGTGTGTTTCATCCCCTAGGCCGAAACAAGAAGTGACAACTGATGCACTGGAATGGTACATGTGTCCACTATAAAATATCAAAAATTCATAGCCGCACATATTACCATTCCAGTTTTATGGCCAAAAACTTTGTTCGCGACTTTTTCTCTATAAAAAGTTTGCTGGGTTTGTATTTTGTCTCCAGGGCCGAACCAAGAAATGACAACTAGTGCGCTGAAATATAACATATATCCACTATAAAATATAAAAAATTCTTGGCCGCACATATAACCATTTCAGTTTTATAGCAAAAAACTTTGTTCGCGCCTTTTTACCCACATTAAGTTTGCTGGGTGTGTATCTCATCCCCTAGGCCGAACCAGGAAGTGAAGACTGGTGCACTGGAATGGTAGAAGTGTCCACTATAAAATATCAAAAATTCATAGCCGCACATATTACCATTCCAGTTTTATAGCCAAAAACTTATTTTGGTAATAAATAATTTTTCACTAGAAAAAGTTTGCTGGGTGTGTATCTCATCCCCAGGGCCTAACCAGGAAGTGGCAACTGGTGTACTGGAATGGTCCATGTGCCCACTATAAAATATCAAAAATCCTAAGACGCACATGTTACCATTTTTGTTTTATAGCCAAAAACTTTGTTCGCGCCTTTTTCACCACAAAAAGTTTTCTGGGTGTGTATCTCATGCCCTAGGCCGAACCAGGAAGTGACAACTGGTGCCCTGGAATGGTCTATGTGCCCACTATAAAATATCAAAATCCTAAGACGCCCATGTTACAATTTTTTTTGTATAGCCAAAAATTTTGTTCGCGCCTTTTTCACCACAAAAAGTTTGCTGGGTGTGTATCTCATCCCCTAGGCCGAACCAGGAAGTGACAACTAGTGCGCTGAAATGGTACATGTGTCCACTATAAATTATCAAAAATTCTCAGCCGCACATATTACTATTTCAGTTTTATGGCCAAAAACTTTGTTTGCGCCTTTTTCACCACATAAAGTTTTCTGGGTGTGTATCTCATGCCCTAGGCCGAACCAGGAAGTGACAACTGGTGCCCTGGAATGGTCTATGTGCCCACTATAAAATATCAAAATCCTAAGACGCCCATGTTACAATTTTTTTTGTATAGCCAAAAACTTTGTTCGCGCCTTTTGCACCACAAAAAGTTTGCTGGGTGTGTATCTCATCCTCTAGGCCGAACCAGGAATTGACAACTAGTGCGCTGAAATGGTACATGTGCCCACTATAAAATATCAAAAATCCTAAGACGCACATGTTACCATTTTTGTTTTATAGCAAAAACTTTGTTCGCGCCTTTTGCACCACAAAAAGTTTGCTGGGTGTGTATCTCATCCTCTAGGCCGAACCAGGAATTGACAACTAGTGCGCTGAAATGGTACATGTGTCCACTATAAAATATCAGAACTCCTAAGACGCACATGTTACCATTTTTGTTTTATAGCCAAAAACTTTATTCGTGCCTTTTTCACCACAAAAAGTTTGCTGCGTGTGTATCTCATCCCCTAGGCCGAACCAGGAAGTGACAACTAGTCCGCTGAAATGGTACATGTGTCCACTATAAAATATTAAAAATTCTTAGCCGCACATATTACCATTTCAGTTTTATGCCCAAAAACTTTGTTTGCGCCTTTTTCACCACATTAAGTTTGCTGGGTGTGTATCTCATCCCCTAGGCCGAACCAGGAAGTGAAAACTAGTGCACTGGAATGGCAGATGTGTCCACTATAACATATCAAAAATTCATAGCCGCACATATTACCATTCCAGTTTTATAGCAAAAAACTTATTTTAGTAATAAATAATTTTTCACTAGAAAAAGTTTGCTGGGTGTGTATCTCATCCCCAGGGCCTAACCAGGAAGTGGCATCTGGTGTACTGGAATGGTCCATGTGCCCACTATAAAATATCAAAAATCCTAAGACGCCCATGTTACCATTTTTTTTGTATAGCCAAAAACTTTGTTCGCGCCTTTTTCACCACAAAAAGTTTTCTGGGTGTGTATCTCATGCCCTAGGCCGAACCAGGAAGTGACAACTGGTGCCCTGGAATGGTCCATGTGCAACTATAAAATATCAAAAATCCTAAGACGCCCATGTTACCATTTTTTTTGTATAGCCAAAAACTTTGTTCGCGCCTTTTTCACCACAAAAAGTTTGCTGGGTGTGTATCTCATCCCCTAGGCCGAACCAGGAAGTGAACACTAGTGCGCTGAAATGGTACATGTGTCCACTATAAATTATCAAAAATTCTTAGCCGCACATATTACCATTTCAGTTTTATGGCCAAAAACTTTGTTTGCGCCTTTTTCACCACATAAAGTTTGCTGGGTGTGTATCTCATCCCCTAGGCCGAAACAAGAAGTGACAACTGTAGACCTGGAATGGTCCATGTGCCCACTATAAAATATCAAAAATCCTAAGACGCACATGTTACCATTTTTGTTTTATAGCCAAAAACTTTGTTCGCGCCTTTTTCACCACAAAAAGTTTGCTGGGTGTGTATCTCATCCCCTAGGCCGAACCAGGAAGTGACAACTAGTGCGCTGAAATGGTACATGTGCCCACTATAAAATATCAAAAATTCATAGCCGCACATATTACCATTCCAGTTTTATAGCCAAAAACTTATTTTGGTAATAAATAATTTTTCACTAAAAAAAGTTTGCTGGGTGTGTATCTCATCCCCATGGCCTAACCAGGAAGTGGCAACTGGTGTACTGGAATGGCCCATGTGCCCACTATAAAATATCAAAAATCCTAAGACGCACATGTTACCATTTTTTTTTATAGCCAAAAACTTTGTTCGCGCCTTTTTCACCACAAAAAGTTTGCTGGGTGTGTATCTCATGCCCTAGGCCGAACCAGGAAGTGACAACTGGTGCCCTGGAATGGTCTATGTGCCCACTAAAAAATATCAAAAATCTTTAGACGCCCATGTTACCATTTTTGTTTTATAGCCAAAAACATTGTTCGCGCCTTTTTCACCACAAAAAGTTTGCTGGGTGTGTATCTCATCCCCTAGGCCGAACCAGGAAGTGACAACTAGTGCGCTGAAATGGTACATGTGTCCACTATAAAATATTAAAAATTCTTAGCCGCACATATTACCATTTCAGTTTTATGGCCAAAAACTTTGTTCGCGCCTTTTTCACCACATTAAGTTTGCTGGGTGTGTATCTCATCCCCTAGGCCGAAACAGGAAATGACAACTAGTGCCCTGGAATGGTACATGTGTCCACTATAAAACAATAAAATTTCTTAGACGCACATAGTACCATTCCAGTTTTATAGCCAAAAACTTTTTTCGCGCATTTTTCTCTATAAAAAGTTTGCTGGGTTTGTTTTTCGTGTCCAGGGCCGAACCAAGAAATGACAACTGGAGTGCTGAAATAGAATCTGTGTCCACTACAAAATATTAAAAATTCTTGGCCGCACATATTACCATTTCAGTTTTATGGCCAAAAACTTTGTTCGCGCCTTTTTACCCACATTAAGTTTGCTGGGTGTCTATCTCATCGCCTAGGCCGAAACAGGAAATGACAACTGGTGCCCTGGAAGAGTACATGTGTCCACTATAAGATATTAAAATTTCTTAGACGCACATAGTACCATTCCAGTTTTATGCCCAGAAACTTTTTTCGCGCCTTTTTCACCACATAAAGTTTGCTGGGTGTGTATCTCATGCCCTAGGCCGAACCAGGAAGTGACAACTAGTGCGCTGAAATGGTACATGTGTCCACTATAAAATATCAAAAATCCTTAGACGCACATATTACCATTCCAGTTTTATTGCCAGAAACTTTTTTCGTGCCTTTTTCACTACAAAAAGTTTGCTAGGTGTGTATTTCGTCCCCAGGGCCGAACCAGGAAATGACAAATGATGCGCTGAAATAGAACATGTGTCACTATAAAACATTAAAAATTCTTAGACGCACATATTACCATTCCAGTTGTATGGCCAGAAACTTTTTTCGCGCCTTTTTCACCACAAAAAGTTTGCTAGGTGTGTATCTCATCCCCTAGGCCGAAACAAGAAGTGATAACTGGTGACCTGAAATGGTCCATGTGCCCACTATAAAATATCAAAAATCCTAAGACGCACATGTTACCATTTTTGTTTTATAGCCAAAAACTTTGTTCGGGCCTTTTTTACCACAAAAAGTTTGCTGGGTGTGTATCTCAGCCCCTAGGCCGAACCAGGAAGTGACAACTAGTGCGCTGAAATGGTACGTGTGCCCACTATAAAATATCAAAAATCCTAAGACGCACATGTTACCATTTTTGTTTTATAGCCAAAAACATTGTTCGCGCCTTTTTCACCACAAAAAGTTTGCTGGGTGTGTATCTCATCCCCTAGGCCGAACCAGGAAGTGACAACTAGTGCGCTGAAATGGTACATGTGTCCACTATAAAATATTAAAAATTCTTAGCCGCACATATTACCATTTCAGTTTTATGGCCAAAAACTTTGTTCGCGCCTTTTTCACCACATTAAGTTTGCTGGGTGTGTATCTCATCCCCTAGGCCGAAACAGGAAATGACAACTAGTGCCCTGGAATGGTACATGTGTCCACTATAAAACAATAAAATTTCTTAGACGCACATAGTACCATTCCAGTTTTATGCCCAAAAACTTTTTTCGCGCATTTTTCTCTATAAAAAGTTTGCTGGGTTTGTTTTTCGTGTCCAGGGCCGAACCAAGAAATGACAACTGGTGTGCTGAAATAGAATCTGTGTCCACTACAAAATATTAAAAATTTTTAGCCGCACATATTACCATTTCAGTTTTATGGCCAAAAACTTTGTTCGCGCCTTTTTACCCACATTAAGTTTGCTGGGTGTGTATCTCATCCCCTAGGCCGAACCAGGAAGTGACAACTAGTGCGCTGAAATGGTACATGTGTCCACTATAAAATATTAAAAATTCTTAGGCGCACATATTACCATTTAAGTTTTATGGCCAAAAACTTTGTTCGCGCCTTTTTCACCACATTAAGTTTGCTGGGTGTGTATCTCATCCCCTAAACCGAACCAGGAAAGGACAACTGGTACCCTGGAATGGTCCATGTGTCCACTATAAAATATTAGAAATCCTTAGATGCACATATTACCATTTCAGTTTTATGGCCAGAAACTTTTTTCGCGCCTTTTTCAATACAAAAAGTTTGCTGGGTGTGTATCTCATCCCCTAGGCCGAACCAGGAAGTGACAACTAGTACGCTGAAATGGTACATATGTCCACTATAAATTAACAAAAATTTTTAGCCGCACATATTACCATTTCAGTTTTATGGCCAAAAACTTTGTTTGCGCCTTTTTCACCACATAAAGTTTGCTGGGTGTGTATCTCATCCCCTAGGCCGAAACAAGAAGTGACAGCTGGTGACCTGGAATGGTCCATGTGCCCACTATAAAATTACAAAAATCCTAAGACGCACATGTTACCAATTTTTGTTTTATAGCCAAAAACTTTGTTCGCGCCTTTTTCACCACAAAAAGTTTGCTGGGTGTGTATCTCATCCCCTAGGCCGAACCAGGATGTGACAACTAGTGCGCTGAAATGGTACATGTGCCACTATAAAATATCAAAAATCCTAAGACGCACATATTACCATTCCAGTTTTATTGCCAGAAACTTTTTTCGTGCCTTTTTCACTACAAAAAGTTTGCTAGGTGTGTATTTCGTTCCCAGGGCCGAACCAGGAAACGACAAATGGTGCGCTGAAATAGAATATGTGTCCACTATAAAACATTAAAAATTTTTAGACGCACATATTACCATTCCAGTTGTATGGCCAGAAACTTTTTTCGCGCCTTTTTCACCACAAAAAGTTTGCTAGGTGTGTATCTCATCCCCTAGGCCAAACCAGGAAATGACAACTCGTGCGCTGATTTGGTACATGTGTCCACTATAAAATATAAAAAGTTCTTAGACGCACATATTACCATTTAAGGCTTATGGCCAAAAACTTTGTTTGCGCCTTTTTCACCACAAAAAGTTTTCTGGGTGTGTATCTCATCCCATAGGCCGAACCAGGAAAGGACAACTGGTACCCTGGAATGGTCCATGTATCCACTATAAAACATTAGAAATCCTTAGATGCACATATTACCATTTCAGTTTTATGGCCAGAAACTTTTTTCGCGCCTTTTTCACTACAAAAAGTTTGCTAGGTGTGTATCTCATCCCCTAGGCCGAACCAGGTAGTAACAACTGGTGCGCTGATATGGTACATGTGTCCACTATAAAATATCAAAAATCTTTAGACGCACATATCACCATTTCAGTTTTGTAGCCAAAAACTTATTTGGGTAATACATAATTTTTCACTAAAAAAAGCTTGCTGGGTGTGTATCTCATCCCCAGGGCCGAACCAGGAAATAACAACTGGTGCCCTGGAATGGTACATGTGTCCACTATAAAACATTAAAAATTGTTAGACGCACATATTACCATTTCAGTTTTATGCCCAAAAACTTTGTTTGCGCCTTTTTCACCACATAAAGTTTGCTGGGTGTGTATCTCATCCCCTAGGCCAAAACAAGAAGTGACAACTGGTGCACTGGAATGGTACATGTGTCCACTATAAAATATCAAAAATTCATAGCCGCACATATTACCATTCCAGTTTTATGGCCAAAAACTTTGTTCGCGACTTTTTCTCTATAAAAAGTTTGCTGGGTTTGTATTTTGTCTCCAGGGCCGAACCAAGAAATGACAACTAGTGCGCTGAAATATAACATATATCCACTATAAAATAAAAAAAATTCTTGGCCGCACATATAACCATTTCAGTTTTATAGCAAAAAACTTTGTTCGCGCCTTTTTACCCACATTAAGTTTGCTGGGTGTGTATCTCATCCCCTAGGCCGAACCAGGAAGTGAAAACTAGTGCACTGGAATGGCAGATGTGTCCACTATAACATATCAAAAATTCATAGCCGCACATATTACCATTCCAGTTTTATAGCAAAAAACTTATTTTGGTAATAAATAATTTTTCACTAGAAAAAGTTTGCTGGGTGTGTATCTCATCCCCAGGGCCTAACCAGGAAGTGGCATCTGGTGTACTGGAATGGTCCATGTGCCCACTATAAAATATCAAAAATCCTAAGACGCCCATGTTACCATTTTTTTTGTATAGCCAAAAACTTTGTTCGCGCCTTTTTCACCACAAAAAGTTTTCTGGGTGTGTATCTCATGCCCTAGGCCGAACCAGGAAGTGACAACTGGTGCCCTGGAATGGTCCATGTGCAACTATAAAATATCAAAAATCCTAAGACGCCCATGTTACCATTTTTTTTGTATAGCCAAAAACTTTGTTCGCGCCTTTTTCACCACAAAAAGTTTGCTGGGTGTGTATCTCATCCCCTAGGCCGAACCAGGATGTGGCAACTAGTGCGCTGAAATGGTACATGTGTCCACTATAAATTATCAAAAATTCTTAGCCGCACATATTACCATTTCATTTTTATGGCCAAAAACTTTGTTTGCGCCTTTTTCACCACATAAAGTTTGCTGGGTGTGTATCTCATCCCCTAGGCCGAAACAAGAAGTGACAACTGTAGACCTGGAATGGTCCATGTGTCCACTATAAAATATCAAAAATCCTAAGACGCACATGTTACCATTTTTGTTTTATAGCCAAAAACTTTGTTCGCGCCTTTTTCACCACAAAAAGTTTGCTGGGTGTGTATCTCATCCCCTAGGCCGAACCAGGAAGTGACAACTAGTGCGCTGAAATGGTACATGTGCCCACTATAAAATATCAAAAATCCTAAGACGCACATGTTACCATTTTTGTTTTATAGCCAAAAACTTTGTTCGCGCCTTTTTCACCACAAAAAGTTTGCTGGGTGTGTATCTCATCCCCTAGGCCGAACCAGGAAGTGACAACTGGTGCACTCTAATGGTACATGTGTCCACTATAAAATATTAAAAATTCATAGCCGCACATATTACCATTCCAGTTTTATAGCCAAAAACTTATTTTGGTAATAAATAATTTTTCACTAAAAAAAGTTTGCTGGGTGTGTATCTCATCCCCAGGGCCTAACCAGGAAGTGGCAACTGGTGTACTGGAATGGCCCATGTGCCCACTATAAAATATCAAAAATCCTAAGACGCACATGTTACCATTTTTGTTTTATAGCCAAAAACTTTGTTCGCGCCTTTTTCACCACAAAAAGTTTGCTGGGTGTGTATCTCATGCCCTAGGCCGAACCAGGAAGTGACAACTGGTGCCCTGGAATGGTCTATGTGCCCACTATAAAATATTAAAAATCTTTAGACGCCCATGTTACCATTTCTGTTTTATAGCCAAAAATTTTTTTCGCGCATTTTTCTCTATAAAAAGTTTGCTGGGTTTGTTTTTCGTGTCCAGGGCCGAACCAAGAAATGACAACTGGAGTGCTGAAATAGAATCTGTATCCACAACAAAATATTAAAAATTCTTACCCGCACATATTACCATTTCAGTTTTATGGCCAAAAACTTTGTTCGCGCCTTTTTACCCACATTAAGTTTGCTGGGTGTCTATCTCATCGCCTAGGCCGAAACAGGAAATGACAACTGGTGCCCTGGAATAGTACATGTGTCCACTATAAGATATTAAAATTTCTTAAACGCACATAGTACCATTCCAGTTTTATGCCCAGAAACTTTTTTCGCGCCTTTTTCACCACATAAAGTTTGCTGGATGTGTATCTCATGCCCTAGGCCGAACCAGGAAGTGACAACTAGTGCGCTGAAATGGTACATGTGTCCACTATAAAATATCAAAAATCCTTAGACGCACATATTACCATTCCAGTTTTATTGCCAGAAACTTTTTTCGTGCCTTTTTCACTACAAAAAGTTTGCTAGGTGTGTATTTCGTCCCCAGGGCCGAACCAGGAAATGACAAATGATGCGCTGAAATAGAACATGTGTCACTATAAAACATTAAAAATTCTTAGACGCACATATTACCATTCCAGTTGTATGGCCAGAAACTTTTTTCGCGCCTTTTTCACCACAAAAAGTTTGCTAGGTGTGTATCTCATCCCCTAGGCCGAAACAAGAAGTGATAACTGGTGACCTGAAATGGTCCATGTGCCCACTATAAAATATCTAAAATCCTAAGACGCACATGTTACCATTTTTGTTTTATAGCCAAAAACTTTGTTCGGGCCTTTTTTACCACAAAAAGTTTGCTGGGTGTGTATCTCAGCCCCTAGGCCGAACCAGGAAGTGACAACTAGTGCGCTGAAATGGTACATGTGCCCACTATAAAATATCAAAAATCCTAAGACGCACATGTTACCATTTTTGTTTTATAGCCAAAAACATTGTTCGCGCCTTTTTCACCACAAAAAGTTTGCTGGGTGTGTATCTCATCCCCTAGGCCGAACCAGGAAGTGACAACTAGTGCGCTGAATTGGTACATGTGTCCACTATAAAATATTAAAAATTCTTAGCCGCACATATTACCATTTCAGTTTTATGGCCAAAAACTTTGTTCGCGCCTTTTTCACCACATTAAGTTTGCTGGGTGTGTATCTCATCCCCTAGGCCGAAACAGGAAATGACAACTAGTGCCCTGGAATGGTACATGTGTCCACTATAAAACAATAAAATTTCTTAGACGCACATAGTACCATTCCAGTTTTATGCCCAAAAACTTTTTTCGCGCATTTTTCTCTATAAAAAGTTTGCTGGGTTTGTTTTTCGTGTCCAGGGCCGAACCAAGAAATGACAACTGGTGTGCTGAAATAGAATCTGTGTCCACTACAAAATATTAAAAATTTTTAGCCGCACATATTACCATTTCAGTTTTATGGCCAAAAACTTTGTTCGCGCCTTTTTACCCACATTAAGTTTGCTGGGTGTGTATCTCATCCCCTAGGCCGAACCAGGAAGTGACAACTAGTGCGCTGAAATGGTACATGTGTCCACTATAAAATATTAAAAATTCTTAGGCGCACATATTACCATTTCAGTTTTATGGCCAAAAACTTTGTTCGCGCCTTTTTCACCACATTAAGTTTGCTGGGTGTGTATCTCATCCCCTAAACCGAACCAGGAAAGGACAACTGGTACCCTGGAATGGTCCATGTGTCCACTATAAAATATTAGAAATCCTTAGATGCACATATTACCATTTCAGTTTTATGGCCAGAAACTTTTTTCGCGCCTTTTTCAATACAAAAAGTTTGCTGGGTGTGTATCTCATCCCCTAGGCCGAACCAGGAAGTGACAACTAGTGCGCTGAAATGGTACATGTGTCCACTATAAATTATCAAAAATTTTTAGCCGCACATATTACCATTTCAGTTTTATGGCCAAAAACTTTGTTTGCGCCTTTTTCACCACATAAAGTTTGCTGGGTGTGTATCTCATCCCCTAGGCCGAACCAGGAAGTGACAACTAGTGCGCTGAAATGGTACATGTGTCCACTATAAAACATTAAAATTTCTTAGACGCACATAGTACCATTCCAGTTTTATGCCCTGAAACTTTTTTCGCGCCTTTTTCACCACATAAAGTTTGCTGGGTGTGTATCTCATGCCCTAGGCCGAACCAGGAAGTGACAACTAGTGCGCTGAAATGGTACATGTGTCCACTATAAAATATTAAAAATCTTTAGACGCACATATTTCCATTCCAGTTTTATTGCCAGAAACTTTTTTCGTGCCTTTTTCACTACAAAAAGTTTGCTAGGTGTGTATTTCGTCCCCAGGGCCGAACCAGGAAATGACAACTCGTGCGCTGATTTGGTACATGTGTCCACTATAAAATATAAAAAGTTCTTAGACGCACATATTACCATTTAAGGCTTATGGCCAGAAACTTTGTTTGCGCCTTTTTCACCACAAAAAGTTTTCTGGGTGTGTATCTCATCCCATAGGCCGAACCAGGAAAGGACAACTGGTACCCTGGAATGGTCCATGTATCCACTATAAAACATTAGAAATCCTTAGATGCACATATTACCATTTCAGTTTTATGGCCAGACTCTTTTTTCGTGCCTTTTTCACTACAAAAAGTTTGCTAGGTGTGTATTTCGTTCCCAGGGCCGAACCAGGAAACGACAAATGGTGCGCTGAAATAGAATATGTGTCCACTATAAAACATTAAAAATTTTTAGACGCACATATTACCATTCCAGTTGTATGGCCAGAAACTTTTTTCGCGCCTTTTTCACCACAAAAAGTTTGCTAGGTGTGTATCTCATCCCCTAGGCCAAACCAGGAAGTGACAACTCGTGCGCTGATTTGGTACATGTGTCCACTATAAAATATAAAAAGTTCTTAGACGCACATATTACCATTTAAGGCTTATGGCCAAAAACTTTGTTTGCGCCTTTTTCACCACAAAAAGTTTTCTGGGTGTGTATCTCATCCCATAGGCCGAACCAGGAAAGGACAACTGGTACCCTGGAATGGTCCATGTATCCACTATAAAACATTAGAAATCCTTAGATGCACATATTACCATTTCAGTTTTATGGCCAGAAACTTTTTTCGCGCCTTTTTCACTACAAAAAGTTTGCTAGGTGTGTATCTCATCCCCTAGGCCGAACCAGGTAGTAACAACTGGTGCGCTAATATGGTACATGTGTCCACTATAAAATATCAAAAATCTTTAGACGCACATATCACCATTTCAGTTTTGTAGCCAAAAACTTATTTGGGTAATACATAATTTTTCACTAAAAAAAGCTTGCTGGGTGTGTATCTCATCCCCAGGGCCGAACCAGGAAATAACAACTGGTGCCCTGGAATGGTACATGTGCCCACTATAAAACATTAAAAATTGTTAGACGCACATATTACCATTCCAGTTTTATGGCTAAAACTTTGTTCGCGCCTTTTTCACCACAAAAAGTTTGCTAGGTGTGTATCTCATGCCCTAGGCCGAACAAGGAAGTGACAACTGGTGCCCTGGAATGGTCCATGTGTCTACTATAAAATATCAAAAATCCTAAGACGCACATATTACCATTTTTGTTTTATAGCTAAAACTTTACTCGCGCCTTTTTCACCACAAAAAGTTTTCTGGGTGTGTATCTCATCCCCTAGGCCGAAGCAGGAAGTGACAACTAGTGCGCTGAAATGGTACATGTGTCAACTATAAAATATCAAAAATTCTTAGCCACACATATTACCATTTCAGTTTTATGGCCAAAAACTTTGTTTGCGCCTTTTTCACCAAATAAAGTTTGTTGGGTGTGTATCTGATCCCCTAGGCCGAACCAAGAAGTGACAACTCGTGCACTGATTTGGTACATGTGTCCACTATAAAAGATCAAAAATTCATAGCCGCACATATTACCATTCCAGTTTTATAGCCAAAAACTTATTTTGGTAATAAATAATTTTTCACCACAAAAAGTTTGCTGGGTGTGTATCTCCTCCCCTAGGCCGAACCAGGAAGTGACAACTAATGCGCTGAAATGGTACATGTGTCCACTATAAATTATCAAAAATTTTTAGCCGCACATATTACCATTTCAGTTTTATGGCCAAAAACTTTGTTTGCGCCTTTTTCACCACATAAAGTTTGCTGGGTGTGTATCTCATGCCCTAGGCCGAACCAGGAAGAGACAACTGGTGCCCTGGAATGGTCCATGTGCCCACTATAAAATATCAAAAATCCTAAGACGCCCATGTTACCATTTTTTTTGTATAGCCAAAAACTTTGTTCGCGCCTTTTTCACCACAAAAAGTTTGCTGGGTGTGTATCTCATCCCCTAGGCCGAACCAAGAAGTGACAACTAGTGCGCTGAAATGGTACATGTGTCCACTATAAATTATCAAAAATTCTTAGCCGCACATATTACCATTTCAGTTTTATGGCCAAAAACTTTGTTTGCGCCTTTTTCACCACATAAAGTTTGCTGGGTGTGTATCTCATCCCCTAGGCCGAAACAAGAAGTGATAACTGGTGACCTGAAATGGTCCATGTGCCCACTATAAAATATCAAAAATCCTAAGACGCACATGTTACCATTTTTGTTTTATAGCCAAAAACTTTGTTCGCGCCTTTTTTACCACAAAAAGTTTGCTGGGTGTGTATCTCACCCCCTAGGCCGAACCAGGAAGTGACAACTAGTGCGCTGAAATGGTACATGTGCCCACTATAAAATATCAAAAATCCTAAGACGCACATGTTACCATTTTTGTTTTATAGCCAAAAACATTGTTCGCGCCTTTTTCACCACAAAAAGTTTGCTGGGTGTGTATCTCATCCCCTAGGCCGAACCAGGAAGTGACAACTGGTGCACTCTAATGGTACATTGTCCACTATAAAATATTAAAAATTCTTAGCCGCACATCTTACCATTTCAGTTTTATGGCCAAAAACTTTGTTTGCGCCTTTTTCCCCACATAAAGTTTGCTGGGTGTGTATCTCATCCCCTAGGCCGAACCAGGAAGTGACAACTGGTGCCCTGGAATGGTCCATGTGCCCACTATAAAATATCAAAAATTCATAGCCGCACATATTACCATTCCAGTTTTATGGCCACAAACTTTATTCGCGACTTTTTCTCTATTAAAAGTTTGCTGGGTTTGTATTTCGTCTCCAGGGCCGAACCAAGAAATGACAACTAGTGCGCTGAAATATAACATATATCCACTCTAAAATATAAAAATTTCTTGGCCGCACATATAACCATTTCAGTTTTATAGCAAAAAACTTATTTGGGTTATACATAATTTTTCACTAAAAAAAGTTTGCTGGGTGTGTATCTCATCCCCGGGGCCGAACCAAGAAGTGACAACTGGTGCGCTGAAATGGTACATGTGTCCACTATAAAATATTAAAAATTCTTAGCCGCACATATCACCATTTCAGTTTTATGGCCAAAAACTTTGTTTGCGCCTTTTTCACCACATAAAGTTTGCTGGGTGTGTATCTCATCCCCTAGGCCGAACCAGGATGTGGCAACTAGTGCGCTGAAATGGTACATGTGTCCACTATAAAATATTAAAAATTCTTAGCCGCACAGTTTACCAATTCAGTTTTATGGCCAAAAACTTTGTTTGCGCCTTTTTCACCACATAAAGTTTGCTGGGTGTGTATCTCATCCCCTAGGCCGAAACAAGAAGTGACAACTGGTGCACTGGAATGGTACATGTGTCCACTATAAAATATCAAAAATTCATAGCCGCACATATTACCATTCCAGTTTTATGGCCAAAAACTTTGTTCGCGACTTTTTCTCTATAAAAAGTTTGCTGGGTTTGTATTTTGTCTCCAGGGCCGAACCAAGAAATGACAACTAGTGCGCTAAAATATGACATATATCCACTATAAAACATAAAAAATTCTATGCCGCACATATAACCATTTCAGTTTTATAGCAAAAAACTTATTTGGGTTATACATAATTTTTCACTAAAAAAAGTTTGCTGGGTGTGTATCTCATCCCAAGGGCCGAACCAAGAAGTGACAATTGGTGCACTGGAATGGTTCATGTGTCCACTTTAAAATATCAAAAATTCATAGCCGCACGTATTACCATTCCAGTTTAATGGCCAAAAACTTTGTTCGCGACTTTTTCTCTATAAAAAGTTTGCTGGGTTTGTATTTCGTCTCCAGGGCCGAACCAAGAAATTACAACTAGTGCGCTGAAATATTACATATATCCAATATAAAATATAAAAAATTCTTGGCCGCACATATTACCATTTCAGTTTTATGGCCAAAAACTTTGTTCGCGCCTTTTTACCCACATTAAGTTTGCTGGGTGTGTATCTCATCCCCTAGGCCGAACCAGGAAGTGAAAACTGGTGCACTCTAATAATACATGTGTCCACTATAAAATATCAAAAATTCATAGCCGCACAAATTACCATTCCAGTTTTATAGCCAAAAACTTATTTTGGTAATAAATAATTTTTCACTAGAAAAAGTTTGCTGGGTGTGTATCTCATCCCCAGGGCCTAACCAGGAAGTGGCAACTGGTGTACTGGAATGGTCCATGTGCCCACTATAAAATATCAAAAATCCTAAGACGCCCATGTTACCATTTTTTTTGTATAGCCAAAAACTTTGTTCGCGCCTTTTTCACCACAAAAAGTTTGCTAGGTGTGTATCTCATCCCCTAGGCCGAACCAGGAAGTGACAACTAGTGCGCTGAAATGGTACATGTGTCCACTATAATTTATCAAAAATTCTTAGCCGCCCATATTACCATTTCAGTTTTATTGCAAAAAACTTTGTTTGCGCCTTTTTCACCACATAAAGTTTGCTGGGTGTGTATCTCATCCCCTAGGCCGAAACAAGAAGAGACAACTGGTGACCTGGAATGGTCCATGTGCCCACTATAAAATATCAAAAATCCTAAAACGCACATGTTACCATTTTTGTTTTATAGCCAAAAACTTTGTTCGCGCCTTTTTCACAACAAAAAGTTTGCTGGGTGTGTATCTCATCCCCTAGGCCGAACCAGGAAGTGACAACTAGTGCGCTGAAATGGTACATGTGCCCACTATAAAATATTAAAAATCCTAAGACGCACATGTTACCATTTTTGTTTTATAGCCAAAAACTTTGTTCGCGCCTTTTTCACCACAAAAAGTTTGCTGGGTGTGTATCTCATCCCCTAGGCCGAACCAGGAAGTGACAACTGGTGCACTCTAATGGTACATGTGTCCACTATAAAATATCAAAAATTCATAGCCGCACATATTACCATTTTTGTTTTATAGCCAAAAACTTTGTTCGCGCCTTTTTCACCACAAAAAGTTTGCTGGGTGTGTATCTCATCCCCTAGGCCGAACCAGGAAGTGACAACTAGTGCGCTGAAATGGTACATGTGCCCACTATAAAATATTAAAAATCCTAAGACGCACATGTTACCATTTTTGTTTTATAGCCAAAAACTTTGTTCGCGCCTTTTTCACCACAAAAAGTTTGCTGGGTGTGTATCTCATCCCCAGGGCCTAACCAGGAAATGGCAACTGGTGTACTGGAATGGTACATGTGCCTACTATAAAATATCAAAAATTCTAAGACGCACATGTTACCATTTTTGTTTTATAGCCAAAAACTTTGTTCGCGCCTTTTTCACCACAAAAAGTTTGCTGGGTGTGTATCTCATGCCCTAGGCTGAACCAGGAAGTGACAACTAGTGCACTGGAATGTTTTATGTGCCCACTATAAAATATCAAAAATCCTTAGACGCCCATGTTACCATTTCTGTTTTATAGCCAAAAACTTTTTTCGCGCATTTTTCTCTATAAAAAGTTTGCTGGGTTTGTTTTTCGTGTCCAGGGCCGAACCAAGAAATGACAACTGGTGTGCTGAAATAGAATCTGTATCCACAACAAAATATTAAAAATTCTTACCCGCACATATTACCATTTCAGTTTTATGGCCAAAAACTTTGTTCGCGCCTTTTTACCCACATTAAGTTTGCTGGGTGTCTATCTCATCCCCTAGGCCGAAACAGGAAATGACAACTGGTGCCCTGGAATGGTACATGTGTCCACTATAAAACATTAAAATTTCTTAGACGCACATAGTACCATTCCAGTTTTATGCCCAGAAACTTTTTTCGCGCCTTTTTCACCACATAAAGTTTGCTGGGTGTGTATCTCATGCCCTAGGCCGAATCAGGAAGTGACAACTAGTGCGCTGAAATGGTACATGTGTCCACTATAAAATATCAAAAATCCTTAGACGCACATATTACCATTCCAGTTTTATTGCCAGAAACTTTTTTCGTGCCTTTTTCACTATAAAAAGTTTGCTAGGTGTGTATTTCGTCCCCAGGGCCGAACCAGGAAATGACAAATGGTGCGCTGAAATAGAACATGTGTCCACTATAAAACATTAAAAATTCTTAGACGCACATATTACCATTCCAGTTGTATGGCCAGAAATTTTTTTCGCGCCTTTTTCACCACAAAAAGTTTGCTAGGTGTGTGTCTCATCCCCTAGGCCAAACCAGGAAGTGACAACTAGTACGCTGAAATGGAACATGTGTCCACTATAAAATATCAAAAATCTTTAGACGCACATATTACCATTTCAGTTTTATTGCCCGAAACTTTTTTCGTGCCTTTTTCACTACAAAAAGTTTGCTAGGTGTGTATTTCGTCCCCAGGGCCGAACCAGGAAATGACAAATGGTGCCCTGAAATAGAATATGTGTCCACTATAAAACATTAAAAATTCTTAGACGCACATATTACCATTCCAGTTTTATGGCCAGAAACTTTTTTCGCGCCTTTTTCACCACAAAAAGTTTGCTAGGTGTGTATCTCATCCCCTAGGCCAAACCAGGAAGTGACAACTCGTGCGCTGATTTGGTACATGTGTCCACTATAAAATATAAAAAGTTCTTAGACGCACATATTACCATTCCAGTTTTATGGCCAAAAACTTTGTTTGTGCCTTTTTCACCATATAAAGTTTGCTGGGTGTGTATCTCATCCCCAGGGCCTAACCAGGAAGTGGCAGCTGGTGTACTGGAATGGTACATGTGTCCACTATAAAATATCAAAAATTCATAGCCGCACATATAACCATTCCAGTTTTATGGCCAAAAAATTTGTTCGCGCCTTTTTCACCACTAAAAGTTTGCTAGGTGTGTATCTCATGCCCTAGGCCGAACCAGGAAGTGACAACTGGTGCCCTGCAATGGTCCATGTGCCCACTATAAAATATCAAAAATCCTAAGACGCACATGGTACCATTTTGGTTTTATAGCCAAAAACTTTGTTCGCGCCTTTTTCACCACAAAAAGTTTGCTGGGTGTGTATCTCATCCCCTAGGCCGAACCAGGATGTGACAACTAGTGCGCTGAAATGGTACATGTGTCCACTATAAAATATTAAAAATTCTTAGCCGCACAGTTTACCATTTCAGTTTTATGGCCAAAAACTTTGTTTGCGCCTTTTTCACCACATAAAGTTTGCTGGGTGTGTATCTCATCCCCTAGGCCGAAACAAGAAGTGACAACTGGTGCACTGGAATGGTTCATGTGTCCACTTTAAAATATCAAAAATTCATAGCCGCACGTATTACCATTCCAGTTTAATGGCCAAAAACTTTGTTCGCGACTTTTTCTCTATAAAAAGTTTGCTGGGTTTGTATTTCGTCTCCAGGGCCGAACCAAGAAATTACAACTAGTGCGCTGAAATATTACATATATCCAATATAAAATATAAAAAATTCTTGGCCGCACATATTACCATTTCAGTTTTATGGCCAAAAACTTTGTTCGCGCCGTTTTCACCACTAAAAGTTTGCTAGGTGTGTATCTCATGCCCTAGGCCGAACCAGGAAGTGACAACTGGTGCCCTGCAATGGTCCATGTGCCCACTATAAAATATCAAAAATCCTAAGACGCACATGGTACCATTTTGGTTTTATAGCCAAAAACTTTGTTCGCGCCTTTTTCACCACAAAAAGTTTGCTGGGTGTGTATCTCATCCCCTAGGCCGAACCAGGAAGTGACAACTGGTGCCCTGGAATGGTCCATATGCCCACTATAAAATGTCAAAAATCCTAAGACGCACATGTTACCATTTTTGTTTTATAGCCAAAAACTTTGTTCGCGCCTTTTTCACCACAAAAAGTTTGCTGGGTGTGTATCTCATCCCCTAGGCCGAACCAGGAAGTGACAACTAGTGCGCTGAAATGGTACATGTGTCCACTATAAAATATTAAAAATTCTTAGCCGCACATCTTACCATTTCAGTTTTATGGCCAAAAACTTTGTTTGCGCCTTTTTCACCACATAAAGTTTGCTGGGTGTGTATCTCATCCCCTAGGCCGAACCAGGAAGTGACAACTGGTGCCCTGGAATGGTCCATGTGCCCACTATAAAATATCAAAAATTCATAACCGCACATATTACCATTCCAGTTTTATGGCCACAAACTTTATTCGCGACTTTTTCTCTATTAAAAGTTTGCTGGGTTTGTATTTCGTCTCCAGGGCCGAACCAAGAAATGACAACTAGTGCGCTGAAATATAACATATATCCACTCTAAAATATAAAAAATTCTTGGCCGCACATATAACCATTTCAGTTTTATAGCAAAAAACTTATTTGGGTTATACATAATTTTTCACTAAAAAAAGTTTGCTGGGTGTGTATCTCATCCCCAGGGCCGAACCAAGAAGTGACAACTGGTGCGCTGAAATGGTACATGTGTCCACTATAAAATATTAAAAATTCTTAGCCGCACATATTACCATTTCAGTTTTATGGCCAAAAACTTTGTTTGCGCCTTTTTCACCACATAAAGTTTGCTGGGTGTGTATCTCATCCCCTAGGCCGAAACAAGAAGTGACAACTGGTGCACTGGAATGGTACATGTGTCCATTAAAAAATATCAAAAATTCATAGCCGCACATATTACCATTCCAGTTTTGTGGCCAAAAACTTTGTTTGTGCTTTTTTCACCATATAAAGTTTGCTGGGTGTGTATCTCATCCCCAGGGCCTAACCAGGAAGTGGCAGCTGGTGTACTGGAATGGTACATGTGTCCACTATAAAATGTCAAAAATTCATAGCCGCACATATAACCATTCCAGTTTTATGGCCAAAAAATTTGTTCGCGCCTTTTTCACCACTAAAAGTTTGCTAGGTGTGTATCTCATGCCCTAGGCCGAACCAGGAAATGACAACTGGTGCCCTGCAATGGTCCATGTGCCCACTACAAAATATCAAAAATCCTAAGACGCACATGGTACCATTTTGGTTTTATAGCCAAAAACTTTGTTCGCGCCTTTTTCACCACAAAAAGTTTGCTGGGTGTATATCTCATCCCCTAGGCCGAACCAGGATGTGACAACTAGTGCGCTGAAATGGTACATGTGTCCACAATAAAATATTAAAAATTCTTGGTCGCACATATTATCATTTCAGTTTTATGGCCAAAAACTTTGTTTGTGCCTTTTTCACCACATAAAGTTTGCTGGGTTTGTATTTCGTCTCCAGGGCCGAACCAAGAAATGACAACTAGTGCGCTGAAATATTACATATATCCACTATAAAATATAAAAAATTCTTGGTCGCACATATTATCATTTCAGTTTTATGGCCAAAAACTTTGTTTGTGCCTTTTTCACCACATAAAGTTTGCTGGGTGTGTATCTCATCCCCAGGGCCTAACCAGGAAGTGGCAGCTGGTGTACTGGAATGGTACATGTGTCCACTATAAAATATCAAAAATTCATAGCCGCACATATAACCATTCCAGTTTTATGGCCAAAAAATTTGTTCGCGCCTTTTTCACCACTAAAAGTTTGCTAGGTGTGTATCTCATGCCCTAGGCCGAACCAGGAAGTGACAACTGGTGCCCTGCAATGGTCCATGTGCCCACTATAAAATATCAAAAATCCTAAGACGCACATGGTACCATTTTGGTTTTATAGCCAAAAACTTTGTTCGCGCCTTTTTCACCACAAAAAGTTTGCTGGGTGTGTATCTCATCCCCAGGGCCTAACCAGGAAGTGGCAGCTGGTGTACTGGAATGGTACATGTGTCCACTATAAAATATCAAAAATTCATAGCCGCACATATTACCATTCCAGTTTTATAGCCAAAAACTTATTTTGGTAATAAATAATTTTTCACAAAAAAAAGTTTGCTGGGTGTGTATCTCATCCCCAGGGCCTAACCAGGAAATGGCAACTGGTGTACTGGAATGGTACATGTGCCTACTATAAAATATCAAAAATCCTAAGACGCACATGTTACCATTTTGGTTTTATAGCCAAAAACTTTGTTCGCGCCTTTTTCACCACAAAAAGTTTGCTGGGTGTGTATCTCATCCCCAGGGCCTAACCAGGAAGTGGCAGCTGGTGTACTGGAATGGTACATGTGTCCACTATAAAATATCAAAAATTCATAGCCGCACATATTACCATTCCAGTTTTATAGCCAAAAACTTATTTTGGTAATAAATAATTTTTCACTAAAAAAAGTTTGCTGGGTGTGTATCTCATCCCCAGGGCCTAACCAGGAAATGGCAACTGGTGTACTGGAATGGTACATGTGCCTACTATAAAATATCAAAAATCCTAAGACGCACATGGTACCATTTTGGTTTTATAGCCAAAAACTTTGTTCGCGCCTTTTTCACCACAAAAAGTTTGCTGGGTGTGTATCTCATCCCCAGGGCCTAACCAGGAAGTGGCAGCTGGTGTACTGGAATGGTACATGTGTCCACTATAAAATATCAAAAATTCATAGCCGCACATATTACCATTCCAGTTTTATAGCCAAAAACTTATTTTGGTAATAAATAATTTTTCACTAAAAAAAGTTTGCTGGGTGTGTATCTCATCCCCAGGGCCTAACCAGGAAATGGCAACTGGTGTACTGGAATGGTACATGTGCCTACTATAAAATATCAAAAATCCTAAGACGCACATGTTACCATTTTTGTTTTATAGCCAAAAACTTTGTTCGCGCCTTTTTCACCACAAAAAGTTTGCTGGGTGTGTATCTCATGCCCTAGGCCGAACCAGGAAGTGACAACTGGTGCACTGGAATGGTACATGTGTCCACTATAAAATATCAAAAATCCTTAGACGCACATATTACCATTCCAGTTTTGTGGCCAAAAACTTTGTTTGTGCTTTTTTCACCATATAAAGTTTGCTGGGTGTGTATCTCATCCCCAGGGCCTAACCAGGAAGTGGCAGCTGGTGTACTGGAATGGTACATGTGTCCACTATAAAATATCAAAAATTCAAAGCCGCACATATTACCATTCCAGTTTTATAGCCAAAAACTTATTTTGGTAATAAATAATTTTTCACTAAAAAAGTTTGCTGGGTGTGTATCTCATCCCCAGGGCCTAACCAGGAAATGGCAACTGGTGTACTGGAATGGTACATGTGCCTACTATAAAATATCAAAAATCCTAAGACGCACATGTTACCATTTTTGTTTTATAGCCAAAAACTTTGTTCGCGCCTTTTTCACCACAAAAAGTTTGCTGGCTGTGTATCTCATGCCCTAGGCCGAACCAGGAAGTGACAACTGGTGCACTGGAATGTTTTATGTGCCCACTATAAAATATCAAAAATCCTTAGACGCCCATGTTACCATTTCTGTTTTATAGCCAAAAACTTTTTTCGCGCATTTTTCTCTATAAAAAGTTTGCTGGGTTTGTTTTTCGTGTCCAGGGCCGAACCAAGAAATGACAACTGGTGTGCTGAAATAGAATCTGTATCCACAACAAAATATTAAAAATTCTTACCCGCACATATTACCATTTCAGTTTTATGGCCAAAAACTTTGTTCGCGCCTTTTTACCCACATTAAGTTTGCTGGGTGTCTATCTCATCCCCTAGGCCGAAACAGGAAATGACAACTGGTGCCCTGGAATGGTACATGTGTCCACTATAAAACATTAAAATTTCTTAGACGCACATAGTACCATTCCAGTTTTATGCCCAGAAACTTTTTTCGCGCCTTTTTCACCACATAAAGTTTGCTGGGTGTGTATCTCATCCCCTAGGCCGAACCAGGATGTGACAACTAGTGCGCTGAAATGGTACATGTGTCCACTATAAAATATCAAAAATCCTTAGACGCACATATTACCATTCCAGTTTTATTGCCAGAAACTTTTTTCGTGCCTTTTTCACTATAAAAAGTTTGCTAGGTGTGTATTTCGTCCCCAGGGCCGAACCAGGAAATGACAAATGGTGCGCTGAAATAGAACATGTGTCCACTATAAAACATTAAAAATTCTTAGACGCACATATTACCATTCCAGTTGTATGGCCAGAAATTTTTTTCGCGCCTTTTTCACCACAAAAAGTTTGCTAGGTGTGTATCTCATCCCCTAGGCCAAACCAGGAAGTGACAACTAGTACGCTGAAATGGAACATGTGTCCACTATAAAATATCAAAAATCTTTAGACGCACATATTACCATTTCAGTTTTATTGCCCGAAACTTTTTTCGTGCCTTTTTCACTACAAAAAGTTTGCTAGGTGTGTATTTCGTCCCCAGGGCCGAACCAGGAAATGACAAATGGTGCCCTGAAATAGAATATGTGTCCACTATAAAACATTAAAAATTCTTAGACGCACATATTACCATTCCAGTTTTATGGCCAGAAACTTTTTTCGCGCCTTTTTCACCACAAAAAGTTTGCTAGGTGTGTATCTCATCCCCTAGGCCAAACCAGGAAGTGACAACTCGTGCGCTGATTTGGTACATGTGTCCACTATAAAATATAAAAAGTTCTTAGACGCACATATTACCATTCCAGTTTTATGGCCAAAAACTTTGTTTGTGCCTTTTTCACCACATAAAGTTTGCTGGGTGTGTATCTCATCCCCAGGGCCTAACCAGGAAGTGGCAGCTGGTGTACTGGAATGGTACATGTGTCCACTATAAAATATCAAAAATTCATAGCCGCACATATAACCATTCCAGTTTTATGGCCAAAAAATTTGTTCGCGCCTTTTTCACCACTAAAAGTTTGCTAGGTGTGTATCTCATGCCCTAGGCCGAACCAGGAAGTGACAACTGGTGCCCTGCAATGGTCCATGTGCCCACTATAAAATATCAAAAATCCTAAGACGCACATGGTACCATTTTGGTTTTATAGCCAAAACATTTGTTCGCGCCTTTTTCACCACAAAAAGTTTGCTGGGTGTGTATCTCATCCCCTAGGCCGAACCAGGATGTGACAACTAGTGCGCTGAAATGGTACATGTGTCCACTATAAAATATTAAAAATTCTTAGCCGCACAGTTTACCATTTCAGTTTTATGGCCAAAAACTTTGTTTGCGCCTTTTTCACCACATAAAGTTTGCTGGGTGTGTATCTCATCCCCTAGGCCGAAACAAGAAGTGACAACTGGTGCACTGGAATGGTTCATGTGTCCACTTTAAAATATCAAAAATTCATAGCCGCACGTATTACCATTCCAGTTTAATGGCCAAAAACTTTGTTCGCGACTTTTTCTCTATAAAAAGTTTGCTGGGTTTGTATTTCGTCTCCAGGGCCGAACCAAGAAATTACAACTAGTGCGCTGAAATATTACATATATCCAATATAAAATATAAAAAATTCTTGGCCGCACATATTACCATTTCATTTTTTTGCCAAAAAACTTTGTTCGCGCCTTTTTCACCACTAAAAGTTTGCTAGGTGTGTATCTCATGCCCTAGGCCGAACCAGGAAGTGACAACTGGTGCCCTGCAATGGTCCATGTGCCCACTATAAAATATCAAAAATCCTAAGACGCACATGGTACCATTTTGGTTTTATAGCCAAAAACTTTGTTCGCGCCTTTTTCACCACAAAAAGTTTGCTAGGTGTGTATCTCATCCCCTAGGCCGAACCAGGAAGTGACAACTGGTGCCCTGGAATGGTCCATATGCCCACTATAAAATGTCAAAAATCCTAAGACGCACATGTTACCATTTTTGTTTTATAGCCAAAAACTTTGTTCGCGCCTTTTTCACTACAAAAAGTTTGCTGGGTGTGTATCTCATCCCCTAGGCCGAACCAGGAAGTGACAACTAGTGCGCTGAAATGGTACATGTGTCCACTATAAAATATTAAAAATTCTTAGCCGCACATCTTACCATTTCAGTTTTATGGCCAAAAACTTTGTTTGCGCCTTTTTCACCACATAAAGTTTGCTGGGTGTGTATCTCATCCCCTAGGCCGAACCAGGAAGTGACAACTGGTGCCCTGGAATGGTCCATGTGCCCACTATAAAATATCAAAAATTCATAACCGCACATATTAGCATTCCAGTTTTATGGCCACAAACTTTATTCGCGACTTTTTCTCTATTAAAAGTTTGCTGGGTTTGTATTTCGTCTCCAGGGCCGAACCAAGAAATGACAACTAGTGCGCTGAAATATAACATATATCCACTCTAAAATATAAAAAATTCTTGGCCGCACATATAACCATTTCAGTTTTATAGCAAAAAACTTATTTGGGTTATACATAATTTTTCACTAAAAAAAGTTTGCTGGGTGTGTATCTCATCCCCAGGGCCGAACCAAGAAGTGACAACTGGTGCGCTGAAATGGTACATGTGTCCACTATAAAATATTAAAAATTCTTAGCCGCACATATTACCATTTCAGTTTTATGGCCAAAAACTTTGTTTGCGCCTTTTTCACCACATAAAGTTTGCTGGGTGTGTATCTCATCCCCAGGGCCTAACCAGGAAGTGGCAGCTGGTGTACTGGAATGGTACATGTGTCCACTATAAAATGTCAAAAATTCATAGCCGCACATATAACCATTCCAGTTTTATGGCCAAAAAATTTGTTCGCGCCTTTTTCACCACTAAAAGTTTGCTAGGTGTGTATCTCATGCCCTAGGCCGAACCAGGAAATGACAACTGGTGCCCTGCAATGGTCCATGTGCCCACTAAAAAATATCAAAAATCCTAAGACGCACATGGTACCATTTTGGTTTTATAGCCAAAAACTTTGTTCGCGCCTTTTTCACCACAAAAAGTTTGCTGGGTGTGTATCTCATCCCCTAGGCCGAACCAGGATGTGACAACTAGTGCGCTGAAATGGTACATGTGTCCACTATAAATTATTAAAAATTCTTGGTCGCACATATTATCATTTCAGTTTTATGGCCAAAAACTTTGTTTGTGCCTTTTTCACCACATAAAGTTTGCTGGGTTTGTATTTCGTCTCCAGGGCCGAACCAAGAAATGACAACTAGTGCGCTGAAATATTACATATATCCACTATAAAATATAAAAAATTCTTGGTCGCACATATTATCATTTCAGTTTTATGGCCAAAAACTTTGTTTGTGCCTTTTTCACCACATAAAGTTTGCTGGGTGTGTATCTCATCCCCAGGGCCTAACCAGGAAGTGGCAGCTGGTGTACTGGAATGGTACATGTGTCCACTATAAAATATCAAAAATTCATAGCCGCACATATAACCATTCCAGTTTTATGGCCAAAAAATTTGTTCGCGCCTTTTTCACCACTAAAAGTTTGCTAGGTGTGTATCTCATGCCCTAGGCCGAACCAGGAAGTGACAACTGGTGCCCTGCAATGGTCCATGTGCCCACTATAAAATATCAAAAATCCTAAGACGCACATGGTACCATTTTGGTTTTATAGCCAAAAACTTTGTTCGCGCCTTTTTCACCACAAAAAGTTTGCTGGGTGTGTATCTCATCCCCTAGGCCGAACCAGGATGTGACAACTAGTGCGCTGAAATGTTACATGTGTCCACTATAAAATATTAAAAATTCTTAGCCGCACAGTTTACCATTTCAGTTTTATGGCCAAAAACTTTGTTTGCGCCTTTTTCACCACATAAAGTTTGCTGGGTGTGTACCTCATCCCCTAGGCCGAAACAAGAAGTGACAACTGGTGCAATGGAATGGTACATGTGTCCACTATAAAATATCAAAAATTCATAGCCGCACATATTACCATTCCAGTTTTATGGCCAAAAACTTTGTTCGCGACTTTTTCTCTATAAAAAGTTTGCTGAGTTTGTATTTTGTCTCCAGGGCCGAACCAAGAAATGACAACTAGTGCGCTAAAATATGACATATATCCACTATAAAATATCAAAAATTCATAGCCGCACAAATTACCATTCCAGTTTTATAGCCAAAAACTTATTTTGGTAATAAATAATTTTTCACTAGAAAAAGTTTGCTGGGTGTGTATCTCATCCCCAGGGCCTAACCAGGAAGTGGCAACTGGTGTACTGGAATGGTCCATGTGCCCACTATAAAATATCAAAAATCCTAAGACGCCCATGTTACCATTTTTTTTGTATAGCCCAAAACTTTGTTCGCGCCTTTTTCACCACAAAATGTTTGCTGGGTGTGTATCTCATCCCCTAGGCCGAACCAGGAAGTGACAACTAGTGCGCTGAAATGGTACATGTGTCCACTATAATTTATCAAAAATTCTTAGCCGCCCATATTACCATTTCAGTTTTATTGCAAAAAACTTTGTTTGCGCCTTTTTCACCACATAAAGTTTGCTGGGTGTGTATCTCATCCCCTAGGCCGAAACAAGAAGAGACAACTGGTGACCTGGAATGGTCCATGTGCCCACTATAAAATATCCAAAATCCTAAGACGCACATGTTACCATTTTTGTTTTATAGCCAAAAACTTTGTTCGCGCCTTTTTCACAAAAAAAAGTTTGCTGGGTGTGTATCTCATCCCCTAGGCCGAACCAGGAAGTGACAACTAGTGCGCTGAAATGGGACATGTGCCCACTATAAAATATTAAAAATCCTAAGACGCACATGTTACCATTTTTGTTTTATAGCCAAAAACTTTGTTCGCGCCTTTTTCACAACAAAAAAGTTTGCTGGGTGTGTATCTCATCCCCTAGGCCGAACCAGGAAGTGACAACTGGTGCACTCTAATGGTACATGTGTCCACTATAAAATATCAAAAATTCATAGCCGCACATATTACCATTCCAGTTTTATAGCCAAAAACTTATTTTGGTAATAAATAATTTTCCACTAAAAAAAGTTTGCTGGGTGTGTATCTCATCCCCAGGGCCTAACCAGGAAATGGCAACTGGTGTACTGGAATGGTACATGTGCCTACTATAAAATATCAAAAATCCTAAGACGCACATGTTACCATTTTTGTTTTATAGCCAAAAACTTTGTTCGCGCCTTTTTCACCACAAAAAGTTTGCTGGGTGTGTATCTCATGCCCTAGGCCGAACCAGGAAGTGACAACTGGTGCACTGGAATGTTTAATGTGCCCACTATAAAATATCAAAAATCCTTAGACGCCCATGTTACCATTTCTGTTTTATAGCCAAAAACTTTTTTCGCGCCTTTTTCACCACAAAAAGTTTGCTAGGTGTGTATCTCATCCCCTAGGCCAAACCAGGAAGTGACAACTCGTGCGCTGATTTGGTACATGTGTCCACTATAAAATATAAAAAATTCTTAGCAGCACATATTACCATTTCAGTTTTATGGCCAAAAACTTTGTTTGCGCCTTTTTCACCACAAAAAGTTTGCTAGGTGTGTATCTCATCCCCTAGGCCAAACCAGGAAGTGACAACTCGTGCGCTGATTTGGTACATGTGTCCACTATAAAATATAAAAAGTTCTTAGACGCACATAGCACCATTCCAGTTTTATGCCCAGAAACTTTTTTCGCGCCTTTTTCACCACATAAAGTTTGCTGGGTGTGTATCTCATGCCCTAGGCCGAATCAGGAAGTGACAACTGGTGTGCTGAAATAGAACATGTGTCCACTATAAAACATTAAAAATTCTTACCCGCACATATTACCATTTCAGTTTTATGGCCAAAAACTTTGTTCGCGCCTTTTTACCCACATTAAGTTTGCTGGGTGTCTATCTCATCCCCTAGGCCGAAACAGGAAATGACAACTGGTGCCCTGGAATGGTACATGTGTCCACTATAAAACATTAAAATTTCTTAGACGCACATAGTACCATTCCAGTTTTATGCCCAGAAACTTTTTTCGCGCCTTTTTCACCACATAAAGTTTGCTGGGTGTGTATCTCATGCCCTAGGCCGAATCAGGAAGTGACAACTAGTGCGCTGAAATGGTACATGTGTCCACTATAAAATATCAAAAATCCTTAGACGCACATATTACCATTCCAGTTTTATTGCCAGAAACTTTTTTCGTGCCTTTTTCACTATAAAAAGTTTGCTAGGTGTGTATTTCGTCCCCAGGGCCGAACCAGGAAATGACAAATGGTGCGCTGAAATAGAACATGTGTCCACTATAAAACATTAAAAATTCTTAGACGCACATATTACCATTCCAGTTGTATGGCCAGAAACTTTTTTCGCGCCTTTTTCACCACAAAAAGTTTGCTAGGTGTGTATCTCATCCCCTAGGCCAAACCAGGAAGTGACAACTAGTACGCTGAAATGGAACATGTGTCCACTATAAAATATCAAAAATCTTTAGACGCACATATTACCATTTCAGTTTTATTGCCCGAAACTTTTTTCGTGCCTTTTTCACTACAAAAAGTTTGCTAGGTGTGTATTTCGTCCCCAGGGCCGAACCAGGAAATGACAAATGGTGCCCTGAAATAGAATATGTGTCCACTATAAAACATTAAAAATTCTTAGACGCACATATTACCATTCCAGTTTTATGGCCAGAAACTTTTTTCGCGCCTTTTTCACCACAAAAAGTTTGCTAGGTGTGTATCTCATCCCCTAGGCCAAACCAGGAAGTGACAACTCGTGCGCTGATTTGGTACATGTGTCCACTATAAAATATAAAAAGTTCTTAGACGCACATATTACCATTCCAGTTTTATGGCCAAAAACTTTGTTTGTGCCTTTTTCACCACATAAAGTTTGCTGGGTGTGTATCTCATCCCCAGGGCCTAACCAGGAAGTGGCAGCTGGTGTACTGGAATGGTACATGTGTCCACTATAAAATATTAAAAATTCATAGCCGCACATATAACCATTCCAGTTTTATGGCCAAAAAATTTGTTCGCGCCTTTTTCACCACTAAAAGTTTGCTAGGTGTGTATCTCATGCCCTAGGCCGAACCAGGAAGTGACAACTGGTGCCCTGCAATGGTCCATGTGCCTACTATAAAATATCAAAAATCCTAAGACGCACATGTTACCATTTTTGTTTTATAGCCAAAAACTTTGTTCGCGCCTTTTTCACCACAAAAAGTTTGCTGGGTGTGTATCTCATGCCCTAGGCCGAACCAGGAAGTGACAACTGGTGCACTGGAATGTTTTATGTGCCCACTATAAAATATCAAAAATCCTTAGACGCCCATGTTACCATTTCTGTTTTATAGCCAAAAACTTTTTTCGCGCCTTTTTCACCACAAAAAGTTTGCTAGGTGTGTATCTCATCCCCTAGGCCAAACCAGGAAGTGACAACTCGTGCGCTGATTTGGTACATGTGTCCACTATAAAATATAACAAGTTCTTAGACGCACATATTACCATTCCAGTTTTATGGCCAAAAACTTTGTTTGTGCCTTTTTCACCACATAAAGTTTGCTGGGTGTCTATCTCATCCCCTAGGCCGAAACAGGAAATGACAACTGGTGCCCTGGAATGGTACATGTGTCCAATATAAAACATTAAAATTTCTTAGACGCACATAGCACCATTCCAGTTTTATGCCCAGAAACTTTTTTCGCGCCTTTTTCACCACATAAAGTTTGCTGGGTGTGTATCTCATGCCCTAGGCCGAATTAGGAAGTGACAACTGGTGTGCTGAAATAGAACATGTGTCCACTATAAAACATTAAAAATTCTTACCCGCACATATTACCATTTCAGTTTTATGGCCAAAAACTTTGTTCGCGCCTTTTTACCCACATTAAGTTTGCTGGGTGTCTATCTCATCCCCTAGGCCGAAACAGGAAATGACAACTGGTGCCCTGGAATGGTACATGTGTCCACTATAAAACATTAAAATTTCTTAGACGCACATAGTACCATTCCAGTTTTATGCCCAGAAACTTTTTTCGCGCCTTTTTCACCACATAAAGTTTGCTGGGTGTGTATCTCATGCCCTAGGCCGAATCAGGAAGTGACAACTAGTGCGCTGAAATGGTACATGTGTCCACTATAAAATATCAAAAATCCTTAGACGCACATATTACCATTCCAGTTTTATTGCCAGAAACTTTTTTCGTGCCTTTTTCACTATAAAAAGTTTGCTAGGTGTGTATTTCGTCCCCAGGGCCGAACCAGGAAATGACAAATGGTGCGCTGAAATAGAACATGTGTCCACTATAAAACATTAAAAATTCTTAGACGCACATATTACCATTCCAGTTGTATGGCCAGAAACTTTTTTCGCGCCTTTTTCACCACAAAAAGTTTGCTAGGTGTGTATCTCATCCCCTAGGCCAAACCAGGAAGTGACAACTAGTACGCTGAAATGGAACATGTGTCCACTATAAAATATTAAAATCCTTTGGACGCACATATTACCATTTCAGTTTTATTGCCCGAAACTTTTTTCGTGCCTTTTTCACTACAAAAAGTTTGCTAGGTGTGTATTTCGTCCCCAGGGCCGAACCAGGAAATGACAAATGGTGCCCTGAAATAGAATATGTGTCCACTATAAAACATTAAAAATTCTTAGACGCACATATTACCATTCCAGTTTTATGGCCAGAAACTTTTTTCGCGCCTTTTTCACCACAAAAAGTTTGCTAGGTGTGTATCTCATCCCCTAGGCCAAACCAGGAAGTGACAACTCGTGCGCTGATTTGGTACATGTGTCCACTATAAAATATAAAAAGTTCTTAGACGCACATATTACCATTCCAGTTTTATGGCCAAAAACTTTGTTTGTGCCTTTTTCACCACATAAAGTTTGCTGGGTGTGTATCTCATCCCCAGAGCCTAACCAGGAAGTGGCAGCTGGTGTACTGGAATGGTACATGTGTCCACTATAAAATATCAAAAATTCATAGCCGCACATATAACCATTCCAGTTTTATGGCCAAAAAATTTGTTCGCGCCTTTTTCACCACTAAAAGTTTGCTAGGTGTGTATCTCATGCCCTAGGCCGAACCAGGAAGTGACAACTGGTGCCCTGCAATGGTCCATGTGCCCACTATAAAATATCAAAAATCCTAAGACGCACATGGTACCATTTTGGTTTTATAGCCAAAAACTTTGTTCGCGCCTTTTTCACCACAAAAAGTTTGCTGGGTGTGTATCTCATCCCCTAGGCCGAACCAGGATGTTACAACTAGTGCGCTGAAATGGTACATGTGTCCACTATAAAATATTAAAAATTCTTAGCCGCACAGTTTACCATTTCAGTTTTATGGCCAAAAACTTTGGTTGCGCCTTTTTCACCACATAAAGTTTGCTGGGTGTGTATCTCATCCCCTAGGCCGAAACAAGAAGTGACAACTGGTGCACTGGAATGGTTCATGTGTCCACTTTAAAATATCAAAAATTCATAGCCGCACGTATTACCATTCCAGTTTAATGGCCAAAAACTTTGTTCGCGACTTTTTCTCTATAAAAAGTTTGCTGGGTATGTATTTCGTCTCCAGGGCCGAACCAAGAAATTACAACTAGTGCGCTGAAATATTACATATATCCAATATAAAATATAAAAAATTCTTGGCCGCACATATTACCATTCCAGTTTTATGGCCAAAAACTTTGTTCGCGACTTTTTCTCTATAAAAAGTTTGCTGGGTTTGTATTTTGTCTCCAGGGCCGAACCAAGAAATGACAACTAGTGCGCTAAAATATGACATATATCCACTATAAAATATAAAAAATTCTATGCCGCACATATAACCATTTCAGTTTTATAGCAAAAAACTTATTTGGGTTATACATAATTTTTCACTAAAAAAAGTTTGCTGGGTGTGTATCTCATCCCCAGGGCCGAACCAAGAAGTGACAACTGGTGCACTGGAATGGTTCATGTGTCCACTTTAAAATATCAAAAATTCATAGCCGCACGTATTACCATTCCAGTTTAATGGCCAAAAACTTTGTTCGCGACTTTTTCTCTATAAAAAGTTTGCTGGGTTTGTATTTCGTCTCCAGGGCCGAACCAAGAAATTACAACTAGTGCGCTGAAATATTACATATATCCAATATAAAATATAAAAAATTCTTGGCCGCACATATTACCATTTCAGTTTTATGGCCAAAAACTTTGTTCGCGCCTTTTTACCCACATTAAGTTTGCTGGGTGTGTATCTCATCCCCTAGGCCGAACCAGGTAGTGAAAACTGGTGCACTCTAATAATACATGTGTCCACTATAAAATATCAAAAATTCATAGCCGCACATATAACCATTTCAGTTTTATAGCAAAAAACTTATTTGGGTTATACATAATTTTTCACTAAAAAAAGTTTGCTGGGTGTGTATCTCATCCCCAGGGCCGAACCAAGAAGTGACAACTCGTGCGCTGATTTGGTACATGTGTCCACTATAAAATATTAAAAATTCTTAGCCGCACATATTACCATTTCAGTTTTATGGCCAAAAACTTTGTTTGCGCCTTTTTCACCACATAAAGTTTGCTGGGTGTGTATCTCATCCCCAGGGCTTAACCAGGAAGTGGCAGCTGGTTTACTGGAATGGTACATGTGTCCACTATAAAATATCAAAAATTCATAGCCGCACATATAACCATTCCAGTTTTATGGCCAAAAAATTTGTTCGCGCCTTTTTCACCACTAAAAATTTGCTAGGTGTGTATCTCATGCCCTAGGCCGAACCAGGAAGTGAAAACTGGTGCACTCTAATAATACATGTGTCCACTATAAAATATCAAAAATTCATAGCCGCACATATAACCATTTCAGTTTTATAGCAAAAAACTTATTTGGGTTATACATAATTTTTCACTAAAAAAAGTTTGCTGGGTGTGTATCTCATCCCCAGGGCCGAACCAAGAAGTGACAACTGGTGCGCTGAAATGGTACATGTGTCCACTATAAAATATTAAAAATTCTTAACCGCACATATTACCATTCCAGTTTTATGGCCAAAAACTTTGTTCGCGACTTTTTCTCTATAAAAAGTTTGCTGGATTTGTATTTCGTCTCCAGGGCCGAACCAAGAAATGACAACTAGTGCGCTGAAATATTACATATATCCACTATAAAATATAAAAAATTCTTGGTCGCACATATTATCATTTCAGTTTTATGGCCAAAAACTTTGTTTGTGCCTTTTTCACCACATAAAGTTTGCTGGGTGTGTATCTCATCCCCAGGGCCTAACCAGGAAGTGACAACTAGTGCGCTGAAATGGTACATGTGTCCACTATAAAATATTAAAAATTCTTAGCCGCACAGTTTACCATTTCAGTTTTATGGCCAAAAACTTTGTTTGCGCCTTTTTCACCACATAAAGTTTGCTGGGTGTGTATCTCATCCCCTAGGCCGAAACAAGAAGTGACAACTGGTGCACTGGAATGGTACATGTGTCCACTATAAAATATCAAAAATTCATAGCCGCACATATTACCATTCCAGTTTTATGGCCAAAAACTTTGTTCGCGACTTTTTCTCTATAAAAAGTTTGCTGGGTTTGTATTTTGTCTCCAGGGCCGAACCAAGAAATGACATCTAGTGCGCTAAAATATGACATATATCCTCTATAAAATATAAAAAATTCTATGCCGCACATATAACCATTTCAGTTTTATAGCAAAAAACTTATTTGGGTTATACATAATTTTTCACTAAAAAAAGTTTGCTGGGTGTGTATCTCATCCCCAGGGCCGAACCAAGAAGTGACAACTGGTGCACTGGAATGGTTCATGTGTCCACTTTAAAATATCAAAAATTCATAGCCGCACGTATTACCATTCCAGTTTAATGGCCAAAAACTTTGTTCGCGACTTTTTCTCTATAAAAAGTTTGCTGGGTTTGTAATTCGTCTCCAGGGCCGAACCAAGAAATTACAACTAGTGCGCTGAAATATTACATATATCCAATATAAAATATAAAAAATTCTTGGCCGCACATATTACCATTTCAGTTTTATGGCCAAAAACTTTGTTCGCACCTTTTTACCCACATTAAGTTTGCTGGGTGTGTATCTCATCCCCTAGGCCGAACCAGGAAGTGAAAACTGGTGCACTCTAATAATACATGTGTCCACTATAAAATATCAAAAATTCATAGCCACACAAATTACCATTCCAGTTTTATAGCCAAAAACTTATTTTGGTAATAAATAATTTTTCACTAGAAAAAGTTTGCTGGGTGTGTATCTCATCCCCAGGGCCTAACCAGGAAGTGGCAACTGGTGTACTGGAATGGTCCATGTGCCCACTATAAAATATCAAAAATCCTAAGACGCCCATGTTACCATTTTTTTTTGTATAGCCAAAAACTTTGTTCGCGCCTTTTTCACCACAAAAAGTTTGCTGGGTGTGTATCTCATCCCCTAGGCCAAACCAGGAAGTGACAACTCGTGCGCTGATTTGGTACATGTGTCCACTATAAAATATAAAAAGTTCTTAGACGCACATATTACCATTCCAGTTTTATGGCCAAAAACTTTGTTTGTGCCTTTTTCACCACATAAAGTTTGCTGGGTGTGTATCTCATCCCCAGGGCCTAACCAGGAAGTGGCAGCTGGTGTACTGGAATGGTACATGTGTCCACTATAAAATATCAAAAATTCATAGCCGCACATATAACCATTCCAGTTTTATGGCCAAAAAATTTGTTCGCGCCTTTTTCACCACTAAAAGTTTGCTAGGTGTGTATCTCATGCCCTAGGCCGAACCAGGAAGTGACAACTGGTGCCCTGCAATGGTCCATGTGCCCACTATAAAATATCAAAAATCCTAAGACGCACATGGTACCATTTTGGTTTTATAGCCAAAAACTTTGTTCGCGCCTTTTTCACCACAAAAAGTTTGCTGGGTGTGTATCTCATCCCCTAGGCCGAACCAGGATGTTACAACTAGTGCGCTGAAATGGTACATGTGTCCACTATAAAATATTAAAAATTCTTAGCCGCACAGTTTACCATTTCAGTTTTATGGCCAAAAACTTTGTTTGCGCCTTTTTCACCACATAAAGTTTGCTGGGTGTGTATCTCATCCCCTAGGCCGAAACAAGAAGTGACAACTGGTGCACTGGAATGGTTCATGTGTCCACTTTAAAATATCAAAAATTCATAGCCGCACGTATTACCATTCCAGTTTAATGGCCAAAAACTTTGTTCGCGACTTTTTCTCTATAAAAAGTTTGCTGGGTATGTATTTCGTCTCCAGGGCCGAACCAAGAAATTACAACTAGTGCGCTGAAATATTACATATATCCAATATAAAATATAAAAAATTCTTGGCCGCACATATTACCATTCCAGTTTTATGGCCAAAAACTTTGTTCGCGACTTTTTCTCTATAAAAAGTTTGCTGGGTTTGTATTTTGTCTCCAGGGCCGAACCAGGAAATGACAAATGGTGCCCTGAAATAGAATATGTGTCCACTATAAAACATTAAAAATTCTTAGACGCACATATTACCATTCCAGTTTTATGGCCAGAAACTTTTTTCGCGCCTTTTTCACCACAAAAAGTTTGCTAGGTGTGTATCTCATCCCCTAGGCCAAACCAGGAAGTGACAACTCGTGCGCTGATTTGGTACATGTGTCCACTATAAAATATAAAAAGTTCTTAGACGCACATATTACCATTCCAGTTTTATGGCCAAAAACTTTGTTTGTGCCTTTTTCACCACATAAAGTTTGCTGGGTGTGTATCTCATCCCCAGAGCCTAACCAGGAAGTGGCAGCTGGTGTACTGGAATGGTACATGTGTCCACTATAAAATATTAAAAATTCATAGCCGCACATATAACCATTCCAGTTTTATGGCCAAAAAATTTGTTCGCGCCTTTTTCACCACTAAAAGTTTGCTAGGTGTGTATCTCATGCCCTAGGCCGAACCAGGAAGTGACAACTGGTGCCCTGCAATGGTCCATGTGCCCACTATAAAATATCAAAAATCCTAAGACGCACATGGTACCATTTTGGTTTTATAGCCAAAAACTTTGTTCGCGCCTTTTTCACCACAAAAAGTTTGCTGGGTGTGTATCTCATCCCCTAGGCCGAACCAGGATGTTACAACTAGTGCCCTGGAATGGTACATGTGTCCACTATAAAACATTAAAATTTCTTAGACGCACATAGTACCATTCCAGTTTTATGCCCAGAAACTTTTTTCGCGCCTTTTTCACCACATAAAGTTTGCTGGGTGTGTATCTCATGCCCTAGGCCGAATCAGGAAGTGACAACTAGTGCGCTGAAATGGTACATGTGTCCACTATAAAATATCAAAAATCCTTAGACGCACATATTACCATTCCAGTTTTATTGCCAGAAACTTTTTTCGTGCCTTTTTCACTATAAAAAGTTTGCTAGGTGTGTATTTCGTCCCCAGGGCCGAACCAGGAAATGACAAATGGTGCGCTGAAATAGAACATGTGTCCACTATAAAACATTAAAAATTCTTAGACGCACATATTACCATTCCAGTTGTATGGCCAGAAACTTTTTTCGCGCCTTTTTCACCACAAAAAGTTTGCTAGGTGTGTATCTCATCCCCTAGGCCAAACCAGGAAGTGACAACTAGTACGCTGAAATGGAACATGTGTCCACTATAAAATATTAAAATCCTTTGGACGCACATATTACCATTTCAGTTTTATTGCCCGAAACTTTTTTCGTGCCTTTTTCACTACAAAAAGTTTGCTAGGTGTGTATTTCGTCCCCAGGGCCGAACCAGGAAATGACAAATGGTGCCCTGAAATAGAATATGTGTCCACTATAAAACATTAAAAATTCTTAGACGCACATATTACCATTCCAGTTTTATGGCCAGAAACTTTTTTCGCGCCTTTTTCACCACAAAAAGTTTGCTAGGTGTGTATCTCATCCCCTAGGCCAAACCAGGAAGTGACAACTCGTGCGCTGATTTGGTACATGTGTCCACTATAAAATATAAAAAGTTCTTAGACGCACATATTACCATTCCAGTTTTATGGCCAAAAACTTTGTTTGTGCCTTTTTCACCACATAAAGTTTGCTGGGTGTGTATCTCATCCCCAGGGCCTAACCAGGAAGTGGCAGCTGGTGTACTGGAATGGTACATGTGTCCACTATAAAATATCAAAAATTCATAGCCGCACATATAACCATTCCAGTTTTATGGCCAAAAAATTTGTTCGCGCCTTTTTCACCACTAAAAGTTTGCTAGGTGTGTATCTCATGCCCTAGGCCGAACCAGGAAGTGACAACTGGTGCCCTGCAATGGTCCATGTGCCCACTATAAAATATCAAAAATCCTAAGACGCACATGGTACCATTTTGGTTTTATAGCCAAAAACTTTGTTCGCGCCTTTTTCACCACAAAAAGTTTGCTGGGTGTGTATCTCATCCCCTAGGCCGAACCAGGATGTTACAACTAGTGCGCTGAAATGGTACATGTGTCCACTATAAAATATTAAAAATTCTTAGCCGCACAGTTTACCATTTCAGTTTTATGGCCAAAAACTTTGTTTGCGCCTTTTTCACCACATAAAGTTTGCTGGGTGTGTATCTCATCCCCTAGGCCGAAACAAGAAGTGACAACTGGTGCACTGGAATGGTTCATGTGTCCACTTTAAAATATCAAAAATTCATAGCCGCACGTATTACCATTCCAGTTTAATGGCCAAAAACTTTGTTCGCGACTTTTTCTCTATAAAAAGTTTGCTGGGTTTGTATTTCGTCTCCAGGGCCGAACCAAGAAATTACAACTAGTGCGCTGAAATATTACATATATCCAATATAAAATATAAAAAATTCTTGGCCGCACATATTACCATTCCAGTTTTATGGCCAAAAACTTTGTTCGCGACTTTTTCTCTATAAAAAGTTTGCTGGGTTTGTATTTTGTCTCCAGGGCCGAACCAAGAAATGACAACTAGTGCGCTAAAATATGACATATATCCACTATAAAATATAAAAAATTCTATGCCGCACATATAACCATTTCAGTTTTATAGCAAAAAACTTATTTGGGTTATACATAATTTTTCACTAAAAAAAGTTTGCTGGGTGTGTATCTCATCCCCAGGGCCGAACCAAGAAGTGACAACTGGTGCACTGGAATGGTTCATGTGTCCACTTTAAAATATCAAAAATTCATAGCCGCACGTATTACCATTCCAGTTTAATGGCCAAAAACTTTGTTCGCGACTTTTTCTCTATAAAAAGTTTGCTGGGTTTGTATTTCGTCTCCAGGGCCGAACCAAGAAATTACAACTAGTGCGCTGAAATATTACATATATCCAATATAAAATATAAAAAATTCTTGGCCGCACATATTACCATTTCAGTTTTATGGCCAAAAACTTTGTTCGCGCCTTTTTACCCACATTAAGTTTGCTGGGTGTGTATCTCATCCCCTAGGCCGAACCAGGAAGTGAAAACTGGTGCACTCTAATAATACATGTGTCCACTATAAAATATCAAAAATTCATAGCCGCACATATAACCATTTCAGTTTTATAGCAAAAAACTTATTTGGGTTATACATAATTTTTCACTAAAAAAAGTTTGCTGGGTGTGTATCTCATCCCCAGGGCCGAACCAAGAAGTGACAACTGGTGCGCTGAAATGGTACATGTGTCCACTATAAAATATTAAAAATTCTTAGCCGCACATATTACCATTTCAGTTTTATGGCCAAAAACTTTGTTTGCGCCTTTTTCACCACATAAAGTTTGCTGGGTGTGTATCTCATCCCCAGGGCTTAACCAGGAAGTGGCAGCTGGTTTACTGGAATGGTACATGTGTCCACTATAAAATATCAAAAATTCATAGCCGCACATATAACCATTCCAGTTTTATGGCCAAAAAATTTGTTCGCGCCTTTTTCACCACTAAAAATTTGCTAGGTGTGTATCTCATGCCCTAGGCCGAACCAGGAAGTGAAAACTGGTGCACTCTAATAATACATGTGTCCACTATAAAATATCAAAAATTCATAGCCGCACATATAACCATTTCAGTTTTATAGCAAAAAACTTATTTGGGTTATACATAATTTTTCACTAAAAAAACTTTGCTGGGTGTGTATCTCATCCCCAGGGCCGAACCAAGAAGTGACAACTGGTGCGCTGAAATGGTACATGTGTCCACTATAAAATATTAAAAATTCTTAGCCGCACATATTACCATTCCAGTTTTATGGCCAAAAACTTTGTTCGCGACTTTTTCTCTATAAAAAGTTTGCTGGATTTGTATTTCGTCTCCAGGGCCGAACCAAGAAATGACAACTAGTGCGCTGAAATATTACATATATCCACTATAAAATATAAAAAATTCTTGGTCGCACATATTATCATTTCAGTTTTATGGCCAAAAACTTTGTTTGTGCCTTTTTCACCACATAAAGTTTGCTGGGTGTGTATCTCATCCCCAGGGCCTAACCAGGAAGTGACAACTAGTGCGCTGAAATGGTACATGTGTCCACTATAAAATATTAAAAATTCTTAGCCGCACAGTTTACCATTTCAGTTTTATGGCCAAAAACTTTGTTTGCGCCTTTTTCACCACATAAAGTTTGCTGGGTGTGTATCTCATCCCCTAGGCCGAAACAAGAAGTGACAACTGGTGCACTGGAATGGTACATGTGTCCACTATAAAATATCAAAAATTCATAGCCGCACATATTACCATTCCAGTTTTATGGCCAAAAACTTTGTTCGCGACTTTTTCTCTATAAAAAGTTTGCTGGGTTTGTATTTTGTCTCCAGGGCCGAACCAAGAAATGACAACTAGTGCGCTAAAATATGACATATATCCACTATAAAATATAAAAAATTCTATGCCGCACATATAACCATTTCAGTTTTATAGCAAAAAACTTATTTGGGTTATACATAATTTTTCACTAAAAAAAGTTTGCTGGGTGTGTATCTCATCCCCAGGGCCGAACCAAGAAGTGACAACTGGTGCACTGGAATGGTTCATGTGTCCACTTTAAAATATCAAAAATTCATAGCCGCACGTATTACCATTCCAGTTTAATGGCCAAAAACTTTGTTCGCGACTTTTTCTCTATAAAAAGTTTGCTGGGTTTGTAATTCGTCTCCAGGGCCGAACCAAGAAATTACAACTAGTGCGCTGAAATATTACATATATCCAATATAAAATATAAAAAATTCTTGGCCGCACATATTACCATTTCAGTTTTATGGCCAAAAACTTTGTTCGCACCTTTTTACCCACATTAAGTTTGCTGGGTGTGTATCTCATCCCCTAGGCCGAACCAGGAAGTGAAAACTGGTGCACTCTAATAATACATGTGTCCACTATAAAATATCAAAAATTCATAGCCACACAAATTACCATTCCAGTTTTATAGCCAAAAACTTATTTTGGTAATAAATAATTTTTCACTAGAAAAAGTTTGCTGGGTGTGTATCTCATCCCCAGGGCCTAACCAGGAAGTGGCAACTGGTGTACTGGAATGGTCCATGTGCCCACTATAAAATATCAAAAATCCTAAGACGCCCATGTTACCATTTTTTTTTGTATAGCCAAAAACTTTGTTCGCGCCTTTTTCACCACAAAAAGTTTGCTGGGTGTGTATCTCATCCCCTAGGCCGAACCAGGAAGTGACAACTAGTGCGCTGAAATGGTTCATGTGTCCACTATAATTTATCAAAAATTCTTAGCCGCCCATATTACCATTTCAGTTTTATTGCAAAAAACTTTGTTTGCGCCTTTTTCACCACATAAAGTTTGCTGGGTGTGTATCTCATCCCCTAGGCCGAAACAAGAAGTGACAACTGGTGACCTGGAATGGTCCATGTGCCCACTATAAAATATCCAAAATCCTAAGACGCACATGTTACCATTTTTGTTTTATAGCCAAAAACTTTGTTCGCGCCTTTTTCACAACAAAAAGTTTGCTGGGTGTGTATCTCATCCCCTAGGCCGAACCAGGAAGTGACAACTAGTGCGCTGAAATGGTACATGTGCCCACTATAAAATATTAAAAATCCTAAGACGCACATGTTACCATTTTTGTTTTATAGCCAAAAAATTTGTTCGCGCCTTTTTCACCACAAAAAGTTTGCTGGGTGTGTATCTCATCCCCTAGGCCGAACCAGGAAGTGACAACTGGTGCACTCTAATGGTACATGTGTCCACTATAAAATATCAAAAATTCATAGCCGCACATATTACCATTCCAGTTTTATAGCCAAAAACTTATTTTGGTAATAAATAATTTTTCACTAAAAAAAGTTTGCTGGGTGTGTATCTCATCCCCAGGGCCTAACCAGGAAGTGGCAACTGGTGTACTGGAATGGTACATGTGCCTACTATAAAATATCAAAAATCCTAAGACGCACATGTTACCATTTTTGTTTTATAGCCAAAAACTTTGTTCGCGCCTTTTTCACCACAAAAAGTTTGCTGGGTGTGTATCTCATGCCCTAGGCCGAACCAGGAAGTGACAACTGGTGCACTGGAATGTTTTTTGTGCCCACTATAAAATATCAAAAATCCTTAGACGCCCATGTTACCATTTCTGTTTTATAGCCAAAAACTTTTTTCGCGCATTTTTCTCTATAAAAAGTTTGCTGGGTTTGTTTTTCGTGTCCAGGGCCGAACAAAGAAATGACAACTAGTGTGCTGAAATAGAATCTGTATCCACAACAAAATATTAAAAATTCTTACCCGCACATATTACCATTTCAGTTTTATGGCCAAAAACCTTGTTCGCGCCTTTTTACCCACATTAAGTTTGCTGGGTGTCTATCTCATCCCCTAGGCCGAAACAGGAAATGACAACTGGTGCCCTGGAATGGTACATGTGTCCACTATAAAACATTAAAATTTCTTAGACGCACATAGTACCATTCCAGTTTTATGCCCAGAAACTTTTTTCGCGCCTTTTTCACCACATAAAGTTTGCTGGGTGTGTATCTCATGCCCTAGGCCGAATCAGGAAGTGACAACTAGTGCGCTGAAATGGTACATGTGTCCACTATAAAATATCAAAAATCCTTAGACGCACATATTACCATTCCAGTTTTATTGCCAGAAACTTTTTTCGTGCCTTTTTCACTATAAAAAGTTTGCTAGGTGTGTATTTCGTCCCCAGGGCCGAACCAGGAAATGACAAATGGTGCGCTGAAATAGAACATGTGTCCACTATAAAACATTAAAAATTCTTAGACGCACATATTACCATTCCAGTTGTATGGCCAGAAACTTTTTTCGCGCCTTTTTCACCACAAAAAGTTTGCTAGGTGTGTATCTCATCCCCTAGGCCAAACCAGGAAGTGACAACTAGTACGCTGAAATGGAACATGTGTCCACTATAAAATATCAAAAATCTTTAGACGCACATATTACCATTTCAGTTTTATTGCCCGAAACTTTTTTCGTGCCTTTTTCACTACAAAAAGTTTGCTAGGTGTGTATTTCGTCCCCAGGGCCGAACCAGGAAATGACAAATGGTGCGCTGAAATAGAATATGTGTCCACTATAAAACATTAAAAATTCTTAGACGCACATATTACCATTCCAGTTTTATGGCCAGAAACTTTTTTCGCGCCTTTTTCACCACAAAAAGTTTGCTAGGTGTGTATCTCATCCCCTAGGCCAAACCAGGAAGTGACAACTCGTGCGCTGATTTGGTACATGTGTCCACTATAAAATATAAAAAGTTCTTAGACGCACATATTACCATTTCAGGTTTATGGCCAAAAACTTTGTTTGCGCCTTTTTCACCACAAAAAGTTTGCTGGGGGTGTATCTCATCCCCTAGGCCGAACCAGGAAGGGACAACTGGTACCCTGGAATGGTCCATGTGTCCACTATAAAATATTAGAAATCCTTAGATGCACATATTACCATTTCAGTTTTATGGCCAGAAACTTTTTTCGCGCCTTTTTCACTACAAAAAGTTTGCTGGGTGTGTATCTCATCCCCTAGGCCGAAACAGGAAATGACATCTGGTGACCTGGAATGGTCCATGTGCCCACTATAAAATATCCAAAATCCTAAGACGCACATGTTGCCATTTTTGTTTTATAGCCAAAAACTTTTTTCGAGCCTTTTTCACCACAAAAAGTTTGCTAGGTGTGTATCTCATCCCTTAGGCCAAACCAGGAAGTGACAACTCGTGCGCTGATTTGGTACATGTGTCCACTATAAAATATAAAAAGCTCTTAGACGCACATATTACCATTTCCGGTTTATGGCCAAAAACTTTGTTCGCGCCTTTTTCACCACAAAAAGTTTGCTGGGTGTGTATCTCATCCCCTAGGCCGAACCAGGAAGGGACAACTGGTACCCTGGAATGGTACATGTGCCCACTATAAAACATTAAAATTTCTTAGACGCACATAGTACCATTCCAGTTTTATGCCCGGAAACTTTTTTCGCGCCTTTTTCACCACATAAAGTTTGCTGGGTGTGTATCTCATGCCCTAGGCCGAACCAGGAAGTGACAACTGGTGACCTGGAATGGTCCATGTGCCCACTATAAAACATTAAAATTTCTTAGAGGCACATAGTACCATTCCAGTTTTATGCCCGGAAACTTTTTTCGCGCCTTTTTCACCACATAAAGTTTGCTGGGTGTGTATCTCATGCCCTAGGCCGAACCAGGAAGTGACAACTGGTGACCTGGAATGGTCTATGTGCCCACTATAAAATATCCAAAATCCTAAGACGCACATGTTGCCATTTTTGTTTTATAGCCAAAAACTTTTTTCGAGCCTTTTTCACCACAAAAAGTTTGCTAGGTGTGTATCTCATCCCTTAGGCCAAACCAGGAAGTGACAACTGGTACCCTGGAATGGTACATGTGCCCACTATAAAACATTAAAATTTCTTAGACGCACATAGTACCATTCCAGTTTTATGCCCGGAAACTTTTTTCGCGCCTTTTTCACCACATAAAGTTTGCTGGGTGTGTATCTCATGCCCTAGGCCGAACCAGGAAGTGACAACTGGTGACCTGGAATGGTCCATGTGCCCACTATAAAATATCCAAAATCCTAAGACGCACATGTTGCCATTTTTGTTTTATAGCCAAAAACTTTTTTCGAGCCTTTTTCACCACAAAAAGTTTGCTGGGTGTGTATCTCATCCCTTAGGCCAAACCAGGAAGTGACAACTCGTGCGCTGATTTGGTACATGTGTCCACTATAAAATATAAAAAGCTCTTAGACGCACATATTACCATTTCAGGTTTATGGCCAAAAACTTTGTTCGCGCCTTTTTCACCACTAAAAGTTTGCTGGGTGTGTATCTCATCCCCTAGGCCGAACCAGGAAGTGACAACTAGTGCGCTGAAATGGTACATGTGTCCACTATAAATTATCAAAAATTCTTAGCCGCCCATATTACCATTTCAGTTTTATTGCAAAAAACTTTGTTTGCGCCTTTTTCACCACATAAAGTTTGCTGGGTGTGTATCTCATCCCCTAGGCCGAACCAGGTAGTGACAACTGGTGACCTGGAATGGTCCATGTGCCCACAATAAAATATCCAAAATCCTAAGACGCACATGTTACCATTTTTGTTTTATAGCCAAAAACTTTGTTCGCGCCTTTTTCACAACAAAAAGTTTGCTGGGTGTGTATCTCATCCCCTAGGCCGAACCAGGAAGTGACAACTAGTGCGCTGAAATGGTACATGTGCCCACTATAAAATATTAAAAATCCTAAGACGCACATGTTACCATTTTTGTTTTATAGCCAAAAACTTTGTTCGCGCCTTTTTCACCACAAAAAGTTTGCTGGGTGTGTATCTCATCCCCTAGGCCGAACCAGGAAGTGACAACTAGTCCGCTGAAATGGTACATGTGTCGACTATAAAATATCAAAAATTCATAGCCGCACATATTACCATTCCAGTTTTATAGCCAAAAACTTATTTTGATAATAAATAATTTTTCACTAAAAAAAGTTTGCTGGGTGTGTATCTCATCCCCAGGGCCTAACCAGGAAGTGGCAACTGGTGTACTGGAATGGTACATGTGCCTACTATAAAATATCAAAAATCCTAAGACGCACATGTTACCATTTTTGTTTTATAGCCAAAAACTTTGTTCGCGCCTTTTTCACCACAAAAAGTTTGCTGGGTGTGTATCTCATGCCCTAGGCCGAACCAGGAAGTGACAACTGGTGCACTGGAATGGTTCATGTGCCCACTATAAAATATCAAAAATCCTTAGACGCCCATGTTACCATTTCTGTTTTATAGCCAAAAACTTTTTTCGCGCATTTTTCTCTATAAAAAGTTTGCTGGGTTTGTTTTTCGTGTCCAGGGCCGAACCAAGAAATGACAACTGGTTTGCTGAAATAGAATCTGTATCCACTACAAAATATTAAAAATTCTTAGCCGCACATATTACCATTTCAGTTTTATGGCCAAAAACTTTGTTCGCGCCTTTTTACCCACATTAAGTTTGCTGGGTGTCTATCTCATCCCCTAGGCCGAAACAGGAAATGACAACTGGTGCCCTGGAATGGTACATGTGTCCACTATAAAACATTAAAATTTCTTAGACGCACATAGTACCATTCCAGTTTTATGCCCAGAAACTTTTTTCGCGCCTTTTTCACCACATAAAGTTTGCTGGGTGTGTATCTCATGCCCTAGGCCGAACCAGGAAGTGACAACTAGTGCGCTGAAATGGTACATGTGTCCACTAAAAAATATCAAAAATCCTTAGACGGACATATTACCATTCCAGTTTTATTGCCAGAAACTTTTTTCGTGCCTTTTTCACTATAAAAAGTTTGCTAGGTGTGTATTTCGTCCCCAGGGCCGAACCAGGAAATGACAAATGGTGCGCTGAAATAGAACATGTGTCCACTATAAAACATTAAATATTCTTAGACGCACATATTACCATTTCAGTTGTATGGCCAGAAACTTTTTTCGCGCCTTTTTCACCACAAAAAGTTTGCTAGGTGTGTATCTCATCCCCTAGGCCAAACCAGGAAGTGACAACTAGTGCGCTGAAATGGTAAATGTGTCCACTATAAAATATCAAAAATCTTTAGACGCACATATTACCATTTCAGGTTTATGGCCAAAAACTTTGTTTGCGCCTTTTTCACCACAAAAAGTTTTCTGGGTGTGTATCTCATCCCCTAGGCCGAACCAGGAAGTTGCAACTGGTACCCTGGAATGGTCCATGTGTCCACTATAAAATATTAGAAATCCTTAGATGCACGTATTACCATTTCAGTTTTATGGCCAGAAACTTTTTTCGCGCCTTTTTCACTACAAAAAGTTTGCTGGGTGTGTATCTCATCCCCTAGGCCGAAACAGGAAATGACAACTGGTGCCCTGGAATGGTACATGTGTCCACTATAAAACATTAAAATTTCTTAGACGCACATAGTACCATTCCAGTTTTATGCCCAGAAACTTTTTTCGCGCCTTTTTCACCCTATAAAGTTTGCTGGGTGTGTATCTCATGCCCTAGGCCGAACCAGGAAGTGACAACTGGTGACCTGGAATGGTCCATGTGCCCACTATAAAATATCCAAAATCCTAAGACGCACATGTTACCATTTTTGTTTTATAGCCAAAAACTTTGTTCGCGCCTTTTTCACCACAAAAAGTTTGCTGGGTATGTATCTCATCCCCTTGGCCGAACCAGGATGTGACAACTAGTGCGCTGAAATGGTACATGTGTCCACTATAAAATATTAAAAATTCTTAGCCGCACAGTTTACCATTTCAGTTTTATGGCCAAAAACTTTGTTTGCGCCTTTTTCACCACATAAAGTTTGCTGGTTGTGTATCTCATCCCCTAGGCCATAGCAAGAAGTGACAACTGGTGCACTGGAATGGTACATGTGTCCACTATAAAATATCAAAAATTCATAGCCGCACATATTACCATTCCAGTTTTATGGCCAAAAACTTTGTTCGCGACTTTTTCTCTATAAAAAGTTTGCTGGGTTTGTATTTCGTCTCCAGGGCCGAACCAAGAAATGACAACTAGTGCGCTAAAATATAACATATATCCACTATAAAATATAAAAAATTCTTGGCCGCACATATAACCATTTCAGTTTTATAGCAAAAAACTTATTTGGGTTATTCATAATTTTTCACTAAAAAAAGTTTGCTGGGTGTGTATCTCATCCCCAGGGCCGAACCAAGAAGTGACAACTGGTGCACTGGAATGGTTCATGTGTCCACTATAAAATATAAAAAATTCTTGGCCGCACATATTACCATTTCAGTTTTATGGCCAAAAACTTTGTTCGCGCCTTTTTACCCACATTGAGTTTGCTGGGTGTGTATCTCATCTCCTAGGCCGAACCAGGAAGTGAAAACTGGTGCACTCTAATAATACATGTGTCCACTATAAAATATCAAAAATTCATAGCCGCACATATTACCATTCCAGTTTTATAGCCAAAAACTTATTTTGGTAATAAAAAATTTTTCACTAGAAAAAGTTTGCTGGGTGTTTATCTCATCCCCAGGGCCTAACCAGGAAGTGGCAACTGGTGTACTGGAATGGTCCATGTGCCCACTATAAAATATCAAAAATCCTAAGACGCACATGTTACCATTTTTGTTTTATAGCCAAAAACTTTGTTCGCGCCTTTTTCACAACAAAAAGTTTGCTGGGTGTGTATCTCATCCCCTAGGCCGAACCAGGAAATGACAACTAGTGCGCTAAAATGGTACATGTGTCCACTATAAATTATCAAAAATTCTTAGCCGCACATATTACCATTTCAGTTTTATGGCCAAAAACTTTGTTCGCGCCTTTTTACCCACATTAAGTTTGCTGGGTGTCTATCTCATCCCCTAGGCCGAAACAGGAAATGACAACTGGTGCCCTGGAATGGTACATGTGTCCACTATAAAACATTAAAATTTCTTAGACGCACATAGTACCATTCCAGTTTTATGCCCAGAAACTTTTTTCGCGCCTTTTTCACAACATAAAGTTTGCTGGGTGTGTATCTCATGCCCTAGGCCGAACCAGGAAGTGACAACTAGTGCGCTGAAATGTTACATGTGTCCACTATAAAACATTAAAAATTCTTAGACGCACATATTACCATTACAGTTGTATGGCCAGAAACTTTTTTCGTGCCTTTTTCACTACAAAAAGTTTGCTAGGTGTGTATTTCGTCCCCAGGGCCGAACCAGGAAATGACAAATGGTGCGCTGAAATAGAATATGTGTCCACTATAAAACATTAAAAATTCTTAGACGCACATATTACCATTCCAGTTGTATGGCCAGAAACTTTTTTCGTGCCTTTTTCACTACAAAAAGTTTGCTAGGTGTGTATTTCGTCCCCAGGGCCGAACCAGGAAGTGACAAATGGTGCGCTAAAATAGAACATGTGTCCACTATAAAACATTAAAAATTCTTAGACGCACATATTACCATTCCAGTTTTATTGCCAGAAACTCTGTTCGCGCCTTTTTCACCACAAAAAGTTTGCTAGGTGTGTATCTCATCCCCTAGGCCAAACCAGGAAGTGACAACTCGTGCGCTGATTTGGTACATGTGTCCACTATAAAATATCAAAAGTTCTTAGACGCACATATTACCATTTCAGGTTTATGGCCAAAAACTTTGTTTGCGCCTTTTTCACCACAAAAAGTTTTCTGGGTGTGTATCTCATCCCCTAGGCCGAACCAGGTAGTGGCAACTGGTGCACTCTAATGGTCCATGTGTCCACTATAAAATATTAGAAATCCTTAGATGCACATATTACCATTTCAGTTTTATGGCCAGAAACTTTTTTCGCGCCTTTTTCACTACAAAAAGTTTGCTGGGTGTGTATCTCATCCCCTAGGCCGAAACAGGAAATGACAACTGGTGCCCTGGAATGGTACATGTGTCCACTATAAAACATTAAAATTTCTTAGACGCACATATTACCATTCCAGTTTTATTGCCAGAAACTTTTTTCGCGCCTTTTTCACCACATAAAGTTTGCTGGGTGTGTATCTCATGCCCTAGGCCGAACCAGGAAGTGACAACTAGTGCGCTGAAATGTTACATGTGTCCACTATAAAACATTAAAATTTCTTAGACGCACATATTACCATTACAGTTGTATGGCCAGAAACTTTTTTCGTGCCTTTTTCACTACAAAAAGTTTGCTAGGTGTGTATTTCGTCCCCAGGGCCGAACCAGGAAATGACAAATGGTGCGCTGAAATAGAATATGTGTCCACTATAAAACATTAAAAATTCTTAGACGCACATATTACCATTCCAGTTGTATGGCCAGAAACTTTTTTCGTGCCTTTTTCACTACAAAAAGTTTGCTAGGTGTGTATTTCGTCCCCAGGGCCGAACCAGGAAGTGACAAATGGTGCGCTAAAATAGAACATGTGTCCACTATAAAACATTAAAAATTCTTAGACGCACATTTTACCATTCCAGTTTTATTGCCAGAAACTTTTTTCGCGCCTTTTTCACCACATAAAGTTTGCTGGGTGTGTATCTCATGCCCTAGGCCGAACCAGGAAGTGACAACTAGTGCGCTGAAATGGTACATGTGTCCACTATAAATTATCAAAAATTCTTAGCCGCACATATTACCATTTCAGTTTTATGGCCAAAAACTTTGTTTGCGCCTTTTTCACCACATAAAGTTTGCTGGGTGTGTATCTCATCCCCTAGGCCGAAACAAGAAGTGACAACTGGTGACCTGGAATGGTCCATGTGCCCACTATAAAATATCAAAAATCCTAAGACGCCCATGTAACCATTTCAGTTTTATGGCCAGAAACTTTGTTTGCGCCTTTTTCACCAAATAAAGTTTGTTGGGTGTGTATCTCATCCCCTAGGCCGAACCAGGAAGTGACAACTCGTGCACTGATTTGGTACATGTGTCCACTATAAAATATCAAAAATCCTTAGACGCACATATTACCATTCCAGTTTTATTGCCAGAAATATTTTTCGTGCCTTTTTCACTATAAAAAGTTTGCTAGGTGTGTATTTCGTCCCCAGGGCCGAACCAGGAAATGACAAATGGTGCGCTGAAATAGAACATGTGTCCACTATAAAACATTAAAAATTCTTAGACGCACATATTACCATTCCAGTTTTATAGCCAAAAACTTATGTTGGTAATAAATAATTTTTCACTAGAAAAAGTTTGCTGGGTGTGTATCTTATCCCCAGGGCCTAACCAGGAAATGGCAACTGGTGTACTGGAATGGTCCATGTGCCCACTATAAAATATCAAAAATCCTAAGACGCCCATGTTACCATTTTTTTTGTATAGCCAAAAACTTTGTTCGCGCCTTTTTCACCACAAAAAGTTTGCTGGGTGTGTATCTCATCCCCTAGGCCGAACCAGGAAGTGACAACTAGTGCGCTGAAATGGTACATATGTCCACTATAAATTATCAAAAATTCTTAGCCGCACATATTACCATTTCAGTTTTATGGCCAAAAACTTTGTTTGCGCCTTTTTCACCACATAAAGTTTGCTGGGTGTGTATCTCATCCCCTAGGCCGAAACAAGAAGTGACAACTGGTGACCTGGAATGGTCCATGTGCCCACTATAAAATATCAAAAATCCTAAGTGGCACATGTTACCATTTTTGTTTTATAGCCAAAAACTTTTTTCGCGCCTTTTTCACTACAAAAAGTTTGCTAGGTGTGTATCTCATCCCCTAGGCCGAACCAGGAAAGGACAACTGGTACCCTGGAATGGTCCATGTGTCCACTATAAAACATTAGAAATCCTTAGATGCACATATTACCATTTCAGTTTTATGGCCAAAAACTTTGTTCGCGCCTTTTTACCCACATTGAGTTTGCTGGGTGTGTATCTCATCTCCTAGGCCGAACCAGGAAGTGAAAACTGGTGCACTCTAATAATACATGTGTCCACTATAAAATATCAAAAATTCATAGCCGCACATATTACCATTCCAGTTTTATAGCCAAAAACTTATTTTGGTAATAAAAAATTTTTCACTAGAAAAAGTTTGCTGGGTGTTTATCTCATCCCCAGGGCCTAACCAGGAAGTGGCAACTGGTGTACTGGAATGGTCCATGTGCCCACTATAAAATATCAAAAATCCTAAGACGCACATGTTACCATTTTTGTTTTATAGCCAAAAACTTTGTTCGCGCCTTTTTCACAACATAAAGTTTGCTGGGAGTGTATCTCATGCCCTAGGCCGAACCAGGAAGTGACAACTGGTGCCCTGGAATGGTCCATGTGCCCACTATAAAATATCAAAAATCCTAAGACGGCCATGTTACTATTTTTTTTGTATAGCCAAAAACTTTGTTCGCGCCTTTTTCACCACAAAAAGTTTGCTGGGTGTGTATCTCATCCCCTAGGCCGAATCAGGATGTGACAACTAGTGCGCTGAAATGGTACATGTGTCCACTATAAAATATTAAAAATTCTTAACCGCACAGTTTACCATTTCAGTTTTATGGCCAAAAACTTTGTTCGCGCCTTTTTACCCACATTGAGTTTGCTGGGTGTGTATCTCATCCCCTAGGCCGAACCAGGAAGTGAAAACTGGTGCACTCTAATAATACATGTGTCCACTATAAAATATCAAAAATTCATAGCCGCACATATTACCATTCCAGTTTTATAGCCAAAAACTTATTTTGGTAATAAAAAATTTTTCACTAGAAAAACTTTGCTGGGTGTTTATCTCATCCCCAGGGCCTAACCAGGAAGTGGCAACTGGTGTACTGGAATGGTCCATGTGCCCACTATAAAATATCAAAAATCCTAAGACGCACATGTTACCATTTTTGTTTTATAGCCAAAAACTTTGTTCGCGCCTTTTTCACAACAAAAAGTTTGCTGGGTGTGTATCTCATCCCCTAGGCCGAACCAGGAAATGACAACTAGTGCGCTAAAATGGTACATGTGTCCACTATAAATTATCAAAAATTCTTAGCCGCACATATTACCATTTCAGTTTTATGGCCAAAAACTTTGTTCGCGCCTTTTTACCCACATTAAGTTTGCTGGGTGTCTATCTCATCCCCTAGGCCGAAACAGGAAATGACAACTGGTGCCCTGGAATGGTACATGTGTCCACTATAAAACATTAAAATTTCTTAGACGCACATAGTACCATTCCAGTTTTATGCCCAGAAACTTTTTTCGCGCCTTTTTCACAACATAAAGTTTGCTGGGTGTGTATCTCATGCCCTAGGCCGAACCAGGAAGTGACAACTAGTGCGCTGAAATGTTACATGTGTCCACTATAAAACATTAAAAATTCTTAGACGCACATATTACCATTACAGTTGTATGGCCAGAAACTTTTTTCGTGCCTTTTTCACTACAAAAAGTTTGCTAGGTGTGTATTTCGTCCCCAGGGCCGAACCAGGAAATGACAAATGGTGCGCTGAAATAGAATATGTGTCCACTATAAAACATTAAAAATTCTTAGACGCACATATTACCATTCCAGTTGTATGGCCAGAAACTTTTTTCGTGCCTTTTTCACTACAAAAAGTTTGCTAGGTGTGTATTTCGTCCCCAGGGCCGAACCAGGAAGTGACAAATGGTGCGCTAAAATAGAACATGTGTCCACTATAAAACATTAAAAATTCTTAGACGCACATATTACCATTCCAGTTTTATTGCCAGAAACTCTGTTCGCGCCTTTTTCACCACAAAAAGTTTGCTAGGTGTGTATCTCATCCCCTAGGCCAAACCAGGAAGTGACAACTCGTGCGCTGATTTGGTACATGTGTCCACTATAAAATATCAAAAGTTCTTAGACGCACATATTACCATTTCAGGTTTATGGCCAAAAACTTTGTTTGCGCCTTTTTCACCACAAAAAGTTTTCTGGGTGTGTATCTCATCCCCTAGGCCGAACCAGGTAGTGGCAACTGGTGCACTCTAATGGTCCATGTGTCCACTATAAAATATTAGAAATCCTTAGATGCACATATTACCATTTCAGTTTTATGGCCAGAAACTTTTTTCGCGCCTTTTTCACTACAAAAAGTTTGCTGGGTGTGTATCTCATCCCCTAGGCCGAAACAGGAAATGACAACTGGTGCCCTGGAATGGTACATGTGTCCACTATAAAACATTAAAATTTCTTAGACGCACATATTACCATTCCAGTTTTATTGCCAGAAACTTTTTTCGCGCCTTTTTCACCACATAAAGTTTGCTGGGTGTGTATCTCATGCCCTAGGCCGAACCAGGAAGTGACAACTAGTGCGCTGAAATGTTACATGTGTCCACTATAAAACATTAAAAATTCTTAGACGCACATATTACCATTACAGTTGTATGGCCAGAAACTTTTTTCGTGCCTTTTTCACTACAAAAAGTTTGCTAGGTGTGTATTTCGTCCCCAGGGCCGAACCAGGAAATGACAAATGGTGCGCTGAAATAGAATATGTGTCCACTATAAAACATTAAAAATTCTTAGACGCACATATTACCATTCCAGTTGTATGGCCAGAAACTTTTTTCGTGCCTTTTTCACTACAAAAAGTTTGCTAGGTGTGTATTTCGTCCCCAGGGCCGAACCAGGAAGTGACAAATGGTGCGCTAAAATAGAACATGTGTCCACTATAAAACATTAAAAATTCTTAGACGCACATTTTACCATTCCAGTTTTATTGCCAGAAACTTTTTTCGCGCCTTTTTCACCACATAAAGTTTGCTGGGTGTGTATCTCATGCCCTAGGCCGAACCAGGAAGTGACAACTAGTGCGCTGAAATGGTACATGTGTCCACTATAAATTATCAAAAATTCTTAGCCGCACATATTACCATTTCAGTTTTATGGCCAAAAACTTTGTTTGCGCCTTTTTCACCACATAAAGTTTGCTGGGTGTGTATCTCATCCCCTAGGCCGAAACAAGAAGTGACAACTGGTGACCTGGAATGGTCCATGTGCCCACTATAAAATATCAAAAATCCTAAGACGCCCATGTAACCATTTCAGTTTTATGGCCAGAAACTTTGTTTGCGCCTTTTTCACCAAATAAAGTTTGTTGGGTGTGTATCTCATCCCCTAGGCCGAACCAGGAAGTGACAACTCGTGCACTGATTTGGTACATGTGTCCACTATAAAATATCAAAAATCCTTAGACGCACATATTACCATTCCAGTTTTATTGCCAGAAATATTTTTCGTGCCTTTTTCACTATAAAAAGTTTGCTAGGTGTGTATTTCGTCCCCAGGGCCGAACCAGGAAATGACAAATGGTGCGCTGAAATAGAACATGTGTCCACTATAAAACATTAAAAATTCTTAGACGCACATATTACCATTCCAGTTTTATAGCCAAAAACTTATGTTGGTAATAAATAATTTTTCACTAGAAAAAGTTTGCTGGGTGTGTATCTTATCCCCAGGGCCTAACCAGGAAATGGCAACTGGTGTACTGGAATGGTCCATGTGCCCACTATAAAATATCAAAAATCCTAAGACGCCCATGTTACCATTTTTTTTGTATAGCCAAAAACTTTGTTCGCGCCTTTTTCACCACAAAAAGTTTGCTGGGTGTGTATCTCATCCCCTAGGCCGAACCAGGAAGTGACAACTAGTGCGCTGAAATGGTACATATGTCCACTATAAATTATCAAAAATTTTTAGCCGCACATATTACCATTTCAGTTTTATGGCCAAAAACTTTGTTTGCGCCTTTTTCACCACATAAAGTTTGCTGGGTGTGTATCTCATCCCCTAGGCCGAAACAAGAAGTGACAACTGGTGACCTGGAATGGTCCATGTGCCCACTATAAAATATCAAAAATCCTAAGTGGCACATGTTACCATTTTTGTTTTATAGCCAAAAACTTTGTTCGCGCCTTTTTCACCACAAAAAGTTTTCTGGGTGTGTATCTCATCCCCTAGGCCGAACCAGGAAAGGACAACTGGTACCCTGGAGTGGTCCATGTGTCCACTATAAAACATTAGAAATCCTTAGATGCACATATTACCATTTCAGTTTTATGGCCAGAAACTTTTTTCGCGCCTTTTTCACTACAAAAAGTTTGCTAGGTGTGTATCTCATCCCCTAGGCCGAACCAGGAAAGGACAACTGGTACCCTGGAATGGTCCATGTGTCCACTATAAAACATTAGAAATCCTTAGATGCACATATTACCATTTCAGTTTTATGGCCAGAAACTTTTTTCGCGCCTTTTTCACTACAAAAAGTTTGCTAGGTGTGTATCTCATCCCCTAGGCCGAACCAGGTAGTGACAACAGGTGCGCTAATATGGTACATGTGTCCACTATAAAATATCAAAAACCTTTAGACGCACATATTACCATTTCAGTTTTATAGCCAAAAACTTATTTGGGTAATACATAATTTTTCACTAAAAAAAGTTTGCTGGGTGTGTATCTCATCCCCAGGGCCGAACCAGGAAATAACAACTGGTACCCTGGAATGGTACATGTGTCCACTATAAAACATTAAAAATTGTTAGACGCACATATTACCATTCCAGTTTTATGGCTAAAAACTTCGTTCGCGCCTTTTTCACCACAAAAAGTTTGCTAGGTGTGTATCTCATGCCCTAGGCCGAAAGAGGAAATGACAACTGGTGCCCTAAAATGGTCCATGTGCCTACTATAAAATATCAAAAATCCTAAGACGCACATATTACCATTTTTGTTTTATAGCAAAAACTTTACTCGCGCCTTTTTCACCACAAAAAGTTTGCTGAGTGTGTATCTCATCCCCTAGGCCGAACCAGGAAGTGACAACTAGTGCGCTGAAATGGTACATGTGTCAACTATAAAATATCAAAAATTCTTAGCCACACATATTACCATTTCAGTTTTATGGCCAAAAACTTTGTTTGCGCCTTTTTCACCAAATAAAGTTTGTTGGGTGTGTATCTCATCCCCTAGGCCGAACCAGGAAGTGACAACTCGTGCACTGATTTGGTACATGTGTCCACTATAAAATATCAAAAATTCATAGCCGCACATATTACCATTCCAGTTTTATAGCCAAAAACTTATTTTGGTAATAAATAATTTTTCACCACAAAAACTTTGCTGGGTGTGTATCTCATCCCCTAGGCCAAACCAGGAAGTGACAACTAGTGCGCTGAAATGGTACATGTGTCCACTATAAATTATCAAAAATTTTTAGCCGCACATATTACCATTTCAGTTTTATGGCCAAAAACTTTGTTTGCGCCTTTTTCACCACATAAAGTTTGCTGGGTGTGTATCTCATCCCCTATGCCGAAACAAGAAGTGACAACTGGTGACCTGGAATGGTCCATGTGCCCACTATAAAATATCAAAAATCCTAAGCCGCACATGTTACCAATTTTTGTTTTATAGCCAAAAACTTTGTTCGCGCCTTTTTCACCACAAAAAGTTTGCTGGGTGTGTATCTCATGCCCTAGGCCGAACCAGGAAGAGACAACTGGTGCCCTGGAATGGTCCATGTGCCCACTATAAAATATCAAAAATCCTAAGACGCCCATGTTACCATTTTTTTTGTATAGCCAAAAAACTTTGTTCGCGCCTTTTTCACCACAAAAAGTTTGCTGGGTGTGTATCTCATCCTCTAGGCCGAACCAGGAAGTGACAACTAGTGCGCTAAAATGGTACATGTGTCCACTATAAATTATCAAAAATTCTTAGCCGCACATATTACCATTTCAGTTTTATGGCCAAAAACTTTGTTTGCGCCTTTTTCACCACATAAAGTTTGCTGGGTGTGTATCTCATCCCCTAGGCCGAACCAGGAAGTGACAACTAGTGCGCTGAAATGGTACATGTGCCCAATATAAAATATCAAAAGGCCTAAGACGCACATGTTACCATTTTTGTTTTATAGCCAAAAACTTTGTTCGCGCCTTTTTAACCACAAAAAGTTTGCTGGGTGTGTACCTCATCCCCTAGGCCGAACCAGGAAGTGACAACTGGTGCACTCTAATGGTACATGTGTCCACTATAAAATATCAAAAATTTATAGCCGCACATATTACCATTTCAGTTTTATAGCCAAAAACTTATTTTAGTAATAAATAATTTTTCACTAAAAAAAGTTTGCTGGGTGTGTATCTCATCCCCAGGGCCTAACCAGGAAGTGGCAACTGGTGTACTGGAATGGTCCATGTGCCTACTATAAAATATCAAAAATCCTAAGACGCACATGTTACCATTCCAGTTTTATAGCCAAAAACTTTGTTCGCGCCTTTTTCACCACAAAAAGTTTGCTGGGTGTGTATCTCATGCCCTAGGCCGAACCAGGAAGTGACAACTGGTGCCCTGGAATGGTCCATTGGCCCACTATAAAATATCAAAAATCCTTAGACGCCTATGGTACCATTTCTGTTTAATAGCCAAAAACTTTTTTCGCGCATTTTTCTCTATAAAAAGTTTGCTGGGTTTGTTTTTCGTGTCCAGGGCCGAACCAAGAAATTACAACTGGTGTGCTGAAATAGAATCTGTGTCCACTATAAATTATTAAAAAATTCTTAGCCGACAATTTTACCATTTCAGTTTTATGGTCAAAAACTTTGTTCGCGCCTTTTTACCCACATTAAGTTTGCTGGGTGTCTATCTCATCGCCTAGGCCGAAACAGGAAATGACAACTGGTGCCCTGGAATGGTTAATGTGTCCACTATAAAACATTAAAATTTCTTAGACGCACATAGTACCATTCCATTTTTATGCCCAGAAACTTTTTTCGCGCCTTTTTCACCACATAAAGTTTGCTGGGTGTGTATCTCATGCCCTAGGCCGAACCAGGAAATGACAACTAGTGCGCTGAAATGGTACATGTGTCCACTATAAATTATTAAAAATTCTTAGCCGCACATATTACCATTTCAGTTTTATGGCCAAAAACTTTGTTTGCGCCTTTTTCACCACATAAAGTTTGCTGGGTGTGTATCTCATCCCCTAGGCCGAAACAAGAAGTGACAACTGGTGCACTGGAATGGTACATGTGTCCACTATAAAATATCAAAAATTCATAGCCGCACATATTACCATTCCAGTTTTATGGCCTAAAACTTTGTTCGCGACTTTTTCTCTATAAAAAGTTTGCTGGGTTTGTATTTTGTCTGGGGCCGAACCAAGAAATGACAACTAGGGCGCTGAGATATAACATATATCCACTATAAAATATAAAAAATTCTTGGCCGCACATATAACTATTTCAGTTTTATAGCAAAAAACTTATTTGGGTTATACATAATTTTTCACTAAAAAAAGTTTGCTGGGTTTGTATTTCGTCTCCAGGGCCGAACCAAGAAATTACAACTAGTGCGCTGAAATATTACATATATCCAATATAAAATGTAAAAAATTCTTGGCCGCACATATTACCATTTCAGTTTTATGGCCAAAAACTTTGTTCGCGCCTTTTTACCCACATTAAGTTTGCTGGGTGTGTATTTCATCCCCAGGGCCTAACAAGGAAGTGGCAACTGGTGTACTGGAATGGTCCATGTGCCCACTATAAAATATCAAAAATCCTAAGACGCACATGTTAACATTTTTGTTTTATAGCCAAAAACTTTGTTCGCGCCTTTTTCACCACAAAAAGTTTTCTGGGTGTGTATCTCATGCCCTAGGCCGAACCAGGAAGTGACAACTGGTGCCCTGGAATGGTCCATGTGCCCACTATAAAATATCAAAAATCCTAAGACGCCCATGTTACCATTTTTTTGTATAGCCAAAAACTTTGTTCGCGCCTTTTTCACCACAAAAAGTTTGCTGGGTGTGTATCTTATCCCCTAGGCCGAACCAGGAAATGACAACTAGTGCGCTGAAATGGTACATGTGTCCACTATAAATTATTAAAAATTCTTAGCCGCACATAGTACCATTTCAGTTTTATGGCCAAAAACTTTGTTTGCGCCTTTTTCACCACATAAAGTTAGCTGGGTGTGTATCTCATCCCCTAGGCCGAAACAAGAAGTGACAACTGGTGAACTGGAATGATCCATGTGCCCACTATAAAATATCAAAAATCCTAAGACGCACATGTTACCATTTTTGTTTTATAGCAAAAACTTTGTTCGCGCCTTTTTCACCACAAAAAGTTTGCTGGGTGTGTATCTCAGCCCCTAGGCCGACCCAGGAAATGACAACTGGTGCACTCTAATGGTACATGTGTCCACTATAAAATATCAAAAATTCATAGCCGCACATATTACCATTCCAGTTTTATAGCCAAAAACTTATTTTGGTAATAAATAATTTTTCACTAAAAAAAGTTTGCTTGGTGTGTATCTCATCCCCAGGGCCTAACCAGGAAGTGGCAACTGGTGTACTGGAATGGTCCATGTGCCCACTATAAAATATCAAAAATCCTAGGACGCACATGTTACCATTTTTGTTTTATAGTCAAAAAATTTGTTCGCGCCTTTTTCAACACAAAAAGTTTGCTGGGTGTGTATCTCATGCCCTAGGCCGAACCAGGAAGTGACAACTGGTGCCCTGCAATGGTCTATGTGCCCACTATAAAATATCAAAAATCCTTAGACGCCCATGTTACCATTTCTGTTTTATAGCCAAAAACTTTTTTCGCGCATTTTTCTCTATAAAAAGTTTGCTGGCTTTGTTTTTTGTGTCCAGGGCCGAACCAAGAAATGACAACTGGTGTGCTGAAATAGAATCTGTGTCCACTACAAAATATTAAAAATTCTTAGCCGCACATAATACCATTTCAGTTTTATGGCCAAAAACTTTGTTCGCGCCTTTTTACCCACATTAAGTTTGCTGGGTGTCTATCTCATCCCCTAGGCCGAAACAGGAAATGACAACAAGTGCCCTGGAATAGTACATGTGTCCACTATAAAACATTAAAATTTCTTAGACGCACATAGTACCATTCCAGTTTTATGCCCAGAAACTTTTTTCGCGCCTTTTTCACCACATAAAGTTTGCTGGGTGTGTATCTCATGCCCTAGGCCGAACCAGGAAGTGACAACTAGTGCGCTGAAATGGTACATGTGTCCACTATAAAATATCAAAAATCCTTAGACGCACATATTACCATTCCAGTTTTATTGCCAGAAACTTTTTTCGTGCCTTTTTCACTACAAAAAGTTTGCTAGGTGTGTATTTCGTCCCCAGGGCCGAACCAGGAAATGACAAATGGTGCGCTGAAATAGAACATGTGTCCACTATAAAACATTAAAAATTCTTAGACGCACATATTACCATTCCAGTTGTATGGCCAGAAACTTTTTTCGCGCCTTTTTCACCACAAAAAGTTTGCTAGGTGTGTATCTCATGCCCTAGGCCGAAAGAGGAAATGACAACTGGTGCCCTAAAATGGTCCATGTGCCTACTATAAAATATCAAAAATCCTAAGACGCACATATTACCATTTTTGTTTTATAGCAAAAACTTTACTCGCGCCTTTTTCACCACAAAAAGTTTGCTGAGTGTGTATCTCATCCCCTAGGCCGAACCAGGAAGTGACAACTAGTGCGCTGAAATGGTACATGTGTCAACTATAAAATATCAAAAATTCTTAGCCACACATATTACCATTTCAGTTTTATGGCCAAAAACTTTGTTTGCGCCTTTTTCACCAAATAAAGTTTGTTGGGTGTGTATCTCATCCCCTAGGCCGAACCAGGAAGTGACAACTCGTGCACTGATTTGGTACATGTGTCCACTATAAAATATCAAAAACTCTTAGCCGCACATATTACCATTTCAGTTTTATGGCCAAAAACTTTGTTTGCGCCTTTTTCACCACATTAAGTTTGCTGGGTGTGTATCTCATCCCCTAGTTCGAAACAGGAAATGACAACTGGTGCCCTGGAATGGTACATGTGTCCACTATAAAACATTAAAATTTCTTAGACGCACATAGTACTATTCCAGTTTTATGCCCAGAAACTTTTTTCGCGCCTTTTTCACCACATAAAGTTTGCTGGGTGTGTATCTCATGCCCTAGGCCGAACCAGGAAGTGACAACTAGTGCGCTGAAATGGTACTTGTGTCCACTATAAAATATCAAAAATCTTTAGACGCACATATTACCATTCCAGTTTTATTGCCAGAAACTTTTTTCGTGCCTTTTTCACTACAAAAAGTTTGCTAGGTGTGTATTTCGTCCCCAGGGCCAAACCAGGAAATGACAAATAGTGCGCTGAAATAGAATATGTGTCCACTATAAAACGTTAAAAATTCTTAGACGCACATATTACCATTCCAGTTGTATGGCCAGAAACTTTTTTCGCGCCATTTTCACCACAAAAAGTTTGCTAGGTGTGTATCTCATCCCCTAGGCCAAACCAGGAAGTGACAACTCGTGCGCTGATTTGGTACATGTGTCCACTATAAAATATAAAAAGTTCTTAGACGCACATATTACCATTTCAGGTTTATAGCCAAAAACTTATTTGGGTAATACATAATTTTTCACTAAAAAAAGTTTGCTGGGTGTGTATCTCATCCCCAGGGCCGAACCAGGAAATAACAACTGGTGCCCTGGAATGGTCCATGTGTCCACTATAAAACATTAGAAATCCTTAGATGCACATATTACCATTTCAGTTTTATGGCCAGAAACTTTTTTCGCGCCTTTTTCACTACAAAAAGTTTGCTAGGTGTGTATCTCATCCCCTAGGCCGAACCAGGTAGTGACAACTGGTGCGCTAACATGGTACATGTGTCCACTATAAAATATCAAAAACTTTAGACGCACATATTACCATTTCAGTTTTATAGCCAAAAACTTATTTGGGTAATACATAATTTTTCACTAAAAAAAGTTTGCTGGGTGTGTATCTCATCCCCAGGGCCGAACCAGGAAATAACAACTGGTGCCCTGGAATGGTACATGTGTCCACTATAAAACATTAAAAATTGTTAGACGCACATAGTACCATTCCAGTTTTATGGCTAAAAACTTTGTTCGCGCCTTTTTCACCACAAAAAGATTGCTAGGTGTGTATCTCATGCCCTAGGCCGAACCAGGAAGTGACAACTGGTGCCCTGCAATGGTCTATGTGCCCACTATAAAATATCAAAAATCCTTAGACGCCCATGTTACCATTTCTGTTTTATAGCCAAAAACTTTTTTCGCGCATTTTTCTCTATAAAAAGTTTGCTGGCTTTGTTTTTTGTGTCCAGGGCCGAACCAAGAAATGACAACTGGTGTGCTGAAATAGAATCTGTGTCCACTACAAAATATTAAAAATTCTTAGCCGCACATAATACCATTTCAGTTTTATGGCCAAAAACTTTGTTCGCGCCTTTTTACCCACATTAAGTTTGCTGGGTGTCTATCTCATCCCCTAGGCCGAAACAGGAAATGACAACTGGTGCCCTGGAATAGTACATGTGTCCACTATAAAACATTAAAATTTCTTAGACGCACATAGTACCATTCCAGTTTTATGCCCAGAAACTTTTTTCGCGCCTTTTTCACCACATAAAGTTTGCTGGGTGTGTATCTCATGCCCTAGGCCGAACCAGGAAGTGACAACTAGTGCGCTGAAATGGTACATGTGTCCACTATAAAATATCAAAAATCCTTAGACGCACATATTACCATTCCAGTTTTATTGCCAGAAACTTTTTTCGTGCCTTTTTCACTACAAAGAGTTTGCTAGGTGTGTATTTCGTCCCCAGGGCCGAACCAGGAAATGACAAATGGTGCGCTGAAATAGAACATGTGTCCACTATAAAACATTAAAAATTCTTAGACGCACATATTACCATTCCAGTTGTATGGCCAGAAACTTTTTTCGCGCCTTTTTCACCACAAAAAGTTTGCTAGGTGTGTATCTCATCCCCTAGGCCAAACCAGGAAGTGACAACTCGTGCGCTAATTTGGTACATGTGTCCACTATAAAATATAAAAAGTTCTTAGACGCACATATTACCAATTTAGGTTTATGGCCAAAAACTTTGTTTGCGCCTTTTTCACCACAAAAAGTTTTCTGGGTGTGTATCTCATCCCCTAGGCCGAACCAGGGAAGGACAACTGGTACCCTGGAATGGTCCATGTGTCCACTATAAAATATTAGAAATCCTTAGATGCACATATTACCATTTCAGTTTTATGGCCAGAAACTTTATTCGCGCCTTTTTCACTACAAAAAGTTTGCTGGGTGTGTATCTCATCCCCTAGGCCGAACCAGGAAGTGACAACTAGTGCGCTGAAATGGTACATGTGTCCAGTATAAATTATCAAAAATTTTTAGCCGCACATATTACCATTTCAGTTTTATGGCCAAAAACTTTGTTTGCGCCTTTTTCACCACATAAAGTTTGCTGGGTGTGTATCTCATCCCCTAGGCCGAAACAAGAAGTGACAACTGGTGACCTGGAATGGTCCATGTGCCCACTATAAAATATCAAAAATCCTAAGACGCACATGTTACCAATTTTTGTTTTATAGCCAAAAACTTTGTTCGCGCCTTTTTCACCACAAAAAGTTTGCTGGGTGTGTATCTCATCCCCTAGGCCGAACCAGGAAGTGACAACTAGTGCGCTGAAATGGTACATGTGTCCACTATAAAATATTAAAAATTCTTAGCCGCACATATTACCATTTCAGTTTTATGGCCAAAAACTTTGTTCGCGCCTTTTTCACCACATTAAGTTTGCTGGGTGTGTATCTCATCCCCTAGGCCGAAACAGGAAATGACAACTGGTGCCCTGGAATGGTACATGTGTCCACTATAAAACATTAAAATTTCTTAGACGCACATAGTACCATTCCAGTTTTATGCCCAGAAACTTTTTTCGCGCCTTTTTCACCACATAAAGTTTGCTGGGTGTGTATCTCATGCCCTAGGCCGAACCAGGAAGTGACAACTAGTGCGCTGAAATGGTACTTGTGTCCAATATAAAATATCAAAAATCTTTAGACGCACATATTACCATTCCAGTTTTATTGCCAGAAACTTTTTTCGTGTCTTTTTCACTACAAAAAGTTTGCTAGGTGTGTATTTCGTCCCCAGGGCCAAACCAGGAAATGACAAATGGTGCGCTGAAATAGAATATGTGTCCACTATAAAACATTCAAAATTCTTAGACGCACATATTACCATTCCAGTTGTATGGCCAGAAACTTTTTTCGCGCCATTTTCACCACAAAAAGTTTGCTAGGTGTGTATCTCATCCCCTAGGCCAAACCAGGAAGTGACAACTCGTGCGCTGATTTGGTACATGTGTCCACTATAAAATATAAAAAGTTCTTAGACGCACATATTACCATTTCAGGTTTATAGCCAAAAACTTATTTGGGTAATACATAATTTTTCACTAAAAAAAGTTTGCTGGGTGTGTATCTCATCCCCAGGGACGAACCAGGAAATACCAAACGGGTGCCCTGGAATGGTCCATGTGTCCACTATAAAACATTAGAAATCCTTAGATGCACATATTACCATTTCAGTTTTATGGCCAGAAACTTTTTTCGCGCCTTTTTCACTACAAAAAGTTTGCTAGGTGTGTATCTCATCCCCTAGGCCGAACCAGGTAGTGACAACTGGTGCGCTAACATGGTACATGTGTCCACTATAAAATATCAAAAACTTTAGACGCACATATTACCATTTCAGTTTTATACCCAAAAACTTATTTGGGTAATACATAATTTTTCACTAAAAAAAATTTGCTGGGTGTGTATCTCATCCCCAGGGCCGAACCAGGAAATAACAACTGGTGCCCTGGAATGGTACATGTGTCCACTATAAAACATTAAAAATTGTTAGACGCACATATTACCATTCCAGTTTTATGGCTAAAAACTTTTTTCGCGCCTTTTTCACCACAAAAAGGTTGCTAGGTGTGTATCTCATGCCCTAGGCCGAACCAGGAAGTGACAACTGGTGCGCTGAAATAGTACATGTGTTCACTATAAAATATCAAAAATTTTTAGCCACACATATTACCATTTCAGTTTTATGGCCAAAAACTTTGTTTGCGCCTTTTTCACCAAATAAAGTTTGTTGGGTGTGTATCTCATCCCCTAGGCCGAACCAGGAAGTGACAACTCGTGCACTGATTTGGTACATGTGTCCACTATAAAATATCAAAAATTCATAGCCGCACATATTACCATTCCAGTTTTATAGCCAAAAACTTATTTTGGTAATAAATAATTTTTCACCACAAAAAGTTTGCTGGGTGTGTATCTCATCCCCTAGGCCGAACCAGGAAGTGACAACTAATGCGCTGAAATGGTACATGTGTCCACTATAAATTATTAAAAATTTTTAGCCGCACATATTACCATTTCAGTTTTATGGCCAAAAACTTTGTTTGCGCCTTTTTCACCACATAAAGTTTGCTGGGTGTGTATCTCATCCCCTAGGCCGAAACAAGAAGTGACAACTGGTGACCTGGAATGGTCCATGTGCCCACTATAAAATATCAAAAATCCTAAGACGCACATGTTACCAATTTTTGTTTTATAGCCAAAAACTTTGTTCGCGCCTTTTTCACCACAAAAAGTTTGCTGGGTGTGTATCTCATGCCCTAGGCCGAACCAGGAAGAGACAACTGGTGCCCTGGAATGGTCCATGTGCCCACTATAAAATATTAAAAATCCTAAGACGCCCATGTTACCATTTTTTTTTTGTATAGCCAAAAACTTTGTTCGCGCCTTTTTCACCACAAAAAGTTTGCTGGGTGTGTATCTCATCCCCTAGGCCGAACCAGGAAGTGACAACTAGTGCGCTGAAATGGTACATGTGTCCACTATAAAATATTAAAAATTCTTAGCCGCACATATTACCATTTCAGTATTATGGCCAAAAACTTTGTTCGCGCCTTTTTCACCACATTAAGTTTGCTGGGTGTGTATCTCATCCCCTAGGCCGAAACAGGAAATGACAACTGGTGCCCTGGAATGGTACATGTGTCCACTATAAAATATTAAAAATCTTTAGACGCACATATTTCCATTCCAGTTTTATTGCCAGAAACTTTTTTCGTGCCTTTTTCACTACAAAAAGTTTGCTAGGTGTGTATTTCGTCCCCAGGGCCGAACCAGGAAATGACAAATGGTGCGCTGAAATAGAATATGTGTCCACTATAAAACATTAAAAATTCTTCGACGCACATATTACCATTCCCGTTGTATGGCCAGAAACTTTTTTCGCGCCTTTTTCACCACAAAAAGTTTGCTAGGTGTGTATCTCATCCCCTAGGCCAAACCAGGAAGTGACAACTCGTGCGCTGATTTGGTCCATGTGCCCACTATAAAATATTAAAAATCCTAAGACGCCCATGTTACCATTTTTTTTTGTATAGCCAAAAACTTTGTTCGCGCCTTTTTCACCACAAAAAGTTTGCTAGGTGTGTATCTCATCCCCTAGGCCGAACCAGGAAGAGACAACTGGTGCCCTGGAATGGTCCATGTGTCCACTATAAAATATTAAAAATCCTAAGACGCCCATGTTACCATTTTTTTTTGTATAGCCAAAAACTTTGTTCGCGCCTTTTTCACCACAAAAAGTTTGCTGGGTGTGTATCTCATCCCCTAGGCCGAACCAGGAAGTGACAACTAGTGCGCTGAAATGGTACATGTGTCCACTATAAAACATTAAAATTTCTTAGACGCACATAGTACCATTCCAGTTTTATGCCCTGAAACTTTTTTCGCGCGTTTTTCACCACATAAAGTTTGCTGGGTGTGTATCTCATGCCCTAGGCCGAACCAGGAAGTGACAACTAGTGCGCTGAAATGGTACATGTGTCCACTATAAAATATTAAAAATCTTTAGACGCACATATTTCCATTCCAGTTTTATTGCCAGAAACTTTTTTCGTGCCTTTTTCACTACAAAAAGTTTGCTAGGTGTGTATTTCGTCCCCAGGGCCGAACCAGGAAATGACAAATGGTGCGCTGAAATAGAATATGTGTCCACTATAAAACATTAAAAATTCTTAGACGCACATATTACCATTCCAGTTGTATGGCCAGAAACTTTTTTCGCGCCTTTTTCACCACAAAAAGTTTGCTAGGTGTGTATCTCATCCCCTAGGCCAAACCATCAAGTGACAACTCGTGCGCTGATTTGGTACATGTGTCCACTATAAAATATAAAAAGTTCTTAGACGCACATATTACCATTTCAGGTTTATGGCCAAAAACTTTGTTTGCGCCTTTTTCACCACAAAAAGTTTTCTGGGTGTGTATCTCATCCTTTAGGCCGAACCAGGGAAGGACAACTGGTACCCTGGAATGGTCCATGTGTCCACTATAAAATATTAGAAATCCTTAGATGCACATATTACCATTTCAGTTTTATGGCCAGAAACTTTTTTCGCGCCTTTTTCACTACAAAAAGTTTGCTGGGTGTGCATCTCATCCCCTAGGCCGAACCAGGAAGTGACAACTAGTGCGCTGAAATGGTACATGTGTCCACTATAAATTATCAAAAAATTTTAGCCGCACATATTACCATTTCAGTTTTATGGCCAAAAACTTTGTTTGCGCCTTTTTCACCACATAAAGTTTGCTGGGTGTGTATCTCATCCCCGAGGACGAAACTAGAAGTGACAACTGGTGACCTGGAATGGTCCATGTGCCCACTATAAAATATCAAAAATCCTAAGACGCACATGTTACCAATTTTTGTTTTATAGCCAAAAACTTTGTTCGCGCCTTTTTCACCACAAAAAGTTTGCTGGGTGTGTATCTCATCCCCTAGGCCAAACCAGGAAGTGACAACTCGTGCGCTGATTTGGTAAATGTGTCCACTATAAAATATAAAAAGTTCTTAGACGCACATGTTACCATTTCAGGTTTATAGCCAAAAACTTTGTTCGCGCCTTTTTACCCACATTAAGTTTGCTGGGTGTCTATCTCATCCCCTAGGCCGAAACAGGAAATGACAACTGGTGCCCTGGAATGGTACATGTGTCCACTATAAAACATTAAAATTTCTTAGACGCACATAGTACCATTCCAGTTTTATGCCCAGAAACTTTTTTCGCGCCTTTTTCACCACATAAAGTTTGCTGGGTGTGTATCTCATGCCCTAGGCCGAACCAGGAAGTGACAACTAGTGCGCTGAAATGGTACATGTGTCCACTATAAAACATTAAAAATTCTTAGACGCACATATTACCATTCCAGTTGTATGGCCAGAAACTTTTTTCGTGCCATTTTCACTACAAAAAGTTTGCTAGGTGTGTATTTCGTCCCCAGGGCCGAACCAGGAAATGACAAATGGTGCGCTGAAATAGAATATGTGTCCACTATAAAACATTAAAAATTCTTAGACGCACATATTACCATTCCAGTTGTATGGCCAGAAACTTTTTTCGTGCCTTTTTCACTACAAAAAGTTTGCTAGGTGTGTATTTCGTCCCCAGGGCCGAACCAGGAAGTGACAAATTGTGCGCTGAAATAGAACATGTGTCCACTATAAAACATTAAAAATTCTTAGACGCACATATTACCATTCCAGTTTTATTGCCAGAAACTTTGTTCGCGCCTTTTTCACCACAAAAAGTTTGCTAGGTGTGTATCTCATCCCCTAGGCCAAACCAGGAAGTGACAACTCGTGCGCTGATTTGGTACATGTGTCCACTATAAAATATCAAAAGTTCTTAGACGCACATATTACCATTTCAGGTTTATGGCCAGAAACTTTGTTCGCGCCTTTTTCACCACAAAAAGTTTGCTAGGTGTGTATCTCATCCCCTAGGCCAAACCAGGAAGTGACAACTCGTGCGCTGATTTGGTACATGTGTCCACTATAAAATATCAAAAGTTCTTAGACGCACATATTACCATTCCAGTTTTATTGCCAGAAACTTTGTTCGCGCCTTTTTCACCACAAAAAGTTTGCTAGGTGTGTATCTCATCCCCTAGGCCAAACCAGGAAGTGACAACTCGTGCGCTGATTTGGTACATGTGTCCACTATAAAATATCAAAAGTTCTTAGACGCACATATTACCATTTCAGGTTTATGGCCAAAAACTTTGTTTGCGCCTTTTTCACCACAAAAAGTTTTCTGGGTGTGTATCTCATCCCCTAGGCCAAACCAGGAAGTGACAACTCGTGCGCTGATTTGGTACATGTGTCCACTATAAAATATTAAAAGTTCTTAGACGCACATATTACCATTTCAGGTTTATAGCCAAAAACTTATTTGGGTAATACATAATTTTTCACTAAAAAAAGTTTCCTGGGTGTGTATCTCATCCCCAGGGCCGAACCAGGAAATAACAACTGGTGCCCTGGAATGGTCCATGTGTCCACTATAAAACATTAGAAATCCTTAGATGCACATATTACCATTTCAGTTTTATGGCCAGAAACTTTTTTCGCGCCTTTTTCACTACAAAAAGTTTGCTAGGTGTGTATCTCATCCCCTAGGCCGAACCAGGTAGTGACAACTGGTGCGCTAATATGGTACATGTGTCCACTATATAATATCAAAAATCTTTAGACGCACATATTACCATTTCAGTTTTATAGCCAAAAACTTATTTGGGTAATACATAATTTTTCACTAAAAAAAGTTTGCTGGGTGTGTATCTCATCCCCAGGGCCGAACCAAGAAATAACAACTGGTGCCCTGGAATGGTACATGTGTCCACTATAAAACATTAAAAATTGTTAGACGCACATATTACCATTTCAGTTTTATGGCCAAAAACTTTGTTTGCGCCTTTTTCACCAAATAAAGTTTGTTGGGTGTGTATCTCATCCCCTAGGCCGAACCAGGAAGTGACAACTCGTGCACTGATTTGGTACATGTGTCCACTATAAAATATCAAAAATTCATAGCCGCACATATTACCATTCCAGTTTTATAGCCAAAAACTTATTTTGGTAATAAATAATTTTTCACCACAAAAAGTTTGCTGGGTGTGTATCTCATCCCCTAGGCTGAACCAGGAAGTGACAACTAATGCGCTGAAATGGTACATGTGTCCACTATAAATTATCAAAAATTTTTAGCCGCACATATTACTATTTCAGTTTTATGGCCAAAAACTTTGTTTGCGCCTTTTTCACCACATAAAGTTTGCTGGGTGTGTATCTCATCCCCTAGGCCGAAACAAGAAGTGACAACTGGTGACCTGGATAGATCCATGTGCCCACTATAAAATATCAAAAATCCTAAGACGCACATGTTACCAATTTTTGTTTTATAGCCAAAAACTTTGTTCGCGCCTTTTTCACCACAAAAAGTTTGCTGGGTGTGTATCTCATGCCCTAGGCCGAACCAGGAAGAGGCAAATGGTGCCCTGGAATGGTCCGTGTGCCCACTATAAAATACCAAAAATCCTAAGACGCCCATGTTACCATTTTTTTTGTATAGCAAAAAACTTTGTTCGCGCCTTTTTCACCACAAAAAGTTTGCTGGGTGTGTATCTCATCCCCTAGGCCGAACCAGGAAATGACAACTAGTGCGCTGAAATGGTACATGTGTCCACTATAAAATATTAAAAATTCTTAGCCGCACATATTACCATTTCAGTTTTATGGCCAAAAACTTTGTTCGCGCCTTTTTCACCACATTAAGTTTGCTGGGTGTGTATCTCATCCCCTAGGCCGAAACAGGAAATGACAATTGGTGCCCTGGAATGGTACATGTGTCCACTATAAAACATTAAAATTTCTTAGACGCACATAGTACCATTCCAGTTTTATGCCCAGAAACTTTTTTCGCGCCTTTTTCACCACATAAAGTTTGCTGGGTGTGTATCTCATGCCCTAGGCCGAACCAGGAAGTGACAACTAGTGCGCTGAAATGGTACATGTGTCCACTATAAAATATCAAAAATCTTTAGACGCACATATTTCCATTCCAGTTTTATTGCCAGAAACTTTTTTCGTGCCTTTTTCACTACAAAAAGTTTGCTAGGTGTGTATTTCGTCCCCAGGGCCGAACCAGGAAATGACAAATGGTGCGCTGAAATAGAATATGTGTCCACTACAAAACATTAAAAATTCTTAGACGCACATATTACCATTCCAGTTGTATGGCCAGAAACTTTTTTCGCGCCTTTTTCACCACAAAAAGTTTGCTAGGTGTGTATCTCATCCCCTAGGCCAAACCAGGTAGTGACAACTCGTGCGCTGATTTGGTACATGTGTCCACTATAAAATATAAAAAGTTCTTAGACGCACATATTACCATTTCAGGTTTATGGCCAGAAACTTTTTTCGCGCCTTTTTCACTATAAAAAGTTTGCTAGGTGTGTATCTCATCCCCTAGGCCGAACCAGGTAGTGACAACTGGTGCGCTAAAATGGTACATGTGTCCACTATAAAACATCAAAAATCTTTAGACGCACATATTACCATTTCAGTTTTATAGCCAAAAACTTATTTGGGTAATAAATAATTTTTCACTAAAAAAAGTTTGCTGGGTGTGTATCTCATCCCCAGGGCCGAACCAGGAAATGACAACTGGTGCCCTGGAATGGTACATGTGTCCACTATAAAACATTAAAAATTGTTAGACGCACATATTACCATTCCAGTTTTATGGCCAAAAACTTTGTTCGCGCCTTTTTCACCACAAAAAGTTTGCTAGGTGTGTATCTCATGCCCTAGGCCGAACCAGGAAGTGACAACTGGTGTCCTGGAATGGTAAATGTGCCTACTATAAAATATCAAAAATCTTTAGACGCACATATTACCATTTTTGTTTTATAGCAAAAACTTTGTTCGCGCCTTTTTCACCACAAAAAGTTTGCTGGGTGTGTATCTCATCCCATAGGCCGAACCAGGAAGTGACAACTAGTGCGCTGAAATGGTACATGTGTCCACTATAAAATATCAAAAATTCTAAGCCGCACATATTACCATTTTAGTTTTATGGCCAAAAACTTTGTTTGCGCCTTTTTCACACAAATAAAGTTTGCTGGGTGTGTATCTCATCCCCTAGGCCGAACCAGGAAGCGACAACTGGTGCACTCTAATGGTACATGTGTCCACTATAAAATATCAAATATTCATAGCCGCACATATAACCATTCCAGTTTTATGGCCAAAAACTTATTTGGGTAATAAATAATTTTTCACTAGAAAAAGTTTGCTGTGTTTGTATCTCATCCCCAGGGCCAAACCAGGAAATGACAACTGGTGCCCTGGAATGGTACATGTGTCCACTATAAAACATTAAAAATTGTTAGACGCACATATTACCATTCCAGTTTTATGGCTAAAAACTTTGTTCGCGCCTTTTTCACCACAAAAAGTTTGCTAGGTGTGTATCTCATGCCCTAGGCCGAAAAAGGAAATGCCAACTGGTGCCCTGGAATGGTACATGTGTCCACTATAAAACATTAAAATTTCTTAGACGCACATAGTACCATTCCAGTTTTATGGGCAGAAACTTTTTTCGCGCCTTTTTCACCACAAAAAGTTTGCTGGGTGTGTATCTCATCCCCTAGGCCGAAACAGGAAATGACAACTGGTGCCCTAGAATGGTACATGTGTCCACTATAAAACATTAAAATTTCTTAGACGCACATAGTACCATTCCAGTTTTATTGCCAGAAACTTTTTTCGTGCCTTTTTCACTACAAAAAGTTTGCTAGGTGTGTATTTCGTCCCCAGGGCCGAACCAGGAAATGACAAATGGTGCGCTGAAATAGAACATGTGTCCACTATAAAACATTAGAAATCCTTAGATGCACATATTACTATATCAGTTTTATGGCCAGAAACTTTTTTCCCGCCTTTTTCACTACAAAAAGTTTGCTAGGTGTGTATCTCATCCCCTAGGCCGAACCAGGTAGTGACAACTGGTGCGCTTAAATGGTACATGTGTCCACTATAAAATATCAAAAATCCTTAGACGCACATATTACCAACTGAAATGGTAGCCAAAAACTTATTTGGGTAATACATAATTTTTAACTAGAAAAAGTTTGCTGGGTGTGTATCTCATCCCCAGGGCCAAACCAGGAAATGACAACTGGTGCCCTGGAATGGTACATGTGTCCACTATTAAACATTAAAAATTGTTAGACGCACATATTACCATTCCAGTTTTATGGCTAAAAACTTTGTTCGCGCCTTTTTCACCACAAAAAGTTTGCTAGGTGTGTATCTCATGCCCTAGGCCGAACCAGGAAGTGACAACTGGTGCCCTGGAATGGTCCATGTGCCTACTATAAAATATCAAAAATCCTAAGACGCACATATTACCATTTTTGTTTTATGGCCAGAAACTTTTTTTGCGCCTTTTTCACTACAAAAAGTTTGCTAGGTGTGTATCTCATCCCCTAGGCCGAACCAGGAAGTGACAACTAGTGCGCTGAAATGATACATGTGCCCACTATAAAATATCAAAAATCCTTAGACGGTAATAATACCATTTCTGTTTTATAGCCAAAAACTTTTTTCGCGCATTTTTCTCTATAAAAAGTTTGCTGGGTTTGTTTTTCGTGTCCAGGGCCGAACCAAGAAATGACAACTGGTGTGCTGAAATAGATTCTGTGTCCACTATAAAATATCGAAAATTCTTAGCAGCGCATAGTATCATTCCAGTTTTATGGCCAAAAACTTTGTTCACGCCTTTTTCACCACAAAAAGTTTGCTGGGTGTGTATCCCATCCCCTAGGCCGAACCAGGAAGTGACAACTAGTGCGCTGAAATGGTACATGTGTCCACTATAAAATATCAAAAATCCTTAGACGCACATATTACTATTTGAGTTTTATGGCCAAAAACTTTGTTCGCACCTTTTCCACCACATTAAGTTTGCTGGGTGTGTATCTCATCCCCTAGGCCGAAACAGGAAATGACAACTGGTGCCCTGGAATGGTATATGTGCCCACTATAAAACATTAAAATTTCTTAGACGCACATAGTACCATTCCAGTTTTATGGGCAGAAACTTTTTTCGCGCCTTTTTCACCACATAAAGTTTGCTGGGTGTGTATCTCATCCCCTAGGCTGAAACAGGAAATGACAACTGGTGCCCTGGAGTGGTACATGTGTCCACTATAAAACATTAAAATTTCTTAGACGCACATAGTACCATTCCAGTTTTAATGCCTGAAACTTTTTTCGTGCCTTTTTCACTACAAAAAGTTTGCTAGGTGTGTATTTCGTCCCCAGGGCCGAACCAGGAAATGACAAATGGTGCGCTGAAATAGAACATGTGTCCACTATAAAACATTAGAAATACTTAGATGCACATATTACCATTTCAGTTTTATGGCCAGAAACTTTTTTCGCGCCTTTTTCACTACAAAAAGTTTGCTAGGTGTGTATCTCATCTCCTAGGCCGAACCAGGTAGTGACAACTGGTGCACTCTAATGGTACATGTGTCCACTATAAAATATTAAAAATCTTTAGACGCACATATTACCATTTCAGTTTTATAGCCAAAAACTTATTTGGGTAATACATAATTTTTCACTAAAAAAAGTTTGCTGGGTGTGTATCTCATCCCCTAGGCCGAACCAGGAAATGACAACTGGTGCCCTGGAATGGTACATGTGTCCACTATAAAATATCAAAAATCCTTAGAAGCACATATTACAATTCCAGTTTTATTGCCAGAAACTTTTTTCGTGCCTTTTTCACTACAAAAAGTTTGCTAGGTGTGTATTTCGTCCCCAGGGCCGAACCAGGAAATGACAAATGGTGCGCTGAAATAGAACATGTGTCCACTATAAATTATCAAAAACTCTTAGACGCACATATTACCATTCCAGTTTTATGGCTAAAAACTTTGTTTGCGCCTTTTTCACACAAATAAAGTTTGCTGGGTGTGTATCTCATCCCCTAGGCCGAACCAGGAAGTGACAACTGGTGCACTCTAATGGTACATGTGTCCACTATAAAATATCAAAAATTCATAGCCGCACATAGTACCATTCCAGTTTTATAGCCAAAAACTTATTTGGGTAATAAATAATTTTTCACTAGAAAAAGTTTGCTGTGTTTGTATCTCATCCCCTAGGCCGAAAAAGGAAATGACAACTGGTGCCCTGGAATGGTACATGTGTCCACTATAAAACATTAAAATTTCTTAGACGCACATAGTACCATTCCAGTTTTATGGGCAGAAACTTTTTTCGCGCCTTTTTCACCACATAAAGTTTGCTGGGTGTGTATCTCATCCCCTAGGCTGAAACAGGAAATGACAACTGGTGCCCTAGAATGGTACATGTGTCCACTATAAAACATTAAAATTTCTTAGACGCATATAGTACCATTCCAGTTTTATGGGCAGAAACTTTTTTCGTGCCTTTTTCACTACAAAAAGTTTGCTAGGTGTGTATTTCGTCCCCAGGGCCGAACCAGGAAATGACAAATGGTGCGCTGAAATAGAACATGTGTCCACTATAAAACATTAGAAATCCTTAGATGCACATATTACTATATCAGTTTTATGGCCAGAAACTTTTTTCCCGCCTTTTTCACTACAAAAAGTTTGCTAGGTGTGTATCTCATCCCCTAGGCCGAACCAGGTAGTGACAACTGGTGCGCTTAAATGGTACATGTGTCCACTATAAAATATCAAAAATCCTTAGACGCACATATTACCATTTCAGTTTTATAGCCAAAAACTTATTTGGGTAATACATAATTTTTCACTAGAAAAAGTTTGCTGGGTGTGTATCTCATCCCCAGGGCCAAACCAGGAAATGACAACTGGTGCCCTGGAATGGTACATGTGTCCACTATAAAACATTAAAAATTGTTAGGCGCACATATTACCATTCCAGTTTTATGGCTAAAAACTTTGTTCGCGCCTTTTTCACCACAAAAAGTTTGCTAGGTGTGTATCTCATGCCCTAGGCCGAACCAGGAAGTAACAACTGGTGCCCTGGAATGGTCCATGTGCCTACTATAAAATATCAAAAATCCTAAGACGCACATATTACCATTTTTGTTTTATGGCCAGAAACTTTTTTCGCGCCTTTTTCACTACAAAAAGTTTGCTAGGTGTGTATCTCATCCCCTAGGCCGAACCAGGAAGTGACAACTAGTGCGCTGAAATGATACATGTGCCCACTATAAAATATCAAAAATCCTGAGACGGTAATAATACCATTTCTGTTTTATAGCCAAAAACTTTTTTCGCGCATTTTTCTCTATAAAAAGTTTGCTGGGTTTGTTTTTCGTGTCCAGGGCCGAACCAAGAAATGACAACTGGTGTGCTGAAATAGATTTTGTGTCCACTATAAAATATCGAAAATTCTTAGCAGCGCATAGTATCATTCCAGTTTTATGGCCAAAAACTTTGTTCACGCCTTTTTCACCACAAAAAGTTTGCTGGGTGTGTATCCCATCCCCTAGGCCGAACCAGGAAGTGACAACTAGTGCGCTGAAATGGTACATGTGTCCACTATAAAATATCAAAAATCCTTAGACGCACATATTACTATTTGAGTTTTATGGCCAAAAACTTTGTTCGCACCTTTTCCACCACATTAAGTTTGCTGGGTGTGTATCTCATCCCCTAGGCCGAAACAGAATATGACAACTGGTGCCCTGGAATGGTACATGTGTCCACTGTAAAACATTAAAATTTCTTAGACGCACATAGTACCATTCCAGTTTTATGGGCAGAAACGTTTTTCGCGCCTTTTTCACCACATAAAGTTTGCTGGGTGTGTATCTCATGCCCTAGGCCGAACCAGGAAGTGACAACTAGTGCGCTGAAATGGTACATGTGTCCACTATAAAATATCAAAAATCCTTAGACGCACATATTACAATTCCAGTTTTATTGCCAGAAACTTTTTTCGTGCCTTTTTCACTACAAAAAGTTTGCTAGGTGTGTATTTCGTCCCCAGGGCCGAACCAGGAAATGACAAATGGTGCGCTGAAATAGAACATGTGTCCACTATAAAACATTAAAAATTCTTAGACGCACATATTACCATTCGAGTTGTATGGCCAGAAACTTTTTTCGCGCATTTTTCACTACAAAGAGTTTGCTAGGTGTGTATCTCATCCCCTAGGCCGAACCAGGTAGTGACAACTGGTGCGCTAAAATGGTACATGTGTCCACTATAAGATATCAAAAATTCATAGCCGCACATATTATCATTCCAGTTTTATAGCAAAAAACTTATTTGGGTAATACTTAATTTTTCACTAGAAAAAGTTTGCTGGGTGTGTATCTCATCCCCTAGGCCGAAACAGGAAATGACAACTGGTGCCCTGGAATGGTATATGTGCCCACTATAAAACATTAAAATTTCTTAGACGCACATAGTACCATTCCAGTTTTATGGGCAGAAACTTTTTTCGCGCCTTTTTCACCACATAAAGTTTGCTGGGTGTGTATCTCATCCCCTAGGCTGAAACAGGAAATGACAACTGGTGCCCTGGAGTGGTACATGTGTCCACTATAAAACATTAAAATTTCTTAGACGCACATAGTACCATTCCAGTTTTAATGCCTGAAACTTTTTTCGTGCCTTTTTCACTACAAAAAGTTTGCTAGGTGTGTATTTCGTCCCCAGGGCCGAACCAGGAAATGACAAATGGTGCGCTGAAATAGAACATGTGTCCACTATAAAACATTAGAAATACTTAGATGCACATATTACCATTTCAGTTTTATGGCCAGAAACTTTTTTCGCGCCTTTTTCACTACAAAAAGTTTGCTAGGTGTGTATCTCATCCCCTAGGCCGAACCAGGTAGTGACAACTGGTGCACTCTAATGGTACATGTGTCCACTATAAAATATTAAAAATCTTTAGACGCACATATTACCATTGCAGTTTTATAGCCAAAAACTTATTTGGGTAATACATAATTTTTCACTAAAAAAAGTTTGCTGGGTGTGTATCTCATCCCCAGGGCCGAACCAGGAAATGACAACTGGTGCCCTGGAATGGTACATGTGTCCACTATAAAATATCAAAAATCCTTAGAAGCACATATTACAATTCCAGTTTTATTGCCAGAAACTTTTTTCGTGCCTTTTTCACTACAAAAAGTTTGCTAGGTGTGTATTTCGTCCCCAGGGCCGAACCAGGAAATGACAAATGGTGCGCTGAAATAGAACATGTGTCCACTATAAATTATCAAAAACTCTTAGACGCATATATTACCATTCCAGTTTTATGGCTACAAACTTTGTTCGCGCCTTTTTCACCACAAAAAGTTTGCTAGGTGTGTATCTCATGCTCTAGAACGAACCAGGAAGTGACAACTGGTGCACTGGAATGGTCCATGTGCCTACTATAAAATATCAAAAATCCTAAGACGCACATATTACCGTTTTTGTTTTATAGCCAAAAACTTTGTTCGCGCCTTTTTCACCACAAAAAGTTTGCTGGGTGTGTATATCATCCAATAGGCCGAAACAGGAAATGACAACTGGTGCCCTGGAATGGTACATGTGTCCACTATAAAACAATAAAAATTCTTAGATGCACATATTATCATTCCAATTGTATGGCCAGAAACTTTTTTCGCGCCTTTTTTACTACAAAAAGTTTGCTAGGTGTGTATCTCATCCCCTAGGCCGAACCAGGAAGTGACAACTAGTGCGCTGAAATGATACATGTGTCCACTATAAAATATCAAAAATCCTTAGACGGAAATAATACCATTTCTGTTTTATAGCCAAAAACTTTTTTCGCGCATTTTTCTCTATAAAAAGTTTGCTGGGTTTGTTTTTCGTGTCCAGGGCGCCACCAAGAAATGACAACTAGTGTGCTGAAATAGAATCTGTGTCCACTATAAAATATCAAAAATTCTTAGCCGCACATATTACCATTTCAGTTTTATGGCCAAAAACTTTGTTTGCGCCTTTTTCACCACAAAAAATTTTCTGGGTGTGTATCTCATCCCCAGGGCCGAACCAGGAAAGGACAACTGGTACGCTGAAATGGTACATGTGTCCACTATAAAATATCAAAAATTCTTAGCAGCGCATATTACCATTCTAGTTTTATTGCCAGAAACGTTTTTCGTGCCTTTTTCCCTACAAAAAGTTTGCTAGGTGTGTATTTCGTCCCCAGAGCCGAACCAGGAAATGACAAATGGTGCGCTGAAATTGAACATGTGTCCACTATAAAATATCAAAAATCCTTAGACGCACATATTACCATTTCAGTTTTATGGCCAAAAACTTTGTTCGCGGCTTTTTCACCACATTAAGCTTGCTGGGTGTGTATCTCATGCCCTAGGCCGAAAAAGGAAATGACAACTGGTGCCCTGGAATGGTACATGTGTCCACTATAAAACATTAAAATTTCTTAGACGCACATAGGACCATTCCAGTTTAAGGCCAGAAACTTTTTTCGCGCCTTTTTCACCACATAAAGTTTGCTGGGTGTGTATCTCATGCCCTAGGCCGAACCAGGAAGTGACAACTAGTGCGCTGAAATGGTACATGTGTCCACTATCAAATATCAAAAATCCTTAGACGCACATAGTACCATTCCAGTTTAAGGCCAGAAACTTTTTTCGCGCCTTTTTCACCACATAAAGTTTGCTGGGTGTGTATCTCATCCCCTAGGCCGAACCAGGAAGTGACAACTGGTGCGATGAAATGGTACATGTGTCCGCTATAAAATATAAAAAAATCCTCAGACGCACATATTATCATTCCAGTTTTATTGCCAGAAACTTTTTTCGTGCCTTTTTCCCTACAAAAAGTTTGCTAGATGTGTATTTCGTCCCCAGAGCCGAACCAGGAAATGACAAATGGTGCGCTGAAATTGAACATGTGTCCACTATAAAATATCAAAAATCCTCAGACGCACATATTATCATTCCAGTTTTATTGCCAGAAACTTTTTTCGCGCCTTTTTCACCACATAAAGTTTGCTGGGTGTGTATCTCATCCCCTAGGCCGAACCAGGAAGTGACAACTGGTGCGATGAAATGGTACATGTGTCCGCTATAAAATATAAAAAAATCCTAAGACGCACATATTATCATTCCAGTTTTATTGCCAGAAACTTTTTTCGTGCCTTTTTCCCTACAAAAAGTTTGCTAGGTGTGTATTTCGTCCCCAGGGCCGAACCAGGAAATAACAAATGGTGCGCTAAAATAGAACATGTGTCCACTATAAAACATTAAAAATTCTTAGATGCACATATTACCATTCCAGTTTCATGGCCAGAAACTTTTTTCGCGCCTTTTTCACTACAAAAAGTTTGCTAGGTGTGTATCTCATCCCCTAGGCCGAACCAGGTAGTGACAACTAGTGCGCTAAAATGGTACATGTGTCCACTATAAAATATCAAAAATCCTTAGACGCACATATTACCATTTCAGTTATATAGCCAAAAACTTATTTGGGTAATACATAATTTTTCACTAAAAAAAGTTTGCTGGGTGTGTATCTCATCCCCAAGGCCGAACCAGGAAATGACAACTGGCGCCCTGGAATGGTACATGTGTCCACTATAAAACATTAAAAATTGTTAGACGCACATATTACCATTCCAGTTTTATGGCCAAAAACTTTGTTCGCGCATTTTTCACCACAAAAAGTTTGCTAGGTGTGTATCTCATGCCCTAGGCCGAACCAGGAAGTGACAACTGGTGCCCTGGAATGGTCTATGTGTCCACTATAAAACATTAGAAATCCTTAGATGCACAGATTACCATTTCAGTTTTATGGCCAAAAACTTTGTTCGCGCCTTTTTCACTACAAAAAGTTTGCTAGGTGTGTATCTCATCCCCTAGGCCGAACCAGGTAGTGACAACTGGTGCGCTAAAATGGTACATGTGTCCACTATAAAATATCTAAAATCCTTAGACGCACATATTACCATTTCAGTTTTATAGCCAAAAACTTATTTGGGTAATACATAATTTTTCACTAAAAAAAGGTTGCTGGGTGTGTATCTCATCCCCAAGGCCGAACCAGGAAATGACAACTGGTGCCCTGGAATGGTACATGTGTCCACTATAAAACATTTAAAATTGTTAGACGCACATATTACCATTCCAGTTTTATGGCCAAAAACTTTTTTCGCGCCTTTTTCACTACAAAAAGTTTGCTAGGTGTGTATCTCATGCCCTAGGCCGAACCAGGAAGTGACAACTGTTGCCCTGGAATGGTCCATGTGCCCACTATAAAATATCAAAAATCCTAAGACGCACATATTACCATTTTTGTTTTATAGCCAAAAACTTTGTTTGCGCCTTTTTCACCACAAAAAGTTTGCTGGGTGTGTATCTCATCCCCTAGGCCGAACCAGGTAGTGACAACTGGTACGCTAAAATGGTACATGTGTCCACTATAAAATATCAAAAATTCTTAGCAGCGCATGTTATCGTTCCAGTTTTATTGCCAGAAACTTTTTTCGTGCCTTTTTCCCTACAAAAAGTTTGCTAGGTGTGTATTTCGTCCCCAGGGCCGAACCAGGAAATGACAAATGGTGCGCTGAAATAGAACATGTGTCCACTATAAAACATTTAAAATTCTTAGACGCACATATTACCATTTAAGTTTTATGGCCAAAAACTTTGTTCGCACCTTTTTCACCACATAAAGTTTGCTGGGTGTGTATCTCATCCCCTAGGCCGAACCAGGAATTGACAACTGGTGCGCTGAAATGGTACATAAGTCCACTATAAAATATCAAAAATCCTTAGACGCACATAGTACCATTCCAGTTTTATGGCCAAAAACTTTGTTCGCGCCTTTTTCACCACATTAAGTTTGCTGGGTGTGTATCTCATGCCCTAGGCCGAACCAGGAAGTGACAACTAGTGCGCTGAAATGGTACATGTATCAACTATAAAATATCAAAAATCCTTAGACGCACATATTACTATTCCAGTTTTATTGCCAGAAACTTTTTTCGTGCCTTTTTCACTAAAAAAGTTTGCTAGGTGTGTATTTCGTCCCCAGAACCGAACAAGGAAATGACAAATAGTGCGCTGAAATAGAACATGTGTCCACTATAAAACATTAAAAATTCTTAGACGCACATATTACCATTCCAGTTTTATTGCCAGAAACTTTTTTCTTGCCTTTTCACAACAAAAAGTTTGCTAGGTGTGTATTTCGTCCCCAGGGCCGAACCAGGAAATGACAAATGGTGCGCTGAAATAGAACATGCGTCCACTATAAAATATCAAAAATCCTTAGACGCACATATTACCATTTCAGTTTTATGGCCAAAATTTTTGTTCGCGCCTTTTTCACCACATTAAGCTTGCTGGGTGTGTATCTCATGCCCTAGGCCGAAAAAGGAAATGACAACTGGTGCCCTGGAATGGTACATGTGTCCACTATAAAACATTAAAATTTCTTAGACGCACATAGTACCATTCCAGTTTAAGGCCAGAAACTTTTTTCGCGCCTTTTTCACCACATAAAGTTTGCTGGGTGTGTATCTCATCCCCTAGGCCGAACCAGGAAGTGACAACTAGTGCGCTGAAATGGTACATGTGTCCACTATAAAATATCAAAAATCCTTAGACGCACATATTACCATTCCAGTTTTATTGCCAGAAACTTTTTTCGTGCCTTTTTCACTACAAAAAGTTTGCTAGGTGTGTATTTCGTCCCCAGGGCCGAACCAGGAAATAACAAATAGTGCGCTAAAATAGAACATGTGTCCACTATAAAACATTAAAAATTCTTAGATGCACATATTACCATTCCAGTTTTATGGCCAGAAACTTTTTTCGCGCCTTTTTCACTACAAAAAGTTTGCTAGGTGTGTATCTCATCCCCTAGGCCGAACCAGGTAGTGACAACTAGTGCGCTAAAATGGTACATGTGTCCACTATAAAATATCAAAAATCCTTAGACGCACATATTACCATTTCAGTTATATAGCCAAAAACTTATTTGGGTAATACATAATTTTTCACTAAAAAAAGTTTGCTGGGTGTGTATCTCATCCCCAAGGCCGAACCAGGAAATGACAACTGGTGCCCTGGAATGGTACATGTGTCCACTATAAAACATTAAAAATTGTTAGACGCACATATTACCATTCCAGTTTTATGGCCAAAAACTTTGTTCGCGCATTTTTCACCACAAAAAGTTTGCTAGGTGTGTATCTCATGCCCTAGGCCGAACCAGGAAGTGACAACTGGTGCCCTGGAATGGTCCATGTGTCCACTATAAAACATTAGAAATCCTTAGATGCACAGATTACCATTTCAGTTTTATGGCCAAAAACTTTGTTCGCGCCTTTTTCACTACAAAAAGTTTGCTAGGTGTGTATCTCATCCCCTAGGCCGAACCAGGTAGTGACAACTGGTGCGCTCAAATGGTACATGTGTCCACTATAAAACATTAAAATTTCTTAGTTAATTAATTCATTCCAGTTTTATTGCCAGAAACTTTTTTCGTGCCTTTTTCGCTAAAAAAGTTTGCTAGGTGTGTATTTCGTCCCCAGAACCGAACAAGGAAATGACAAATAGTGCGCTGAAATAGAACATGTGTCCACTATAAAACATTAAAAATTCTTAGACGCACATATTACCATTCCAGTTTTATTGCCAGAAACTTTTTTCTTGCCTTTTTCACAACAAAAAGTTTGCTAGGTGTGTATTTCGTCCCCAGGGCCGAACCAGGAAATGATAAATGGTGCGCTGAAATAGAACATGCGTCCACTATAAAATATCAAAAATCTTTAGACGCACATATTACCATTTCAGTTTTATGGCTAAAAACTTTGTTCGCGCCTTTTTCACCACATTAAGCTTGCTGGGTGTGTATCTCATGCCCTAGGCCGAAAAAGGAAATGACAACTGGTGCCCTGGAATGCTACATGTGTCCACTATAAAACATTAAAATTTCTTAGACGCACATATTACCATTCCAGTTTAAGGCCAGAAACTTTTTTCGCGCCTTTTTCACCACATAAAGTTTGCTGGGTGTGTATCTCATGCCCTAGGCCGAACCAGGAAGTGACAACTAGTGCGCTGAAATGATACATGTGTCCACTATAAAATATCAAAAATCCTTAGAGCAACATATTACCATTCCAGTTTTATTGCCAGAAACTTTTTTCGTGCCTTTTTCACTATAAAAAGTTTGCTAGGTGTGTATTTTGTTCCCAGGGCCGAACAAGGAAATAACAAATGGTGCGCTGAAATAGAACATGTGTCCACTATAAAAAATTAAAAATTCTTAGATGCACATATTACCATTTCAGTTGTATGGCCAGAAACTTTTTTCGCGCCTTTTTCACTACAAAAAGTTTGCTAGGTGTGTATCTCATCCCCTAGGCCGAACCAGGTAGTGACAACTGGTGCGCTAAAATGGTACATGTGTCCACTATAAAATATCAAAAATCCTTAGACGCACATATTACCATTTCAGTTATATAGCCAAAAACTTATTTGGGTAATACATAATTTTTCACTAAAAAAAGTTTGCTGGGTGTGTATCTCATCCCCAAGGCCGAACCAGGAAATGACAACTGGTGCACTGAAATGGTACATGTGTCCACTATAAAACATTAAAAATTGTTAGACGCACATATTACCATTCCAGTTTTATGGCCAAAAACTTTGTTCGCGCATTTTTCACCACAAAAAGTTTGCTAGGTATGTATCTCATGCCCTAGGCCGAACCAGGAAGTGACAACTGGTGCCCCGGAATGGTCCATGTGCCCACTATAAAACATTAGAAATCCTTAGATGCACATATTACCATTCCAGTTTTATGGCCAAAAAGTTTGTTCGCGCCTTTTTCACCACAAAAAATTTGCTAGGTGTGTATCTCATGCCCTAGGCCGAACCAGGAAGTGACAACTGGTGCCCTGGAATGGTCCATGTGTCCACTATAAAACGATAGAAATCCTTAGATGCACATATTACCATTTCAGTTATATAGCCAAAAACTTATTTGGGTAATACATAATTTTTCACTAAAAAAAGTTTGCTGGGTGTGTATCTCATCCCCAAGGCCGAACCGAAAATGACAACTGGTGCCCTGGAATGGTACATGTGTCCACTATAAAACATTAAAAATTGTTAGACGCACATATTACCATTTCAGTTTTATGGCCAAAAACTTTGTTCGCGCCTTTTTCACCACATAAAGTTTGCTGGGTGTGTATCTCATGCCCTAGGCCGAACCAGGAAGTCACAACTAGTGCGCTGAAAAGGTACATGTGTCCACTATGAAATATAAAAAGTTCTTAGACGCACATATTACCATTTCAGGTTGATGGCCAAAAACTTTGTTCGCGCCTTTTTTACCACAAAAAGTTTTCTGGGTGGGTATCTCATCCCCTAGGCCGAACCAGGAAAGGACAACTGGTGCCCTGGAATTGTCCATGTGTCCACTATAAAACATTAGAAATCCTTAGATGCACATATTACCATTTCAGTTTTATGGCCAGAAACTTTTTTCGCGCCTTTTTCACTACAAAAAGTTTGCTAGGTGTGTATCTCATCCCCTAGGCCGAACCAGGTAGTGACAACTGGTGCGCTAAAATGGTACATGTGTCCACTATAAAATATCAAAAATCCTTAGACGCACATATTACCATTTCAGTTATATAGCCAAAAACTTATTTGGGTAATACATAATTTTTCACTAAAAAAAGTTTGCTGGGTGTGTCTCATCCCCAAGGCCGAACCAGGAAATGACAACTGGTGCGCTGAAATGGTACATGTGTCCACTATAAAACATTAAAAATTGTTAGACGCACATATTACCATTCCAGTTTTATGGCCAAAAACTTTGTTCGCGCATTTTTCACCACAAAAAGTTTGCTAGGTGTGTATCTCATGCCCTAGGCCGAACCAGGAAGTGACAACTGGTGCCCTGGAATGGTCCATGTGCCCACTATAAAACATTAGAAATCCTTAGATGCACATATTACCATTTTTGTTTCATAGCCAAAAACTTTGTTTGCGCCTTTTTCACCACATAAAGTTTGCTGGGTGTGTATCTCATACCCTAGGCCGAACCAGGAAGTGACAACTGGTACGCTGAAATGGTACATGTGTCCACTATAAAATATCAAAAATTCTTAGCAGCGCATATTACCATTCCAGTTTTATTGCCAGAAACTTTTTTCGTGCCTTTTTCACTACAAAAAGTTTGCTAGGTGTGTATCTCGTGCCCTAGGCCGAAAAAGGAAATGACAACTGGTGCCCTGGAGTGGTACATGTGTCTACTATAAAACATTAAAATTTCTTAGACGCACATAGTACCATTCCAGTTTAAGGCCAGAAACTTTTTTCGCGCCTTTTTCACCACATAAAGTTTGCTGGGTGTGTATCTCATGCCCTAGGCCGAACCAGGAAGTGAAAACTAGTGCCCTGGAATGGGCCATGTGCCCACTATAAAATATCAAAAATCCTTAGACGCACATATTACCATTCCAGTTTTATTGCCAGAAATTTTTTTCGTGCCTTTTTCACTACAAAAAGTTTGCTAGGTGTGTATTTCGTCCCCAGGGCCGAACCAGGAAATAACAAATGGTGCGCTGAAATAGAACATGTGTCCACTATAAAACATTAAAAATTCTTAGATGCACATATTACCATTCCAGTTGTATGGCCAGAAACTTTTTTCGCGCCTTTTTCACTACAAAAAGTTTGCTAGGTGTGTATCTCATCCCCTAGGCCGAAAGAGGAAATGACAACTGGTGCCCTCGAATGGTACATGTGTCCACTATAAAACATTAAAATTTCTTAGACGCACATAGTACCATTCCAGTTTAAGGCCAGAAACTTTTTTCGCGCCTTTTTCACCACATAAAGTTTGCTGTGTGTGTATCTCATGCCCTAGGCCGAACCAGGAAGTGACAACTAGTGCGCTGAAATGGTACATGTGTCCACTATAAAATATCAAAAATCCTTAGACGCACATTTTACCATTCCAGTTTTATGGCCAAAAACTTTGTTCGCGCCTTTTTCACCACAAAAAGTTTGCTAGGTGTGTATCTCATCCCCTAGGCCAAACCAGGAAGTGACAACTCGTGCGCTGAAATGGTACATGTGCCCACTATAAAATATAAAAAGTTCTTAGACGCACATATTACCATTTCAGGTTTATGGCCAAAAACTTTGTTCGCGCCTTTTTCACCACAAAAAGTTTTCTAGGTGTGTATCTCATCCCCTAGGCCGAACCAGGAAAGGACAACTGGTGCCCTGGAATTGTCCATGTGTCCACTATAAAACATTATAAATCCTTAGATGCACATATTACCATTTCAGTTTTATGGCCAGAAACTTTTTTCGCGCCTTTTTCACTACAAAAAGTTTGCTAGGTGTGTATCTCATCCCCTAGGCCGAAAGAGGAAATGACAACTGGTGCCCTGGAATTGTACATGTGTCCACTATAAAACATTAAAATTTCTTAGACGCACATAGTACCATTCCAGTTTTACAGCCAGAAACTTTTTTCGCGCCTTTTTCACCACATAAAGTTTGCTGGGTGTGTATCTCATGCCCTAGGCCAAACCAGGAAGTGACAACTAGTGCGCTGAAATGGTACATGTGTCCACTATAAAATATCAAAAATCCTTAGACGCACATATTACCATTCCAGTTTTATGGCCAAAAACTTTGTTCGCGCCTTTTTCACCACAAAAAGTTTGCTAGGTGTGTATCTCATCCCCTAGGCCAAACCAGGAAGTGACAACTCGTGCGCTGAAATGGTACATGTGTCCACTATAAAATATAAAAAGTTCTTAGACGCACATATTACCATTTCAGGTTTATGGCCAAAAACTTTGTTCGCGCCTTTTTCACCACAAAAAGTTTTCTGGGTGTGTATCTCATCCCCTAGGCCGAACCAGGAAAGGACAACTGGTGCCCTGGAATTGTCCATGTGTCCACTATAAAACATTAGAAATTCTTAGATGCACATATTACCATTTCAGTTTTATGGCCAGAAACTTTTTTCGCGCCTTTTTCACTACAAAAAGTTTGCTAGGTGTGTATCTCATCCCCTAGGCCGAACCAGGTAGTGACAACTGGTGCGCTAAAATGGTACATGTGTCCACTATAAAATATCAAAAATCCTTAGATGCACATACTACCATTTCAGTTTTATGGCCAGAAACTTTTTTCGCGCCTTTTTCAATACAAAAACTTTGCTAGGTGTGTATCTCATCCCAAGGCCGAACCAGGAAATGACAACTGGTGCCCTGGAATGGTACATGTGTCCACTATAAAACATTAAAAATTGTTAGACGCACATATTACCATTCCAGTTGTATGGCCAGAAACTTTTTTCGCGCCTTTTTCACCACAAAAAGTTTGCTAGGTGTGTATCTCATCCCCTTGGCCAAACCAGGAAGTGACAACTGGTGCGCTGAAATGGTACATGTGTCCACTATAAAATATAAAAAGTTCTTGGACGCACATATTACCATTTCAGGTTTATGGCCAAAAACTATGTTCGCGCCTTTTTCACCACAAAAAGTTTTCTGGGTGTGTATCTCATCCCCTAGGCCGAACCAGGAAAGTACAACTGGTGCCCTGGAATTGTCCATGTGTCCACTATAAAACATTAGAAATCCTTAGATGCACATATTACCATTTCAGTTTTATGGCCAGAAATTTTTTTCGCGCCTTTTTCACTACAAAAAGTTTGCTAGGTGTGTATCTCATCCCCTAGGCCGAACCAGGTAGTGACAACTGGTGCGCTAAAATGGTACATGTGTCCACTATAAAATATCTAAAATCCTTAGACGCACATATTACCATTTCAGTTTTATAACCAAAAACTTATTTGGGTAATACATAATTTTTCACTAAACAAAGTTTTCTGGGTGTGTATTTCATCCCCAAGGCCGAACCAGGAAATGACAACTGGTGCCCTGGAATTGTCCATGTGTCCACTATAAAACATTAGAAATCCTTAGATGCACATATTACCATTTCAGTTTTATGGCCAGAAACTTTTTTCGCGTCTTTTTCACTACAAAAAGTTTGCTAGGTGTGTATCTCATCCCCTAGGCCGAACCAGGTAGTGACAACTGGTGCGCTAAAATGGTACATGTGTCCACTATAACATATCTAAAATCCTTAGACGCACATATTACCATTTCAGTTTTATAACCAAAAACTTATTTGGGTAATACATAATTTTTCACTAAATAAAGTTTGCTGGGTGTGTATTTCATCCCCAAGGCCGAACCAGGAAATGACAACTGGTGCCCTGGAATTGTCCATGTGTCCACTATAAAAAATTAGAAATCCTTACACGCACATATTACCATTTCAGTTTTATAGGCAAAAACTTATTTGGGTAATACATAATTTTTCACTAAAAAAAGTTTGCTGGGTGTGTATCTCATCCCCAAGGCCGAACCAGGAAATGACAACTGGTGCCCTGGAATGGTACATGTGTCCACTATAAAACATTAAAAATTGTTAGACGCACATATTACCATTCCAGTTTTATGGCCAAAAACTTTGTTCGCGCCTTTTTCACCACAAAAAGTTTGCTAGGTGTGTATTTCATCCCCTAGGCCGAACCAGGTAGTGACAACTGGTGCACTCTAATGGTACATGTGTCCACTATAAAATATCAAAAACTCATAGCCGCACATATTACCATTCCAGTTTTATAGCCAAAAACTTATTTGGGTAATAAATAATTTTTTACTAGAAAAAGTTTGCTGGGTGTGTATCGCGTCCCCAGGGCCTAACCAGGAAGTGGCATCTAGTGCACTGGAATGGTACATGTGTCCACTATAAAATATCAAAAATTCATAGCCGCACATATTACCATTCCAGTTTTATGGCCAAAAACTTTGTTCGCGCTTTTTTCACCACAAAAAGTTTGCTGGGTGTGTATCTCATCCCCTAGGCCAACCAGGAAGTGACAACTGGTGCGCTGAAATAGTACATGTGTCCACTATAAAATATCAAAAATTCATAGCCGCACATATTACCATTCCAGTTGTATGGCCAGAATCTTTTTTCGCGCCTTTTTCACCACAAAAAGTTTGCTAGGTGTGTATCTCATCCCCTAGGCCAAACCAGGAAAAGACAACTCGTGCGCTGAAATGGTCCATGTGCCTACTATAAAATATAAAAAATCCTAAGACGCACATATTACCATTTTTGTTTTATACCCAAAAACTTTGTTCGCGCCTTTTTCACCACAAAAAGTTTGCTGGGTGTGTATCTCATCCCCTAGGCCGAACCAGGAAGTAAAAACTAGTGCGCTGAATTGTACATGTGTCCACTATAAAATATCAAAAATTCATAGCCGCACATATTACCATTCCAGTTTTATGGCCAAAAACTTTGTTCGCGACTTTTTCTCTATAAAAAGTTTGCTGGGTTTGTATTTCGTCTCCAGGGCCGAACCAAGAAATGACAACTAGTGCGCTGAAATATAACATATATCCACTCTAAAATATAAAAAATTCTTGGCCGCACATATTACCATTTCAGCTTTATAGCAAAAAACTTATTTGGATAATACATAATTTTTCACTAAAAAAAGTTTGCTGGGTGTGTATCTCATCCCCTGGCCCGAACCAAGAAATGACAACTGGTGCACTCTAATGGTACATGTGTCCACTATAAAATATCAAAAATTCATAGCCGCACATATTACCATTCCAGTTTTATAGCCAAAAACTTATTTGGATAATAAATAATTTTTCACTCGAAAAAGTTTGCTGGGTGTGTATCTCATCCCCAGAGCCGAACCAGGAAGTGGCAGCTAGTGCACTGGAATGGTACATGTGTCCACTATAAAATATCAAAAATTCATAGCCGCACATATTACTATTCTAGTTTTATAGCCAAAAACTTATTTGGGTAATAAATAATTTTTCACTAGAAAAAGTTTGCTGGGTGTGTATCTCATCCCCAGGGCCTAACCAGGAAGTGGCAGCTGGTGCACTGGAATGGTACATGTGTTCACTATAAAATATCAAAAATTCATAGCCGCACATATTACCATTTTTGTTTTATAGCCAAAAACTTTGTTCGCGCCTTTTTCACCACAAAAAGATTGCTGGGTGTGTATCTCATCCCCTAGGCTGAACCAGGAAGTGACAACTAGTGCGCTGAAATGGTACATGTGTCCACTATAAACTATCAAAACTTCTTAGCCGCACATATTACTATTTCAGTTTTATGGCCAAAAACTTTGTTTGCGCCTTTTTCACCACATAAAGTTTGCTGGGTGTGTATCTCATCCCCTAGGCCGAAACAAGAAGTGACAACTGGTGCACTGGAATGGTACATGTGTTTACTATAAAATAACAAAAATTCATAGCCGCACATATTACCAATCCAGTTTTATGGCCAAAGACTTTGTTCGCGACTTTTTCTCTATAAAAAGTTTGCTAGGTGTGTATCTCATGCCCTAGGCCGAACCAGGAAATGACAACTGGTGCCCTGGAATGGTCCATGTGCCCAATATAAAATATCAAAAGTCCTAAGACGCACATGTTACCATTTTTGTTTTATAGCCAAAAACTTTGTTCGCGCCTTTTTCACCACAAAAAGTTTGCTGGGTGTGTATCTCATCCCCTAGGCCGAACCAGGAAGTGACAACTAGTGCGCTGAAATGGTACATGTGTCCACTATAAAATATCAAAAATTCTTAGCAGCACATATTACCATTTCAGTTTAATGGCCAAAAACTTTGTTTGCGTCTTTTTCACCACATAAAGTTTGCTGGGTGTGTATCTCATCCCCTAGGCCGAAACAAGAAGTGACAACTGGTGCACTCTAATGGTACATGTGTCCACTATAAAATATCAAAAATTCATAGCCGCACATATTACCATTCCAGTTTTATAGCCAAAAACTTATTTGGACAATCAATAATTTTTCACTAGAAAAAGTTTGCTGGGTGTGTATCTCATCCCCAGGGCCGAACCAGGAAGTGGCAGCTAGTGCACTGGAATGGTACATGTGTCTACTATAAAATATCAAAAATTCATAGCCGCACATATTACCATTCCAGTTTTATGGCCAAAAACTTTGTTCGCGACTTTTTCTCTATAAAAAGTTAGCTGGGTTTGTATTTCGTCTCCAGGGCCGAACCAAGACATGACAACTAGTGCGCTGAAATATAACATATATCCACTATTAAATATAAAAAATTCTTGGCCGCACATATTACCATTTCAGCTTTATAGCAAAAAACTTATTTGGATAATACATAATTTTTCACTAAAAAAAGTTTGCTGGGTGTGTATCTCATCCCCAGGGCCGAACCAAGAAATGACAACTGTTGCACTCTAATGGTACATGTGTCCACTATAAAATATCAAAAATTCATAGCCGCACATATTACCATTCTAGTTTTATAGCCAAAAACTTATTTCGATAATAAATAATTTTTCACTAGAAAAAGTTTGCTGGGTGTGTATCTCATCTTCAGGGCCGAACCAGGAAGTGGCAACTGCTGCACTGGAATGGTACATGTGTCCACTATAAAATATCAAAAATTCATAGCCGCACATATTACCATTCTAGTTTTATAGCCAAAAACTTATTTCGATAATAAATAATTTTTCACTAGAAAAAGTTTGCTGGGTGTGTATCTCATCCCCAGGGCCGAACCAGGAAGTGGCAACTGGTGCACTGGAATAGAACATGTGTCCACTACAAAATATCAAAAATTCTTAGACGGAAGTACTACCTTTTCAGTTTTATGGCCAAAAACTTTTTTCGCGCCTTTTTTCCAAAAAAAGCTTGCTGGGTGTGTATCTCGTCCCCAGGGGCGAACCAGGGAGTGCCAACTGGTGTGCTCTAATAGTACATGTGTCCACTATAATATATAAAAAATCCTAAGCCGCACATATTACCATTCCAGTTTTATGGCCAAAAACTTTGTTCGCGCCTTTTTCACTACAAAAAGTTTGCTGGGTGTGTTTCTCATCCCCTAGGCCGAACCAGGAAGTGACAACTGGTGCGCTGAAATGGTACTAAAGTTCACTATAAAATATAAAAAGTTCTTAGACGCACATATTACCTTTTCAGTTTTATGGCCAAAAACTTTGTTCGCGCCTTTTTCACCACAAAAAGTTTGCTGGGTGTGTATCTCATCCCCTAGGCCGAACCAGGAAGTGACAACTGGTTAGCTGAAATGGTACATGTGTCCACTATAAAATATCAAAAATTCTTAGCAGCGCATATTACCATTCCAGTTTTATTGCCAGAAACGTTTTTCGTGCCTTTTTCACTGCAAAAAGTTTGCTAGGTGTGTATTTCGTCCGCATGGCCGAACCTGGAAATGACAACTGGTGCCCTGAAATGGAACATGTGTCCACTATAAAATATCAAAAATCCTGAGACGCACATATTACCATTCCAGTTTTATGGCCAAAAACTTTGTTCGCGCCTTTTTACCCACATTAAGTTTGCTGGGTGTGTATCTCATCCCCTAGGCCGAAACAGGAAATGACAACTGGTGCCCTGGAATGGTACATGCGTCCACTATAAAATATCAAAAATCCTCAAACGCACATATTACCATTTCAGTTTTATGGCCAAAAACTTTGTTCGCGCCTTTTCCACCACATTAAGTTTGCTGGGTGTGTATCTCATCCCCTAGGCCGAAACAGGAAATGACAACTGGTGCCCTAGAATGGTACATGTGTCCACTATAAAACATTAAAATTTCTTAGACGCACATAGTACCATTCCAGTTTTATGGCCAGAAACTTTTTTCGCGCCTTTTTCACCACATAAAGTTTGCTGGGTGTGTATCTCATGCCCTAGGCCGAACCAGGAAGTGACAACTAATGCGGTGAAATGGTACATGTGTCCACTATAAAATATCAAAAATCCTTAGACGCACATATTACCATTTCAGTTTTATAGCCAAAAACTTATTTGGGTAATACATAATTTTTCACTAAAAAAAGTTTGCTGGGTGTGTATCTCATCCCCATGGCCGAACCAGGAAATGACAACTGGTGCCCTGGAATGGTACATGTGTCCACTATAAAACATTAAAAATTGTTAGACGCACATATTACCATTCCAGTTTTATGGCTAAAAACTTTGTTTGCGCCTTTTTCACCACAAAAAGTTTGCTAGGTGTGTATCTCATGCCCTAGGCCGAACCAGGAAGTGACAACTGTTGCCCTGGAATGGTCCATGTGCCCACTATAAAATATCAAAAATCCTAAGACGCACATATTACCATTTTTGTTTTATAGCCAAAAACTTTGTTTGCGCCGTTTTCACCACATAAAGTTTGCTGGGTGTGTATCTCATTCCCTAGGCCGAACCAGGAAATGACAACTGGTGCGCTGAAATGGTACATGTGTCCACTATAAAATATAAAAAATCTTTAGACCCACATATTATCATTCCAGTTTTATTGCCAGAAACTTTTTTCGTGCCTTTTTCCCTACAAAAAGTTTGCTAGGTGTGTATCTCATACCCTAGGCCGAACCAGGAAGTGACAACTGGTGCCCTGGAATGGTCCATGTGCCCACTCCAAAATATCAATAATCCTAAGACGCACATGTTACCATTTTTGTTTTATAGCCAAAAACTTTGTTCGCGCCTTTTTCACCACACAAAGTTTGCTGGGTGTGTATCTCATCCCCTAGGCTAAACCAGGAAGTGACAACTAGTGCGCTGAAATGGTACATGTGTCCACTATAAAATATCAAAAATTAATAGCCGCACAGATTACCATTCCAGTTGTATGGCCAGAAACTTTTTTCGCGCCTTTTTCACCACAAAAAGTTTGCTGGGTGTGTATCTCATCCCCTAGGCCGAACCAGGAAGTGACAACTAGTGCGCTGAAATGGTACATGTGTCCACTATAAAATATCAAAAATTCTTAGCAGCACATATTACCATTTCAGTTTTATGGCCAAAAACTTTGTTTGCGTCTTTTTCACCACATAAAGTTTGCTGGGTGTGTATCTCATCCCCTAGGCCGAACCAGGAAGTGACAACTAGTGCGCTGAAATGGTACATGTGTCCACTATAAAATATCAAAAATTCATAGCCGCACATATTACCATTCCAGTTGTATGACCAGAAACTTTTTTCGCGCCTTTTTCACCACAAAAAGTTTGCTAGGTGTGTATCTCATGCCCTAGGCCGAACCAGGAAGTGACAACTGGTGCCCTGGAATGGTCCATGTGCCCACTATAAAATATCAAAAATCCTAAGACGCACATGTTACCATTTTTGTTTTATAGCCAAAAACTTTGTTCGCGCCTTTTTCACCACAAAAAGTTTGCTGGGTGTGTATCTCATACCCTAGGCCGAACCAGGAAGTGACAACCAGTGCGCTGAAATGGTACATGTGTCCACTATAAAATATCAAAAATTCATAGCCGCACATATTACCATTCCAGTTGTATGGCCAGAAACTTTTTTCGCGCCTTTTTCACCACAAAAAGTTTGCTAGGTGTGTATCTCATGCCCTAGGCCGAACCAGGAAGTGACAACTGGTGCCCTGGAATGGTCCATGTGCCCACTATCAAATATCAAAAATCCTAAGACGCACATGTTACCATTTTTGTTTTATAGCCAAAAACTTTGTTCGCGCCTTTTTCACCACAAAAAGTTTGCTGGGTGTGTATATCATACCCTAGGCCGAACCAGGAAGTGACAACTAGTGCGCTGAAATGGTACATGTGTCCACTATAAAATATCAAAAATTCTTAGCAGCACATATTACCATTTTAGTTTTATGGCCAAAAACTTTGTTTGCGTCTTTTTCACCACATAAAGTTTGCTGGGTGTGTATCTCATCCCCTAGGCCGAAACAAGAAGTGACAACTAGTGCACTCTAATAGTACATGTGTCCACTATAAAATATCAAAAATTCATAGCCGCACATATTACCATTCCAGTTTTATAGCCAGAAACTTATTTGGATAATAAATAATTTTTCACTAGAAAAAGTTTGCTGGGTGTGTATCTCATCCCCAGGGCCGAACCAGGAAGTGGCAGCTAGTGCACTGGAATGGTACATGTGTCTACTATAAAATATCAAAAATTCATAGCCGCACATATTACCATTCCAGTTTTATGGCCAAAAACTTTGTTCGCGACTTTTTCTCTGAAAAAAGTTTGCTGGGTTTGTATTTCGTCTCCAGGGCCGAACCAAGAAATGACAACTAGTGCGCTGAAATATAACATATATCCACTATAAAATATAAAAAATTCTTGGCCGCACATATTACCATTTCAGCTTTATAGCAAAAAACTTATTTGGATAATACATAATTTTTCACTAAAAAAAGTTTGCTGGGTGTGTATCTCATCCCCAGGGCCGAACCAAGAAATGACAACTGGTGCACTCTAATGGTACATGTGTCCACTATAAAATATCAAAAATTCATAGCCGCACATATTGCCATTCTAGTTTTATAGCCAAAAACTTATTTCGATAATAAATAATTTTTCACTAGAAAAAGTTTGCTGGGTGTGTATCTCATCTTCAGGGCCGAACCAGGAAGTGGTAACTGGTGCACTGGAATGGTTCATGTGTCCACTATAAAATATCAAAAATTCATAGCCGCACATATTACCATTCTAGTTTTATAGCCAAAAATTTATTTCGATAATAAATAATTTTTCACTAGAAAAAGTTTGCTGGGTGTGTATCTCATCCCCAGGGCCGAACCAGGAATTGGCAACTGGTGCACTGGAATAGAACATGTGTCCACTACAAAATATCAAAAATTCTTAGACGGAAGTACTACCTTTTCAGTTTTATGGCCAAAAACTTTTTTCGCGCCTTTTTCCCAAAAAAAGCTTGCTGGGTGTGTATCTCGTCCCCAGGGGCGAACCAGGGAGTGCCAACTGGTGTGCTCTAATAGTACATGTGTTTACTATAATATATCAAAAATCCTAAGCCGCACATATTACCATTCCAGTTTTATGGCCAAAAACTTTGTTCGCGCCTTTTTCACTACAAAAAGTTTGCTGGGTGTGTATCTCATCCCCTAGGCCGAACCAGGAAGTGACAACTGGTGCGCTGAAATGGTACATAAGTTCACTATAAAATATAAAAAGTTCTTAGACGCACATATTACCTTTTCAGTTTTATGGCCAAAAACTTTGTTCGCGCCTTCTTCACCACAAAAAGTTTGCTGGATGTGTATCTCATCCCCTAGGCCGAACCAGGAAGTGACAACTGGTACGCTGAAATGGTACATGTGTCCACTATAAAATATCAAAAATTCTTAGCAGCGCATATTACCATTCCAGTTTTATTGCCAGAAACGTTTTTCGTGCCTTTTTCACTACAAAAAGTTTGCTAGGTGTGTATTTCGTCCGCAGGGCCGAACCTGGAAATGACAAATGGTGCGCTGAAATAGAACATGTGTCCACTATAAAATATCAAAAATCCTGAGACGCACATATTACCATTCCAGTTTTATGGCCAAAAACTTTGTTCGCGCCTTTTTACCCACATTAAGTTTGCTGGGTTTGTATCTGATCCCCTAGGCCGAAACAGGAAATTACAACTGGTGCCCTGGAATGGTACATGCGTCCACTATAAAATATCAAAAATCCTCAAACGCACATATTACCATTTCAGTTTTATGGCCAAAAACTTTGTTCGCGCCTTTTCCACCACATTAAGTTTGCTGGGTGTGTATCTCATCCCCTAGGCCGAAACAGGAAATGACAACTGGTGCCCTGGAATGGTACATGTGTCCACTATAAAACATTAAAATTTCTTAGACGCACATAGTACCATTCCAGTTTTATGGCCAGAAACTTTTTTCGCGCCTTTTTCACCACATAAAGTTTGCTGGGTGTGTATCTCATGCCCTAGGCCGAACCAGGAAGTGACAACTAATGCGCTGAAATGGTATATGTGTCCACTATAAAATATCAAAAATCCTTAGACGCACATATTACCATTTCAGTTTTATAGCCAAAAACTTATTTGGGTAATACATAATTTTTCACTAAAAAAAGTTTGCTGGGTGTGTATCTCATCCCCAGGGCCGAACCAGGAAATGACAACTGGTGCCCTGGAATGGTACATGTGTCCACTATAAAACATTAAAAATTGTTAGACGCACATATTACTATTCCAGTTTTATGGCTAAAAACTTTGTTTGCGCCTTTTTCACCGCAAAAAGTTTGCTAGGTGTGTATCTCATGCCCTAGGCCGAACCAGGAAGTGACAACTGTTGCCCTGGAATTGTCCATGTGCCCACTATAAAATATCAAAAATCCTAAGACGCACATATTACCATTTTTGTTTTATAGCCAAAAACTTTGTTTGCGCCGTTTTCACCACATAAAGTTTGCTGGGTGTGTATCTCATCCCCTAGGCCGAACCAGGAAGTGACAACTGGTACGCTGAAATGGTACATGTGTCCACTATAAAATATCAAAAATTCTTAGCAGCGCATATTACCATTCCAGTTTTATTTCCAGAAACTTTTTTCGTGCCTTTTCCCCTACAAAAAGTTTGCTAGGTGTGTATTTCGTCCCCAGGGCCGAACCAGGTAATGACAAATGATGCGGCGAAATAGAACATGTGTCCACTATAAAACATTTAAAATTCTTAGACGCACATATTACCATTTAAGTTTTATTGCCAAAAACTTTGTTCGCACCTTTTTCACCACATAAAGCTTGCTGGGTGTGTATCTCATGCCCTAGGCCGAACCAGAAAATGACAAATAGTGCGCTGAAATAGAACAATTGTCCACTATAAAATATCAAAAATCCTTAGACGCACATATTACCATTTCAGTTTTATGGCCAAAAACTTTGTTCGCGCCTTTTTCACCACATTAAGTTTGCTGGGTGTGTATCTCATCCCCTAGGACGAAACAGAAAATGACAACTGGTGCCCTGGAATGGTACATGTGTCCACTATGAAATATAAAAAGTTCTTAGACGCACATATTGCCATTTCAGGCTTATGGCCAAAAACTTTGTTCGCGCCTTTTTCACCACAAAAAGTTTTCTGGGTGTGTATCTTATCCCCTAGGCCGAACCAGGAAAGGACAACTGGTGCCCTGGAAATGTCCATGTGTCCACTATAAAACATTAGAAATCCTTAGATGCACATATTACCATTTCAGTTTTATGGCCAGAAACTTTTTTCGCGCCTTTTTCACTAAAAAAAGTTTGCTGGGTGTGTATCTCATAACCAAGGCCGAACCAGGAAATAACAACTGGTGCCCTGGAATGATACATGTGTCCACTATAAAACATTAAAAATTGTTAGACGCACATATTACCATTCCAGTTTTATGGCCAACAACTTTTTTTGCGCCTTTTTCACTACAAAAAGTTTGCTAGGTGTGTATCTCATGCCCTAGGCCGAACCAGGAAATGACAACTGGTGCCCTGGAACGGTCCATGTGCCCAATATAAAATATCAAAAACCCTAAGACGCACATGTTACCATTTTTGTTTTATAGCCAAAAACTTTGTTCGCGCCTTTTTCACCACAAAAAGTTTGCTGGGTGTGTATCTCATCCCCTAGGCCGAACCAGGAAGTGACAACTAGTGCGCTGAAATGGTACATGTGTCCACTATAAAATATCAAAAATTCTTAGCAGCACATATTACCATTTCAGTTTTATGGCCAAAAACTTTGTTTGCGTCTTTTTCACCACATAAAGTTTGCTGGGTGTGTATCTCATCCCCTAGGCCGAAACAAGAAGTGACAACTGGTGCACTCTAATGGTACATGTGTCCACTATAAAATATCAAAAATTCATAGCCGCACATATTACCATTCCAGTTTTATAGCCAAAAACTTATTTGGACAATCAATAATTTTTCACTAGAAAAAGTTTGCTGGGTGTGTATCTCATCCCCAGGGCCGAACCAGGAATTGGCAACTGGTGCACTGGAATAGAACATGTGTCCACTACAAAATATCAAAAATTCTTAGACGGAAGTACTACCTTTTCAGTTTTATGGCCAAAAACTTTTTTCGCGCCTTTTTCCCAAAAAAAGCTTGCTGGGTGTGTATCTCGTCCCCAGGGGCGAACCAGGGAGTGCCAACTGGTGTGCTCTAATAGTACATGTGTCCACTATAATATATCAAAAATCCTAAGCCGCACATATTACCATTCCAGTTTTATGGCCAAAAACTTTGTTCGCGCCTTTTTCACTACAAAAAGTTTGCTGGGTGTGTATCTCATCCCCTAGGCCGAACCAGGAAGTGACAACTGGTGCGCTGAAATGGTACATAAGTTCACTATAAAATATAAAAAGTTCTTAGACGCACATATTACCTTTTCAGTTTTATGGCCAAAAACTTTGTTCGCGCCTTCTTCACCACAAAAAGTTTGCTGGATGTGTATCTCATCCCCTAGGCCGAACCAGGAAGTGACAACTGGTACGCTGAAATGGTACATGTGTCCACTATAAAATATCAAAAATTCTTAGCAGCGCATATTACCATTCCAGTTTTATTGCCAGAAACGTTTTTCGTGCCTTTTTCACTACAAAAAGTTTGCTAGGTGTGTATTTCGTCCGCAGGGCCGAACCTGGAAATGACAAATGGTGCGCTGAAATAGAACATGTGTCCACTATAAAATATCAAAAATCCTGAGACGCACATATTACCATTCCAGTTTTATGGCCAAAAACTTTGTTCGCGCCTTTTTACCCACATTAAGTTTGCTGGGTGTGTATCTGATCCCCTAGGCCGAAACAGGAAATTACAACTGGTGCCCTGGAATGGTACATGCGTCCACTATAAAATATCAAAAATCCTCAAACGCACATATTACCATTTCAGTTTTATGGCCAAAAACTTTGTTCGCGCCTTTTCCACCACATTAAGTTTGCTGGGTGTGTATCTCATCCCCTAGGCCGAAACAGGAAATGACAACTGGTGCCCTGGAATGGTACATGTGTCCACTATAAAACATTAAAATTTCTTAGACGCACATAGTACCATTCCAGTTTTATGGCCAGAAACTTTTTTCGCGCCTTTTTCACCACATAAAGTTTGCTGGGTGTGTATCTCATGCCCTAGGCCGAACCAGGAAGTGACAACTAATGCGCTGAAATGGTATATGTGTCCACTATAAAATATCAAAAATCCTTAGACGCACATATTACCATTTCAGTTTTATAGCCAAAAACTTATTTGGGTAATACATAATTTTTCACTAAAAAAAGTTTGCTGGGTGTGTATCTCATCCCCAGGGCCGAACCAGGAAATGACAACTGGTGCCCTGGAATGGTACATGTGTCCACTATAAAACATTAAAAATTGTTAGACGCACATATTACTATTCCAGTTTTATGGCTAAAAACTTTGTTTGCGCCTTTTTCACCGCAAAAAGTTTGCTAGGTGTGTATCTCATGCCCTAGGCCGAACCAGGAAGTGACAACTGTTGCCCTGGAATTGTCCATGTGCCCACTATAAAATATCAAAAATCCTAAGACGCACATATTACCATTTTTGTTTTATAGCCAAAAACTTTGTTTGCGCCGTTTTCACCACATAAAGTTTGCTGGGTGTGTATCTCATCCCCTAGGCCGAACCAGGAAGTGACAACTGGTACGCTGAAATGGTACATGTGTCCACTATAAAATATCAAAAATTCTTAGCAGCGCATATTACCATTCCAGTTTTATTTCCAGAAACTTTTTTCGTGCCTTTTCCCCTACAAAAAGTTTGCTAGGTGTGTATTTCGTCCCCAGGGCCGAACCAGGTAATGACAAATGATGCGGCGAAATAGAACATGTGTCCACTATAAAACATTTAAAATTCTTAGACGCACATATTACCATTTAAGTTTTATTGCCAAAAACTTTGTTCGCACCTTTTTCACCACATAAAGCTTGCTGGGTGTGTATCTCATGCCCTAGGCCGAACCAGAAAATGACAAATAGTGCGCTGAAATAGAACAATTGTCCACTATAAAATATCAAAAATCCTTAGACGCACATATTACCATTTCAGTTTTATGGCCAAAAACTTTGTTCGCGCCTTTTTCACCACATTAAGTTTGCTGGGTGTGTATCTCATCCCCTAGGACGAAACAGAAAATGACAACTGGTGCCCTGGAATGGTACATGTGTCCACTATGAAATATAAAAAGTTCTTAGACGCACATATTGCCATTTCAGGCTTATGGCCAAAAACTTTGTTCGCGCCTTTTTCACCACAAAAAGTTTTCTGGGTGTGTATCTTATCCCCTAGGCCGAACCAGGAAAGGACAACTGGTGCCCTGGAAATGTCCATGTGTCCACTATAAAACATTAGAAATCCTTAGATGCACATATTACCATTTCAGTTTTATGGCCAGAAACTTTTTTCGCGCCTTTTTCACTAAAAAAAGTTTGCTGGGTGTGTATCTCATAACCAAGGCCGAACCAGGAAATAACAACTGGTGCCCTGGAATGATACATGTGTCCACTATAAAACATTAAAAATTGTTAGACGCACATATTACCATTCCAGTTTTATGGCCAAAAACTTTTTTTGCGCCTTTTTCACTACAAAAAGTTTGCTAGGTGTGTATCTCATGCCCTAGGCCGAACCAGGAAATGACAACTGGTGCCCTGGAACGGTCCATGTGCCCAATATAAAATATCAAAAACCCTAAGACGCACATGTTACCATTTTTGTTTTATAGCCAAAAACTTTGTTCGCGCCTTTTTCACCACAAAAAGTTTGCTGGGTGTGTATCTCATCCCCTAGGCCGAACCAGGAAGTGACAACTAGTGCGCTGAAATGGTACATGTGTCCACTATAAAATATCAAAAATTCTTAGCAGCACATATTACCATTTCAGTTTTATGGCCAAAAACTTTGTTTGCGTCTTTTTCACCACATAAAGTTTGCTGGGTGTGTATCTCATCCCCAGGGCCGAAACAAGAAATGACAACTGTTGCACTCTAATGGTACATGTGTCCACTATAAAATATCAAAAATTCATAGCCGCAGATATTACCATTCTAGTTTTATAGCCAAAAACTTATTTCGATAATAAATAATTTTTCACTAGAAAAAGTTTGCTGGGTGTGTATCTCATCTTCAGGGCCGAACCAAGAAGTGGCAACTAGTGCACTGGAATGGTACATGTGTCCACTATAAAATATCAAAAATTCATAGCCGCACATATTACCATTCTAGTTTTATAGCCAAAAACTTATTTCGATAATAAATAATTTTTCACTAGAAAAAGTTTGCTGGGTGTGTATCTCATCCCCAGGGCCGAACCAGGAAGTGGCAACTGGTGCACTGGAATAGAACATGTGTCCACTACAAAATATCAAAAATTCTTAGACGGAAGTACTACCTTTTCAGTTTTATGGCCAAAAACTTTTTTCGCGCCTTTTTTCCAAAAAAAGCTTGCTGGGTGTGTATCTCGTCCCCAGGGGCGAACCAGGGAGTGCCAACTGGTGTGCTCTAATAGTACATGTGTCCACTATAATATATAAAAAATCCTAAGCCGCACATATTACCATTCCAGTTTTATGGCCAAAAACTTTGTTTGCGCCGTTTTCACCACATAAAGTTTGCTGGGTGTGTATCTCATCCCCTAGGCCGAACCAGGAAGTGACAACTGGTACGCTGAAATGGTACATGTGTCCACTATAAAATATCAAAAATTCTTAGCAGCGCATATTACCATTCCAGTTTTATTGCCAGAAACTTTTTTCGTGCCTTTTTCCCTACAAAAAGTTTGCTAGGTGTGTATTTCGCCCCAGGGCCGAACCAGGTAATGACAAATGGTGCGGCGAAATAGAACATGTGTCCACTATAAAACATTTAAAATTCTTAGACGCACATATTACCATTTAAGTTTTATTGCCAAAAACTTTGTTCGCACCTTTTTCACCACATAAAGTTTGCTGGGTGTGTATCTCATTCCCTAGGCCGAACCAGGAAATGACAACTGGTGCGCTGAAATTGTACATGTGTCCACTATAAAATATAAAAAATCTTTAGACCCACATATTATCATTCCAGTTTTATTGCCAGAAACTTTTTTCGTGCCTTTTTCCCTACAAAAAGTTTGTTAGGTGTGTATCTCATACCCTAGGCCGAACCAGGAAGTGGCAACTGGTGCCCTGGAATGGTCCATGTGCCCACTCCAAAATATCAATAATCCTTAGACGCACATGTTACCATTTTTGTTTTATAGCCAAAAACTTTGTTAGCGCCTTTTTCACCACAAAAAGTTTGCTGGGTGTGTATCTCATCCCCTAGGCCGAACCAGGAAGTGACAACTAGTGCACTGAAATGGTACATGTGTCCACTATAAAATATCAAAAATATCAAAAATTCATAGCCGCTCATTTTACCATTCCAGTTGTATGGCCAGAAACTTTTTTCGCGCCTTTTTCACCACAAAAAGTTTGCTAGGTGTGTATCTCATGCCCTAGGCCGAACCAGGAAGTGACAACTGGTGCCCTGGAATGGTCCATGTGCCCACTATAAAATATCAAAAATCCTAAGACGCACATGTTACCATTTTTGTTTTATAGCCAAAAACTTTGTTCGCGCCTTTTTCACCACAAAAAGTTTGCTGGGTGTGTATCTCATACCCTAGGCCGAACCAGGAAGTGACAACTAGTGCGCTGAAATGGTACATGTGTCCACTATAAAATATCAAAAATTCTTAGCAGCACATATTACCATTTCAGTTTTATGGCCAAAAACTTTGTTTGCGTCTTTTTCACCACATAAAGTTTGCTGGGTGTGTATCTCATCCCCTAGGCCAAAACAAGAAGTGACAACTAGTGCACTGGAATGGTACATGTGTCTACTATAAAATATCAAAAATTCATAGCCGCACATATTACCATTCCAGTTTTATGGCCAAAAACTTTGTTCGCGACTTTTTCTCTATAAAAAGTTTGCTGGGTTTGTATTTCCTCTCCAGGGCCGAACCAAGAAATGACAACTAGTGCGCTGAAATATAACATATATCCACTATAAAATATAAAAAATTCTTGGCCGCACATATTACCATTTCAGCTTTATAGCAAAAAACTTATTTGGATAATACATAATTTTTCACTAAAAAAAATTTGCTGGGTGTGTATCTCATCCCCAGGGCCGAACCAAGAAATGACAACTAGTGCACTCTAATGGTACATGTGTCCACTACAAAATATCAAAAATTCATAGCCGCATATATTACCATTCCAGTTTTATGGCCAAAAACTTTGTTCGCGCCTTTTTCACTACAAAAAGTTTGCTGGGTGTGTATCTCATCTTCAGGGCCGAAACAGGAAATGACAACTGGTGCCCTGGAATGGTACATGCGTCCACTATAAAATATCAAAAATCCTTAAATGCACATATTACCATTTCAGTTTTATGGCCAAAAACTTTGTTCGCGCCTTTTCCACCACATTAAGTTTGCTGGGTGTGTATCTCATCCCCTAGGCCGAAACAGGAAATGACAACTGGTGCCCTAGAATGGTACATGTGTCCACTATAAAACATTAAAATTTCTTAGACGCACATAGTACCATTCCAGTTTTATGGCCAGAAACTTTTTTCGCGCCTTTTTCACCACATAAAGTTTGCTGGGTGTGTATCTCATGCCCTAGGCCAAACCAGGAAGTGACAACTAATGCGCTGAAATGGTATATGTGTCCACTATAAAATATCAAAAATCCTTAGACGCACATATTACCATTTCAGTTTTATAGCCAAAAACTTATTTGGGTAATACATAATTTTTCACTAAAAAAAGTTTGCTGGGTGTGTATCTCATCCCCAGGGCCGAACCAGGAAATGACAACTGGTGCCCTGGAATGGTACATGTGTCCACTATAAAACATTAAAAATTGTTAGACGCACATATTACTATTCCAGTTTTATGGCTAAAAACTTTGTTTGCGCCTTTTTCACCGCAAAAAGTTTGCTAGGTGTGTATCTCATGCCCTAGGCCGAACCAGGAAGTGACAACTGTTGCCCTGGAATGGTCCATGTGCCCACTATAAAATATCAAAAATCCTAAGACGCACATATTACCATTTTTGTTTTATAGCCAAAAACTTTGTTTGCGCCGTTTTCACCACATAAAGTTTGCTGGGTGTGTATCTCATCCCCTAGGCCGAACCAGGAAGTGACAACTGGTACGCTGAAATGGAACATGTGTCCACTATAAAATATCAAAAATTCTTAGCAGCGCATATTACCATTCCAGTTTTATTGCCAGAAACTTTTTTCGTGCCTTTTCCCCTACAAAAAGTTTGCTAGGTGTGTATTTCGTCCCCAGGGCCGAACCAGGTAATGACAAATGGTGCGGCGAAATAGAACATGTGTCCACTATAAAACATTTAAAATTCTTAGACGCACATATTACCATTTAAGTTTTATTGCCAAAAACTTTGTTCGCACCTTTTTCACCACATAAAGTTTGCTGGGTGTGTATCTCTTGCCCTAGGCCGAACCAGAAAATGACAACTGGTGCCCTGGAATGGTACATGTGTCCACTATGAAATATAAAAAGTTCTTAGACGCACATATTACCATTTCAGGCTTATGGCCAAAAACTTTGTTCGCGCCTTTTTCACCACAAAAAGTTTTCTGGGTGTGTATCTCATCCCCTAGGCCGAACCAGGAAAGGACAACTGGTGCCCTGGAATTGTCCATGTGTCCACTATAAAATATCAAAAATCCTTAAACGCACATATTACCATTTCAGTTTTATGGCCAAAAACTTTGTTCGCGCCTTTTTACCCACATTAAGTTTGCTGGGTGTGTATCTCATCCCCTAGGCCGAAACAGGAAATGACAACTGGTGCCCTGGAATGGTACATGCGTCCACTATAAAATATCAAAAATCTTTAAACGCACATATTACCATTTCAGTTGTGTGGCCAAAAACTTTGTTCGCGCCTTTTTACCCACATTAAGTTTGCTGGGTGTGTATCTCATCCCCTAGGCCGAAACAGGAAATGACAACTGGTGCCCTGGAATGGTACATGCGTCCACTATAAAATATCAAAAATCCTTAAACGCACATATTACCATTTCAGTTTTATGGCCAAAAACTTTGTTCGCGCCTTTTCCACCACATTAAGTTTGCTGGGTGTGTATCTCATCCCCTAGGCCGAAACAGGAAATGACAACTGGTGCCCTGGAATGGAACATGTGTCCACTATAAAACATTAAAATTTCTTAGACGCACATATTACCATTTCAGTTTTATGGCCAAAAACTTTGTTCGCGCCTTTTCCACCACATTAAGTTTGCTGGGTGTGTATCTCATCCCCTAGGCCGAAACAGGAAATGACAACTGGTGCCCTGGAATGGAACATGTGTCCACTATAAAACATTAAAATTTCTTAGACGCACATAGTACCATTCCAGTTTTATGGCCAGAAACTTTTTTCGCGCCTTTTTCACCACATAAAGTTTGCTGGGTGTGTATCTCATACCCTAGGCCGAACCAGGAAAGGACAATTGGTGCCCTGGAATTGTCCATGTGTCCACTATAAAACATTAGAAATCCTTAGATGCACATATTACCATTTCAGTTTTATGGCCAGAAACTTTTTTCGCGCCTTTTTCACTAAAAAAAGTTTGCTGGGTGTGTATCTCATAACCAAGGCCGAACCAGGAAATGACAACTGGTTCCCTGGAATGGTACATGTGTCCACTATAAAACATTAAAAATTGTTAGACGCACATATTACCATTCCAGTTTTATGGCCAAAAACTTTTTTTGCACCTTTTTCACTACAAAAAGTTTGCTAGGTGTGTATCTCATGCCCTAGGCCGAACCAGGAAATGACAACTGTTGCCCTGGAATGGTCTATGTGCCCACTATAAAATATCAAAAATCCTAAGACGCACATATTACCATTTCAGTTTTATGGCCAAAAACTTTGTTCGCGCCTTTTTCACTAAAAAAAGTTTGCTGGGTGTGTATCTCATAACCAAGGCCGAACCAGGAAATGACAACTGGTTCCCTGGAATGGTACATGTGTCCACTATAAAACATTAAAAATTGTTAGACGCACATATTACCATTCCAGTTTTATGGCTAAAAACTTTTTTTGCACCTTTTTCACTACAAAAAGTTTGCTAGGTGTGTATCTCATGCCCTAGGCCGAACCAGGAAATGACAACTGTTGCCCTGGAATGGTCTATGTGCCCACTATAAAATATCAAAAATCCTTAGACGCACATATTACCATTTTTGTTTTATAGCCAAAAACTTTGTTTGCGCCTTTTTCACCACATAAAGTTTGCTGGGTGTGTATCTCATCCCCTAGGCCGAACCAGGAAGTGACAACTAGTGCGCTGAAATGGTACATGTGTCCACTATAAAATATCAAAAATCCTTAGACGCACATATTACCATTTCAGTTTTATGGCCAAAAACTTTGTTCGCGCCTTTTTCACCACATTAAGTTTGCTGGGTGTGTATCTCATCCCCTAGGACGAAACAGAAAATGAAAACTGGTGCCCTGGAATGGTACATGTGTCCACTATGAAATATAAAAAGTTCTTAGACGCACATATTACCATTTCAGGCTTATGGCCAAAAACTTTGTTCGCGCCTTTTTCACCACAAAAAGTTTTCTGGGTGTGTATCTCATACCCTAGGCCGAACCAGGAAAGGACAATTGGTGCCCTGGAATTGTCCATGTGTCCACTATAAAACATTAGAAATCCTTAGATGCACATATTACCATTTCAGTTTTATGGCCAGAAACTTTTTTCGCGCCTTTTTCACTAAAAAAAGTTTGCTGGGTGTGTATCTCATAACCAAGGCCGAACCAGGAAATGACAACTGGTTCCCTGGAATGGTACATGTGTCCACTATAAAACATTAAAAATTGTTAGACGCACATATTACCATTCCAGTTTTATGGCCAAAAACTTTTTTTGCACCTTTTTCACTACAAAAAGTTTGCTAGGTGTGTATCTCATGCCCTAGGCCGAACCAGGAAATGACAACTGTTGCCCTGGAATGGTCTATGTGCCCACTATAAAATATCAAAAATCCTAAGACGCACATATTACCATTTTTGTTTTATAGCCAAAAACTTTGTTTGCGCCTAATTCACCACATAAAGTTTGCTGGGTGTGTATCTCATCCCCTAGGCCGAACCAGGAAGTGACAACTGGTACGCTGGAATGGTACATGTGTCCACTATAAAATATCAAAAATTCTTAGCAGCGCATATTACCATTCCAGTTTTATTGCCAGAAACTTTTTTCGTGCCTTTTTCCCTACAAAAAGTTTGCTAGGTGTGTATTTCGTCCCCAGAGCCGAACCAGGAAATGACAAATGGTGCGCTGAAATAGAACATGTGTCCACTATAAAATATCAAAAATCTTTAGACGCACATATTACCATTTCAGTTTTATGGCCAAAAACTTTGTTCGCGCCTTTTTCACCACATTAAGTTTGCTGGGTGTGTATCTCATCCCCTAGGCCGAAACAGGAAATGACAACTGGTGCCCTGGAATGGTACATGTGTCCTCTATAAAATATAAAAAATCCTTCGTCGCACATAGTACCATTCCAGTTTTATTGCCAGAAACTTTTTTTTGCCTTTTTCACAACAAAAAGTTTGCTAGGTGTGTATTTCGTCCCCAGGGCCGAACCAGGAAATGATAAATGGTGCGCTGAAATAGAACATGCGTCCACTATAAAATATACAAAATCCTTAGACGCACATATTACCATTTCAGTTTTATGGCCAAAAACTTTGTTCGCGCCTTTTTCACCACATTAAGTTTGCTGGGTGTGTATCTCATGCCCTAGGCCGAAAAAGGAAATGACAACTGGTGCCCTGGAATGGTACATGTGTCTACTATAAAACATTAAAATTTCTTAGACGCACATAGTACCATTCCAGTTAAAGGCCAGAAACTTTTTTCGCGCCTTTTTCACCACAAAAAGTTTGCTAGGTGTGTATCTCATGCCCTAGGCCGAACCAGGAAGTGACAACTTGTGCCCTGGAATGTCCATGTGCCCACTATAAAATATCAAAAATCCTAAGACGCACATATTACCATTTTTATTTTATAGCCAAAAACTTTGTTCATGCCTTTTTCAACACAAAAAGTTTGCTAGGTGTGTATCTTATCCCCTAGGCCGAACCATGTAGTGACAACTGGTGCGCTAAAATGGTACATGTGTCCACTATAAAATATCAAAAATCCTTAGACGCACATATTACCATTTCAGTTTTATAGCCAAAAACTTATTTGGGTAATACATAATTTTTCACTAAAAAAAGTTTGCTGGGTGTGTATCTCATCCCCAAGGCCGAACCAGGAAATGACACCTGGTGCCCTGGAATGGTACGAGTGTCCACTATAAAACATTAAAAATTGTTAGACGCACATAGTACCATTCCAGTTTTATGGGCAGAAACGTTTTTCGCGCCTTTTTCACCACAAAAAGTTTGCTAGCTGTGTATCTCATCCCCTAGGCCGAACCAGGTAGTGACAACTGGTGCGCTTACATGGTACATGTGTCCACTATAAAATATCTAAAATCCTTAGACGCACATATTACCATTTCAGTTTTATAGCCAAAAACTTATTTGGGTAATACATAATTTTTCACTAAAAAAAGTTTGCTGGGTGTGTATCTCATCCCCAGGGCCGAACCAGGAAATGACAACTGGTGCGCTGAAATGGTACATGTGTCCACTATAAAATATAAAAAGTTCTTGGACGCACATATTACCATTTCAGGTTTATGGCCAAAAACTTTGTTCGCGCCTTTTTCACCACAAAAAGTTTTCTGGGTGTGTATCTCATCCCCTAGGCCGAACCAGGAAAGGACAACTGGTGCCCTGGAATTGTCCATTTTTCCACTATAAAACATTAGAAATCCTTAGATGCACATATTACCATTTCAGTTTTATGGTCAGAAACTTTTTTCGCACCTTTTTCACTACAAAAAGTTTGCTAGGTGTGTATTTCATCCCCTAGGCCGAACCAGGTAGTGACAACTGGTGCGCTTACATGGTACATGTGTCCACTATAAAATATCTAAAATCCTTAGACGCATATATTACCATTTTAGTTTTATAGCCAAAAACTTATTTATGTAATACATAATTTTTTACTAAAAAAAGTTTGCTGGGTGTGTATCTCATCCCCTAGGCCGAACCAGGAAAGGACAACTGGTGCCCTGAAATGGTCCATGTGTCCACTATAAAACATTAGAAATCCTTAGATGCACATATTACCATTTCAGTTTTATGGCCAGAAACTTTTTTCGCGCCTTTTTCACCACATAAAGTTTGCTGGGTGTGTATCTCATGCCCTAGGCCGAACCAGGAAGTGACAACTAGTGCGCTGAAATGGTACATGTGTCCACTATAAAACATTAGAAATCCTTAGATGCACATATTACCATTTCAGTTTTATAGCCAAAAACTTATTTAGGTAATACATAATTTTTCACTAAAAAAAGTTTGCTGGGTGTGTATCTCATCCCCAGGGCCGAACCAGGAAATGGCAACTGGTGCACTCTAATGGTACATGTGTCCACTATAAAATATCAAAAATTCATAGCCGCACATATTACCATTCCAGTTTTATGGCCAAAAACTTTGTTCGCGCCTTTTTCACCACAAAAAGTTTGCTAGGTGTGTATCTCATCCCCTAGGCCGAACCAGGAAGTGACAACTGGTGCACTCTAATGGTACATGTGTCCACTATAAAATATCAAAAATTCATAGCCGCACATATTACCATTCCAGTTGTATGGCCAGAAACTTTTTTCGCGCCTTTTTCACCACAAAAAGTTTGCTAGGTGTGTATCTCATCCCCTAGGCCAAACCAGGAAGTGACAACTCGTGCGCTGAAATGGTCCATGTGCCTACTATAAAATATAAAAAATCCTAAGACGCACATATTACCATTTTTGTTTTATAGCCAAAAACTTTGTTCGCAACTTTTTCACCACAAAAAGTTTGCTGGGTGTGTATCTCATCCCCTAGGCCGAACCATGAAGTGACAACTGGTGCACTCTAATGGTACATGTGTCCACTATAAAATATCAAAAATTCATAGCCGCACATATTACCATTCCAGTTTTATGGCCAAAAACTTTGTTCGCGCCTTTTTCACCACAAAAAGTTTGCTAGGTGTGTATCTCATACCCTAGGCCGAACCAGGAAGTGACAACTGGTGCCCTGGAATGGTCCATGTGCCCACTACAAAATATCAAAAATCCTAAGGCGCACATTTTACCATTTTTGTTTTATAGCCAAAAACTTTGTTCGCGCCTTTTTCACCACATTAAGCTTGCTAGGTGTGTATCTCATGCCCTAGGCCGAACCAGGAAGTCACAACTAGTGCGCTAAAATGGTACATGTGTCCACTATAAAATATCAAAAATTCATAGCCGCACATATTACCATTCCAGTTGTATGGCCAGAAACTTTTTTCGCGCCTTTTTTACCACAAAAAGTTTGCTAGGTGTGTATCTCATCCCCTAGGCCAAACCAGGAAGTGACAACTCGTGCGGTGAAATGGTCCATGTGCCTACTATAAAATATAAAAAATCCTAAGACGCACATATTACCATTTTTGTTTTATAGCCAAAAACTTTGTTCGCGACTTTTTCACCACAAAAAGTTTGCTGGGTGTGTATCTCATCCCCTAGGCCGAACCAGGAAGTGACAACTGGTGCACTCTAATGGTACATGTGTCCACTATAAAATATTAAAAATTCATAGCCGCAAATATCACCATTCCAGTTTTATAGCCAAAAACTTATTTGGGTAATAAATAATTTTTCACTAGAAAAAGTTTGCTGGGTGTGTATCGCATCCCCAGGGCCTAACCAGGAAGTGGCAGCTAGTGCACTGGAATGGTACTCGTGTCCACTATAAAATATCAAAAATTCATAGCCGCACATATTACCATTCCAGTTTTATGGCCAAAAACTTTGTTCGCGCCTTTTTCACCACAAAAAGTTTGCTAGGTGTGTATCTCATCCCCTAGGCCGAACCAGGAAGTGACAACTGGTGCACTCTAATGGTACATGTGTCCGCTATAGAATATCAAAAATTCATAGCCGCACATATTACCATTCCAGTTTTATGGCCAAAAACTTTGTTCGCGCCTTTTTCACCACAAAAAGTTTGCTAGGTGTGTATCTTATCCCCTAGGCCGAACCAGGAAGTGACAACTGGTGCACTCTAATGGTACATGTGTCCACTATAGAATATCAAAAATTCATAGCCGCACATATTACCATTCCAGTTTTATGGCCAAAAACTTTGTTCGCGCCTTTTTCACAACAAAAAGTTTGCTGGGTGTGTATCTCATCCCCTAGGCCGAACCAGGAAGTGACAACTGGTGCACTCTAATGGTACATGTGTCCACTATTAAATATCAAAAATTCATAGCCGCCCATATTACCATTCTAGTTTTATGGCCAAAGACTTTGTTCGCGACTTTTTCTCTATAAAAAGTTTGCTGGGTGTGTATCTCATGCCCTAGGCCGAACCAGGAAGTGACAACTGGTGCACTCTAATGGTACATGTGTCCACTATAAAATATCAAAAATTCATAGCCGCCCATATTACCATTCCAGTTTTATGGCCAAAGACTTTGTTCGCGACTTTTTCTCTATAAAAAGTTTGCTAGGTGTGTATCTCATGCCCTAGGCCGAAACAAGAAGTGACAACTGGTGCACTGGAATGGTACATGTGTTTACTATAAAATATCAAAAATTCATAGCCGCACATATTACCATTTCAGTTTTATGGCCAAAGACTTTGTTCGCGACTTTTTCTCTATAAAAAGTTTGCTAGGTGTGTATCTCATGCCCTAGGCCGAACCAGGAAGTGACAACTAGTGCGCTGAAATGGTACATGTGTCCACTACAAAATATCAAAAATTCTTAGCAGCAAATATTACCATTCCAGTTTTATAGCCAAAAACTTATTTGGGTAATAAATAATTTTTCACTAGAAAAAGTTTGCTGGGTGTGTATCTCATCCCCAGGGCCTAACCAGGAAGTGGCAGCTGGTGCACTGGAATGGTACATGTGTCCACTATTAAATATAAAAAATTCATAGCCGCACATATTACCATTCCAGTTTTATGGCCAAAAACTTTGTTCGCGCCTTTTTCACCACAAAAAGTTTGCTAGGTGTGTATCTCATTTCCTAGGCCGAAACAAGAATAGACAACTGGTGCACTGGAATGGTACATGTGTTTACTATAAAATATCAAAAATTCATAGCCGCACATATTACCATTCCAGTTTTATGGCCAAAGACTTTGTTCGCGACTTTTTCTCTATAAAAAGTTTGCTAGGTGTGTATCTCATGCCCTAGGCCGAACCAGGAAGTGACAACTAGTGCGCTGAAATGGTACATGTGTCCACTACAAAATATCAAAAATTCTTAGCAGCAAATATTACCATTCCAGTTTTATAGCCAAAAACTTATTTGGGTAATAAATAATTTTTCACTAGAAAAAGTTTGCTGGGTGTGTATCTCATCCCCAGGGCCTAACCAGGAAGTGGCAGCTGGTGCACTGGAATGGTACATGTGTCCACTATTAAATATCAAAAATTCATAGCCGCACATATTACCATTCCAGTTTTATGGCCAAAAACTTTGTTCGCGCCTTTTTCACAACAAAAAGTTTGCTGGGTGTGTATCTCATCCCCTAGGCCGAACCAGGAAGTGACAACTGGTGCACTCTAATGGCACATGTGTCCACTATTAAATATCAAAAATTCATAGCCGCCCATATTACCATTCTAGTTTTATGGCCAAAGACTTTGTTCGCGACTTTTTCTCTATAAAAAGTTTGCTGGGTGTGTATCTCATGCCCTAGGCCGAACCAGGAAGTGACAACTGGTGCACTCTAATGGTACATGTGTCCACTATAAAATATCAAAAATTCATAGCCGCCCATATTACCATTCCAGTTTTATGGCCAAAGACTTTGTTCGCGACTTTTTCTCTATAAAAAGTTTGCTAGGTGTGTATCTCATGCCCTAGGCCGAAACAAGAAGTGACAACTGGTGCACTGAAATGGTACATGTGTTTACTATAAAATATCAAAAATTCATAGCCGCACATATTACCATTTCAGTTTTATGGCCAAAGACTTTGTTCGCGACTTTTTCTCTATAAAAAGTTTGCTAGGTGTGTATCTCATGCCCTAGGCCGAACCAGGAAGTGACAACTAGTGCGCTGAAATGGTACATGTGTCCACTACAAAATATCAAAAATTCTTAGCAGCAAATATTACCATTCCAGTTTTATAGCCAAAAACTTATTTGGGTAATAAATAATTTTTCACTAGAAAAAGTTTGCTGGGTGTGTATCTCATCCCCAGGGCCTAACCAGGAAGTGGCAGCTGGTGCACTGGAATGGTACATGTGTCCACTATTAAATATAAAAAATTCATAGCCGCACATATTACCATTCCAGTTTTATGGCCAAAAACTTTGTTCGCGCCTTTTTCACCACAAAAAGTTTGCTAGGTGTGTATCTCATTTCCTAGGCCGAAACAAGAATAGACAACTGGTGCACTGGAATGGTACATGTGTTTACTATAAAATATCAAAAATTCATAGCCGCACATATTACCATTCCAGTTTTATGGCCAAAGACTTTGTTCGCGACTTTTTCTCTATAAAAAGTTTGCTAGGTGTGTATCTCATGCCCTAGGCCGAACCAGGAAGTGACAACTAGTGCGCTGAAATGGTACATGTGTCCACTACAAAATATCAAAAATTCTTAGCAGCAAATATTACCATTCCAGTTTTATAGCCAAAAACTTATTTGGGTAATAAATAATTTTTCACTAGAAAAAGTTTGCTGGGTGTGTATCTCATCCCCAGGGCCTAACCAGGAAGTGGCAGCTGGTGCACTGGAATGGTACATGTGTCCACTATAAAATATCAAAAATTCATAGCCGCACATATTACCATTCCAGTTTTATGGCCAAAGACTTTGTTCGCGACTTTTTCTCTATAAAAAGTTTGCTAGGTGTGTATCTCATGCCCTAGGCCGAACCAGGAAGTGACAACTAGTGCGCTGAAATGGTACATGTGTCCACTATAAAATATCAAAAATTCTTAGCAGCATATATTACCATTTCAGTTTTATGGCCAAAAACTTTGTTTGCGCCTTTTTCACCACATAAAGTTTGCTGGGTGCGTATCTCATCCCCTAGGCCGAAACAAGAAGTGACAACTGGTGCACTGTAATGGTACATGTGTCCACTATAAAATATCGAAAATTCATAGCCGCACATATTACCATTCCAGTTTTATGGCCAAAAACTTATTTGGGTAATACATAATTTTTCACTAAAAAAAGTTTGCTGGGGGTGTATCTCGTCACCAGGGCCGAACCAGGAAATGACAACTGGAGCGCTGGAATAGAACATGTGTCCACTACAAAATATCAAAAATTCTTAGACGGAAGTACTACCTATTCAGTTTTATGGCCAAAAACTTTTTTCGCGCCTTTTTCACCACAAAAAGTTTGCTGGGTGTGTATCTCATCCCCTAGGCCGAACCAGGAAGTGACAACTGGTGCGCTGAAATGGTACATAAGTTCACTATAAAATATAAAAAGTTCTTAGACGCACATATTACCTTTTCAGTTTTATGGCCAAAAACTTTGTTCGCGCCTTTTTCACCACAAAAAGTTTGCTGGGTGTGTATCTCATCTCCTAGGCCGAACCAGGAAGTGACAACTGGTACGCTGAAATGATACATGTGTCCACTATAAAACATTAAAAATTGTTAGACGCACATATTACCATTCCAGTTTTATGGCTAAAAACTTTGTTTGCGCCTTTTTCACCACAAAAAGTTTGCTAGGTGTGTATCTCATGCCCTAGGCCGAACCAGGAAGTGACAACTATTGCCCTGGAATGGTTCATGTGCCCACTATAAAATATCAAAAATCCTAAGACGCACATATTACCATTTTTTTTTTATAGCCAAAAACTTTGTTTGCGCCGTTTTCACCACATAAAGTTTGCTGGGTGTGTATCTCATCCCCTAGGCCGAACCAGTAAGTGACCACTGGTACGCTGAAATGGTACATGTGTCCACTATAAAATATCAAAAATTCTTAGCAGCGCATATTACCATTCCAGTTTTATTGCCAGAAACTTTTTTCGTGCCTTTTTCCCTACAAAAAGTTTGCTAGGTGTGTATTTCGTCCCCAGGGCCGAACCAGGTAATGGCAAATGGTGCGGCGAAATAGAACATGTGTCCACTATAAAACATTTAAAATTCTTAGACGCACATATTACCATTTAAGTTTTATTGCCAAAAACTTTGTTCGCACCTTTTTCACCACATAAAGTTCACCACACCACGAACCAGGAAGTGACAACTGGTGCGCTGAAATGGTACATGTGTCCACTATAAAATATAAAAAATCTTTAGACGCACATATTATCATTCCAGTTTTATTGCCAGAAACTTTTTTCGTGCCTTTTTCCCTACAAAAAGTTTGCTAGGTGTGTATTTCGTCCCCAGAGCCGAACCAGGAAATGACAAATGGTGCGCTGAAATAGAACATGTGTCCACTATAAAATATCAAAAATCCTTAGACGCATATATTACCATTTCAGTTTTATGGCCAAAAACTTTGTTAGCGCCTTTTTCACCACATTAAGATTGCTGGGTGTGTATCGCATCCCCTAAGACGAAACAGGAAATGAAATCTGGTGCCCTGGAATGGTACATGTGTCCTCTATAAAATATCAAAAATCCTCAGACGCACATAGTACCATTCCAGTTTTATGGGCAGAAACTTTTTTCGTGCCTTTTTCCCTACAAAAAGTTTGCTAGGTGTGTATTTCGTCCCCAGAGCCGAACCAGGAAATGACAAATGGTGCGCTGAAATAGAACATGTGTCCACTATAAAATATCAAAAATCCTTAGACGCACATATTACCATTTCAGTTTTATGGCCAAAAACTTATAAAAAAAAATACTAAACTAAAAATTCTTATTGCCAAAAACTTTGTTCGCACCTTTTTCACCACATAAAGTTTGCTGGGTGTGTATCTCATCCCCTAGGCCGAACCAGGAAGTGACAACTAATGCCCTGGAATGGTTCATGTGTCCACTATAAAATATCAAAAATTCTTAGCAGCGCATATTACCATTCCAGTTTTATGGCCAAAAACTTTGTTCGCGACTTTTTCTCTATAAAAAGTTTGCTGGGTTTGTATTTCGTCTCCAGGGCCGAACCAAGAAATGACAACTGGTGCACTCTAATGGTACATATATCCACTATAAAATATAAAAAATTCTTGGCCGCACATATTACCATTTCAGCTTTATAGCAAAAAACTTGTTTGGATAATACATCATTTTTCACTAAAAAAAGTTTGCTGGGTGTGTATCTCATCCCCAGGGCCGAACCAAGAAATGACAACTGGTGCACTCTAATGGTACATGTGTCCACTATAAAATATCAAAAATTCATGGCTGCACATATTACCATTCCAGTTTTATAGCCAAAAACTTATTTGGATAATAAATAATTTTTCACTAGAAAAAGTTTGCTGGGTGTGTATCTCATCCCCAGGTCCGAACCAGGAAGTTGCAACTAGTGCACTGGAATCGTACATGTGTTCACTATAAAATATCAAAAATTCATAGCCGCACATATTACCATTCCAGTTTTATGGCCAAAAACTTATTTGGGTAATACATAATTTTTCACTAAAAAAAGTTTGCTGGGGGTGTATCTCGTCACCAGGGCCGAACCAGGAAGTGACAACTGGAGCGCTGGAATAGAACATGTGTCCACTACAAAATATCAAAAATTCTTAGACGGAAGTACTACCTTTTCAGTTTTATGGCCAAAAACTTTTTTCGCGCCTTTTTCACCACAAAAAGTTTGCTGGGTGTGTATCTCATCCCCTAGGCCGAACCAGGAAGTGACAACTGGTGCGCTGAAATGGTACATAAGTTCACTATAAAATATAAAAAGTTCTTAGACGCACATATTACCTTTTCAGTTTTATGGCCAAAAACTTTGTTCGCGCCTTTTTCACCACAAAAAGTTTGCTGGGTGTGTATCTCATCTCCTAGGCCGAACCAGGAAGTGACAACTGGTACGCTGAAATGATACATGTGTCCACTATAAAATATTAAAAATTGTTAGACGCACATATTACCATTCCAGTTTTATGGCTAAAAACTTTGTTTGCGCCTTTTTCACCACAAAAAGTTTGCTAGGTGTGTATCTCATGCCCTAGGCCGAACCAGGAAGTGACAACTATTGCCCTGGAATGGTTCATGTGCCCACTATAAAATATCAAAAATCCTAAGACGCACATATTACCATTTTTGTTTTATAGCCAAAAACTTTGTTTGCGCCGTTTTCACCACATAAAGTTTGCTGGGTGTGTATCTCATCCCCTAGGCCGAACCAGTAAGTGACAACTGGTACGCTGAAATGGTACATGTGTCCACTATAAAATATCAAAAATTCTTAGCAGCGCATATTACCATTCCAGTTTTATTGCCAGAAACTTTTTTCGTGCCTTTTTCCCTACAAAAAGTTTGCTAGGTGTGTATTTCGTCCCCAGGGCCGAACCAGGTAATGACAAATGGTGCGGCGAAATAGAACATGTGTCCACTATAAAACATTTAAAATTCTTAGACGCACATATTACCATTTAAGTTTTATTGCCAAAAACTTTGTTCGCACCTTTTTCACCACATAAAGTTTGCTGGGTGTGTATCTCATCCCCTAGGCCGAACCAGGAAGTGACAACTGGTGCGCTGAAATGGTACATGTGTCCTTTATAAAATATCAAAAATCCTCATACGCACATAGTACCATTCCAGTTTTATGGGCAGAAACTTTTTTCGTGCCTTTTTCCCTACAAAAAGTTTGCTAGGTGTGTATTTCGTCCCCAGAGCCGAACCAGGAAATGACAAATGGTGCGCTGAAATAGAACATGTGTCCACTATAAAATATCAAAAATCCTTAGACGCATATATTACCATTTCAGTTTTATGGCCAAAAACTTTGTTCGCGCCTTTTTCACCACATTAAGATTGCTGGGTGTGTATCGCATCCCCTAGGACGAAACAGGAAATGAAATCTGGTGCCCTGGAATGGTACATGTGTCCTCTATAAAATATCAAAAATCCTCAGACGCACATAGTACCATTCTAGTTTTATGGGCAGAAACTTTTTTCGTGCCTTTTTCCCTACAAAAAGTTTGCTAGGTGTGTATTTCGTCCCCAGAGCCGAACCAGGAAATGACAAATGGTGCGCTGAAATAGAACATGTGTCCACTATAAAATATCAAAAATCCTTAGACGCACATATTACCATTTCAGTTTTATGGCCAAAAACTTTGTTCGCGCCTTTTTCACCACATTAAGTTTGCTGGGTGTGTATCTCATCCCCTAGGACGAAACAGGAAATGACAACTGGTGCCCTGGAATGGTACATGTGTCCACTATAAAACATTAAAAATTGTTAGACGCACATATTACCATTCCAGTTTTATGGCTAAAAACTTTATTTGCTCCTTTTTCACCACAAAAAGTTTGCTAGGTGTGTATCTCATGCCCTAGGCCGAACCAGGAAGTGACAACTATTGCCCTGGAATGGTTCATGTTCCCACTATAAAATATCAAAAATCCTAAGACGCACATATTACCTTTTTTGTTTTATAGCCAAAAACTTTGTTTGCGCCGTTTTCACCACATAAAGTTTGCTGGGTGTGTATCTCATCCCCTAGGCCGAACCAGTAACTGACAACTGGTACGCTGAAATGGTACATGTGTCCACTATAAAATATCAAAAATTCTTAGCAGCGCATATTACCATTCCAGTTTTATTGCCAGAAACTTTTTTCGTGCCTTTTTCCCTACAAAAAGTTTGCTAGGTGTGTATTTCGTCCCCAGGGCCGAACCAGGTAATGAAAAATGGTGCGGCGAAATAGAACATGTGTCCACTATAAAACATTTAAAATTCTTAGACGCACATATTACCATTTAAGTTTTATTGCCAAAAACTTTGTTCGCACCATTTTCACCACATAAAGTTTGCTGGGTGTGTATCTCATCCCCTAGGCCGAACCAGGAAGTGACAACTAGTGCGCTGAAATGGTACATGTGTCCACTATAAAATATCAAAAATCCTTAGACGCACATATTACCATTCCAGTTTTATTGCCAGAAACTTTTTTTGTGCCTTTTTTACTACAAAAAGTTTGCTAGGTGTGTATTTCGTCCCCAGGGCCGAACCAGGAAATAACAAATGGTTCGCTGAAATAGAACATGTGTCCACTATAAAACATTAAAAATTGTTAGACGCACATATTACCATTCCAGTTTTATGGCTAAAAACTTTATTTTCTCCTTTTTCACCACAAAAAGTTTGCTAGGTGTGTATCTCAAGCCCTAGGCCGAACCAGGAAGTGACAACTGGTACGCTGAAATGGTACATGTGTCCACTATAAAATATAAAAAGTTCTTAGACGCACATATTACCATTTCAGTTTTATGGCCAGAAACTTTTTTCGCGCCTTTTTCACCACATAAAGTTTGCTGGGTGTGTATCTCATGCCCTAGGCCGAACCAGGAAGTGACAACTAGTGCGCTGAAATGGTACATGTGTCCACTATAAAATATCAAAAATCCTTAGACGCACATATTACCATTCCAGTTTTATTGCCAGAAACTTTTTTTGTGCCTTTTTTACTACAAAAAGTTTGCTAGGTGTGTATTTCGTCCCCAGGGCCGAACCAGGAAATAACAAATGGTTCGCTGAAATAGAACATGTGTCCACTATAAAACATTAAAAATTGTTAGACGCACATATTACCATTCCAGTTTTATGGCTAAAAACTTTATTTTCTCCTTTTTCACCACAAAAAGTTTGCTAGGTGTGTATCTCAAGCCCTAGGCCGAACCAGGAAGTGACAACTATTGCCCTGGAATGGTTCATGTTCCCACTATAAAATATCAAAAATCCTAAGACGCACATATTACCATTTTTGTTTTATAGCCAAAAACTTTGTTTGCGCCGTTTTCACCACATAAAGTTTGCTGGGTGTGTATCTCATCCCCTAGGCCGAACCAGTAAGTGACAACTGGTACGCTGAAATGGTACATGTGTCCACTATAAAATATCAAAAATTCTTAGCAGCGCATATTACCATTCCAGTTTTATTGCCAGAAACTTTTTTCGTGCCTTTTTCCCTACAAAAAGTTTGCTAGGTGTGTATTTCGTCCCCAGGGCCGAACCAGGTAATGACAAATGGTGCGGCGAAATAGAACATGTGTCCACTATAAAACATTTAAAATTCTTAGACGCACATATTACCATTTAAGTTTTATTGCCAAAAACTTTGTTCGCACCTTTTTCACCACATAAAGTTTGCTGGGTGTGTATCTCATCCCCTAGGCCGAACCAGGAAGTGACAACTGGTGCGCTGAAATGGTACATGTGTCCACTATAAAATATAAAAAATTTTTAGACGCACATATTATCATTCCAGTTTTATTGCCAGAAACTTTTTTCGTGCCTTTTTCCCTACAAAAAGTTTGCTAGGTGTGTATTTCGTCCCCAGAGCCGAACCAGGAAATGACAAATGGTGCGCTGAAATAGAACATGTGTCCACTATAAAATATCAAAAATCCTTAGACGCACATATTACCATTCCAGTTTTATTGCCAGAAACTTTTTTTGTGCCTTTTTCACTACAAAAAGTTTGCTAGGTGTGTATTTCGTCCCCAGGGCTGAACCAGGAAATGACAACTGGTGCCCTGGAATGGTACATGTGTCTACTATAAAACATTAAAATTTCTTAGACGCACATAGTACCATTCCAGTTTAAGGCCAGAATTTTTTTCGCGCCTTTTTCACCACATAAAGTTTGCTGGGTGTGTATCTCATGCCCTAGGCCGAACCAGGAAGTGACAACTAGTGCGCTGAAATGGTACATGTGTCCACTATAAAATATAAAAAGTTCTTAGACGCATATATTACCATTTCAGGTTTATGGCCAAAAACTTTGTTCGCGCCTTTTTCACCACAAAAAGTTTTCTGGGTGTGTATCTCATCCCCTAGGCCGAACCAGGAAAGGACAACTAGTGCCTGAAATGGTACATGTGTCCACTATAAAATATCAAAAATCCTTAGACGCACATATTACCATTCCAGTTTTATGACCAAAAACTTTGTTCGCGCCTTTTTCACCACAAAAAGTTTGCTAGGTGTGTATCTCATCCCCTAGGCCAAACCAGGAAGTGACAACTCGTGCGCTGAAATGGTACATGTGTCCACTATAAAATATAAAAAGTTCTTATATGCACATATTACCATTTCAGTTTTATGGCCAGAAACTTTTTTCGCGCCTTTTTCACTACAAAAATTTGCTAGGTGTGTATCTCATCCCCTAGGCCGAACCAGGTAGTAACAACTGGTGCACTAAAATGGTGCATGTGTCCACTATAAAATATCAAAAATCCTTAGACGCACATATTACCAACTGAAATGGTAGCCAAAAACTTATTTGGGTAATACATAATTTTTCACTAAAAAAAATTTGCTGGGTCTGTATCTCATCCCCAAGGCCGAACCAGGAAATGACAACTGGTGCCCTGGGATGGTAGATGTGTCCACTATAAAACATTAAAAATTGTTAGACGCACATATTACCATTCCAGTGTTATGGCTAAAAACTTTGTTCGCGCCTTTTTCACCACAAAAAGTTTGCTAGGTGTGTTTCTCATGCCCTAGGCCGAACCAGGAAGTGACAACTGTTGCCCTGGAATGGTTCTTGTGCCCACTATAAAATATCAAAAATCCTAAGACGCACATATTACCATTTTTGTTTTATAGCCAAAAACTTTGTTTGCGCCGTTTTCACCACATAAAGTTTGCTGGGTGTGTATCTCATACCCTAGGCCTAACCAGTAAGTGACAACTGGTACGCTGAAATGGTACATGTGTCCACTATAAAATATCAAAAATTTATAGCAGCGCATATTACCATTCCATTTTTATTGCCAGAATTTTTTTTCGTGCCTTTTTCCCTACAAAAAGTTTGCTAGGTGTGTATTTCGTCCCCAGGGCCGAACCAGGTAATGACAACTGGTGCCCTGGAATGGTACATGTGTCCACTATAAAACATTTAAAATTCTTAGACGCACATATTACCAATTAAGTTTTATTGCCAAAAACTTTGTTCGCACCTTTTTCCCCACATAAAGTTTGCTGGGTGTGTATCTCATCCCCTAGGCCGAACCAGGAAGTGACAACTGGTGCGCTGAAATGGTACATGTGTCCACTATAAAATATAAAAAATCTTTAGACGCACATAGTATCATTCCAGTTTTATTGCCAGATACTTTTTTCGTGCCTTTTTCCCTACAAAAAGTTTGCTAGGTGTGTATTTCGTCCCCAGAGCCGAACCAGGAAATGACAAATGGTGCGCTGAAATAGAACATGTGTCGACTATAAAATATCAAAAATCCTTAGACGCACATATTACCATTTCAGTTTTATGGCCAAAAACTTTGATCGCGCCTTTTTCACCACATTAAGTTTGCTGGGTGTGTATCTCATCCCCTAGGACGAAACAGGAAATGACAACTGGTGCCCTGGAATGGTACATGTGTCCTCTATAAAATATCAAAAATCCTCAGACGCACATAGTACCATTCCAGTTTTATGGGCAGAAACTTTTTTCGCGCCCTTTTTCACCACATAAAGTTTGCTGGGTGTGTATCTCATGCCCTAGGCCGAACCAGGAAGTGACAACTAGTGCGCTGAAATGGTACATGCGTCCACTATAAAATATCAAAAATCCTTAGACGCACATATTACCATTCCAGTTTTATTGCCAGAAACTTTTTTTGTACCTTTTTCACTACAAAAAGTTTGCTAGGTGTGTATTTCGTCCCCAGGGCCGAACCAGGAAATAACAAATGGTGCGCTGAAATAGAACATGTGTCCACTATAAAATATGAAAAATTCTTAGATACACATATTACCATTCCAGTTGTATGGCCAGAAACTTTTTTCGCGCCTTTTTCACTACAAAAAGTTTGCTAGGTGTGTATCTCATCCCCTAGGCCGAAAAAGGAAATGACAACTGGTGCCCTGTAATGGTACATGTGTCCACTATAAAACATTAAAATTTCTTAGACGCACATAGTACCATTTCAGTTTAAGGCCAGAAACTTTTTTCGCACCTTTTTGACCACATAAAGTTTGCTGGGTGTGTATCTCATGCCCTAGGCCGAACCAGGAAGTGACAACTAGTGCGCTCAAATGGTACATGTGTCCACTATAAAATATAAAAAAATCTTAGCAGCGCATATTACCATTTCAGTTTTATAGCTAAAAACTTATTTGGGTAATACATAATTTTTCACTAAAAAAAGTTTGCTGGGTGTGTATCTCATCCCCAAGGCTGAACCAGGAAATGACAACTGGTGCACTCTAATGGTACATGTGTCCACTATAAAACATTAAAAATTGTTAGACGCACATATTACCATTTCAGTTGTATGGCCAGAAACTTTTTTCGCACCTTTTTCACCACAAAAAGTTTGCTAGGTGTGTATCCCATCCCCTAGGCAAACCAGGAAGTGACAGCTCGTGCGCTAAAATGGTATATGTGTCCATCATAAAATATAAAAAGTTCTTAGACGCACATATTACCATTTCAGGTTTATGGCCAAAAACTTTGTTCGCGCCTTTTTCACCACAAAAAGTTTTCTGGGTGTGTATCTCATCCCCTAGGCCGAAGCAGGAAAGGACAACTGGTGCCCTGGAATTTTCCATGTGTCCACTATGAAACATTAGAAATCCTTAGATGCACATATTACCATTTCAGTTTTATGGCCAGAAATTTTTTTCGCGCCTTTTTCACTACAAAAAGTTTGCTAGGTGTGTATCTCATGCCCTAGGCCGAACCAGGTAGTGACAACTAGTGCCCTAAAATGGTACATGTGTCCACTATAAAATATCAAAAATCCTTAGACGCACATATTACCATTTCAGTTTTATAGCCAAAAACTTATTTGGGTAATACATAATTTTTCACTAAAAAAAGTTTGCTGGGTGTGTATCTCAACCCCTAGGATGAAACCGGAAATGACAACTGGTGCCCTAAAATGATACATGTGTCCTCTATAAAATATCAAAAATCCTAAAACGCACATATTAGCATTCCAGTTTTATGGCCAAAAACTTTGTTCGCGCCTTTTTCACCACAAAAAGTTTGCTAGGTGTGTATTTCATCCCCTAGGCCGAACCAGGTAGTGACAACTGGTGCGTTAACAATGTACATGTGTCCACTATAAAATATCAAAAATCCTTAGCCGCACATATTACCATTTCAGTTTTATAGCCAAAAATTTATTTGGGTAATACATAATTTTTCACAAAAAAAAGTTTGCTGGGTGTGTATCTCATCCCCAGGGCTGAACCAGGAAATGACAACTGGTGCCCTGGAATGGTCCTTGTGTCCTCTATAAAATATCAAAAATCCTAAGACGCACATATTACCATTTTAGTTCTATAGCCAAAAACTTATTTGGGTAATAAATAATTTTTCACTAAAAAAAGTTTGCTGGGTGTGTATCTCATCCCCTAGGCCGAACCAGGAAGTGGCAACTGGTGCACTGGAATGGTACATGTATCCACTATAAATTATAAAAAATTCCTAGACGCACATATTACCATTTCAGCTTTATGGTCAAAAACTTTGTTCATGCCTTTTTCAACACAAAAAGTTTGCTGGGTGTGTCCACAAAAAGTTTGCTAGGTGTGTATCTCATGCCCAAGGCCGAACCAGGAAGTGACAACTAGTGCACTAGAAAGGTACATGCGTCCACTATACAACATTAAAAATCCTTATACGCACATATTACCATTTCAGTTTTATGGCTAAAAACTTTGTTCGCGCCTTTTTCACCACAAAAAGTTTGCTAGGTGCGTATTTCATCCCCTAGGCCGAACACGGTAGTGACAACTGGTGCGTTAACATGGTACATGTGTCCACTATAAAATATCGAAAATGCTTAGGCGCACATATTACCATTTCAGTTTTATAGCAAAAAACTTATTTGGGTAATACATAATTTTTCACTAAAAAAACGTTGCTGGGTGTGTATCTCATCCCCAGGGCCGAACCAGGAAATGACAACTGGTGCCGTGGAAGGGTCCATGTGTCCACTATAAAATATTAAAAATGCTTAGACGCACATATTACCATTTCAGTTTTATAGCTAAAAACTTATTTGGGTAATAAATAATTTTTCACTAAAAAAAGTTTGCTGGGTGTGTATCTCATCCCCAGGGCCGAACCAGGAAATGGCAACTGGTGCGCTAAAATGGTACATGTGTCTACTATAAAATATCAAAAAACTTCAGACGCAAATATTAGCATTTCAGTTTTATGGCCAAAAACTTTTTTCGCGCCTCTTTCTCTATAAAAAGTTTGCTGGGTTTGTATTTCGTCTTCAGGGCCGAACCAAGAAATGACAACTAGTGTGCTGAAGTACTACATATGTCCACTATAAAATATAAAAAATTCCTAGTCGCACATATTACCATTCCAGTTTTATGGCCAAAAACTTTGTTCGCGCCTTTTTCACCACAAAAAGTTTGCTAGGTGTGTATCTCATGCCCTAGGCCGAACCAGGAAGTGACAACTGGTGCTTTAGGCTTTTTAATATTTTATAATAGACACATGCACCATTTCAGCGCACCAGTTGTCATTTCCTGGTTCGGCCCTGGGAACGAAATACAAAACCAGCAACCTTTTTTTAGTGAAAAAGGCACGAAAAAGTTTTTGGCTATAAAACTGAAATAGTAATATGTTCGTTTAAGGCTTTTTAACATTTAATAGTGCACACATGTACCATTGCAGTTCACTAGTTGCCATTTCCTGGTTCGGCCATGGGAACGAAATACACACCCAGCAAACTTTTATAGGTAAAAAGGCACGAAAAAAGTTTTTGCCATAAAACTGAAATAGTAATATGCGCGAATTAAAATTTTTGATATTTTATAGTGGACACATGTACCATTCCAGCGCACCAGTTGCCTTTTCTTTTTCGGCCCTGGGAACGAAATACAAACCCAGCAAACTTTTTGTAGTGAAAAAGGCGCGAAAAACGTTTTTGGCCATAAAACTGAAATGGTAATATGTGCGTTTTAGGCTTTTTAATATTTTATAGTGGACACATGTACCATTCCAGCGCACTAGTTGCCATTTCCTGGTTCGGCCCTGGGAACGAAATACACACCCAGCAAACTTTTTATAGGTAAAAAGGCGCGAAAAAAGTTTTTGCCATAAAACTGATATGGTAATATGTTCGTTTTAGGCTTTTTAAGATTTTTTTGTGGACACATGTACCATTGCAGCGCACTAGTTGCCATTTCCTGGTTCGGCCATGGGAACGAAATACAAACCCAGCAAACTTTTTGTAGTGGAAAAGGCGCGAAAAAAGTTTTTGGCTATAACACTGAAATGGCAATATGTGCGTTTTAGGCTTTTTAATATTTTATAGTGGACACATGTACCATTAAAGCGTATTAGTTGCCATTTCCTGGTTCGGTCCTGGGGATAAGATACACCCCCAGACAACTTTTTTTTAGAATAAAAGGCGCGCAAAAAAGTTTTTGGCCATAAAACTGAATTGGTAATATGTGCGTCTAAGAATTTTTGATATTTTATAGTGGACACATGTACCATTCCTGCGCACCAGTTGCCTTTTCTATTTCGGCCCTGGGAACGAAATACAAACCCAGCAAACTTTTTGTAATGAAAAAGGCGCGAAAAAAGTTTTTGGCTATAAAACTGAAATGGTAATATGTGCGTTTTAGGCTTTTAATATTTTATAGTGGACACATGTACCATTCCAAGGCACCAGTTGCCTTTTCTATTTCGGCCCTGGGAAAGAAATACAAACCTAGCAAATTTTTTGTAATGACAAAGGCGCGAAAAGAGTTTTTGGCTATAAAACTGAAATAGTAATATGCGCTAATTGTTTGAGAATTTAACTTTATGTTTATTAAGTCTTAAGTATGTCTGATCGCAGCGAGGCAGTAAAGACAAGTGAAGTCAGTAAAAATATTTTAAGTATAATAATAAAATCTAAAAAGAATATGTAACAGTGCTTATAACTAATGAGAGTTTATACATATTAAATAATACCGTAAGTAAGTATATACATATGTATGTATGCGCGTATATGAATTTGCATGTAATAGGCAATTGCATGCATAAAAAAACCAGTATTTTGTTTCAATACATTTTCTCTGAGCATAAGTAATTTACTCCCGTTTATGTCTTATGCATGGAATAAAACGGAATTCATATATTATAATATAGTGATGTGTGAATAAATAGCAGTAGGCAATAATACTGCCTTAAAATATTCATTAACAGATATTTTATAGTGGACACATGTACCATTCCAGCGCACCAGTTGCCTTTTCTATTTCGGCCCTGGGAACGAAATACAAACCCAGCAAACTTTTTGTAGTGAAAAAGGCGCGAAAAAAGTTTTTGGCTATAAAACTGAAATGGCAATATGTGCGTTTTAGGCTTTTAATATTTTATAGTGGACACATGTACCATTCCAAGGCACCAGTTGCCTTTTCTATTTCGGCCCTGGGAACGAAATACAAACCCAGCAAACTTTTTGTAATGAAAAAGGCGCGAAAAAAGTTTTTGGCTATAAAACTGAATTGGTAATATGTGCGTCTAAGAATTTTTGATATTTTATAGTGGACACATGTACCATTCCTGCGCACCAGTTGCCTTTTCTATTTCGGCCCTGGGAAAGAAATACAAACCTAGCAAATTTTTTGTAATGACAAAGGCGCGAAAAGAGTTTTTGGCTATAAAACTGAAATAGTAATATGCGCTAATTGTTTGAGAATTTAACTTTATGTTTATTAAGTCTTAAGTATGTCTGATCGCAGCGAGGCAGTAAAGACAAGTGAAGTCAGTAAAAATATTTTAAGTATAATAATAAAATCTAAAAAGAATATGTAACAGTGCTTATAACTAATGAGAGTTTATACATATTAAATAATACCGTAAGTAAGTATATACATATGTATGTATGCGCGTATATGAATTTGCATGTAATAGGCAATTGCATGCATAAAAAAACCAGTATTTTGTTTCAATACATTTTCTCTGAGCATAAGTAATTTACTCCCGTTTATGTCTTATGCATGGAATAAAACGGAATTCATATATTATAATATAGTGATGTGTGAATAAATAGCAGTAGGCAATAATACTGCCTTAAAATATTCATTAACAGATATTTTATAGTGGACACATGTACCATTCCAGCGCACCAGTTGCCTTTTCTATTTCGGCCCTGGGAACGAAATACAAACCCAGCAAACTTTTTGTAGTGAAAAAGGCGCGAAAAAAGTTTTTGGCTATAAAACTGAAATGGCAATATGTGCGTTTTAGGCTTTTAATATTTTATAGTGGACACATGTACCATTCCAAGGCACCAGTTGCCTTTTCTATTTCGGCCCTGGGAACGAAATACAAACCCAGCAACCTTTTTGTAGTAAAAAAGGCGCGAAAAAATTTTTGGCCATAAAACTGAAATGGTAATATGTGCGTTTTAGGCTTTTTAATATTTTATATTGAATACATGTACCATTCCAGCGCACTAGTTGCCATTTCCTGGTTCGGCCCTGGGAACGAAATACAAACCCAGCAAACTTTTTGTAGTGAAAAGGCGCGAAAAAAGTTTTTGGCTATAAAACTGAAATAGTTACATGTGCGTCTAAGAATTTTTAATATTTTATAGTGAGCACATGTACCATTTTAGCGCACCAATTGCCATTTCCTGGTTCGGCCCTGGGAACGAAATACAAACCCAGCAACCTTTTTGTAGTAAAAAAGGCGCGAAAAAATTTTTGGCCATAAAACTGAAATGGTAATATGTGCGTTTTAGGCTTTTTAATATTTTATATTGAATACATGTACCATTCCAGCGCACTAGTTGCCATTTCCTGGTTCGGCCCTGGGGACAAAATACAAATCCAGCAAACTTTTTGTAGTGAAAAAGGCGCGAAAAAGTTTTTGGCCATAAAACTGAAATGGTAATATGTGCGTTTTAGGCTTTTTAATATTTTATATTGAATACATGTACCATTCCAGCGCACTAGTTGCCATTTCCTGGTTTGGCCCTGGGAACGAAATACAAACCCAGCAACCTTTTTGTAGTAAAAAAGGCGCGAAAAAATTTTTGGCCATAAAACTGAAATGGTAATATGTGCGTTTTAGGCTTTTTAATATTTTATATTGAATACATGTACCATTCCAGCGCACTAGTTGCCATTTCCTGGTTCGGCCCTGGGAACGAAATACAAACCCAGCAACCTTTTTGTAGTAAAAAAGGCGCGAAAAAATTTTTGGCCATAAAACTGAAATGGTAATATGTGCGTTTTAGGCTTTTTAATATTTTATATTGAATACATGTACCATTCCAGCGCACTAGTTGCCATTTCCTGGTTCGGCCCTGGGGACAAAATACAAATCCAGCAAACTTTTTGTAGTGAAAAAGGCGCGAAAAAGTTTTTGGCCATAAAACTGAAATGGTAATATGTGCGTTTTAGGCTTTTTAATATTTTATATTGAATACATGTACCATTCCAGCGCACTAGTTGCCATTTCCTGGTTCGGCCCTGGGGACAAAATACAAATCCAGCAAACTTTTTGTAGTGAAAAAGGCGCGAAAAAGTTTTTGGCTATAAAACTGAAATAGTAATATGTGCGTCTAAGAAATTTTGATATTTTATAGTAGACACATGTACCATTTAAGCTAACCAGTTGTAATTTCTTGGCTCGGCCCTGGGATCGAAAAACAAACCTAGCAAACTTTTTGTAATGAAAAAGGCTCGAAAAATGTTTTTGGCCATAAAACTGAAATGGTAATATGCGCGTATCAGAATTTTTTATAGTTTATAGTGGACACATGTACCATTCCAAGGCGCCAGTTGCGTTTTCTATTTCGGCCCTGGGAACGAAATACAAACCCAGCAACCTTTTTGTAGTGAAAAAGGCGCGAAAAAAGTTTTTGGCTATAAAACTGAAATGGTAATATGTGCGTTTTAGGCTTTTTAATATTTTATATTGAATACATGTACCATTCCAGCGCACTAGTTGCTATTTCCTGGTTCGGCCCTGGGAACGAAATACAAACCCAGCAAACTTTTTGTAGTGAAAAGGCGCGAAAAAAGTTTTTGGCTATAAAACTGAAATAGTTACATGTGCGTCTAAGAATTTTTAATATTTTATAGTGAGCACATGTACCATTTTAGCGCACCAGTTGCCACTTCCTGGTTCGGCCCTGGGGACAAAATACAAATCCAGCAAACTTTTTGTAGTGAAAAAGGCGCGAAAAAGTTTTTGGCTATAAAACTGAAATAGTAATATGTGCGTCTAAGAAATTTTGATATTTTATAGTGGACACATGTACCATTTAAGCTAACCAGTTGTAATTTCTTGGCTCGGCCCTGGGATCGAAAAACAAACCTAGCAAACTTTTTGTAATGAAAAAGGCGCGAAAAAAGTTTTTGGCCATAAAACTGAAATGGTAATATGCGCGTCTTAGAATTTTTTATAGTTTATAGTGGACACATGTACCATTCCAGCGCACCAGTTGCCTTTTCTATTTCGGCCCTGGGAACGAAATACAAACCCAGCAAACTTTTTGTAATGAAAAAGGCGCGAAAAGAGTTTTTGGCTATAAAACTGAAATAGTAATATGCGCGACTTAACATTTTTAATATTTAATAGTGGACACATGTACCATTCCAGCGCACCAGTTGCCTTTTCTATTTCGGCCCTGGGAACGAAAAACAAACCTAGCAAACTTTTTTTAATGAAAAAGGCGCGAAAAAAGTTTTTTGCTATAAAACTGAAATGGCAAAATGTGCGTTTTAGGCTTTTTAATATTTTATGGTGGACACATGTACCATTCAATCGTATTAGTTGCCATTTCCTGGTTCGGTCCTGGGGATAAGATACACCCCAAGACAACTTTTTTTTAGAATAAAAGGCGCGAAAAAATTTTTTGGCCATAAAACTGAATTGGTAATATGTGCGTCTAAGAATTTTTGATATTTTATAGTGGACACATGTACCATTCCTGCGCACCAGTTGCCTTTTCTATTTCGGCCCTGGGAACGAAATACAAACCCAGCAAACTTTTTGTAATGAAAAAGGCGCGAAAAAAGTTTTTGGCTATAAAACTGAAATAGTAATATGCGCTAATTGTATGAGAATTTAACTTTATGTTTATTAAGTCTTAAGTATGTCTGATCGCAGCGAGGCAGTAAAGACAAGTGAAGTCAGTAAAAATATTTTAAGTATAATAATAAAATCTAAAAAGAATATGTAACAGTGCTTATAACTAATGAGAGTTTATACATATTAAATAATACCGTAAGTAAGTATATACATATGTATGTATGCGCGTATATGAATTTGCATGTAATAGGCAATTGCATGCATAAAAAAACCAGTATTTTGTTTCAATACATTTTCTCTGAGCATAAGTAATTTACTCCCGTTTATGTCTTATGCATCGAATAAAACGGAATTCATATATTATAATATAGTGATGTGTGAATAAATAGCAGTAGGCAATAATACTACCTTATATTATTCATTAACATTCTCCCCCACTAAGTGCGATAGTGCTTACAATGCGGGAGAGTCATCACCGTATGGTTTAGAGTTGGCATCATTTTCTGATGGTTCCGATAGCCAGTTAGGACCATGCCACCATTCATGTTCAGCCAATTCACTGGGTAGTATACCACGGGACGCGCAGTCAGCAGGATTTTCCCTTGTGGATATATATCGCCATTGAGAAGCATTAGACCTGCGTTGAATTTCGGCAACTCGATTTCCAACATATACAGGCCACTTAGACGACTGACCACGAATCCATGCAAGCACAGTTGTGCTATCAGTCCAATAGTAAACATTCGAAATTCTTTGATTAAGTGAAGAAATTATTTTATCTACTAGCTTAGCTAATAAAGTGGCACCACACAATTCCATTCTGGGTATAGTTAACCGCTTTATAGGGCCCACTTTAGTTTTTGCCTGGATTAGATATACTTTTGTACCCAAATCAGAACTGGTTTTTGCATAGACTGCCGCTGCATAAGCTAGCTTAGAAGAGTCGGAAAACCCATGAATTTCAACTTTAACCTCCTTGCGCACTCCAATCCAACGCGGAATTTTAATATTTTCCAGATGTTTTAAATTATTGCGATATATTAACCATTTTTTCTCCATAGCATCGGGCAGGCGATCGTTCCAATCAATACCAAGTAACCATAGGTTTTGAAATTCTATTTTTGCGAGAATTGTGGTAGGAGATAGCCAGCCTAGAGGATCGTAAAGTTTTGCGGCATCTGATAACAAGCTTCGTTTTGTAACTACTGATGTATTATCCAAATTAATATCAAATGAAAAGCAGTCATCTGCTATGTCCCACTTCAAACCCAGAGCTTTTACTGTATTATGTTGATTCAACTCGAATATGTTGGAAGTTTCCCTGAAGTCTACGGGAATCAAATCTAGTAGTTCTCTTGAGTTTGTTGTCCATTTACGTAGATTAAACTGACCTTTATTTAGCAAGCTACATAGCTCAGTATGCAACTGGTAAGCTTCTGCTAAACTATCCGCCCCAGAAATAACATCATCAACATAAGTATCTGTGTTGAGCACGCTACAAGCCATTGGATATTTTTCCTGTTCGTCTAGTGCTAGCTGTTGTAACACTCTAATCGAAAGAAAAGGCGCAGATGTTGTACCATAAGTGACCGTTGAGAGCCGGTAAATTAGTATCTCTTCGGATCTCATATTTCTCCAAAGAATTTGTTGAAACTTTCGTTGCTCCGGTTTTACGAGTATTTGTCTAAACATTTTTTTCTAAATCTGCCCTAAAACCAATTTTGAAACGTCTCCACCGATTAATGATTGTAGGCAGATCATTTTGTAATGCAGGACCAGCTGCCAGTTCGTCATTTAACGAGGGCTGAGCTGACCGCTTACAGCTACCGTCGAAAACAACCCTCAACTTGGTTGTCGAGCTGTTTTCTCTTAAAACACCATGATGGGGCAAAAAGAACCCATTCCTATCCAAGTCAAGAGGATAAAAGCCTACCTTTTCCATGTGACCAAGCCGTTCGTACTCTTCCATAAAGTCTGTGTAAAGCTTCCCAAAATTCTTATTCAATTTACATTTGGCTTCAATACTTTTTAAGCGAGAAAGTGCTGTATAGTCTGTTTGTGCAAAAACGGGAAGTAAGCTACTCTTGAGAAGAGATTTAAAGGGTAGAGACACCATATAACGTCCTGATGAATCACGTATAGTAGTAGCTTTGAAGTGTTCTTCACAAAGAATTTCTTCTTCTGTTAAAACCCTCTTCTCTATCAGTTCTTCCTGTTCCCAAAAGGACTGCAATTGTTTATCTAAAGAACAAACGTTTACAGTAATACTGTGATGTAAATTGTTGTCTGGAATAGGACCCGAAACTATCCACCCGAATTGTGTCAATTGCAAAAAAGGACCATTGTTGAATGTATGTTGTTGAGGTAATACGATATCTCCATAGATATCTCCTCCTAGCAAAAGATCAATTTCTCCAGGTTCTGAGAAATAAGGATCAGCTAACGAAATTTTACTTCGATCAGGTAAAAGTTTCTCATTTATAGCCATAGGTTGATATCCAGTTATTTTTGGTAAAACTAAGGCCTCACAATCGATCTTAAAATTAGTGTTGGTTCTTGAGAAAATAGTAAAATTAACATGTTTTCGTACAATCGTGGGTTGATGTCCACCAAGCCCGCTAATTTCTACAAAATCCTTTGTGTAAGGTAATTTTAGAGCGTCCGCAACCTTTTTGGTGATAAAAGTAGCCTGGGCACATTGGTCAAGGAGGGCCCGCAAGACAAAGACGCCTTGATAGGTTTTTAGCACGACCCGTAATGTCGCTAAGAGAATTTTAGACCTTTTCCTGCCACTATATTTCTTGCAATTATCAACTACATGAGCAGTGACGTTCTGAAGTATTTGCGAAGACGAGGGGTGTTCACGAATCATAGCGGATTCAGTAGGTGAGTTCGCAATTGAGTGGGTTGCCGAATATTCATTATGCACTGTTGTATGGTGATGCTGTTGGCAGACTTGACAGCGAGAAACTACACGACAGTTGTTACTAAAGTGGCCAGGTGTTAACCAATTTCTACATATTCGCTTTGAATTTAAAAAATCTTTCTTTGCAGCAGATGATAACGAAGCAAACTTGAAACATTTGAAAAGAAGATGACGCTTATTGCAGCAGGGGCAGTTGGAGTCGTTGCTTGTAGAAACAGCGTTTGCATACCGTCGAAAATTGCTTTTACCGTTATTATTTAGTGAGGATTTTGATGACAAACGAACTGCATTAGGACTTGAATCGGCCTGATCAGAAAGTGTTTCTAATGTTCGAAATGTTGCTTCTAGGAATTTGAATAAATCTTCTATTGGAGGAATTTCCGTTGACGCTTTTAGAGATTGCTCCCATTCCTTGCGTATTTGTAAGTCCAGCTTATTCACAGTCATATATATAAGCATAGCATGTTCACCTTCAGTATTTACTTCTAAGCTGCGTAGAAGCGCTATACTAGTGCGGGTTGTATCTAAAATTAACTGAATGCTTTTGGCGGAGCCATTAGAAACAGGTATCGAAAATAACTTTTTGAAAATAGTATCAACTATTTTCCTTTTATTGTGATATCTATTTTGCAATGCTGTCCAAGCTAAAGTGTAGCTAGCGTCCGTTGCTGGATATTCATTCACGATATCCAGTGGAGTTTCCTTGCAAGAGGTTTTCAAAAAACAAAATTTTTGGACATCAGACAGGCTGGGATTATTATGCACTAGTGAAATAAACATATCTTGGTATGACATCCAGGCTAAATAATCTCCACTAAAGATTGGCAAGTCAATTTTCGGTAACCGTGCCTGAACCGAAAATGTTTCATTTCTTGAATGACCAGAACCAGCAAACGTGCTGGATTGAATTCCAGGCGAACGAAGATCACAAGATTCCATGAAATCAAGCAACAGACCCTTAAGGGTAAAAAATTCCTTCTGAAACTGGTAATAAATATCTTCTTCGAAATACGGAATATTTTCTGTATTAATGGTATTTTCATGGACTATGGAACATAAATGACTATTACCTTCTTTAAATTTTGCAAAATTTGCTTCTATTTCGTCTAAAACCGATTGTGCAAATCCATCCGTTTTATTCGTTTGCAAATCATAAAGCTTAGCGGTTTTCTTCAGGTTCCGTAACAAATCTCTTTGGCTCTCGATATGTTGGTGTAATTCCGCCATTTTATTGGTTTTCCAGTCTTCAAATTTATTTTATTGAACTTCCACTAGGCACGCTTCAATTTATGCATCAATTCCCGGGTTTCGGCACCAAATTTATGTATGAGAATTTAACTTTATGTTTATTAAGTCTTAAGTATGTCTGATCGCAGCGAGGCAGTAAAGACAAGTGAAGTCAGTAAAAATATTTTAAGTATAATAATAAAATCTAAAAAGAATATGTAACAGTGCTTATAACTAATGAGAGTTTATACATATTAAATAATACCGTAAGTAATTATATACATATGTATGTATGCGCGTATATGAATTTGCATGTAATAGGCAATTGCATGCATAAAAAAACCAGTATTTTGTTTCAATACATTTTCTCTGAGCATAAGTAATTTACTCCCGTTTATGTCTTATGCATCGAATAAAACGGAATTCATATATTATAATATAGTGATGTGTGAATAAATATCAGTAGGCAATAATACTACCTTAAAATATTCATTAACAGATATTTTATAGTGGACACATGTACCATTCCAGCGCACCAGTTGCCTTTTCTATTTCGGCCCTGGGAACGAAATACAAACCCAGCAACCTTTTTGTAGTAAAAAAGGCGCGAAAAAATTTTTGGCCATAAAACTGAAATGGTAATATGTGCGTTTTAGGCTTTTTAATATTTTATATTGAATACATGTACCATTCCAGCGCACTAGTTGCCACTTCCTGGTTCGGCCCTGGGAACGAAATACAAACCCAGCAAACTTTTTGTAGTGAAAAGGCGCGAAAAAAGTTTTTGGCTATAAAACTGAAATAGTTACATGTGCGTCTAAGAATTTTTGATATTTTATAGTGAGCACATGTACCATTTTAGCGCACCAGTTGCCACTTCCTGGTTCGGCCCTGGGGACGAAATACAAATCCAGCAAACTTTTTGTAGTGAAAAAAGCGCGAAAAAGTTTTTGGCTATAAAACTGAAATAGTAATATGTGCGTCTAAGATATTTTGTTATTTTATAGTGGACACATGTACCATTTAAGCTAACCAGTTGTTATTTCTTGGCTCGGCCCTGGGATCGAAAAACAAACCTAGCAAACTTTTTGTAATGAAAAAGGCGCGAAAAATGTTTTTGGCCATAAAACTGAAATGGTAATATGCGCGTATCAGAATTTTTTATAGTTTATAGTGGACACATGTACCATTCCAAGGCGCCAGTTGCGTTTTCTATTTCGGCCCTGGGAACGAAATACAAACCCAGCAACCTTTTTGTAGTGAAAAAGGCGCGAAAAAAATTTTTGGCTATAAAACTGAAATGGTAATATGTGCGTTTTAGGCTTTTTAATATTTTATAGTGGACATATGTACTATTTCAGCGCACCAGTTGTTATTTCTTGGCTCGGCCCTGGGGACGAAAAAACCAAGCAACCTTTTGTAGTGAAAAATGCGCGAAAAAAGTGTTTGGCTGTAAAACTGAAATAGTTATATGTGCGTCTAAGACATTTTGATATTTTATAGTGGACACATGTACCATTTAAGTTAACCAGTTGTAATTTCTTGGCTCGGTCCTGGGGACGAAATACAAACCCAGCAACCTTTTTGTAGTAACAAAAGGGCGAAAAAAGTTTTTAGCCATAAAATTGAAATGGTAATATGTGCGTCTAAGGATTTTTGATATTTTATAGTGGACACATGTAACATTTCAGCGCACCAGTTGTCATTTCCTGGATCAGCCCTGGCAACGAAATATACACCCAGCAAAATTTTTATAGGTAAAAAGGCGCGAAAAAAGTTTTTGCCATAAAACTGAAATGGTAATATGTGTGTTTTAGGCTTTTTAATATTTTATAGTAGACATATGTACTATTTCAGCGCACCAGTTGTTATTTCTTGGCTCGGCCCTGGGGACGAAAAAAACCCAGCAACCTTTTGTAGTGAAAAAGGCGTGAAAAAAGTTTTTAGCCATTAAACTGAAATGGTAATATGTGCGTCTAAAAATTTTTGATATTTTATAGTGCACACATGTCCCATTTCAGCGCACCAATTGTAACTTCCTGGTTCGGCCCTGGGAACGAAATACACACCCAGCAAACTTTTTATAGGTAAAAAGGCGTGAAAAAGGTTTTTGCCCTAAAACTGAAATGGCAATATGTGCGTTTTAGGCTTTTTAATATTTTATGGTGGACACATGTATAATTCAAGCGTATTAGTTGCCATTTCCTGGTTCGGTCCTGGGGATAAGATACACCCCCAGCAAACTTTTTTTTAGAGTAAAAGGCGCGAAAAAATTTTTTGGCCATAAAACTGAAATAGTAATATGTGCGTCTAAGAATTTTTAATATTTTATAGTGAGCACATGTACCATTCCAGCGCACCAGTTGCCATTTCCTGGTTCGGTCCTAGGGACGAAATAAAAATCCAGTAAACTTTTTGTACCGAAAAAGGCGCGAAAAAGTTTTTGGCTATAAAACTTAAATAGTAATATGTTCGTTTTAGGCTTTTTAACATTTTTTAGTAGAGTTATGTACCATTGCAGCGCACTAGTTGCCATTTCCTGGTTCGGCCCTGGGAACGAAATACACAACCAGCAAACTTTTTATGGGTAAAAAGGCAGGAAAAAAGTTTTTGCCATAAAACTGAAATGGTAATATGTTCGTTTTAGGCTTTTTAAGATTGTTGCGGGTAAAGCGGCCCAAGCTCAAGATAGCCAATGTGGATTTTAAACACAAGTGTAAGAATTTTAGAAAACTTTAATTCTTTATTCTTACGCTTTAATATGTTAAAATTCCTAAAATTATAAATAAATTCATTATACAAACTTACATACTAAACTGCTGATATACTAACTTTTATGTATGGCTACTCCAAGCGAAGCTTCGTAATCCTTATGACCTGAACGAATGAATATCTTAAATCTATGTAGGTGTTTTATATACCTATGTATGTGGTCTCGATTAAATATGGCCTCATAATTATACCGCGTGGAAAATTAAAAGGAATAATTGAACATTTTGCCATGCTCATCTCTCTACATATCGATAACAGTAATGTCATATTAGCGATTTATGAGTGGCGGTAACACTAATGTCATATTAGCGATTTATGAGTGGCGGTAACAGTAATGTCATATTAGCGATTTATGAGTGGCGGTAACACTCCCCCACAGTATGGCGAGATTTCGAAGACTTACTCTACTTTCTTTCAGCCACGTCTAAAACCGCTAATTTTGCAGCAGGTCTTTCTAAAACGCCACAAACTGTCAAAACTTTTGCCTTTCGTACTTGTCCATCTTCGGATTTGGCAACTTCGATGACCTTTCCTTTTGGCCACACGTTTCTCGGGTTATTTGGATCAACCACTATCACTAAATCTCCCACAGATATGGGTTTGGCCTTTTGAAACCACTTTGTCCTACACGTCAAAGTAGGCAGGTACTCTGTCACCCATCTCTTCCAAAAGATTTGTGCATATTGTTGTGAACGCAACCAACTTTCTTTAAGTACAAGACCTTCGTCGTCGTACGATGCAAGGGGTTTTAAGCCACTGGAGTTGCCAAGCAAAATATGATTTGGTGTGATCGCTTCTTGATTTTCGCTTTCTATTGGGACATATGTAAGAGGACGGGAATTTATAATACTTTCGACTTCAGCCATCATGCTTTGCAGCATTTCATCGCTTGGAAACCGTTCTGTTTTAATATTGTAGAGTACAGTTTTTACGGATCGAACTAATCGTTCCCATGCTCCTCCCATATGAGGAGCAGAAGGTGGGTTAAAGTTCCATTTGGTGTAGGACGTTGTAAAACTTCGTATTAGCTCGTTCTTGTCCACCTCTCTTAAGGCTTCACGCAACTCTCGATCAGCACCGATAAAATTAGTACCATTGTCGCTGAAAAATTCTCTTGGGCTGCCTCTTCGCGAAATAAACTTACGTATTGCCATGATACACGAACTTGTATTAAGCGAATAGACGATTTCAATATGAACCGCACGTACCGTTAAACATGTAAATAGCGCACCGTATCTCTTTTCTTTATGTCGGTTAACAGTGACAAGCATAGGACCAAAAAAGTCAAGACCCGTGAATGTGAATGGTGAGAGATACGAACCCAGTCGAGCCCGAGGTAATTTTGCCATCTGCGGAATCTCCGGCATCGCAGTTTTAACTTTACACATTTGACACTGCTTAATGGTTGATTTACAAACGGTTCTCAATTTAGGAATATAGTATTTTTGCCGCAATTCATTCACCACTGTCTCTAGGCTACTATGACGGTACAGATTATGGTAATGTAATATTAAAAGGGTTGTTAGGCGTATCCAGCTTAAAACTGTTCGTGAATCTGACCAGAGTGTTTTTCGATTTATCTTAACGGTATGATGTTTTTCAATATATTTAGCAAACCGAGCACCAATAACAGCTGCCATCAGCTCTAAACGTGGTATCGATAAAACCTTTAGTGGCGCCACCCTAGTTTTTGATCCAATAAGTGAAATAGCGATTTCGTCCCCACAGCACATCCTAAAATACGCTACGGCGGCATAACCGTTTTCGCTTGCATCCACAAATACATGCAATTGAACATCTAGGTTATTATAGTTTTTCAATGTTTTAAGATAACAACGAGGTATATTTACATTTTTTTAAATCTGGTAAAAGCGCTAGCCAGTTTTCCCACCTTAATTGTTGATTTACTAGAATATGTTCGTCCCAGTCCATATTGCTTCTCCAAACTTCTTTGAGAACTATTTTCAAATACATAAGGAAATTTCTTACAAGTCCTAAATTTTGTTTCCGAGAAGAAGTTCGCTGTTTAAGACAGACTGCGACAGTTTAAAGGTTATATTGTCTTCCCCAGGGTTCCAAAATATGCCAAGTACCTTTTCTGTTACTTCGCCTACACTAACGTTTAGGCAAATATTGGTCAAAGGGTTAAAAGAGTTCAATTCTTTCAAAACGCTATCATTATTCGAACACCAGTTTCTAATTTTGAATCCTCCCTCACTATGAATGAATCGCACAGTTTTAGCCAGTTCGGCGGCTTCTGCAGGAGTATCCGAAGAAGCAAGAAAATCATCTACGTAGTGGTTGTCTTTGATGGCAGCAGCGGCTAAGGGATACTTGGCTTCAAATTTTGATGCGTTGAGGTTTTTAACATACTGAGATATGCACGGAGCGCAGGAGGCACCGAATATCATAACCTTCATTACGTACACTTCGGGTTCTTTGTTGTCGTCGCAGCTGCGCCATAAAAATCTTTGCGCATTGCAGTCTTCATCGCGTATATAAATCTGATGGAACATTTGTTCGATGTCACCACAGATTGCAATTTGCCTTTGCCGAAAACGAAAAAGAATAGCTGCAAGAGAAGACAACATTTCGTTTTTTACTGGCTAGGACTCTGGTTCAGCGCTGCTCAAAACAAGAGATTTGAATACCTCGACCGGATTTCTAATACAAAAATGGCTGCTGCTCCAAAAGACATTGAAAAGCCCCAAGGCGCCGACTCTTCTTCCGTTCATCGCATCCGTATAACTTTAACCTCAAGAAACGTGCGCTCTTTGGAAAATGTGTGTCGTGATTTAATCAACGGTGCTAAAAACCAAAACTTACGCGTTAAGGGGCCAGTACGCATGCCAACAAAAGTTTTACGCATTACCACCCGTAAAACACCATGTGGTGAAGGTTCAAAGACTTGGGACAGATTCCAGATGAGAATTCACAAACGCATCATCGATTTGCACTCTCCATCTGAAATCGTTAAAAAAATTACTTCTATCAACATTGAACGTGGTGTAGAAGTTGAAGTTACTATTGCCAACTAAATAGAATATTAATGATTTGCATTAAACAGAAAAGGTTTTTAATAAAAGAATTTTAATGTTGTGGGTAAAGCGGCCCAAGCTCAAGATAGCCAATGTGGATTTTAAACACAAGTGTAAGAATTTTAGAAAACTTTAATTCTTTATTCTTACGCTTTAATATGTTAAAATTCCTAAAATTATAAATAAATTCATTATACAAACTTACATACTAAACTGCTGATATACTAACTTTTATGTATGGCTACTCCAAGCGAAGCTTCGTAATCCTTATGACCTGAACGAATGAATATCTTAAATCTATGTAGGTGTTTTATATACCTATGTATGTGGTCTCGATTAAATATGGCCTCATAATTATACCGCGTGGAAAATTAAAAGGAATAATTGAACATTTTGCCATGCTCATCTCTCTACATATCGATAACAGTAATGTCATATTAGCGATTTATGAGTGGCGGTAACAAAGATTTTTTAGTGGACACATGTACCATTGCAGCGCACTAGTTGACATTTCCTGGTTCGGCCCTGGGAACGAAATACAAACCCAGCAAACTTTTTGTAGTGAAAAAGGCATGAAAAAAGTTTTTGGCTATAAAACTGAAATAGTAATATGTGCGCCTAAGAATTTTTTATATTTTATAGTGCGCACATTTACCATTTCAGCGCAATATTAGTCATTTCTTGGCTCGGCCCTGGGAACGAAATACAAGCCCAGCAAACTTTTTGTAGTGAAAAAGGCGCGAAAAAAGTTTTTGGCTATAACACTGAAATGGCAATATGTGCGTTTTAGGCTTTTTAATATTTTATAGTGGACACATGTACCATTAAAGCGTATTAGTTGCCATTTCCTGGTTCGGTCCTGGGGATAAGATACACCCCGAGACAACTTTTTTTTTGAATAAAAGGCACGCAGAAAAGTTTTTGGCCATAAAACTGAATTGGTAATATGTGCGTCTAAGAATTTTTGATATTTTATAGTGGACACATGTACCATTCCTGCGCACCAGTTGCCTTTTCTATTTCGGCCCTGGGAACGAAATACAAACCCAGCAAACTTTTTGTAGTGAAAAAAGTGCGAAAAAAATGTTTAGCCATAAAACTGAAATGGCAATATGTGCGTTTTAGGCTTTTTAATATTTTATAGTGGACACATGTACCATTCAAGCGTATTAGTTGCCATTTCCTGGTTCGGTCCTGGGGATAAGATACACCCCAAGAAAACTTCTTTTTTAGAATAAAAGGCGCGAAAAAAGTTTTTGGCCATAAAAGTGAATTGGTAATATGTGCGTCTAAGAATTTTTGATAATTTATAGTGGACACATGTACCGTTTAAGCGCACCAGTGGTCACTTCCTGGTTTGTACCTGGGAAAGAAATACAAACCTAGCAAATTTTTTGTAATGAAAAAGGCGCGAAAAGAGTTTTTGGCTATAAAACTGAAATAGTAATATGCGCGACTTAAAATTTTTGATATTTTATAGTGGACACATGTACCATTCCAGCGCACCAGTTGCCTTTTCTATTTCGGCCCTGGGAAAGAAATACAAACCCAGCAAACTTTTTGTAGTGAAAAAGGCGCGAAAAAAGTTTTTGGCCATAAAACTGAAATGGTTATATGTGCGTTTTAGGCTTTTTAATATTTTATAGTGGACACAAGTACCATTGCAGCGCACTAGTTGCCATTTCCTGGTTCGGCTCTGGGAACGAAATACAATCCCAGCAAACTTTTTGTAGTGAAAAAGGCACGAAAAAAGTTTTTGGCTATAAAACTGAAATGGCAATATGTGCGTTTTAGGCTTTTTAATATTTTATAGTGGACACATGTACCATTCCAAGGCACCAGTTGCCTTTTCTATTTTGGCCCTGGGAACGAAATACAAACCCAGCAACCTTTTTGTAGCGCAAAGGCGCGAAAAAAGTTTTTGGCCATAAAACTGAAATGGTTATATGTGCGTTTTAGGCTTTTTAATATTTTATAGTGGACACATGTACCATTCCAAGGCACCAGTTGCCTTTTCTATTTCGGCCCTGGGAACGAAATACAAACCCAGCAACCTTTTTGTAGTAAAAAAGGCGCGAAAAAATTTTTGGCCATAAAACTGAAATGGTAATATGTGCGTTTTAGGCTTTTTAATATTTTATATTGAATACATGTACCATTCCAGCGAACTAGTTGCCATTTCCTGGTTCGGCCCTGGGAACGAAATACAAACCCAGCAAACTTTTTGTAGTGAAAAGGCGCAAAAAAAGTTTTTGGCTATAAAACTGAAATAGTTACATGTGCGTCTAAGAATTTTTAATATTTTATAGTGAGCACATGTACCATTTTAGCGCACCAGTTGCCACTTCCTGGTTCGGCCCTAGGGACGAAATACAAATCCAGCAAACTTTTTGTTATGAAAAAGGCGCGAAAAAGTTTTTGGCTATAAAACTGAAATAGTAATATGAGCGTTTTAGGCTTTTTAATATTTTATAGTGGACACATGTACCATTCCAGCGCACTAGTTGTCATTTCCTAGTTCGGCCCTAGGGACGAAATACAAACCCAGCAATCTTTTTGTAGTGAAAAATGCGCGAAAAAAGTGTTTAGCTGTAAAACTGAAATAATAACATGTGCGTCGAAGAATTTTTGATATTTTATAGTGGACACATGTACCATTTCAGCGCTCCAGTTGTAATTTCTTGGCTCGGTCCTGGGGACGAAATACAAACCCAGCAACCTTTTTGTAGTAAAAAAAGGGCGAAAAAAGTTTTTAGCCATAAAATTGAAATGGTAAAATGAGCGTCTAAGGATTTTTGATATTTTATAGTGGACACATGTAACATTTCAGCGCACCAGTTGTCATTTCCTGGATCAGCCCTGGGAACGAAATATACACCCAGCAAAATTTTTATAGGTAAAAAGGCGCGAAAAAAGTTTTTGCCATAAAACTGAAATGGTAATATGTGTGTTTTAGGCTTTTTAATATTTTATAGTAGACATATGTACCATTTCAAAGCACCAGTTTTTATTTCTTGGCTCGGCCCTAGAAACGAAAAAAACCCAGCAACCTTTTGTAGTGAAAAAGGCGTGAAAAAAGTTTTTAGCCATTAAACTGAAATGGTAATATGTGCGTCTAAAATTTTTTTGATATTTTATAGTGCACACATGTCCCATTTCAGCGCACCAGTTATAACTTCCTGGTTCGGCCCTAAGAACGAATACACACCCAGCAAACTTTTTATAGGTAAAAAGGCGCGAAAAAAGTTTTTGGCTATAAAACTGAAATAGTTACATGTGCGTCTAAGAATTTTTAATATTTTATAGTGAGCACATGTACCATTTTAGCGCACCAGTTGTCATTTCCTGGTTCGGCCCTAGGGACGAAATACAAATCCAGCAAACTTTTTGTTATGAAAAAGGCGCGAAAAAGTTTTTGGCTATAAAACTGAAATAGTAATATGTGCGTTTTAGGCTTTTTAATATTTTATAGTGGACACATGTACCATTCCAGCGCACTAGTTGTCATTTCCTAGTTCGGCCCTAGGGACGAAATACAAACCCAGCAAACTTTTTGTAGTGAAAAATGCGCGAAAAAAGTGTTTAGCTGTAAAACTGAAATAATAACATGTGCGTCGAAGAATTTTTGATATTTTATAGTGGACACATGTACCATTTCAGCGCTCCAGTTGTAATTTCTTGGCTCGGTCCTGGGGACGAAATACAAACCCAGCAAAATTTTTATAGATAAAAAGGCGCGAAAAAAGTTTTTGCCATAAAACTGAAATGGTAATATGTGTGTTTTAGGCTTTTTAATATTTTATAGTAGACATATGTACCATTTCAAAGCACCAGTTTTTATTTCTTGGCTCGGCCCTGGAGACGAAAAAAACCCAGCAACCTTTTGTAGTGAAAAAAGGCGTGAAAAAAGTTTTTAGCCATTAAACTGAAATGGTAATATGTGCGTCTAAATATTTTTTGATATTTTATAGTGCACACATGTCCCATTTCAGCGCACCAGTTATAACTTCCTGGTTCGGCCCTAAGAACGAATACACACCCAGCAAACTTTTTATAGGTAAAAAGGCGCGAAAAAACTTTTTGGCTGTAAAACTGAAATAGTTACATGTGCGTCTAAGAATTTTTAATATTTTATAATGAGCACATGTACCATTCCAGCGCACCAGTTGCCACTTCCTGGTTCGGCCCTAGGGACGAAATACAAATCCAGCAAACTTTTTGTACTGAAAAAGGCGCGAAAAAGTTTTTGGCTATAAAACTTAAATAGTAATATGTTCGTTTTAGGCTTTTTAAAATTTTTTAGTAGAGTTATGTACCATTGCAGCGCACTAGTTGCCATTTCCTGGTTCGGCCCTGGGAACGAAATACACACCCAGCAAACTTTTTATGGGTAAAAAGGCAGGAAAAAAGTTTTGGCCATAAAACTGAAATGGTAATATGTTCGTTTTAGGGTTTTTAAGATTTTTTAGTGGACACATGTTCCATTGCAGCGCACTAGTTGCCATTTCCTGGTTCGGCCCTGGGAACGAAATACAAACCCAGCAACCTTTTTGTAGTGAAAAAGGCACGAAAAAAGTTTTTGGCTATAAAACTGAAATAGTAATATGTTCGTTTTAGGCTTTTTAACATTTTTTAGTGGAGACATGTACCATTGCAGCGCACTAGTTGCCATTTCCTGGTTCGGCCCTGGGAACGAAATACAAACCCAGCAAACTTTTTGTAGTGAAAAAGGCGCGAAAAAAGTTTTTGGCTATAAAACTGAAATAGTAATATGTGCGTCTAAGAATTTTTGATATTTTATAGTGGACACATGAACCATTTAAGCTAACCAGTTGTAATTTCTTGGCTCGGCCCTGGGAACGAAAAACAAACCTAGCAAACTTTTTGTAATGAAAAAGGCGCGAAAAAAGTTTTTGGCTATAAAACTGAAATGGTAATATGTGCGTTTTAGGCTTTTTAATATTTTATATTGGATACACGCACCATTCCAGCGCACTAGTTGCCATTTCCTGGTTCGGCCATGGGAACGAAATACAAACCCAGCAAACTTTTTGTAATGAAAACGGCGCGAAAAGAGTTTTTGGCTATAAAACTGAAATAGTAATATGCGCGACTTAACATTTTTAATATTTTATATTGGACACATGTACCATTCCAGCGCACCAGTTGCCTTTTCTATTTCGGCCCTGGGAACGAAAAACAAACCCAGCAAACTTTTTGTAATGAAAAAGGCGCGAAAAAAGTTTTTGGCTATAAAACTGAAATGGCAAAATGTGCGTTTTAGGCTTTTTAATATTTTATGGTGGACACATGTACCATTCAATCGTATTAGTTGCCATTTCCTGGTTCGGTCCTGGGGATAAGATACACCCCAAGACAACTTTTTTTTAGAATAAAAGGCGCGAAAAAATTTTTTGGCCATAAAACTGAATTGGTAATATGTGCGTCTAAGAATTTTTGATATTTTATAGTGGACACATGTACCATTCCTGCGCACCAGTTGCCTTTTCTATTTCGGCCCTGGGAACGAAATACAAACCCAGCAAACTTTTTGTAATGAAAAAGGCGCGAAAAAAGTTTTTGGCTATAAAACTGAAATAGTAATATGCGCTAATTGTATGAGAATTTAACTTTATGTTTATTAAGTCTTAAGTATGTCTGATCGCAGCGAGGCAGTAAAGACAAGTGAAGTCAGTAAAAATATTTTAAGTATAATAATAAAATCTAAAAAGAATATGTAACAGTGCTTATAACTAATGAGAGTTTATACATATTAAATAATACCGTAAGTAAGTATATACATATGTATGTATGCGCGTATATGAATTTGCATGTAATAGGCAATTGCATGCATAAAAAAACCAGTATTTTGTTTCAATACATTTTCTCTGAGCATAAGTAATTTACTCCCGTTTATGTCTTATGCATCGAATAAAACGGAATTCATATATTATAATATAGTGATGTGTGAATAAATAGCAGTAGGCAATAATACTACCTTATATTATTCATTAACATTCTCCCCCACTAAGTGCGATAGTGCTTACAATGCGGGAGAGTCATCACCGTATGGTTTAGAGTTGGCATCATTTTCTGATGGTTCCGATAGCCAGTTAGGACCATGCCACCATTCATGTTCAGCCAATTCACTGGGTAGTATACCACGGGACGCGCAGTCAGCAGGATTTTCCCTTGTGGATATATATCGCCATTGAGAAGCATTAGACCTGCGTTGAATTTCGGCAACTCGATTTCCAACATATACAGGCCACTTAGACGACTGACCACGAATCCATGCAAGCACAGTTGTGCTATCAGTCCAATAGTAAACATTCGAAATTCTTTGATTAAGTGAAGAAATTATTTTATCTACTAGCTTAGCTAATAAAGTGGCACCACACAATTCCATTCTGGGTATAGTTAACCGCTTTATAGGGCCCACTTTAGTTTTTGCCTGGATTAGATATACTTTTGTACCCAAATCAGAACTGGTTTTTGCATAGACTGCCGCTGCATAAGCTAGCTTAGAAGAGTCGGAAAACCCATGAATTTCAACTTTAACCTCCTTGCGCACTCCAATCCAACGCGGAATTTTAATATTTTCCAGATGTTTTAAATTATTGCGATATATTAACCATTTTTTCTCCATAGCATCGGGCAGGCGATCGTTCCAATCAATACCAAGTAACCATAGGTTTTGAAATTCTATTTTTGCGAGAATTGTGGTAGGAGATAGCCAGCCTAGAGGATCGTAAAGTTTTGCGGCATCTGATAACAAGCTTCGTTTTGTAACTACTGATGTATTATCCAAATTAATATCAAATGAAAAGCAGTCATCTGCTATGTCCCACTTCAAACCCAGAGCTTTTACTGTATTAGGTTGATTCAACTCGAATATGTTGGAAGTTTCCCTGAAGTCTACGGGAATCAAATCTAGTAGTTCTCTTGAGTTTGTTGTCCATTTACGTAGATTAAACTGACCTTTATTTAGCAAGCTACATAGCTCAGTATGCAACTGGTAAGCTTCTGCTAAACTATCCGCCCCAGAAATAACATCATCAACATAAGTATCTGTGTTGAGCACGCTACAAGCCATTGGATATTTTTCCTGTTCGTCTAGTGCTAGCTGTTGTAACACTCTAATCGAAAGAAAAGGCGCAGATGTTGTACCATAAGTGACCGTTGAGAGCCGGTAAATTAGTATCTCTTCGGATCTCATATTTCTCCAAAGAATTTGTTGAAACTTTCGTTGCTCCGGTTTTACGAGTATTTGTCTAAACATTTTTTTCTAAATCTGCCCTAAAACCAATTTTGAAACGTCTCCACCGATTAATGATTGTAGGCAGATCATTTTGTAATGCAGGACCAGCTGCCAGTTCGTCATTTAACGAGGGCTGAGCTGACCGCTTACAGCTACCGTCGAAAACAACCCTCAACTTGGTTGTCGAGCTGTTTTCTCTTAAAACACCATGATGGGGCAAAAAGAACCCATTCCTATCCAAGTCAAGAGGATAAAAGCCTACCTTTTCCATGTGACCAAGCCGTTCGTACTCTTCCATAAAGTCTGTGTAAAGCTTCCCAAAATTCTTATTCAATTTACATTTGGCTTCAATACTTTTTAAGCGAGAAAGTGCTGTATAGTCTGTTTGTGCAAAAACGGGAAGTAAGCTACTCTTGAGAAGAGATTTAAAGGGTAGAGACACCATATAACGTCCTGATGAATCACGTATAGTAGTAGCTTTGAAGTGTTCTTCACAAAGAATTTCTTCTTCTGTTAAAACCCTCTTCTCTATCAGTTCTTCCTGTTCCCAAAAGGACTGCAATTGTTTATCTAAAGAACAAACGTTTACAGTAATACTGTGATGTAAATTGTTGTCTGGAATAGGACCCGAAACTATCCACCCGAATTGTGTCAATTGCAAAAAAGGACCATTGTTGAATGTATGTTGTTGAGGTAATACGATATCTCCATAGATATCTCCTCCTAGCAAAAGATCAATTTCTCCAGGTTCTGAGAAATAAGGATCAGCTAACGAAATTTTACTTCGATCAGGTAAAAGTTTCTCATTTATAGCCATAGGTTGATATCCAGTTATTTTTGGTAAAACTAAGGCCTCACAATCGATCTTAAAATTAGTGTTGGTTCTTGAGAAAATAGTAAAATTAACATGTTTTCGTACAATCGTGGGTTGATGTCCACCAAGCCCGCTAATTTCTACAAAATCCTTTGTGTAAGGTAATTTTAGAGCGTCCGCAACCTTTTTGGTGATAAAAGTAGCCTGGGCACATTGGTCAAGGAGGGCCCGCAAGACAAAGACGCCTTGATAGGTTTTTAGCACGACCCGTAATGTCGCTAAGAGAATTTTAGACCTTTTCCTGCCACTATATTTCTTGCAATTATCAACTACATGAGCAGTGACGTTCATACGAAGTATTTGCGAAGACGAGGGGTGTTCACGAATCATAGCGGATTCAGTAGGTGAGTTCGCAATTGAGTGGGTTGCCGAATATTCATTATGCACTGTTGTATGGTGATTCTGTTGGCAGACTTGACAGCGAGAAACTACACGACAGTTGTTACTAAAGTGGCCAGGTGTTAACCAATTTCTACATATTCGCTTTGAATTTAAAAAATCTTTCTTTGCAGCAGATGATAACGAAGCAAACTTGAAACATTTGAAAAGAAGATGACGCTTATTGCAGCAGGGGCAGTTGGAGTCGTTGCTTGTAGAAACAGCGTTTGCATACCGTCGAAAATTGCTTTTACCGTTATTATTTAGTGAGGATTTTGATGACAAACGAACTGCATTAGGACTTGAATCGGCCTGATCAGAAAGTGTTTCTAATGTTCGAAATGTTGCTTCTAGGAATTTGAATAAATCTTCTATTGGAGGAATTTCCGTTGACGCTTTTAGAGATTGCTCCCATTCCTTGCGTATTTGTAAGTCCAGCTTATTCACAGTCATATATATAAGCATAGCATGTTCACCTTCAGTATTTACTTCTAAGCTGCGTAGAAGCGCTATACTAGTGCGGGTTGTATCTAAAATTAACTGAATGCTTTTGGCGGAGCCATCAGAAACAGGTATCGAAAATAACTTTTTGAAAATAGTATCAACTATTTTCCTTTTATTGTGATATCTATGCTGTCCAAGCTAAAGTGTAGCTAGCGTCCGTTGCTGGATATTCATTCACGATATCCAGTGGAGTTTCCTTGCAAGAGGTTTTCAAAAAACAAAATTTTTGGACATCAGACAGGCTGGGATTATTATGCACTAGTGAAATAAACATATCTTGGTATGACATCCAGGCTAAATAATCTCCACTAAAGATTGGCAAGTCAATTTTCGGTAACCGTGCCTGAACCGAAAATGTTTCATTTCTTGAATGACCAGAACCAGCAAACGTGCTGGATTGAATTCCAGGCGAACGAAGATCACAAGATTCCATGAAATCAAGCAACAGACCCTTAAGGGTAAAAAATTCCTTCTGAAACTGGTAATAAACATCTTCTTCGAAATACGGAATATTTTCTGTATTAATGGTATTTTCATGGACTATGGAACATAAATGACTATTACCTTCTTTAAATTTTGCAAAATTTGCTTCTATTTCGTCTAAAACCGATTGTGCAAATCCATCCGTTTTATTCGTTTGCAAATCATAAAGCTTAGCGGTTTTCTTCAGGTTCCGTAACAAATCTCTTTGGCTCTCGATATGTTGGTGTAATTCCGCCATTTTATTGGTTTTCCAGTCTTCAAATTTATTTTATTGAACTTCCACTAGGCACGCTTCAATTTATGCATCAATTCCCGGGTTTCGGCACCAAATTTATGTATGAGAATTTAACTTTATGTTTATTAAGTCTTAAGTATGTCTGATCGCAGCGAGGCAGTAAAGACAAGTGAAGTCAGTAAAAATATTTTAAGTATAATAATAAAATCTAAAAAGAATATGTAACAGTGCTTATAACTAATGAGAGTTTATACATATTAAATAATACCGTAAGTAAGTATATACATATGTATGTATGCGCGTATATGAATTTGCATGTAATAGGCAATTGCATGCATAAAAAAACCAGTATTTTGTTTCAATACATTTTCTCTGAGCATAAGTAATTTACTCCCGTTTATGTCTTATGCATCGAATAAAACGGAATTCATATATTATAATATAGTGATGTGTGAATAAATAGCAGTAGGCAATAATACTACCTTAAAATATTCATTAACAGATATTTTATAGTGGACACATGTACCATTCCAGCGCACCAGTTGCCTTTTCTATTTCGGCCCTGGGAACGAAATACAAACCCAGCAAACTTTTTGTAGTGAAAAAGGCGCGAAAAAAGTTTTTGGCTATAAAACTGAAATGGCAATATGTGCGTTTTAGGCTTTTAATATTTTATAGTGGACACATGTACCATTCCAAGGCACCAGTTGCCTTTTCTATTTCGGCCCTGGGAACGAAATACAAACCCAGCAACCTTTTTGTAGTAAAAAAGGCGCGAAAAAATTTTTGGCCATAAAACTGAAATGGTAATATGTGCGTTTTAGGCTTTTTAATATTTTATATTGAATACATGTACCATTCCAGCGCACTAGTTGCCATTTCCTGGTTCGGCCCTGGGAACGAAATACAAACCCAGCAAACTTTTTGTAGTGAAAAGGCGCGAAAAAAGTTTTTGGCTATAAAACTGAAATAGTTACATGTGCGTCTAAGAATTTTTAATATTTTATAGTGAGCACATGTACCATTTTAGCGCACCAGTTGCCACTTCCTGGTTCGGCCCTGGGGACAAAATACAAATCCAGCAAACTTTTTGTAGTGAAAAAGGCGCGAAAAATTTTTTGGCTATTAAACTGAAATAGTAATATGTGCGTCTAAGAAATTTTGATATTTTATAGTGGACACATGTACCATTTAAGCTAACCAGTTGTAATTTCTTGGCTCGGCCCTGGGATCGAAAAACAAACCTAGCAAACTTTTTGTAATGAAAAAGGCTCGAAAAAGGTTTTTGGCTATAAAACTGAAATGGTAATATGCGCGTATCAGAATTTTTTATAGTTTATAGTGGACACATGTACCATTCCAAGGCGCCAGTTGCGTTTTCTATTTCGGCCCTGGGAACGAAATACAAACCCAGCAACCTTTTTGTAGTGAAAAAGGCGCGAAAAAAGTTTTTGGCTATAAAACTGAAATGGTAATATGTGCGTTTTAGGCTTTTTAATATTTTATAGTGGACACATGTACCATTCCAGCGCACTAGTTGTCATTTCCTAGTTCGGCCCTAGGGACGAAATACAAACCCAGCAAACTTTTTGTAGTGAAAAATGCGCGAAAAAAGTGTTTGGCTGTAAAACTGAAATAATAACATGTGCGTCGAAGAATATTTGATATTTTATAGTGGACACATGTACCATTTCAGCGCTCCAGTTGTAATTTCTTGGCTCGGTCCTGGGATACAAACCCAGCAACCTATTTGTAGTAAAAAAAGGGCGAAAAAAGTTTTTAGCCATAAAATTGAAATGGTCATATGTGCGTCTAAGGATTTTTGATATTTTATAGTGGACACATGTACCATTTCAGCGCACCAGTGTCATTTCCTGGATCAGCCCTGGCAACGAAATATACACCCAGCAAAATTTTTATAGGTAAAAAGGCGCGAAAAAAGTTTTTGCCATAAAACTGAAATGGTAATATGTGTGTTTTAGGCTTTTTAATATTTTATAGTAGACATATGTACCATTTCAGCGCACCAGTTGTTATTTCTTGGCTCGGCCCTGGGGACGAAAAAAACCCAGCAACCTTTTGTAGTGAAAAAGGCGTGAAAAAAGTTTTTAGCCATTAAACTGAAATGGTAATATGTGCGTCTAAAATTTTTTTGATATTTTATAGTGCACACATGTCCCATTTCAGCGCACCAGTTGTAACTTCCTGGTTCGGCCCTGGGAACGAAATACACACCCAGCAAACTTTTTATAGGTAAAAAGGCGCGAAAAAAGTCTTTGCCCTAAAACTGAAATGGCAATATGTGCGTTTTAGGCTTTTTAATATTTTATGGTGGACACATGTATAATTCAAGCGTATTAGTTGCCATTTCCTGGTTCGGTCCTGGGGATAAGATACACCCCCAGCAAACTTTTTTTTAGAGTAAAAGGCGCGAAAAAAGTTTTTGGCCATAAAACTGAAATAGTAATATGTGCGTCTAAGAATTTTTAATATTTTATAGTGAGCACATGTACCATTCCAGCGCACCAGTTGCCACTTCCTGGTTCGGTCCTAGGGACGAAATAAAAATCCAGCAAACTTTTTGTACTGAAAAAGGCGCGAAAAAGTTTTTGGCTATAAAACTTAAATAGTAATATGTTCGTTTTAGGCTTTTTAACATTTTTTAGTAGAGTTATGTACCATTGCAGCGCACTAGTTGCCATTTCCTGGTTCGGCCCTGGGAACGAAATACACACCCAGCAAACTTTTTATGGGTAAAAAGGCAGGAAAAAAGTTTTTGCCATAAAACTGAAATGGTAATATGTTCGTTTTAGGCTTTTTAAGATTTTTTAGTGGACACATGTACCATTGCAGCGCACTAGTTTACATTTCCTGGTTCGGCCCTGGGAACGAAATACAAACCCAGCAACCTTTTTGTAGTGAAAAAGGCACGAAAAAAGTTTTTGGCTATTAAACTGAAATAGTAATATGTTCGTTTTAGGCTTTTTAAGGTTTTTTAGTGGACACATGTACCATTGCAGCGCACTAGTTGACATTTCCTGGTTCGGCCCTGGGAACGAAATACAAACCCAGCAACCTTTTTGTAGTGAAAAAGGCACGAAAAAAGTTTTTGGCTATAGCACTGAAATGGCAATATGTGCGTTTTAGGCTTTTTAATATTTTATAGTGGACACATGTACCATTAAAGCGTATTAGTTGCCATTTCCTGGTTCGGTCCTGGGGATAAGATACACCCCCAGACAACTTTTTTTTAGAATAAAAGGCGCGCAAAAAAGTTTTTGGCCATAAAACTGAATTGGTAATATGTGCGTCTAAGAATTTTTGATATTTTATAGTGGACACATGTACCATTCCTGCGCACCAGTTGCCTTTTCTATTTCGGCCCTGGGAACGAAATACAAACCCAGCAAACTTTTTGTAATGAAAAAGGCGCGAAAAAAGTTTTTGGCTATAAAACTGAAATGGTAATATGTGCGTTTTAGGCTTTTTAATATTTTATATTGGATACACGCACCATTCCAGCGCACTAGTTGCCATTTCCTGGTTCGGCCATGGGAACGAAATACAAACCCAGCAAACTTTTTGTAATGAAAAAGGCGCGAAAATAGTTTTTGGCTATAAAACTGAAATAGTAATATGCGCGACTTAACATTTTTAATATTTTATAGTGGACACATGTACCATTCCAGCGCACGAGTTGCCTTTTCTATTTCGGCCCTGGGAACGAAGTACAAACCCAGCAAACTTTTTGTAGTGAAAAAGGCGCGAAAAAAGTTTTTGGCTATAAAACTGAAATGGCAATATGTGCGTTTTAGGCTTTTTAATATTTTATAGTGGACACATGTACCATTCCAAGGCACCAGTTGCCTTTTCTATTTCGGCCCTGGGAACGAAATACAAACCCAGCAACCTTTTTGTAGTAAAAAAGGCGCGAAAAAATTTTTGGCCATAAAACTGAAATGGTAATATGTGCGTTTTAGGCTTTTTAAGATTTTTTAGTGGACACATGTACCATTGCAGCGCACTAGTTGCCATTTCCTGGTTCGGCCCTGGGAACGAAATACAAACCCAGCAACCTTTTTGTAGTAAAAAAAGGGCGAAAAAAGTTTTTAGCCATAAAAATGAAATGGTAATATGTGCGTCTAAGGATTTTTGATATTTTATAGTGGACACATGTACCATTCCAGCGCACTAGTTGCCATTTCCTGGTTCGGCCCTGGGAACGAAATACAAACCCAGCAAACTTTTTGTAGTGAAAAGGCGCGAAAAAAGTTTTTGGCTATAAAACTGAAATAGTTACATGTGCGTCTAAGAATTTTTAATATTTATTTATACATTTTAGCGCACCAGTTGCCACTTCCTGGTTCGGCCCTAGGGACGAAATACAAATCCAGCAAACTTTTTGTTATGAAAAAGGCGCGAAAAAGTTTTTGGCTATAAAACTGAAATAGTTACATGTGCGTCTAAGAAATTTTGATATTTTATAGTGGACACATGTACCATTTAAGCTAACCAGTTGTAATTTCTTGGCTCGGCCCTGGGATCGAAAAACAAACCTAGCAAACTTTTTGTAATGAAAAAGGCGCGAAAAAAGTTTTTGGCCATAAAACTGAAATGGTAATATGCGCGTATCAGTATTTTTTATAGTTTATAGTGGACACATGTACCATTCCAAGGCGCCAGTTGCGTTTTCTATTTCTGCCCTGAGAACGAAATACAAACCCAGCAACCTTTTTGTAGAAAAAAAGGCGCGAAAAAAGTTTTTGGCCATAAAACTGAAATGGTAATATGTGCGTTTTAGGCTTTTTAATATTTTATAGTGGACACATGTACCATTCCAGCGCACTAGTTGTCATTTCCTAGTTCGGCCCTAGGGACGAAATACAAACCCAGCAAACTTTTTGTAGTGAAAAATGCGCGAAAAAAGTGTTTGGCTGTAAAACTGAAATAATAACATGTGCGTCGAAGAATTTTTGATATTTTATAGTGGACACATGTACCATTTTAGCGCTCCAGTTGTAATTTCTTGGCTCGGTCCTGGGGACGAAATACAAACCCAGCAACCTTTTTGTAGTAAAAAAAGGGCGAAAAAAGTTTTTAGCCATAAAATTGAAATGGTAATATGTGCGTCTAAGGATTTTTGATATTTTATAGTGGACGCATGTAACATTTCAGCGCACCAGTTGTCATTTCCTGGATCAGCCCTGGGAACCAAATATACACCCAGCAAAATTTTTATAGGTAAAAAGGCGCGAAAAAAGTTTTTGCCATAAAACTGAAATGGTAATATGTGTGTTTTAGGCTTTTTAATATTTTATAGTAGACATATGTACCATTTCAGCGCACCAGTTGTTATTTCTTGGCTCGGCCCTGGGGACGAAAAAAACCCAGCAACCTTTTGTAGTGAAAAAGGCGCGAAAAAAGTTTTTAGCCATTAAACTGAAATGGTAATATGTGCGTCTAAAAATTTTTGATATTTTATAGTGCACACATGTACCATTCCAGCGCACTAGTTGTCATTTTCTTGTTCGGCCCTAGGGACGAAATACAAACCCAGCAAACTTTTTGTAGTGAAAAAGGCGCGAAAAAAGTTTTTGCCATAAAACTGAAATGGTAATATGTGCGTTTTAGGCTTTTTAATATTTTATAGTGGACACATGTACCATTCCAGCGCACTAGTTGTCATTTCCTAGTTCGGCCCTAGGGACGAAATACAAACCCAGCAAACTTTTTGTAGTGAAAAATGCGCGAAAAAAGTGTTTGGCTGTAAAACTGAAATAATAACATGTGCGTCGAAGAATTTTTTATATTTTATAGTGGACACATGTCCCATTTCAGCGCACCAGTTGTAACTTCCTGGCTCGGCCCTGGGAACGAAATACACACACTGAAAACTTTTTATAGGTAAAAAGGCGCGAAAAAAGTTTTTGCCATAAAACTGAAATAGTTACATGTGCGTCTAAGAATTTTTAATATTTTATAGTGAGCACATGTACCATTCCAGCGCACCAGTTGCCACTTCCTGGTTCGGTCCTAGGGACGAAATACAAATCCAGCAAACTTTTTGTAGTGAAAAAAGCGCGAAAAAGTTTTTGGCTATATAACTGAAATAGTAATATGTGCGTCAAAGAATTTTTGATATTTTATAGTGGACACATGTACCATTTAAGCTAACCAGTTGTAATTTCTTGGCTCGGCCCTGGGAACGAAAACCAAATCTAGCAAACTTTTTGTAATGAAAAAGGCGCGAAAAAAGTTTTTGGCCATAAAACTGAAATGGTAATATGCGCGTCTTAGAATTTTTTATAGTTTATAGTGGACACATGTACCATTCTAAGGCACCAGTTGCGTTTTCTATTTCAGCCCTGGGAACGAAATACAAACCCAGCAACCTTTTTGTAGTGAAAAAGGCGCGAAAAAAGTTTTTGGCCATAAAACTGAAATGGTAATATGTGCGTTTTAGGCTTTTTAATATTTTATATTGAATACATGTACCATTCCAGCGCACTAGTTGCCATTTCCTGGTTCGCCCTAGGGACGAAATACAAATCCAGCAAACTTTTTGTAGTGAAAAAGGCGCGAAAATAGTTTTTGGCTATAAAACTGAAATAGTAATGTGTGCGTCTAAGAATTTTTGATATTTTATAGTGGACACATGTACCATTCCAGCGCACTAGTTGCCATTTCCTGGTTCGGCCCTAGGGACGAAATACAAATCCAGCAAACTTTTTATAGGTAAAAAGGCGCGAAAAAACTTTTTGGCTATAAAACTGAAATAGTTACATTTATGCGTCTAAGAATTTTTAATATTTTATAGTGAGCACATGTACCATTCCAGCGCACAGTTGCCACTTCCTGGTTCGGCCCTAGGGACGAAATACAAATCCAGCAAACTTTTTGTAGTGAAAAAGGCGCGAAAAAAGTTTTTGGCCATAAAACTAAATTGGTAATATGTGCGTCTAACAATTTTTGATATTTTATAGTGGACACATGTACCATTCCAGCGCACCAGTTTCCTTTTCTATTTCGGCCCTGGGAACGAAATACAAACCCAGCAAACTTTTTGTAGTGAAAAAAGCGCGAAAAAAGTTTTTGGCTATAAAACTGAAATAGTAATATGTGCGTCTAAGAATTTTTAATATTTTATAGTGAGCAGATGTACCATGCCAGCGCACCAGTTGCCACTTCCTGGTTCGGCCCTAGGGACGAAATACAAATCCAGCAAACTTTTTGTAGTGAAAAAGGCGCGAAAAAAGTTTTTGGCCATAAAACTGAAATGGTAATATGTGCGTTTTAGGCTTTTTAATATTTTATAGTGGACACATGTACCATTCCAGCGCACTAGTTGTCATTTCCTTGTTCGGCCCTAGGGACGAAATACAAACCCAGCAAACTTTTTGTAGTGAAAAATGCGCGAAAAAAGTGTTTGGCTGTAAAACTGAAATAATAACAAGTGCGTCGAAGAATTTTTGATATTTTATAGTGGACACATGTACCATTTTAGCGCTTCAGTTTTAATTTCTTGGCTCGGTCCTGGGGACGAAAGACAAACCCAGCAACCTTTTTGTAGTAAAAAAAGGGCGAAAAAAGTTTTTAGCCATAAAATTGAAATGGTAATATGTGCGTCTAAGGATTTTTGATATTTTATAGTGGACACATGTCCACTATACATAGTATACACAGTTGTAACTTCCTAGTTCGGCCCTGGGAACGAAATACACACCCAGCAAACTTTTTATAGGTAAAAAGGCGCGAAAAAAGTTTTTGCCATAAAACTGAAATGGCAATATGTGCGTTTTAGACTTTTTAAGATTTTTTAGTGGACACATGTACCATTGCAGCGCACTAGTTGCCATTTCCTGGTTCGGCCCTGGGAACGAAATACAAACCCAGCAACCTTTTTGTAGTAAAAAAAGGGCGAAAAAAGTTTTTAGCCATAAAAATGAAATGGTAATATGTGCGTCTAAGGATTTTTGATATTTTATAGTGGACACATGTACCATTTCAGCGCAGCAGTTGTAACTTCCTAGTTCGGCCCTGGGAACGAAATACACACCCAGCAAACTTTTTATAGGTAAAAAGGCGCGAAAAAAGTTTTTGCCATAAAACTGAAATGGCAATATGTGCGTTTTAGGCTTTTTAAGATTTTTTAGTGGACACATGTACCATTGCAGCACACTAGTTGCCATTTCCTGGTTCTGCCCTGGGAACGAAATACAAACCCAGCAACCTTTTTGTAGTGAAAAAGGCACGAAAAAAGTTTTTGGCTATAAAACTGAAATAGTAATATGTTCGTTTTACGCTTTTTAAAATTTTTTAGTGGAGTTATGTACCATTGCAGCGCACTAGTTGCCATTTCCTGGTTCGGCCCTGGGAACCAAATACACACCCAGCAAACTTTTTATGGGTAAAAAGGCAGGAAAAAAGTTTTTGCCATAAAACTGAAATGGTAATATGTTCGTTTTAGGCTTTTTAAGATTTTTTAGTGGACACATGTACCATTGCAGCGCACTAGTTGCCATTTCCTGGTTCGGCCCTGGGAACGAAATACAAACCCAGCAACCTTTTTGTAGTGAAAAAGGCACGAAAAAAGTTTTTGGCTATAAAACTGAAATAGTAATATGTTCGTTTTAGGCTTTTTAACATTTTTTAGTGGAGACATGTACCATTGCAGCGCACTAGTTGCCATTTCCTGGTTCGGCCCTGGGAACCAAATACACACCCAGCAAACTTTTTGTAGTGAAAAAGGCGCGAAAAAAGTTTTTGGCTATAAAACTGAAATAGTAATATGTGCGTCTAAGAATTTTTAATATTTTATAGTGAGCACATGTACCATTCCAGCGCACCAGTTGCTACTTCCTGTTTCGGCCCTAGGGACGAAATACAAATCCAGCAAACTTTTTGTAGTGAAAAAGGCGCGAAAAAGTTTTTGGCTATAAAACTTAAATAGTAATATGTGCGTCTAAGAATTTTTGATATTTTATAGTGGACACATGTACCATTTAAGCTAACCAGTTGTAATTTCTTGGCTCGGCCCTGGGAACGAAAAACAAACCTAGCAAACTTTTTGTAATGAAAAAGGCGCGAAAAAAGTTTTTGGCCATAAAACTGAAATGGTAATATGCGCGTCTTAGAATTTTTTATAGTTTATAATGGACACATGTACCATTCCAAGGCACCAGTTGCGTTTTCTATTTCGGCCCTGGGAACGAAATACAAACCCAGCAACCTTTTTGTAGTGAAAAAGGCGCGAAAAAAGTTTTTGGCCATAAAACTGAAATGGTAATATGCGCGTCTTAGAATTTTAGATATTTTATAGTGGACACATGTACCATTCCAGCGCACTAGTTGCCATTTCCTGGATCGGCCCTAGGGACGAAATACAAATCCAGCAAACTTTTTGTAGTGAAAAGGCGCGAAAAAAGTTTTTGGCCATAAAACTGAAATGGTAATATGCGCGTATCAGTATTTTTTATAGTTTAAAGTGGACACATGTACCATTCCAAGGCGCCAGATGTCATTTCCTAGTTCGGCCCTAGGGACGAAATACAAACCCAGCAAACTTTTTGTAGTGAAAAATGCGCGAAAAAAGTGTTTGGCTGTAAAACTGAAATAATAACATGTGCGTCGAAGAATTTTTGATATTTTATAGTGGACACATGTACCATTTCAGCGTTCCAGTTGTAATTTCTTGGCTCGGTCCTGGGGACGAAATACAAACCCAGCAACCTTTTTGTAGTAAAAAAAGGGCGAAAAAAGTTTTTAGCCATAAAATTGAAATGGTAATATGTGCGTCTAAGGATTTTTGATATTTTATAGTGGACACATGTAACATTTCAGCGCACCAGTTGTAACTTCCTGGCTCGGCCCTGGGAACGAAATACACACCCAGCAAACTTTTTATAGGTAAAAAGGCGCGAAAAAAGTTTTTGCCATAAAACTGAAATGGTAATATGTGTGTTTTAGGCTTTTTAATATTTTATAGTAGACATATGTACCATTTCAGCGCACCAGTTGTTATTTCTTGGCTCGGCCCTGGGGACGAAAAAAACCCAGCAACCTTTTGTAGTGAAAAAGGCGCGAAAAAAGTTTTTAGCCATTAAACTGAAATGGTAATATGTGCGTCTAAACATTTTTGATATTTTATAGTGCACACATGTCCCATTTCAGCGCACCAGTTGTAACTTCCTGGCTCGGCCCTGGGAACGAAATACACACCCAGCAAACTTTTTATAGGTAAAAAGGCGCGAAAAAAGTTTTTGCCATAAAACTGAAATAGTTACATGTGCGTCTAAGAATTTTTAATATTTTATAGTAAGCACATGTACCATTCCAGCGCACCAGTTGCCACTTCCTAGTTCGGCCCTAGGGACGAAATACAAATCCAGCAAACTTTTTGTAGTGAAAAAGGCGCGAAAAAAGTTTTTGGCCATAAAACTGAAATGGTAATATGCGCGTTTTAGAATTTTTGATATTTTATAGTGGACACATGTACCATTCCAGCGCACTAGTTGCCATTTCCTGGTTCGGCCCTAGGGACGAAATACAAATCCAGCAAACTTTTTGTAGTGAAAAGGCGCGAAAATAGTTTTTGGCCATAAAACTGAAATGGTAATATGCGCGTATCAGTATTTTTTATAGTTTATAGTGGACACATGTACCATTCCAAGGCGCCAGTTGTCATTTCCTAGTTCGGCCCTAGGGACGAAATACAAACCCAGCAAACTTTTTGTAGTGAAAAATGCGCGAAAAAATTGTTTGGCTGTAAAACTGAAATAATAACATGTGCGTCGAAGAATTTTTGATATTTTATAGTGGACACATGTACCATTTCAGCGTTCCAGTTGTAATTTCTTGGCTCGGTCCTGGGGACGAAATACAAACCCAGCAACCTTTTTGTAGTAAAAAAAGGGCGAAAAAAGTTTTTAGCCATAAAATTGAAATGGTAATATGTGCGTCTAATTATTTTTGATATTTTATAGTGGACACATGTAACATTTCAGCGCACCAGTTGTCATTTCCTGGATCAGCCCTGGGAACCAAATATACACCCAGCAAAATTTTTATAGGTAAAAAGGCGCGAAAAAAGTTTTTGCCATAAAACTGAAATGGTAATATGTGTGTTTTAGGCTTTTTAATATTTTATAGTAGACATATGTACCATTTCAGCGCACCAGTTGTTATTTCTTGGCTCGGCCCTGGGGACGAAAAAAACCCAGCAACCTTTTGTAGTGAAAAAGGCGCGAAAAAAGTTTTTAGCCATTAAACTGGAATGGTAATATGCGCGTCTTAGAATTTTTTATAGTTTATAATGGACACATGTACCATTCCAAGGCACCAGTTGCGTTTTCTATTTCGGCCCTGGGAACGAAATACAAACCCAGCAACCTTTTTGTAGTGAAAAAGGCGCGAAAAAAGTTTTTGGCCATTAAACTGAAATGGTAATATGCGCGTATCAGAATTTTTGATATTTTATAGTGGACACATGTACCATTCCAGCGCACTAGTTGCTATTTCCTGGTTCGACCCTAGGGACGAAATACAAATCCAGCAAACTTTTTGTAGTGAAAAAGGCGCGAAAAAAGTTTTTGGCCATAAAACTGAAATGGTAATATGCGCGTCTTAGAATTTTTTATAGTTTATAATGGACACATGTACCATTCCAAGGCACCAGTTGCGTTTTCTATTTCGGCCCTGGGAACGAAATACAAACCCAGCAACCTTTTTGTAGTGAAAAAGGCGCGAAAAAAGTTTTTGGCCATAAAACTGAAATGGTAATATGCGCGTATCAGAATTTTTGATATTTTATAGTGGACACATGTACCATTCCAGCGAACTAGTTGCCATTTCCTGGTTCGGCCTTAGGGACGAAATACAAATCCAGCAAACTTTTTGTAGTGAAAAAGGCGCTAAAATAGTTTTTGGCTATAAAACTGAAATAGTAATGTGTGCGTCTAAGAATTTTTGATATTTTATAGTGAGCACATATACCATTCCAACGCAACAGTTGTAACTTCTTGGCTCGTGCCTGGGGACGAAATAAAAACCCAGCAACCTTTTTGTAGTGAAAAAAGGGTGAAAAAAGTTTTTAGCCATAAAATTGAAATGGTAATATGTGCGTCTAACGATTTTTGATATTTTATACTGGACACATGTAACATTTCAGCGCACCAGTTTTCATTTCCTGGATCAGCCCTGGGAACGAAATATACACCCAGCAAAATTTTTATAGGTAAAAAGGCGCGAAAAAAGTTTTTGCCATAAAACTGAAATGGTAATATGTGTGTTTTAGGCTTTTTAATATTTTATAGTAGACACATGTACCATTTCAGCGCACCAGTTGTTATTTCTTGGCTCGGCCCTGGGGACGAAAAAAACTTAGCAACCTTTTGTAGTGAAAAAGGCGTGAAAAAAGTTTTTAGCCATTAAACTGAAATTGTAATATGTGCGTCTAAAAATTTTTGATATTTTATAGTGCACACATGTACCATTTCAGCGCACCAGTTGTAACTTCCTGGTTCGGCCCTGCGAACGAAATACACACCCAGCATACTTTTTATAGGTAAAAAGGCGCGAAAAAACTTTTTGGCTGTAAAACTGAAATAGTTACATGTGCGTCTAAGAATTTTTAATATTTTATAGTGAGCACATATACCATTCCAGCGCACCAGATGCCACTTCCTGTTTCGGCCCTAGGGACGAAATACAAATCCAGCAAACTTTTTGTAGTGAAAAAGGCGCGAAAAAGTTTTTGGCTATAAAACTTAAATAGTTACATGTGCGTCTAAGAATTTTTAATATTTTATAGTGAGCACATGTACCATTCCAGCGCACCAGTTGCCACTTCCTGGTTCGGCCCTAGGGACGAAATACAAATCCAGCAAACTTTTTGTAGTAAAAAAAGCGCGAAAAAGTTTTTGGCTGTATAACTGAAATAGTAATATGTGCGTCAGAGAATTTTTGATATTCTATAGTGGACACATGTACCATTTAAGCTAACCAGTTGTAATTTCTTGGCTCGGCCCTGGGAACGAAAACCAAATCTAGCAAACTTTTTGTAATGAAAAAGGCGCGAAAAAAGTTTTTGGCCATATAACTGAAATGGTAATATGCGCGTCTTAGAATTTCTTATAGTTTATAGTGGACACATGTACCATTCTAAGGCACCAGTTGCGTTTTCTATTTCGGCCCTGGGAACGAAATACAAACCCAGCAAACTTTTTGTAGTGAAAAAGGCGCGAAAAAAGTTTTTGGCCATAAAACTGAAATGGTTATATGTGCGTTTTAGGTTTTTTAATATTTTATAGTGGACACATGTACCATTCCAGCGCACTAGTTGCCATTTCCTAGTTCGGCCCTAGGGACGAAATACAAATCCAGCAAACTTTTTGTAGTGAAAAAGGCGCGAAAATAGTTTTTGGCTATAAAACTGAAATAGTAATGTGTGCGTCTAAGAATTTTTGATATTTTATAGTGGACATATGTACCATTCCAGCGCACTAGTTGCCATTTCCTGGTTCGGACCTGGGGATAAGATACACCCCCAGCAAGCTTTTTTTTAGAGTAAAAGGCGCGAAAAAAGTTTTTGGCCATAAAACTGAAATAGTAATATGTGCGTCTAAGAATTTTTAATATTTTATAGTGAGCACATGTACCATTCCAGCGCACCAGTTGCCACTTCCTGGTTCGGCCCTAGGGACGAAATACAAATCCAGCAAACTTTTTGTACTGAAAAAGGCGCGAAAAAGTTTTTGGCTATAAAACTGAAATAGTAATATGTTCGTTTTACGCTTTTTAAAATTTTTTAGTGGAGTTATGTACCATTGCAGCGCACTAGTTGCCATTTCCTGGTTCGGCCCTGGGAACCAAATACACACCCAGCAAACTTTTTATGGGTTAAAAGGCAGGAAAAAAGTTTTTGCCATAAAACTGAAATGGTAATATGTTCGTTTTAGGCTTTTTAAGATTTTTTAGTGGACACATGTACCATTGCAGCGCACTAGTTGCCATTTCCTGGTTCGGCCCTGGGAACAAAATACAAACCCATCAACCTTTTTGTAGTGAAAAAGGCACGAAAAAAGTTTTTGGCTATAAAACTGAAATAGTAATATGTTCGTTTTAGGCTTTTTAACATTTTTTAGTGAAGCCATGTACCATTGCAGCGCACTAGTTGCCATTTCCTGGTTCGGCCCTGGGAACGAAATACAAACCCAGCAAACTTTTTGTAGTGAAAAAGGCGCGAAAAAAGTTTTTGGCTATAAAACTGAAATAGTAATAAGTTCGTTTTAGGCTTTTTAACATTTTTTAGTGGAGCCATGTACCATTGCAGCGCACTAGTTGCCATTTCCTGGTTCGGCCCTGGGAACGAAATACAAACCCAGCAAACTTTTTGTAGTGAAAAAGGCGCGAAAAAAGTTTTTGGCTATAAAACTGAAATAGTAATATGTGCGTCTAAGAATTTTTAATATTTTATAGTGAGCACATGTACCATTCCAGCGCACCAGTTGCCACTTCCTGTTTCGGCCCTAGGGACGAAATACAAATCCAGCAAACTTTTTGTAGTGAAAAAGGCGCGAAAAAGTTTTTGGCTATAAAACTTAAATAGTTACATGTGCGTCTAAGAATTTTTAATATTTTATAGTGAGCACATGTACCATTCCAGCGCACCAGTTGCCACTTCCTGGTTCGGCCCTAGGGACGAAATACAAATCCAGCAAACTTTTTGTAGTGAAAAAAGCGCGAAAAAGTTTTTGGCTATATAACTGAAATAGTAATATGTGCGTCAAAGAATTTTTGATATTTTATAGTGGACACATGTACCATTTAAGCTAACCAGTTGTAATTTCTTGGCTCGGCCCTGGGAACGAAAACCAAATCTAGCAAACTTTTTGTAATGAAAAAGGCGCGAAAAAAGTTTTTGGCCATAAAACTGAAATGGTAATATGTGCGTTTTAGGCTTTTTATTATTTTATAGTGGACACATGTCCCATTCCAGCGCACTAGTTGCCATTTCCTGGTTCGGCCCTGGGAACGAAATACACACCCAGCAAACTTTTTATAGGTAAAAAGGCAGGAAATAAGTTTTTGCTTTAAAACTGAAATGGTAATATGTTCGTTTTAGGCTCTTCAAGATTTTTTAGTGGACACATGTACCATTGCATCGCACTAGTTGCCATTTCCTGGTTCGGCCCTGGGAACGAAATACAAACCCAGCAACCTTTTTTTAGTGAAAAAGGCACGAAAAAAGTTTTTGGCTATAAAACTGAAATAGTAATATGTTCGTTGTAGGCTTTTTATTATTTTATAGTGGACACATGTCCCATTCCAGCGCACTAGTTGCCATTTCCTGGTTCGGCCCTGGGAACGAAATACACACCCAGCAAACTTTTTATAGGTAAAAAGGCAGGAAATAAGTTTTTGCTTTAAAACTGAAATGGTAATATGTTCGTTTTAGGCTCTTCAAGATTTTTTAGTGGAGACATGTATCATTGCAGCGCACTAGTTGCCATTTCCTGGTTCGGCCCTGGGAACGAAATACAAACCCAGCAAACTTTTTGTAGTGAAAAAGGCGCGAAAAAAGTTTTTGGCTATAAAACTGAAATTGTTACATGTGCGTCTAAGAATTTTTAATATTTTATAGTGAGCACATGTACCATTCCAGCGCTCCAGTTCCCACTTCCTGGTTCGGCCCTAGGGACGAAATACAAATCCAGCAAACTTTTTGTAGTGAAAAAGGCGCGAAAAAGTTTTTGGCTATAAAACTTAAATAGTAATATGTGCGTCTAAGAATTTTTGATATTTTATAGTGGACACATGTACCATTTAAGCTAACCAGTTGTAATTTCTTGGTTCGGCCCTGGGAACGAAAAACAAACCTAGCAAACTTTTTTTAATGAAAAAGGCGCGAAAAAAGTTTTTGGCCATAAAACTGAAATGGTAATATGCCCGTCTTAGAATTTTTTATAGTTTATAATGGACACATGTACCATTCCAAGGCACAAGTTGCGTTTTCTATTTCGGCCCTGGGAACGAAATACAAACCCAGCAACCTTTTTGTAGTGAAAAAGGCGCGAAAGAAGTTTTTGGCCATAAAACTGAAATGGTAATATGCGCGTCTTAGAATTTTTGATATTTTATAGTGGACGCATGTACCATTCCAGCGCACTAGTTGCCATTTCCTGGTTCGGCCTTAGGGACGAAATACAAATCCAGCAAACTTTTTGTAGTGAAAAAGGCGCGAAAATAGTTTTTGGCTATAAAACTGAAATAGTAATGTGTGCGTCTAAGAATTTTTGATATTTTATAGTGGACACATGTACCATTCCAACGCAACAGTTGCCACTTCCTAGTTCGGCCTTAGGGACGAAAAACAAATCCAGCAAACTTTTTGTAGTGAAAAAGGCGCGAAAATAGTTTTTGGCTATAAAACTGAAATAGTAATGTGTGCGTCTAAGAATTTTTGATATTTTATAGTGGACACATGTACCATTCCAACGCAACAGTTGCCACTTCCTAGTTCGGCCCTAGGGACGAAATACAAACCCAGCAAACTTTTTGTAGTGAAAAATGCGCGAAAAAAGTGTTTGGCTGTAAAACTGAAATAATAACATGTGCGTCTAAGAATTTTTGATATTTTATAGTGGACACATGTACCATTTCAGCGCACCAATTGTTTTTTCTTGGCTCGGTCCTGAGGACGAAATACAAACCCAGCAACCTTTTTGTAGTGAAAAAAGGGCGAAAATAGTTTTTGGCTATAAAACTGAAAAAATAATGTGTGCGTCTAAGAATTTTTGATATTTTATAGTGGACACATGTACCATTCCAACGCAACAGTTGCCACTTCCTAGTTCGGCCTTAGGGACGAAAAACAAATCCAGCAAACTTTTTGTAGTGAAAAAGGCGCGAAAATAGTTTTTGGCTATAAAACTGAAATAGTAATGTGTGCGTCTAAGAATTTTTGATATTTTATAGTGGACACATGTACCATTCCAACGCAACAGTTGCGACTTCCTAGTTCGGCCCTTGGGACGAAATACAAACCCAGCAAACTTTTTGTAGTGAAAAATGCGCGAAAAAAGTGTTTGGCTGTAAAACTGAAATAATAACATGTGCGTCTAAGAATTTTTTATATTTTATAGTGGACACATGTACCATTTCAGCGCACCAATTGTAATGTCTTGGCTCGGTCCTGAGGACGAAATACAAACACAGCAACCTTTTTGTAGTGAAAAAAGGGCGAAAAAGTTTTTAGCCATAAAATTGAAATGGTAATATGTGGGTCTAAGGATTTTTGATATTTTATAGTGGACACATGTAACATTTCAGCGCACCAGTTGTAATTTCCTGGTTCGGCCCTGGGAACGAAATACACACCCAGCAAACTTTTTATGGGTAAAAAGGCGCGAAAAAACTTTTTGCCATAAAACTGAAATGGCAATATGAGCGTTTTAGGCTTTTTAATATTTTATGGTGGACACATGTATAATTCAAGCGTATTAGTTGCCATTTCCTGGTTCGGTCCTGGGGACAAGATACACCCCCAGCAAACTTTTTTTTAGAGTAAAAGGCGCGAAAAAAGTTTTTGGCCATAAAACTGAAATGGTAATATGTGCGTCTAAGAATTTTTGATATTTTATAGTGGACACATGTACCATTGCAGCGCACTAGTTGCCATTTCCTGGTTCGGCCCTGGGAACGAAATACAACCCCAGAAACCTTTTTTTAGTGAAAAAGGCACGAAAAAGTTTTTGGCTATAAAACTGAAATAGTAATATGTTCGTTTTAGGCTTTTTAACATTTTTTAGTGGAGACATGTACCATTGCAGCGCACTACTTGCCATTCCCTTAGGTTTTTAGCCATAAAATTGAAATGGTAATATGTGCGTCTAACGATTTTTGATATTTTATACTGGACACATGTAACATTTCAGCGCACCAGTTTTCATTTCCTGGATCAGCCCTGGGAACGAAATATACACCCAGCAAAATTTTTATAGGTAAAAAGGCGCGAAAAAAGTTTTTGCCATAAAACTGAAATGGTAATATGTGTGTTTTAGGCTTTTTAATATTTTATAGTAGACACATGTACCATTTCAGCGCACCAGTTGTTATTTCTTGGCTCGGCCCTGGGGACGAAAAAAACTTAGCAACCTTTTGTAGTGAAAAAGGCGCGAAAAAAGTTTTTAGCCATTAAACTGAAATGGTAATATGTGCGTCTAAATATTTTTGATATTTTATAGTGCACACATGTACTATTTCAGCGCACCAGTTGTAACTTCCTGGTTCGGCCCTGCGAACGAAATACACACCCAGCATACTTTTTATAGGTAAAAAGGCGCGAAAAAACTTTTTGGCTGTAAAACTGAAATAGTTACATGTGCGTCTAAGAATTTTTAATATTTTATAGTGAGCACATGTACCATTCCAGCGCACCAGTTGCCACTTCCTGTTTCGGCCCTAGGGACGAAATACAAATCCAGCAAACTTTTTGTAGTGAAAAAGGCGCGAAAAAGTTTTTGGCTATAAAACTTAAATAGTTACATGTGCGTCTAAGAATTTTTAATATTTTATAGTGAGCACATGTACCATTCCAGCGCACCAGTTGCCACTTCCTGGTTCGGCCCTAGGGACGAAATACAAATCCAGCAAACTTTTTGTAGTGAAAAAAGCGCGAAAAAGTTTTTGGCTATATAACTGAAATAGTAATATGTGCGTCAAAGAATTTTTGATATTCTATAGTGGACACATGTACCATTTAAGCTAACCAGTTGTAATTTCTTGGCTCGGCCCTGGGAACGAAAACCAAATCTAGCAAACTTTTTGTAATGAAAAAGGCGCGAAAAAAGTTTTTGGCCATAAAACTGAAATGGTAATATGCGCGTCTTAGAATTTTTTATAGTTTATAGTAGACACATGTACCATTCCAGCGCACCAGTTGCCACTTCCTGTTTCGGCCCTGGGAACGAAATACAAACCCAGCAAACTTTTTGTAGTGAAAAAGGCGCGAAAAAAGTTTTTGGCCATAAAACTGAAATAGTAATATGTTCGTTTTACGCTTTTTAAAATTTTTTAGTGGAGTTATGTACCATTGCAGCGCACTAGTTGCCATTTCCTGGTTCGGCCCTGGGAACCAAATACACACCCAGCAAACTTTTTATGGGTTAAAAGGCAGGAAAAAAGTTTTTGCCATAAAACTGAAATGGTAATATGTTCGTTTTAGGCTTTTTAAGATTTTTTAGTGGACACATGTACCATTGCAGCGCACTAGTTGCCATTTCCTGGTTCGGCCCTGGGAACAAAATACAAACCCATCAACCTTTTTGTAGTGAAAAAGGCACGAAAAAAGTTTTTGGCTATAAAACTGAAATAGTAATATGTTCGTTTTAGGCTTTTTAACATTTTTTAGTGGAGCCATGTACCATTGCAGCGCACTAGTTGCCATTTCCTGGTTCGGCCCTGGGAACGAAATACAAACCCAGCAAACTTTTTGTAGTGAAAAAGGCGCGAAAAAAGTTTTTGGCTATAAAACTGAAATAGTAATATGTTCGTTTTAGGCTTTTTAACATTTTTTAGTGGAGCCATGTACCATTGCAGCGCACTAGTTGCCATTTCCTGGTTCGGCCCTGGGAACGAAATACAAACCCAGCAAACTTTTTGTAGTGAAAAAGGCGCGAAAAAAGTTTTTGGCTATAAAACTGAAATAGTAATATGTGCGTCTAAGAATTTTTAATATTTTATAGTGAGCACATGTACCATTCCAGCGCACCAGTTGCCACTTCCTGTTTCGGCCCTAGGGACGAAATACAAATCCAGCTAACTTTTTGTAGTGAAAAAGGCGCGAAAAAGTTTTTGGCTATAAAACTTAAATAGTTACATGTGCGTCTAAGAATTTTTAATATTTTATAGTGAGCACATGTACCATTCCAGCGCACCAGTTGCCACTTCCTGGTTCGGCCCTAGGGACGAAATACAAATCCAGAAAACTTTTTGTAGTGAAAAAAGCGCGAAAAAGTTTTTGGCTATATAACTGAAATAGTAATATGTGCGTCAAAGAATTTTTGATATTTTATAGTGGACACATGTACCATTTAAGCTAACCAGTTGTAATTTCTTGGCTCGGCCCTGGGAACGAAAACCAAATCTAGCAAACTTTTTGTAATGAAAAAGGCGCGAAAAAAGTTTTTGGCCATAAAACTGAAATGGTAATATGTGCGTTTTAGGCTTTTTATTATTTTATAGTGGACACATGTCCCATTCCAGCGCATTAGTTGCCATTTCCTGGTTCGGCCCTGGGAACGAAATACACACCCAGCAAACTTTTTATAGGTAAAAAGGCAGGAAATAAGTTTTTGCTTTAAAACTGAAATGGTAATATGTTCGTTTTAGGCTCTTCAAGATTTTTTAGTGGACACATGTACCATTGCATCGCACTAGTTGCCATTTCCTGGTTCGGCCCTGGGAACGAAATACAAACCCAGCAACCTTTTTTTAGTGAAAAAGGCACGAAAAAAGTTTTTGGCTATAAAACTGAAATAGTAATATGTTCGTTGTAGGCTTTTTATTATTTTATAGTGGACACATGTCCCATTCCAGCGCACTAGTTGCCATTTCCTGGTTCGGCCCTGGGAACGAAATACACACCCAGCAAACTTTTTATAGGTAAAAAGGCAGGAAATAAGTTTTTGCTTTAAAACTGAAATGGTAATATGTTCGTTTTAGGCTCTTCAAGATTTTTTAGTGGAGACATGTATCATTGCAGCGCACTAGTTGCCATTTCCTGGTTCGGCCCTGGGAACGAAATACAAACCCAGCAAACTTTTTGTAGTGAAAAAGGCGCGAAAAAAGTTTTTGGCTATAAAACTGAAATTGTTACATGTGCGTCTAAGAATTTTTAATATTTTATAGTGAGCACATGTACCATTCCAGCGCTCCAGTTCCCACTTCCTGGTTCGGCCCTAGGGACGAAATACAAATCCAGCAAACTTTTTGTAGTGAAAAAGGCGCGAAAAAGTTTTTGGCTATAAAACTTAAATAGTAATATGTGCGTCTAAGAATTTTTGATATTTTATAGTGGACACATGTACCATTTAAGCTAACCAGTTGTAATTTCTTGGTTCGGCCCTGGGAACGAAAAACAAACCTAGCAAACTTTTTTTAATGAAAAAGGCGCGAAAAAAGTTTTTGGCCATAAAACTGAAATGGTAATATGCCCGTCTTAGAATTTTTTAAAGTTTATAATGGACACATGTACCATTCCAAGGCACAAGTTGCGTTTTTTATTTCGGCCCTGGGAACGAAATACAAACCCAGCAACCTTTTTGTAGTGAAAAAGGCGCGAAAGAAGTTTTTGGCCATAAAACTGAAATGGTAATATGCGCGTCTTAGAATTTTTGATATTTTATAGTGGACGCATGTACCATTCCAGCGCACTAGTTGCCATTTCCTGGTTCGGCCTTAGGGACGAAATACAAATCCAGCAAACTTTTTGTAGTGAAAAAGGCGCGAAAATAGTTTTTGGCTATAAAACTGAAATAGTAATGTGTGCGTCTAAGAATTTTTGATATTTTATAGTGGACACATGTACCATTCCAACGCAACAGTTGCCACTTCCTAGTTCGGCCTTAGGGACGAAAAACAAATCCAGCAAACTTTTTGTAGTGAAAAAGGCGCGAAAATAGTTTTTGGCTATAAAACTGAAATAGTAATGTGTGCGTCTAAGAATTTTTGATATTTTATAGTGGACACATGTACCATTCCAACGCAACAGTTGCCACTTCCTAGTTCGGCCCTAGGGACGAAATACAAACCCAGCAAACTTTTTGTAGTGAAAAATGCGCGAAAAAAGTGTTTGGCTGTAAAACTGAAATAATAACATGTGTGTCTAAGAATTTTTTATATTTTATAGTGGACACATGTACCATTTCAGCGCACCAATTGTAATGTCTTGGCTCGGTCCTGAGGACGAAATACAAACACAGCAACCTTTTTGTAGTGAAAAAAGGGCGAAAAAGTTTTTAGCCATAAAATTGAAATGGTAATATGTGGGTCTAAGGATTTTTGATATTTTATAGTGGACACATGTAACGTTTCAGCGCACCAGTTGTAATTTCCTGGTTCGGCCCTGGGAACGAAATACACACCCAGCAAACTTTTTATGGGTAAAAAGGCGCGAAAAAACTTTTTGCCATAAAACTGAAATGGCAATATGAGCGTTTTAGGCTTTTTAATATTTTATGGTGGACACATGTATAATTCAAGCGTATTAGTTGCCATTTCCTGGTTCGGTCCTGGGGACAAGATACACCCCCAGCAAACTTTTTTTTAGAGTAAAAGGCGCGAAAAAAGTTTTTGGCCATAAAACTGAAATGGTAATATGTGCGTCTAAGAATTTTTGATATTTTATAGTGGACACATGTACCATTGCAGCGCACTAGTTGCCATTTCCTGGTTCGGCCCTGGGAACGAAATACAACCCCAGAAACCTTTTTTTAGTGAAAAAGGCACGAAAAAGTTTTTGGCTATAAAACTGAAATAGTAATATGTTCGTTTTAGGCTTTTTAACATTTTTTAGTGGAGACATGTACCATTGCAGCGCACTACTTGCCATTCCCTGGTTCGGCCCTGGGAACGAAATACAAACCTAGCAACCTTTTTGTAGTGAAAAAAGGGCGAAAAAAGTTTTTAGCCATAAAATTGAAATGGTAATATGTGGGTCTAAGGATTTTTGATATTTTATAGTGGACACATGTACCATTCCAGCGCACTAGTTGCCATTTCCTGGTTCGGCCTTAGGGACGAAATACAAATCCAGCAAACTTTTTGTAGTGAAAAAGGCGCGAAAATAGTTTTTGGCTATAAAACTTAAATAGTAATATGTTCGTTTTAGGCTTTTTAACATTTTTTAGTGGAGCCATGTACCATTGCAGCGCACTAGTTGCCATTTCCTGGTTCGGCCCTGGGAACGAAATACAAACCCAGCAAACTTTTTGTAGTGAAAAAGGCGCGAAAAAAGTTTTTGGCTATAAAACTGAAATAGTAATATGTTCGTTTTAGGCTTTTTAACATTTTTTAGTGGAGCCATGTACCATTGCAGCGCACTAGTTGCCATTTCCTGGTTCGGCCCTGGGAACGAAATACAAACCCAGCAAACTTTTTGTAGTGAAAAAGGCGCGAAAAAAGTTTTTGGCTATAAAACTGAAATAGTAATATGTGCGTCTAAGAATTTTTAATATTTTATAGTGAGCACATGTACCATTCCAGCGCACCAGTTGCCACTTCCTGTTTCGGCCCTAGGGACGAAATACAAATCCAGCTAACTTTTTGTAGTGAAAAAGGCGCGAAAAAGTTTTTGGCTATAAAACTTAAATAGTTACATGTGCGTCTAAGAATTTTTAATATTTTATAGTGAGCACATGTTGTTGCGGGTAAAGCGGCCCAAGCTCAAGATAGCCAATGTGGATTTTAAACACAACAAGTGTAAGAATTTTAGAAAACTTTAATTCTTTATTCTTACGCTTTAATATGTTAAAATTCCTAAAATTATAAATAAATTCATTATACAAACTTACATACTAAACTGCTGATATACTAACTTTTATGTATGGCTACTCCAAGCGAAGCTTCGTAATCCTTATGACCTGAACGAATGAATATCTTAAATCTATGTAGGTGTTTTATATACTTATGTATGTGGTCTCGATTAAATATGGCCTCATAATTATACCGCGTGGAAAATTAAAAGGAATAATTGAACATTTTGCCATGCTCATCTCTCTACATATCGATAACAGTAATGTCATATCAGCGATTTATGAGTGGCGGTAACAGTAATGTCATATTAGCGATTTATGAGTGGCGGTAACAGTAATGTCATATTAGCGATTTATGAGTGGCGGTAACACTCCCCCACAGTATGGCGAGATTTCGAAGACTTACTCTACTTTCTTTCAGCCACGTCTAAAACCGCTAATTTTGCAGCAGGTCTTTCTAAAACGCCACAAACTGTCAAAACTTTTGCCTTTCGTACTTGTCCATCTTCGGATTTGGCAACTTCGATGACCTTTCCTTTTGGCCACACGTTTCTCGGGTTATTTGGATCGTCGCAGCTGCGCCATAAAAATCTTTGCGCATGGCATTCTTCATCGCGTATATAAATCTGATGGAACATTTGTTCGATGTCACCACAGATTGCAATTTGCCTTTGCCGAAAACGAAAAAGAATAGCTGCAAGAGAAGACAGCAAATCTGGCCCTTTGAGCAGCATAGAGTTAAGTGAAATACCATTTGCCTTCGCGGCCGCATCCCAAACTATTCTTGTTTTATTCGGTTTGTTTTTGTTAAATACCGGAAACATTGGTAAATACCATACATTTTGTTTATCATCTTCATTGTTTACTTTGGCTATGTAATTTCTTTCAAAATATTCAGAAATTGTTTTTTCGAAATGTTCAAACAACTCTTTATTTTTTCTTAGAGTTTTTTCGAGACAAATCAGTCGTCTCTTCGCCATATCAAAGCTTTGTGGAAGTGTAATATTGTCATATCGCCACAGCAAAGCTGTCTCGTAATGGCCATCGCATCTTTGTTTCGTATATGTTTCTAGCAAACTTAATGCCCTTTGGTCATCTTTTCCAAGAGCTGGAGTATAGTTACTTATCCCTGCTAACTCAGTTGTATAAAACTGTTTGAGTAAGTGAGTAAGAATTTGGTCGTTTTCACCTTTACACTCGCAAGAGTAAAAATTATATTGAATTTGGGCCTTTTCTCCAACACTGGAGTTGCCACATATTAGCCAGCCGAGGCGAGTATGTAAAGCGACGGGTTCGTTTTTCTTGCCTTCTTTAACACGAGTTGGCACACATAATTTCAAGTTATTTAATCCTAAAAGTACATCTGGTACAGCATTTTCAAAATCAGCGATGGGTAGCCCTTTAAGGTGCGGAAATTTTTTACATAACTTTTTATAATTAAAGCTCTGACTCGGAAGCGATAGTTGTTTAACCGTACGAACAGAAATAGAAATTTCAGTTTTATTCATACCTGAAATTTTCATTGAGACTATTTTTGAGTCTTCTTCGTTGCGACCTATTTCACCTGTCCATTTCAAGCATAGAGGTTGTGACTCACCATTTAAATCTAGTTTATTAATTAATTGTTCATTTACCAGACTTACAGACGAACCCTCGTCTATAAATGCAAAAGTATTAAAACGTTTATTATTGTTTCCGTATATTGTTATGGGTATAATTTTAAATAAGATTTCATTGCATTCATTCCTATGGGCTGCATGTAAATTATCTCTTTTGCTTTTATTTTCAGTTTCTCTGGTAGCGTTTGTTTCTCTATCTTCAGTCATGGATTTATGCAGCAATGTATTATGTTTTATTTGACAATTATTTTCTCTGCAAACGATGCTGCTACTGCAAATACCGTAGTGACGTCGCAGGCACAGTTTACATAGATTGTACATTCTTACTAAGTTCCATCGCTCGCTTCTATTCGCAGCCAAGAATTTTTTACACTTCTCAACACTATTGCAGTTGCCAGGACACACTAAACAGATCTTTTTGTTTTGTTCTTCATGAGCATGCACATAAACGTTTTTTGGCTTACGCGAATACTGCTCTATTGACTTTGATGCGCTGCTGTCACTTTCTATATTTATGCTGCTTGCTGAGACACCGACTTCATATATCCAGTTAGCGAATTCAGTCAAACTAACTCTTTTGTTATTTTTTGCTAGTTTTATTTTTTGTTCACCCCAGTTAAGTTGAAAATGTGATGGCATTTTCATTATTAATTCATGTAATAAAGATGAATTGGTCAGTTCATTTATTAAACCACTGGCTTTAATTGTTGTTTCTAGGCCCTTTACTTCCACGGCGAAAGAGGTAATTGTGCTCAATTTATTTGTGTTCAGTGCTGGTAGTGATCTTATTCTATTTTTTAGTGAGTTTAATATTTTTTCCGGTTGTCCGAAAAGCAATTTTAGTGTAGATAGAGCACATGGTACACCCGATGGATGGATCAAAATATGTTTAACAGATCGAAGTGCTTCCCCCTTTAGAGAACTTTGAAGCCTGACAAGATTTTCAGCGTCTGTAAAACCACAGACTGCTGTCGACCAGTCATATGTGGCACTAAACAAGGGCCATTCTTCAGGAGTGCCGGTAAAAATTGGAAGCTCTTTTGGTACTGACTGCCGCGTGCTTATTTGTTGTTGCGAAAGCCTGTGAGAAGGTAATATAACAGGTTGGAGGTTTGATGGGTTCATGGAAAACGTTGAATCCATGTAACCAAATTGTACAGGTGTCTCTAATGTGTGATTTTCTGCATTTACGTTGTCTGAATTATTACATAAATTTGCCGTTGTCGGCTGGTTTTGGCAATATGGTTTAGTAGTGTTAGGCATTTCTTGCGTTGTTGTGGCTTGTGGTACAAATGTGTAAGGTGGCGTTTCAAACTGACGAGCTGCGGAAACTATATTTTGGTGTGCGGTTACAATAGCCGAAGTAGGGAGTTGGATTTGATTATCTAACCACTCATGTACAGATCTGACAGCTGAGTGTTTATTAACTGATTGTGCGTCCTCGAAGTCATCTACTGCTTGTTCGAGAATTTGGTATTTCTTTTTAATGAAATCTCTTTCAAGTTGTGTCTCTTCTTCTAGACGTCGTAGCTCAAGAGCTTGTCGGCGGGAGCGGGAAGCGGCCGAAGAGCCACTACGAATGGAAGAGGCAGAATCGATCGTGATTTGATGTTGTACCGTACAATTTTGGCAACTCCACGTAGGTTGGTCTTGATTGCTGCTGAGATTGACACATGGTAAATGAAAATTAAGATGGCACTTGCTGCATTTTATAAATTTTTCGTTGTCTGTGGACTTGTTGCAAATGTGACAGTTGTTCAGTGCAGGACTTAACTGAGTTGGTCGTTGACGACTTAGTGGTTGACCCTGTGAGGGAGTGGAAGGTTGCATTCTGTTAGGACTTACGTTTTAACACCCAAGATGATTCCTTCAAACGATCCGATGAGGCACATAAAAGAATTTTAATGTTGCGGGTAAAGCGGCCCAAGCTCAAGATAGCCAATGTGGATTTTAAACACAACAAGTGTAAGAATTTTAGAAAACTTTAATTCTTTATTCTTACGCTTTAATATGTTAAAATTCCTAAAATTATAAATAAATTCATTATACAAACTTACATACTAAACTGCTGATATACTAACTTTTATGTATGGCTACTCCAAGCGAAGCTTCGTAATCCTTATGACCTGAACGAATGAATATCTTAAATCTATGTAGGTGTTTTATATACTTATGTATGTGGTCTCGATTAAATATGGCCTCATAATTATACCGCGTGGAAAATTAAAAGGAATAATTGAACATTTTGCCATGCTCATCTCTCTACATATCGATAACAGTAATGTCATATCAGCGATTTATGAGTGGCGGTAACAGTAATGTCATATTAGCGATTTATGAGTGGCGGTAACAGTAATGTCATATTAGCGACTTATGAGTGGCGGTAACACATGTACCATTCCAGCGCACCAGTTGCCACTTCCTGGTTCGGCCCTAGGGACGAAATACAAATCCAGAAAACTTTTTGTAGTGAAAAAAGCGCGAAAAAGTTTTTGGCTATATAACTGAAATAGTAATATGTGCGTCAAAGAATTTTTGATATTTTATAGTGGACACATGTACCATTTAAGCTAACCAGTTGTAATTTCTTGGCTCGGCCCTGGGAACGAAAACCAAATCTAGCAAACTTTTTGTAATGAAAAAGGCGCGAAAAAAGTTTTTGGCCATAAAACTGAAATGGTAATATGTGCGTTTTAGGCTTTTTATTATTTTATAGTGGACACATGTCCCATTCCAGCGCACTAGTTGCCATTTCCTGGTTCGGCCCTGGGAACGAAATACACACCCAGCAAACTTTTTATAGGTAAAAAGGCAGGAAATAAGTTTTTGCTTTAAAACTGAAATGGTAATATGTTCGTTTTAGGCTCTTCAAGATTTTTTAGTGGACACATGTACCATTGCATCGCACTAGTTGCCATTTCCTGGTTCGGCCCTGGGAACGAAATACAAACCCAGCAACCTTTTTTTAGTGAAAAAGGCACGAAAAAAGTTTTTGGCTATAAAACTGAAATAGTAATATGTTCGTTGTAGGCTTTTTATTATTTTATAGTGGACACATGTCCCATTCCAGCGCACTAGTTGCCATTTCCTGGTTCGGCCCTGGGAACGAAATACACACCCAGCAAACTTTTTATAGGTAAAAAGGCAGGAAATAAGTTTTTGCTTTAAAACTGAAATGGTAATATGTTCGTTTTAGGCTCTTCAAGATTTTTTAGTGGAGACATGTATCATTGCAGCGCACTAGTTGCCATTTCCTGGTTCGGCCCTGGGAACGAAATACAAACCCAGCAAACTTTTTGTAGTGAAAAAGGCGCGAAAAAAGTTTTTGGCTATAAAACTGAAATTGTTACATGTGCGTCTAAGAATTTTTAATATTTTATAGTGAGCACATGTACCATTCCAGCGCTTCAGTTCCCACTTCCTGGTTCGGCCCTAGGGACGAAATACAAATCCAGCAAACTTTTTGTAGTGAAAAAGGCGCGAAAAAGTTTTTGGCTATAAAACTTAAATAGTAATATGTGCGTCTAAGAATTTTTGATATTTTATAGTGGACACATGTACCATTTAAGCTAACCAGTTGTAATTTCTTGGTTCGGCCCTGGGAACGAAAAACAAACCTAGCAAACTTTTTGTAATGAAAAAGGCGCGAAAAAAGTTTTTGGCCATAAAACTGAAATGGTAATATGCCCGTCTTAGAATTTTTTATAGTTTATAATGGACACATGTACCATTCCAAGGCACAAGTTGCGTTTTCTATTTCGGCCCTGGGAACGAAATACAAACCCAGCAACCTTTTTGTAGTGAAAAAGGCGCGAAAGAAGTTTTTGGCCATAAAACTGAAATGGTAATATGCGCGTCTTAGAATTTTTGATATTTTATAGTGGACGCATGTACCATTCCAGCGCACTAGTTGCCATTTCCTGGTTCGGCCTTAGGGACGAAATACAAATCCAGCAAACTTTTTGTAGTGAAAAAGGCGCGAAAATAGTTTTTGGCTATAAAACTGAAATAGTAATGTGTGCGTCTAAGAATTTTTTATATTTTATAGTGGACACATGTACCATTCCAGCGCACTAGTTGCCATTTCCTGGTTCGGCCCTGGGAACGAAATACACACCCAGCAAACCTTTTATAGGTAAAAAGGCAGGAAAAAAGTTTTTGCTATAAAACTGAAATGGTAATATGTTCGTTTTAGGCTTTTTAAGATTTTTTAGTAGACACATGTACCATTGCAGCGCACTAGTTGCCATTTCCTGGTTCGGCCCTGGGAACGAAATACAAAACCAGCAACCTTTTTTTAGTGAAAAAGGCACGAAAAAGTTTTTGGCCATAAAACTGAAATGGTAATATGTGCGTTTTAGGCTTTTTATTATTTTATAGTGGACACATGTCCCATTCCAGCGCACTAGTTGCCATTTCCTGGTTCGGCCCTGGGAACGAAATACACACCCAGCAAACTTTTTATAGGTAAAAAGGCAGGAAATAAGTTTTTGCTTTAAAACTGAAATGGTAATATGTTCGTTTTAGGCTCTTCAAGATTTTTTAGTGGACACATGTACCATTGCATCGCACTAGTTGCCATTTCCTGGTTCGGCCCTGGGAACGAAATACAAACCCAGCAAACTTTTTGTAGTGAAAAATGCGCGAAAAAAGTGTTTGGCTGTAAAACTGAAATAATAACATGTGTGTCTAAGAATTTTTTATATTTTATAGTGGACACATGTACCATTTCAGCGCACCAATTGTAATGTCTTGGCTCGGTCCTGAGGACGAAATACAAACACAGCAACCTTTTTGTAGTGAAAAACGGGCGAAAAAAGTGTTTGGCTTTAAAACTGAAATAATAACATGTGTGTCTAAGAATTTTTTATATTTTATAGTGGACACATGTACCATTTCAGCGCACCAATTGTAATGTCTTGGCTCGGTCCTGAGGACGAAATACAAACCCAGCAACCTTTTTGTAGTGAAAAAAGGGTGAAAAAATTTTTGGCAATAAAACTGAAATAGTAATGTGTGCGTCTAAGAATTTTTTATATTTTATAGTGGACACATGTACCATTCCAACGCAACAGTTGCCACTTCCTAGTTCGGCCCTAGGGACGAAATACAAACCCAGCAAACTTTTTGTAGTGAAAAATGCGCGAAAAAAGTGTTTGGCTGTAAAACTGAAATAATAACATGTGTGTCTAAGAATTTTTTATATTTTATAGTGGACACATGTACCATTTCAGCGCACCAATTGTAATGTCTTGGCTCAGTCCTGAGGACGAAATACAAACACAGCAACCTTTTTGTAGTGAAAAAAGGGCGAAAAAGTTTTTAGCCATAAAATTGAAATGGTAATATGTGGGTCTAAGGATTTTTGATATTTTATAGTGGACACATGTAACGTTTCAGCGCACCAGTTGCAATTTCCTGGTTCGGCCCTGGGAACGAAATACACACCCAGCAAACTTTTTATGGGTAAAAAGGCGCGAAAAAACTTTTTGCCATAAAACTGAAATGGCAATATGAGCGTTTTAGGCTTTTTAATATTTTATGGTGGACACATGTATAATTCAAGCGTATTAGTTGCCATTTCCTGGTTCGGTCCTGGGGACAAGATACACCCCCAGCAAACTTTTTTTTAGAGTAAAAGGCGCGAAAAAAGTTTTTGGCCATAAAACTGAAATGGTAATATGTGCGTCTAAGAATTTTTGATATTTTATAGTGGACACATGTACCATTGCAGCGCACTAGTTGCCATTTCCTGGTTCGGCCCTGGGAACGAAATACAACCCCAGAAACCTTTTTTTAGTGAAAAAGGCACGAAAAAGTTTTTGGCTATAAAATGAAATAGTAATATGTTCGTTTTAGGCTTTTTAACATTTTTTAGTGGAGACATGTACCATTGCAGCGCACTACTTGCCATTCCCTGGTTCGGCCCTGGGAACGAAATACAAACCTAGCAACCTTTTTGTAGTGAAAAAAGGGCGAAAAAAGTTTTTAGCCATAAAATTGAAATGGTAATATGTGGGTCTAAGGATTTTTGATATTTTATAGTGGACACATGTACCATTCCAGCGCACTAGTTGCCATTTCCTGGTTCGGCCTTAGGGACGAAATACAAATCCAGCAAACTTTTTGTAGTGAAAAAGGCGCGAAAATAGTTTTTGGCTATAAAACTGAAATAGTAATGTGTGCGTCTAAGAATTTTTGATATTTTATAGTGGACACATGTACCATTCCAACGCAACAGTTGCCATTTCCTGGTTCGGCCCTGGGAACGAAATACACACCCAGCAAACTTTTTATAGGTAAAAAGGCAGGAAATAAGTTTTTGCTTTAAAACTGAAATGGTAATATGTTCGTTTTAGGCTCTTCAAGATTTTTTAGTGGACACATGTACCATTGCATCGCACTAGTTGCCATTTCCTGGTTCGGCCCTGGGAACGAAATACAAACCCAGCAACCTTTTTTTAGTGAAAAAGGCACGAAAAAAGTTTTTGGCTATAAAACTGAAATAGTAATATGTTCGTTGTAGGCTTTTTATTATTTTATAGTGGACACATGTCCCATTCCAGCGCACTAGTTGCCATTTCCTGGTTCGGCCCTGGGAACGAAATACACACCCAGCAAACTTTTTATAGGTAAAAAGGCAGGAAATAAGTTTTTGCTTTAAAACTGAAATGGTAATATGTTCGTTTTAGGCTCTTCAAGATTTTTTAGTGGAGACATGTATCATTGCAGCGCACTAGTTGCCATTTCCTGGTTCGGCCCTGGGAACGAAATACAAACCCAGCAAACTTTTTGTAGTGAAAAAGGCGCGAAAAAAGTTTTTGGCTATAAAACTGAAATTGTTACATGTGCGTCTAAGAATTTTTAATATTTTATAGTGAGCACATGTACCATTCCAGCGCTTCAGTTCCCACTTCCTGGTTCGGCCCTAGGGACGAAATACAAATCCAGCAAACTTTTTGTAGTGAAAAAGGCGCGAAAAAGTTTTTGGCTATAAAACTTAAATAGTAATATGTGCGTCTAAGAATTTTTGATATTTTATAGTGGACACATGTACCATTTAAGCTAACCAGTTGTAATTTCTTGGTTCGGCCCTGGGAACGAAAAACAAACCTAGCAAACTTTTTTTAATGAAAAAGGCGCGAAAAAAGTTTTTGGCCATAAAACTGAAATGGTAATATGCCCGTCTTAGAATTTTTTATAAATTATAATGGACACATGTACCATTCCAAGGCACAAGTTGCGTTTTCTATTTCGGCCCTGGGAACGAAATACAAACCCAGCAACCTTTTTGTAGTGAAAAAGGCGCGAAAGAAGTTTTTGGCCATAAAACTGAAATGGTAATATGCGCGTCTTAGAATTTTTGATATTTTATAGTGGACGCATGTACCATTCCAGCGCACTAGTTGCCATTTCCTGGTTCGGCCTTAGGGACGAAATACAAATCCAGCAAACTTTTTGTAGTGAAAAAGGCGCGAAAATAGTTTTTGGCTATAAAACTGAAATAGTAATGTGTGCGTCTAAGAATTTTTGATATTTTATAGTGGACACATGTACCATTCCAACGCAACAGTTGCCACTTCCTAGTTCGGCCTTAGGGACGAAAAACAAATCCAGCAAACTTTTTGTAGTGAAAAAGGCGCGAAAATAGTTTTTGGCTATAAAACTGAAATAGTAATGTGTGCGTCTAAGAATTTTTGATATTTTATAGTGGACACATGTACCATTCCAACGCAACAGTTGCCACTTCCTAGTTCGGCCCTAGGGACGAAATACAAACCCAGCAAACTTTTTGTAGTGAAAAAGGCGCGAAAATAGTTTTTGGCTATAAAACTGAAATAGTAATGTGTGCGTCTAAGAATTTTTTATATTTTATAGTGGACACATGTACCATTCCAACGCAACAGTTGCCACTTCCTAGTTCGGCCTTAGGGACGAAAAACAAATCCAGCAAACTTTTTGTAGTGAAAAAGGCGCGAAAATAGTTTTTGGCTATAAAACTGAAATAGTAATATGTGCGTCTAAGAATTTTTGATATTTTATAGTGGACACATGTACCATTCCAGCGCACTAGTTGCCATTCCCTGGTTCGGCCCTGGGAACGAAATACACACCCAGCAAACCTTTTATAGGTAAAAAGGCAGGAAAAAAGTTTTTGCTATAAAACTGAAATGGTAATATGTTCGTTTTAGGCTTTTTAAGATTTTTTAGTAGACACATGTACCATTGCAGCGCACTAGTTGCCATTTCCTGGTTCGGCCCTGGGAACGAAATACAACCCCAGAAACCTTTTTTTAGTGAAAAAGGCACGAAAAAGTTTTTGGCTATAAAACTGAAATAGTAATATGTTCGTTTTAGGCTTTTTAACATTTTTTAGTAGAGACATGTACCATTGCAGCGCACTACTTGCCATTCCCTGGTTCGGCCCTGGGAACGAAATACAAACCTAGCAACCTTTTTGTAGTGAAAAAAGGGCGAAAAAAGTTTTTAGCCATAAAATTGAAATGGTAATATGTGGGTCTAAGGATTTTTGATATTTTATAGTGGACACATGTACCATTCCAGCGCACTAGTTGCCATTTCCTGGTTCGGCCTTAGGGACGAAATACAAATCCAGCAAACTTTTTGTAGTGAAAAAGGCGCGAAAATAGTTTTTGGCTATAAAACTGAAATAGTAATGTGTGCGTCTAAGAATTTTTTATATTTTATAGTGGACACATGTACCATTCCAACGCAACAGTTGCCACTTCCTAGTTCGGCCTTAGGGACGAAAAACAAATCCAGCAAACTTTTTGTAGTGAAAAAGGCGCGAAAATAGTTTTTGGCTATAAAACTGAAATAGTAATATGTGCGTCTAAGAATTTTTGATGTTTTATAGTGGACACATGTACCATTCCAGCGCACTAGTTGCCATTTCCTGGTTCGGCCCTGGGAACGAAATACACACCCAGCAAACCTTTTATAGGTAAAAAGGCAGGAAAAAAGTTTTTGCTATAAAACTGAAATGGTAATATGTTCGTTTTAGGCTTTTTAAGATTTTTTAGTAGACACATGTACCATTGCAGCGCACTAGTTGCCATTTCCTGGTTCGGCCCTGGGAACGAAATACAAAACCAGCAACCTTTTTTTAGTGAAAAAGGCACGAAAAAGTTTTTGGCTATAAAACTGAAATAGTAATATGTTCGTTTTAGGCTTTTTAACATTTTTTAGTGGAGATATGTACCATTGCAGCGCACTACTTGCCATTTCCTGGTTCGGCCCTGGGAACGAAATATACACCCAGCAAAATTTTTATAGGTAAAAAGGCGCGAAAAAAGTTTTTGCCATAAAACTGAAATGGTAATATGTGCGTTTTAGGATTTTTAATAATTTATAGTAGACACATGTACCATTTCAGCGCACCAGTTGTTATTTCTTGGCTCGGCCCTGGGAACGAAATATACACCCAGCAAACTTTTTATAGGTAAAAAGGCGCGAAAAAAGTTTTTGCCATAAAACTGAAAAAGTAATGTGTGCGTCTAAGAATTTTTGATATTTTATAGTGGACATATGTACCATTCCAACGCAACAGTTGCCATTTCCTGGTTCGGCCCTGGGAACGAAATACAAATCCAGCAAACTTTTTGTAGTGAAAAAGGGCGAAAAAAGTTTTTAGCCATAAAATTGAAATGGTAATATGTGCGTCTAAGGATTTTTAATATTTTATGGTGGACACATGTATAATTCAAGCGTATTAGTTGCCATTTCCTGGTTCGGTCCTGGGGACAAGATACACCCCCAGCAAACTTTTTTTTAGAGTAAAAGGCGCGAAAAAAGTTTTTGGCTATAAAACTGAAATAGTAATATGTTCGTTTTAGGCTTTTTAACATTTTTTAGTGGAGACATGTATAATTGCAGCGCACTACTTGCCATTCCCTGGTTCGGCCCTGGGAACGAAATACAAACCTAGCAACCTTTTTGTAGTGAAAAAAGGGCGAAAAAAGTTTTAAGCCATAAAATTGAAATGGTAATATGTGGGTCTAAGGAGTTTTGATATTTTATAGTGGACACATGTACCATTCCAGCGCACTAGTTGCCATTTCCTGGTTCGGCCTTAGGGACGAAATACAAATCCAGCAAACTTTTTGTAGTGAAAAAGGCGCGAAAATAGTTTTTGGCTATAAAACTGAAATAGTAATGTGTGCGCCTAAGAATTTTTTATAGTTTATAATGGACACATGTACCATTCCAAGGCACCAGTTGCGTTTTCTATTTCGGCCCTGGGAACGAAATACAAACCCAGCAACCTTTTTGTTGTGAAAAAGGCGCGAAAAAAGTTTTTGGTCATAAAACTGAAATGGTAATATGCGCGTCTTAGAATTTTTGATATTTTATATTGGACACATGTTCCATTCCAGCGCACTAGTTGCCATTTCCTGGTTCGGCCTTAGCGACGAAATACAAATCCAGCAAACTTTTTGAAGTGAAAAAGGCGCGAAAATAGTTTTTGGCTATAAAACTGAAATAGTAATGTGTTCGTCTAAGAATTTTTGATATTTTATAGTGGACACATGTACCATTGCAGCACAACTGTTGCCTATTCTATTTCGGCCCTGGGATCGAAATACAAACCCAGAAACTTTTTGTAGTGAAAAGGGCGCGAAAAAAGTTTTTGGCCAAAAAACTGAAATGGTAATATCTGCGTGTTAGGCTTTTTGATATTTTATAGTAAACGCATTTGCCATTCCTGCGCACCAGTTGCTACTTCCTGGTTCGGCCCTAGGGACGAAATACAAACCCAGCAAAATTTTTGTAGTGAAAAATGCGCGAAAAAAGTGTTTGGCTGTAAAACTGAAATGGTTATATGTGCGTTTTAGGTTTTTTAATATTTTATAGTGGACACATGTATCATTCCAGCGCACTAATTGCCATTTCCTGGTTCGGCCCTAGGGACGAAATACAAATCCAGCAAACTTTTTGTAGTGAAAAATAGTAATGTGTGCGTCAAAGAGTTTTTGATATTTTATAGTGGAAACATGTACCATTCCAACGCAACAGTTGCCACTTCCTAGTTCGACCCTTGGGACGAAAAACAAACCCAGCAAACTTTTTGTAGTGAAAAATGCGCGAAAAAAGTGTTTGGCTGTAAAACTGAAATAATAACATGTGCGTCTAAGAATTTTTGATATTTTATAGTGGACACATGTACCATTTCAGCGCACCAGTTGTAACTTCCTGGTTCGGCCCTAGGGACGAAATACAAACCCAGCAACCTTTTTGTAGTGAAAAAAGGGCGAAAAAAGTTTTTAACCATATAATTGAAATGGTAATATGTGGGTCTAAGGATTTTTGATATTTTATAGTGGGCACAATATAACATTTCAGTGCACCAGTTGTCATTTCCTGGATCAGCCCTGGGAACGAAATATACACCCAGCAAAATTTTTATAGGTAAAAAGGCGCGAAAAAAGTTTTTGCCATAAAACTGAAATGGTAATATGTGCGTTTTAGGCTTTTTAATAATTTATAGTAGACACATGTACCATTTCAGCGCACCAGTTGTTATTTCTTGGCTCCGCCCTGGGAACGAAATACACACCCAGCAAACTTTTTATAGGTAAAAAGGCGCGAAAAAAGTTTTTGCCATAAAACTGAAAAAGTAATGTGTGCGTCTAAGAATTTTTGATATTTTATAGTGGACACATGTACCATTTCAGCGCACCAGTTGTAATTTCTTGGCTCGGTCCTGGGGACGAAATACAAACCCAGCAACCTTTTTGTAGTGAAAAAAGGGCGAAAAAAGTTTTTAGCCATAAAATTACAATGGTAATATGTGGGTCTAAGGATTTTTGATATTTTATAGTGGACACATATAACATTTCAGCGCACCAGTTGCCATTTCCTGGATCAGCCCTGGGAACGAAATATACACCCAGCAAAATTTTTATAGGTAAAAAGGCGCGAAAAAAGTTTTTAGCCATTAAACTGAAATGGTAATATGTGCGTGTAAAAATTTTTGATATTTTATAGTGCACACATGTACCATTTCAGCGCACCAGTTGTAACATCCTGGTTCGGCCCTGGGAACGAAATACACACCCAGCAAACTTTTTATAGGTAAAAAGGCGCGAAAAAAGTTTTTGCCACAAAACTGAAATGGCAATATGTGCGTTTTAGGCTTTTTAACTATTTTATAGTGGACAAATGTACCATTCAAGCGTATTAGTTGTATTTTCCTGGTTCGGTCCTGGGGATAAAATACACCGCCAGCAAACTTTTTTTTAGAGTAAAAGGCGCGAAAAAAGTTTTTGGCCATAAAACTGAAATGGTAATATGTGCGTGTTAGGCTTTTTGATATTTTATAGTAAACGCATTTACCAATCCAGCGCACCAGTTGCTACTTCCTGGTTCGGCCCTAGGGACGAAATACAAACCCAGCAAATTTTGTAGTGAAAAATGCGCGAAAAAAGTGTTTGGCTGTAAAACTGAAATAATAACATGTGCGTCGAAGAATTTTTGATATTTTATAGTGGAAACATGTACCATTTCAGGGCACTAATTGTAATTTCTTGGCTCGGCCCCGGGGACGAAATACAAACCCAGCAACCTTTTTGTAGGGAAAAAAGTGCGAAAAAAGTTTTTAGCCATAAAATTGAAATGGTAATATGTGCGTCTAAGGATTTTTATATTTTATAGTAGACACGTGTACCATTTCAGCGCACCAGTTGTTATTTCTTGGTTCGGCCCTCGGGACGAAAAAAACCCAGCAACCTTTTGTAGTGAAAAAGGCGCGAAAAAAGTTTTTAACCATTAAACTGAAATGGTAATATTTATGTGCGTCTAAAAATTTTTGATATTTTATAGTGGACACATGTACCATTCCAGCGCACCAGTTGTAATTTCTTGGCTCGGTCCTGGGGACGAAATGCAGACCCAGCAACCTTTTTGTAGTGAAAAAAGGGTGAAAAAAGTTTTTAGCCATAAAATTGAAATGGTAATATGTGCGTCTAAGGATTTTTGATATTTTATAGTGGACGCATGTAACATTTCAGCGCACCAGTTGTCATTTCCTGGATCAGCCCTGGGAACGAAATATACACCCAGCAAAATTTTTATAGGTAAAAAGGCACGAAAAAAATTTTTGCCATAAAACTGAAATGGTAATATGTGTGTTTTAGGCTTTTTAATATTTTATAGTAGACACATGTACCATTTCAGCGCACCAGTTGTTATTTCTTGGCTCGGCCCTGGGGACGAAAAAAACTTAGCAACCTTTTGTAGTGAAAAAGGCGTGAAAAAAGTTTTTAGCCATTAAACTGAAATGGTAATATGTGCGTCTAAAAATTTTTGATATTTTATAGTGCACACATGTACCATTTCAGCGCACCAGTTGTAACTTCCTGGTTCGGCCCTGGGAACGAAATACACACCCAGCAAACTTTTTATAGGTAAAAAGGCGCGAAAAAAGTTTTTGCCATAAAACTGAAAAAGTAATGTGTGCGTCTAAGAATTTTTTATATTTTATAGTGGACACATGTACCATTCCAACGCAACAGTTGCCACTTCCTAGTTCGGCCTTTGGGACGAAATACAAATCCAGCAAACTTTTTGTAGTGAAAAAGGCGCGAAAAAAGTGTTTGCCTGTAAAACTGAAATAATAACATGTGCGTCTAAGAATTTTTGATATTTTATAGTGGACACATGTACCATTTCAGCGCACCAGTTGTTATTTCTTGGCTCGGCCCTGGGAACGAAAACCAAACCTAGCAAACTTTTTGTAATGAAAAAAGGCGCGAAAAAAGTTTTTGGCCATAAAACTGAAATGGTAATATGCGCGTCTTAGAATTTTTTATAGTTTATAGTGGACACATGTACGATTCTAAGGCACCAGTTGCATTTTCTATTTCGGCCCTGGGCACGAAATACAAACCCAGCAAACTTTTTGTAGTGAAAAAGGCGCGAAAAAAGTGTTTGCCTGTAAAACTAAAATAATAACATGTTCGTCTAAGAACTTTTGATATTTTATAGTGGAAACATGTACCATTTCAGGGCACTAGTTGTAATTTCTTGGCTCGGCCCCGGGGACGAAATACAAACCCAGCAACCTTTTTGTAGGGAAAAAAGTGCGAAAAAAGTTTTTAGCCATAAAATTGAAATGGTAATATGTGCGTCTAAGGGTTTTTAATATTTTATAGTGGACAGATGTTCCATTTTAGCGCACCAGCTGTCATTTCCTGGTTCGGCCCCTGGGACGAAATACAAACCCAACAAACTTTTGTAGTAAAAAAGGTGCGAAAAAAGTTTTTGGTCATAAAACTGAAATAGTAATATGTGCGTCTAAGAATTTTTGATATTTTATAGTGGACACATGTACCATTCCAGCGCACAAGTTGCATTTTCTATTTCGGCCCTGGGAACGAAATACAAACCCAGCAAACTTTTTGTATTAAAAAAGGCACGAAAAAAGTTTTTGGTCATAAAACTGAAATAGTAATATGGGCGTCTAAGAATTTTTAACATTTTATAGTGGACACATGTACCATTCCAGCGCACCAGTTGCGACTTCCTGGTTCGGCCCTAGGGACGAAATACAAACCCAGCAACCTTTTTGTAGTGAAAAAAGGGCGAAAAAAGTTTTTAGCCATAAAATTGAAATGGTAATATGTGCGTCTAAGGGTTTTTGATATTTTATAGTGGACAGATGTTCCATTTTAGCGCACCAGCTGTCATTTCCTGGTTCGGCCCCTGGGACGAAATACAAACCCAACAAACTTTTTGTAGTAAAAAAGGCGCGAAAAAAGTTTTTGGTCATAAAACTGAAATAGTAATATGTGCGTTTAAGAATTTTTGACATTTTATAGTGGACACATGTACCATTCCAGCGCACCAGTTGCCACTTCCTGGTTCGGCCCTAGGGACGAAATACAAACCCAACAACCTTTTTGTAGTGAAAAAAAGGCGAAAAAAGTTTTTAGCCATAAAATTAAAATGGTAATATGTGCGTCTAAGGGTTTTTGATATTTTATAGTGGACACATGTGCCATTTTAGCGCACCAGTGGTCAATTCCTGGTTCGGCCCCAGGGACGAAATACAAACCCAACAAACTTTTGTAGTAAAAAAGGTGCGAAAAAAGTTTTTGGTCATAAAACTGAAATAGTAATATGTGCGTCTAAGAATTTTTGATATTTTATAGTGGACACATGTACCATTCCAGCGCACCAGTTGCATTTTCTATTTCGGCCCTGGGAACGAAATACAAACCTAGCAAACTTTTTGTAATGAAAAAGGCGCGAAAAAAGTTTTTGGCTATAAAACTGAAATAGTAATATGCGCGACTTAAAATTTTTGATATTTTATAGTGGACACATGTACCATTGCAGCACAACTGTTGCCTATTCTATTTCGGCCCTGGGATCGAAATACAAACCCAGAAACTTTTTGTAGTGAAAGGGCGCGAAAAAAGTTTTTGGCCATAAAACTGAAATGGTAATATGCGCGTCTTAGAATTTTTGATATTTTATAGTGCACACATGTACCATTTCAGCGCACCAGTTGTAACTTCCTGGTTCGGCCCTAGGGACGAAATACAAACCCAGCAACCTTTTTGTAGTGAAAAAAGGGCGAAAAAAGTTTTTAGCCATAAAATTGAAATGGTAATATGTGCGTCTAAGGGTTTTTGACATTTTATAGTGGACACATGTACCATTCCAGCGCACCAGTTGCCACTTCCTAGTTCGGCCTTTGGGACGAAATACAAACATAGCAACCTTTTTGTAGTGAAAAATGCGCGAAAAAAGTGTTTGCCTGTAAAACTGAAATAATAACATGTGCGTCTAAGAATTTTTGATATTTTATAGTGGACACATGTACCATTGCAGCACAACTGTTGCCTATTCTTTTTCGGCCCTGGGAACGAAATACAAACCCAGCAACTTTTTGTAGTGAAAAGGGCGCGAAAAAAGTTTTTGGCCAAAAAACTGAAATGGTAATATCTGCGTGTTAGGCTTTTTGATATTTTATAGTAAACGCATTTGCCATTCCTGCGCACCAGTTGCTACTTCCTGGTTCGGCCCTAGGGACGAAATACAAACCCAGCAAAATTTTTGTAGTGAAAAATGCGCGAAAAAAGTGTTTGGCTGTAAAACTAAAATAATAACATGTGCGTCTAAGAACTTTTGATATTTTATAGTGGAAACATGTACCATTTCAGGGCACTAGTTGTAATTTCTTGGCTCGGCCCGGGGACGAAATACAAACCCAGCAACCTTTTTGTAGGGAAAAAAGTGCGAAAAAAGTTTTTAGCCATAAAATTGAAATGGTAATATGTGCGTCTAAGGATTTTTGATATTTTATAGTGGACACATGTACCATTTTAGCGCACCAGTTGTCATTTCCTGGTTCGGCCCCAGGGACGAAATACAAACCCAACAAACTTTTTGTAGTAAAAAAGGCGCGAAAAAAGTTTTTGGTCATAAAACTGAAATAGTAATATGTGCGTCTAAGAATTTTTGATATTTTATAGTGGACACATGTACCATTCCAGCGCACCAGTTGCATTTTCTATTTCGGCCCTGGGAACGAAATACAAACCCAGCAAACTTTTTGTAGTAAAAAAGGCGCGAAAAAAGTTTTTTGTCATAAAACTGAAATAGTAATATGTGCGTCTAAGAATTTTTGACATTTTATAGTGGACACATGTACCATTACAGCGCAACAGTTGCCACTTCCTAGTTCGGCCTTAGGGACGAAAAACAAATCCAGCAAACTTTTTGTAGTGAAAAAGGCGCGAAAATAGTTTTTGGCTATAAAACTGAAATAGTAATATGTGCGTCTAAGAATTTTTGACATTTTATAGTGGACACATGTACCATTACAGCGCAACAGTTGCCACTTCCTAGTTCGGCCTTCGGGACGAAAAACAAATCCAGCAAACTTTTTGTAGTAAAAAAGGCGCGAAAAAAGTTTTTGGTCATAAAACTGAAATAGTCATATGTGCGTCTAAGAATTTTTGATATTTTATAGTGGACACATGTACCAATCCAGCGCACCAGTTGCATTTTCTATTTCGGCCCTGGGAACGAAATACAAACCCAGCAAACTTTTTGTAGTAAAAAAGGCGCGAAAAAAGTTTTTTGTCATAAAACTGAAATAGTAATATGTGCGTCTAAGAATTTTTGACATTTTATAGTGGACACATGTACCATTACAGCGCAACAGTTGCCACTTCCTAGTTCGGCCTTAGGGACGAAAAACAAATCCAGCAAACTTTTTGTAGTAAAAAAGGCGCGAAAAAAGTTTTTGGTCATAAAACTGAAATAGTAATATGTGCGTCTAAGAATTTTTGATATTTTATAGTGGACACATGTACCATTCCAGCGCACCAGTTGCATTTTCTATTTCGGCCCTGGGAACGAAATACAAACCCAGCAAACTTTTTGTAGTAAAAAAGGCGCGAAAAAAGTTTTTTGTCATAAAACTGAAATAGTAATATGTGCGTCTAAGAATTTTTGACATTTTATAGTGGACACATGTACCATTACAGCGCAACAGTTGCCACTTCCTGGTTCGGCCCTAGGGACGAAATACAAACCCAGCAACCTTTTTGTAGTGAAAAAAGCGCGAAAAAAGTTTTTAGCCATAAAATTGAAATGGTAATATGTGCGTCTAAGGGTTTTTGATATTTTATAGTGGACAGATGTACCATTTTAGCGCACCAGTTGTCATTTCCTGGTTCAGCCCCAGGGACGAAATACAAACCCAGCAAACTTTTTGTAGTAAAAAAGGCGCGAAAAAAGTTTTTGGTCATAAAACTGAAATAGTAATATGTGCGTCTAAGAATTTTTGATATTTTATAGTGGACACATGTACCATTTCAGCGCACCAGTTGTTATTTCTTGGCTCGGCCCTGGGAACGAAAACCAAACCTAGCAAACTTTTTGTAATGAAAAAAGGCGCGAAAAAAGTTTTTGGCCATAAAACTGAAATGGTAATATGCGCGTCTTAGAATTTTTTATAGTTTATAGTGGACACATGTACGATTCTAAGGCACCAGTTGCGTTTTCTATTTCGGCCCTAAGAACGAAATACAAACCCAGCAAACTTTTTGTAGTGAAAAAGGCGCGAAAAAAGTTTTTGGCCATAAAACTGAAATGGTAATATGCGCGTCTTAGAATTTTTGATATTTTATAGTGCACACATGTACCATTTCAGCGCACCAGTTGTAACTTCCTGGTTCGGCCCTAGGGACGAAATACAAGCCCAGCAACCTTTTTGTAGTGAAAAAAGGGCGAAAAAAGTTTTTAGCCATAAAATTGAAATGGTAATATGTGCGTCTAAGGCTTTTTGACATTTTATAGTGGACACATGTACCATTCCAGCGCACCAGTTGCGTTTTCTATTTCGGCCCTAAGAACGAAATACAAACCCAGCAAACTTTTTGTAGTGAAAAAGGCGCGAAAAAAGTTTTTGGCCATAAAACTGAAATGGTAATATGCGCGTCTTAGAATTTTTGATATTTTATAGTGCACACATGTACCATTCCAGCGCACCAGTTGCCACTTCCTGGTTCGGCCCCAGGGACGAAATACAAACCCAACAAACTTTTGTAGTAAAAAAGGTGCGAAAAAAGTTTTTGGTCATAAAACTGAAATAGTAATATGTGCGTCTAAGAATTTTTGATATTTTATAGTGGACACATGTACCATTCCAGCGCACCAGTTGCGTTTTCTATTTCGGCCCTGGGAACGAAATACAAACCCAGCAAACTTTTTGTAGTGAAAAAGGCGCGAAAAAAGTGTTTGCCTGTAAAACTAAAATAATAACATGTTCGTCTAAGAACTTTTGATATTTTATAGTGGAAACATGTACCATTTCAGGGCACTAGTTGTAATTTCTTGGCTCGTCCCCGGGGACGAAATACAAACCCAGCAACCTTTTTGTAGGGAAAAAAGTGCGAAAAAAGTTTTTAGCCATATAATTGAAATGGTAATATGTGCGTCTAAGGATTTTTGATATTTTATAGTGGACACATGTACCATTTTAGCGCACCAGTTGTCATTTCCTGGTTCGGCCCCAGGGACGAAATACAAACCCAACAAACTTTTGTAGTAAAAAAGGTGCGAAAAAAGTTTTTGGTCATAAAACTGAAATAGTAATATGTGCGTCTAAGAATTTTTGATATTTTATAGTGGACACATGTACCATTCCAGCGCACAAGTTGCATTTTCTATTTCGGCCCTGGGAACGAAATACAAACCCAGCAAACTTTTTGTATTAAAAAAGGCACGAAAAAAGTTTTTGGTCATAAAACTGAAATAGTAATATGTGCGTCTAAGAATTTTTAACATTTTATAGTGGACACATGTACCATTCCAGCGCACAAGTTGCGACTTCCTGGTTCGGCCCTAGGGACGAAATACAAACCCAGCAACCTTTTTGTAGTGAAAAAAGGGCGAAAAAAGTTTTTAGCCATAAAATTGAAATGGTAATATGTGCGTCTAAGGGTTTTTGATATTTTATAGTGGACAGATGTTCCATTTTAGCGCACCAGTTGTCATTTCCTGGTTCGGCCCCTGGGACGAAATACAAACCCAACAAACTTTTTGTAGTAAAAAAGGCGCGAAAAAAGTTTTTGGTCATAAAACTGAAATAGTAATATGTGCGTTTAAGAATTTTTGACATTTTATAGTGGACACATGTACCATTCCAGCGCATAAGTTGCATTTTCTATTTCGGCCCTGGGAACGAAATACAAACCCAGCAAACTTTTTGTAGTAAAAAAGGCGCGAAAAAAGTTTTTGGTCATAAAACTGAAATAGTAATATGTGCGTCTAAGAATTTTTGACATTTTATAGTGGACACATGTACCATTCCAGCGCACCAGTTGCCACTTCCTGGTTCGGCCCTAGGGACGAAATACAAACCCAGCAAACTTTTTGTAGTGAAAAAAGGGCGAAAAAAGTTTTTAGCCATTAAATGGAAATGGTAATATGTGCCTCTAAGGGTTTTTGATATTTTATAGTGGACAGATGGACCATTTTAGCGCACCAGTTGTCATTTCCTGGTTCGGCCCCTGGGACGAAATACAAACCCAGCAAACTTTTTGTAGTAAAAAAGGCGCGAAAAAAGTTTTTGGTCATAAAACTGAAATAGTAATATGTGCGTCTAAGAATTTTTGATATTTTATGGTGGACACATGTACCATTCCAGCGCACCAGTTGCCTTTTCTATTGCGGCCCTGGGAACGAAATACAAACCCAGCAAACTTTTTGTAGTAAAAAAGGCGCGAAAAAAGTTTTTGGCTATAAAACTGAAATAGTAATATGTGCGTCTAAGAGTTTTTGATATTTTATAGTGGACACATGTACCATTTCAGCGCACTAGTTGCCACTTCCTGTTTCGGCCCTAGGGACGAAATACAAACCCAGCAAACTTTTGTAGTGAAAAAGGCGCGAAAAAAGTTTTTAGCCATTAAACTGAAATGGTACTATGTGCGTCTAAAAATTTTTGATATTTTATAGTGGACACATGTACCATTTCAGCGCACCAGTTGTAATTTCTTGGCTCGGTCCTGGAGACGAAATGCAGACCCAGCAACCTTTTTGTAGTGAAAAAAGTGCGAAAAAAGTTTTTAGCCATAAAATTGAAATGGTAGTATGTGCGTTTTAGGCTTTTTAATATTTTATAGTGGACACATGTACCATTCAAGCGGATTAGTTGCTATTTCCTGGTTCAGTCCTGGGGATAAGATACACCCCCAGACAACTTTTTTTTAGAATAAAAGGCGCGAAAAAAGTTTTTGGCCATAAAACTGAATTGGTAATATGTGCGTCTAAGAATTTTTGATATTTTATAGTGGACACATGTACCATTTAAGCTAACCAGTTGTAATTTCTTGGCTCGGCGCTGGGAACGAAAAACAAACCTAGCAACCTTTTTGTAATGAAAAAGGCGCGAAAAAAGTTTTTGGCTATAAAACTGAAATAGTAATATGCGCGACTTAGAATTTTTGATATTTTATAGTGGACACATGTACCATTGCAGCGCACCAGTTGCCGATTCTATTTCCGCCCTGGGAACGAAATACAAACCCAGCAACCTTTTTGTAGTGAAAAGGGCGCGAAAAAAGTTTTTAACCATAAAACTGAAATGGTAATATGTTCGTTTTAGGCTTTTTAATATTTTATAGTAAACGCATTTACCATTCCAGCGCACCAGTTGCCACTTCCTGGCTCGGCCCTAGGGACGAAATACAAACCCAGCAAACTTTTTGTAATGAAAAAAGCACGAAAAAAGTTTTTGGCCATAAAACTGAAATGGTAATATGCGCGTCTTAGAATTTTTGATATTTTATAGTGGACATATGTACCATTTCAGCGCACCAGTTGTTATTTCTTGGCTCGGTCCTGGGGACGAAATGCAGACCCAGCAACCTTTTTGTAGTCAAAAATGCGCGAAGAAAGTGTTTGGTCATAAAAGTGAAATAGTAATATGTGCGTCTAAGAATTTTTGATATTTTATAGTGGACACATGTACCATTTCAGCGCACTAGTTGTCATTTCTTGGCTCGGCCCTGGGAACGAAATACAAACCTAGCTAACTTTTTGTAATGAAAAAAAGCACGAAAAAAGTTTTTGGCCATAAAACTGAAATGGTAATATGCGCGTCTTAGAATTTTTGATATTTTATGGTTGACAGATGTACCATTCCAGCGCACCAGTTGCCACTTCCTGGTTCAGCCCTAGGGACGAAATACAAACCCAGCAAACTTTTTATAGGTAAAAAGGCGCGAAACAAGTTTTTGCAATAAAACTGAAATGGTAATATGTGCGTTTTAGGCTTTTTATTATTTTATAGTGAACGCATTTACCATTCCAACGCACCAGTTGCCACTTCCTGGTTCGGCTCTAGGTACGAAATACAAACCTAGCAAACTTTTTATAGGTAAAAAGGCGCGAAACAAGTTTTTGCAATAAAACTGAAATGGTAATATGTGCGTTTTAGGCTTTTTAATATTTTATAGTGGACACATGTACCATTACAGCGCAATAGTTGCCATTTCCTGGTTCGGCCCTGGGAACGATATACAAACCTAGCAAACTTTTTGTGGTGAAAAAGGCGCGAAAAAAGTTTTTGGCTATAAAACTGAAATAGTAATATGTGCGTCTAAGAATTTTTGATATTTTATAGTGGACACATTTACCATTTCAGCGCACCAGTTGTCTGATCTAATTTCTTAAATAAAAAAATCTTTCTTGTGTTTCTAAATATTTTAACTATTTTAATCTTTGTGGAACCTGAATGAATTTTCTTAATTATTATCTGATTTTTTTAGAAATTTTTAGGACAATTACTTTGAGGAATTTCTTCTGATCTTTCAATATGGTTTATCTGCGGATTTATTCGGGATAATGCATCTGCATTTCCATTTTTTACTCCTTTTTTATACTTAATTATATAGTCAAATTCGGATAGTTTAAGCCTCCAACGAATAAGTTAGGAATTTGGCTCTTTAATAGAGAATAGAAAAGTTAATGGCTTATGATCTGTTTCAATTATGAATTTCCTTCCGAAGAGGTAAGGTCTAAAATATTTCGTCGCCCATACAATCGCAAGTAATTCCTTTTCGATTGTGCTGTAATTTAATTCATGTTCATTTCTGTGAGAGAACGGCTCCAAGTGCTACAGCACTGGCATCTGTATTCAAAGTAAATGTTTTAGTAAAATCCGGGTAGGCTAATACCGGGTCATTTGTAAGGATTCTCTTAAGTGTTTCAAAACTCTTTTTATATGAAAGGTCATTAATATTAATTTTGGCTTCTTTTTTTAAACATTGTGTCATTGGTTTTGCTAAACAGGAATAGTCTTGAATGAATTTTCTGTAATAACCGGTCAATCCGAGAAATTGCTTGATTTGTTTCTGGGTTTTAAGGAGTTCATAACACACTCGATTTTTGAGGGGTTTGGCTTTACACCTTCTTGGGTAATTATGTGTCCCAAAAATTCCGTTTCCCTTTTACAAAAATCAGACTTATCCAATTGTATTTTGAGATTGGAATCCTGTAAGCATTTAAAAATAATTTCAATTGATTGTATATGTTCCTGTAATGATGTGGAAAAAATTTTTATATCGTCTAGATATACTAAACAAATTTTTCCGATGTATTCTTTCAATACATTGTTCAGTAATCGTTGGAAAGTTGCAGGTGCAGTTTTCAATCCAAAAGGCATTCTTAAAAATTCGTAATGTCCTCCTTCGACTGAAAATGCAGTTTTATGTATGTCTTCTTCACTGACTTCTATCTGATAGAATCCTTTTGCTAGATCCAGTGTCGTGAAGTATATACTTTTTCCTAATTTGTCCAAGATCTCGTTGATATTTGGTATTGGGTATAGATCATCTATCGATAATTCATTCAACTTTCTATAATCGACTACTAGTCTCCACTTTTTGTGACCGCTAGCATCTGATTTTTTTGGGACGATCCATATTGGTGCTGAATATGGTGAATTACTGGGACATATAATTTTAGTATCAAGCATTTCTTGTATTTGGCTTTTTACTTCATTTTTATGTATATATGCGTAGCGATAGGACTTCGTGAATATAGGGGCATCATTTAGTGTTCTGATCTTATGCTTTATGGCTTGTGTGAAGGTTAGGTCAGAATTAGGTTGATAGAATATTTTTTTTATTTTTTTATTAATTTAAAGATTGTTGTTTTTTCTTCTACATTCATATGTGAGGCGCGGATCTGGTCAATTATACAATTGCCGTTTTGTTCCGTCATATTTATATGTTTATTGGGTGTTTCCCGTAAAGGAGTGGGACTTTTCTATTATTTATTATTAACGTGTTATTTCTAAAATTTATTATGGCTTTATATTTGTGAAGGATATCGTTACCAATTATTCCATCGTATATTTCGTGGAATTGGCATTCGATTAGCTGTATTTTTTCTTCCTGATCTCCTAATTCTTCTGTAATATTTTTAATGTTAAAGTTCTTGAATTAATTTTTCATTTTGGATTACATATATTGGGGTTAACAATTGAGTGTGTGGCACCTGTATCAATTATAAATTTAAGATGATTTTTTACTATTATATATGGTAAAGCTCCATTGAGGCTTGTGAATGAAAATTTTGCAGATTGTCGCTTTTTGGAATGTTTGGAAAATTATTATTACTCTGTACTATATAAATATCCATAGGTTCGGGAATACTATTGTTTTGGAAATTATTTCTACTTTGGGAATAATTTGTGTTTTGAAATTGGGTTCTGTTTTGGAAGTTGTTCCCGTCTTGAAAAGAATTTCTGTTTATATTTTGGTATTGATTTTTGCTTTGGAAGTTGTTTCCATTCTGAAAATTATTCCTGTTTGTATTTTGGAAATGGGTTCTGTTTAATTGGGAATGTTTTTTGTTGCGGGATATTTGCAAATTCTTGCTTCCCATATGGGCATATCCGGCTTGAAACATAATATCCATAGCCTCTTCTAAATTTGCCGGGTTTCTACAGAACAAAATAGTTTTCATTGGTTCTGGGTTTTTGTTTTTAAAAATGATCAGTTTTTTAATTATTCTTTCGCAGTTCGGACGTGTTTTTTTTAGTGCGGCTGAATTGTTCGGAATAGGTGAAAATAAATCGAAACAAACAAAAACAAAAACTATAAAACCAAAGAAAAATACATTTTTGTATGAGGAATGGTTCAATTTTATCAGTAAATATATGAATATTTCTTCTTTATGAAATGTTTAAGAAAGTGACTGTATCTACGAAAATATTGATTTCATTGCGAAATTATAAAAAGCTTCACTAAGTTAGCAACAGTGCTCTTTTGAATTCTTTCAAAATTATTTAAATTTAAAAGAATTTTTAAAAAAATACATATTTGGAAAAATACATTTTTGCATGAGGAAAAATTAGAAATTGCAGCTTTATTATATAAATTAATTATACCTGTTACTTATTTAAAAAATTTCAAGAAAAATTGTAAAAATGTTTAATGAAAAATTAGAAATCTCGGCTTTTATATTAATAAAAATTGCACCCGCGTCTTATCCAAAAATTTTAAAGAAAAAGTGTACGAAATTTTTCATGCAAAATTAGAAATCTCGGCTTTTGAATTTGTAAAAATTACACCCGTGACTTATTCTAACATTTTGAAGAAAAAATGTTTAAAATTGGTCATGCAAAATTAGAAATTTCAGCTTTAATATATAAAAAAATTATACCTGTTACTTATATAAAAAATTTCAAGAAAAATTGTAAAAATGTTTAATGAAAAATTAGAAATCTCGGCTTTTATATTAATAAAAATTGCACCCGCGTCTTATCCAAAAATTTTAAAGAAAAAGGGTACAAAATTGGTGATGCAAAATTAGAAATCTCGGCTTTTATATTCATAAAAATTACACCCGTGACTTATTCAAACATTTTGAAGAAAAAGTGTTAAAATATGGTCATGCAAAATTAAAAATTTTGGCTTTCCAAAAACTTCAAGAACAATTATTTTGATTTGAAAGAATGTTTGGAAAAATACATTTTTGTATAAGGAATGGTTCAAGTTTATCAGTAAATATATGAATATTACTTCTCTATGAAATGTTTAAGAAAGTGACTGTATCTCCGGAAATATTAATTTCATTACGATATTATAAAAATCTGCACCAAGTTACCGATAGTGCTCTTTTCAATTCTTTTATAACTCTTTTGATTTGAAGGAATTTATGAAAACAATAATTTTTAAATGAGAAGTGGTTTAAGTTTATCAATAAATTAATAAAGATTACTTCTTTATGAAATGTTTAAGAAAGTGACTGTAGCTCCGGAAATATTAACTTCATTGCGAAATTATTAAAATCGTCACCAAGTTTTCGTTTCAATTCTTTTAAAATTGTGTGATTTGAATGAATGTTTGAAAAGACAATTTTTGTATGAGGAGTAGTTCAAATACAAAAAAAAATATATTAAAATAAATATATGAATATTACTTTAATATGAAATTTTGAATTGAAAAGCACTAAGTTATTAACAGTGCTCTTTTCAATTCCTTTAAAATTGTTTTCATTTGCAAGTGTTTTTGAAAAATTACATTTTCTATGAGAAGCGGTTCAAGCTTATCAATAAATATATGAATATTACTTCCTTTTGAAATGTTTAAGAAAGTGTCTGTATCTATGGAAATATTAACTTCATTGCGAAATTATAGTAATATTCACTAAGTTATCGGTAGTGCTCTTTTTAATTCTTTCGAAGTTGTTTTGGTTTAAAATTATAAAAATCATCACTAAATTTTCAAGAGTACCTATTTTCAATTTCTTCAAAATTGGCTTCATTTTAAAGAATTTTTGGAAAAATACATTTTTGTATGAGAATCGTTCAAGTTTATTAGTAAATATTTTTTCAATCATTCATTTTTTATTTTCTATTATCATACAATACAAATATTTTAAAATATATTTTATATATATATAGTTTTTGAGATTTTACTAAATAGTATTGCACCAAGTATTAAACTATTATAAGGAAATAGGAGAACATTGAAAATATAATAATGTTTTAAGGAGAAAAAAGATAGCTAAAAACATTATATCTACATACAATATTGTATTTTATAAAAAAAAATTTTTGCATTGAATCTTACGCCATCTTCCTGACTGAAGTTGGCGAAGATTATATTACTACAAATTTTGTATCAAATCATGGTTTGAAAATCTGTTGCGATGTTCAAATCTTTGTGTTAATTCACAAATTACAGTTTCAAATAGTTTTTCTTTGAAGTTTCTGTGCAGCGTAGCGTCTGGGTAGGCTATGTATAATTTTCAAATTTTTATTTTGGACTGTCTGGAGCTTTTTCAGGTGGGTTTTTGCGCATTTTGAAGAACACATCTGACATCCATAGGTCATAATCGGTCGAATACACATTCGATTAAGCAATAACTTATTTTTCTGGTTAAGGGATGATTTTCGATTTAGCAGAGGAAAGAGGGCTCTCCCACATCTTACGGCTTTAGTACATGTTTGAAAAATGTGCTCTCTGAAATTAAATTTTTTATCCATGGTAATTCCTAAATATTTTACTGAGTCCTGTATTTATATTCACTGAATAGAAAATCCTATACTAGGTGTTCGTTTTGGCGATTTATTAAAGGGGAATATAATTGCTTGTGTTTTTAAATCATTCATTTTAATTTTCCATTTTTCGAAATAGTTTTTAGTTTTTATGAGAGATTTGTCAAGCTTTTTAATAATTGCATTCGAGACTTTGCCAGTTGCTATTAAAGCAGTGTTATCCGCATATAGTGCTGTAGTTTGATCTCTTAACGTTTTGAAATCTGATATATATATGGAATATAAGATAGGGGATAAAACTGAACCTTGGGGTACACCAGCAGGAATTTTGCGTATACTAGAGTACTCATTATCTATTTTTACTACAAATGTTCTATCAGTCAAAAAGCTGTTTATAATCTTTTGCATGTAGACAGGATATCCAAAAGTTTCTAGTTTATAAATTAAACCATTATGCTATATGGAATCAAAGGCTTTTTCAATGTCTAGCAGTACTACTCCCGTGCTCCTTCTATTGTTTTTGTTGCTTTGGATAAGGTTTACTATTCTTTTAACTTGATGAACTGTGGAGTGATCTTTTCTGAACCCAAACTGTTCATTCTGTAATATACCATGATTTTCCGTGAATTCATGAAGCCTTTTCAATATTATTTTTTCAAAGACTTTATCCAGTGTGTTTAACATACTAATAGGCCGATAATTTTTTGGACACTTGGCATCTTTACCTGCTTTCAGTATATATACAATATTTGATTACGTTCTGATGGAATATAACATCTTTGCAATTTTCGTCTGTATCTATTTCTTTGGCCAATTAAATACAGACTTAAGTCGGAAAATTTTCTTTGCCATATTTGTTTCTCACCCATGGGGATTCTTCTGGACGCTTCCTGCAAAATAGACGTTAAACCTTCAAAGGCTGATTCGATGTTTAGTTCTGTGATAACAAGTGAATGTAAGTTGTACGTTGTGTGTTTGGCATTAAAGTCACCGAAAATTATAAATTCGTGTGTAGTCTCTGTGATTTTGTCAAGGTCATTACCGAAGCTTGGTGTGAATCTTGGACGTAAATCTTATTATTTTGTTATTAATTTTGATTAAAATTGATATGTTTTCAATAGATAAGGTGGAATATTTTATTAATCTCTCATGTGGTATAGGGTTTTTTATGGCTATGAGAACTCCCCCACCATGGCTGCTGCGATCTTCTCTATAGATTTTATAATTTGCCAGTTTAAATCTGTGATTTGGTTTAAGAAACGTTTCATTAATTGAAATTATATCTATTTGTTTTTCCCGAATGAGGTTTTCTAATTCCAGTTGTGTCGCTGGGTTAGTTATACCTTGGGCATTCCAGTGCATAACTTTAAGGTAACATTCTGCTTGATTATATGACATGTGTAAGCATGTTTCCAAGTACCCTCATTTTGTCGTACTTCGTTTTGCACTTTTCTAGTGCATCGATAGCTTCAAAATATATGTCTAATAATTGTTCATTAGAGATATTATTGCTTTCATCAAAATGGTGATTAGCACTGGCCATTTCGGCATACGATAATTTTTCATTGTTACCTGGTTTTCCTTTGGATTGAGAAATTCCTTTCTCCAATGAGGTGACTATATTATATTTGGGAAAATTACTTCTTTGCGGTCTTTTACGGTTGGAAGCCTTATACCGTATTTCCACGTACTCTTTTCGTAGAGGGCATTACGCGTCGTCAGCACGTTGGTTAACATTTTTTAGACCTCTTTTTGTGCAGTTAAAGCATTTATAAATAACTGGGCCATCCACTGGAGTTTTGCTTAATAGACAATTAGAAAACTGGTGAGTTCCGCCCCATCCTAAGCTCGCTGAGGCTCTACGGCAATTTGCAGATCCGTGACCGTACATTGCACATTTCGTACATTGCGTTGGTCCTTTACATCGTCGGAGAGGGTTTCGCCAATGCACTACTACATCATAAACATATTTTATTTTGATTACCTCACGTTTAGTGACATGCTCTTTTTTAAATTCCAACATGTACAGAGCATCATCTACTGTTGTTCTGGATGTTTCTACCTCCTTTATATTCTCAAGCTCAATGTTGAACTTTTGCTTCAATTCATCTACAATTGACTTTGTGTCAATTTACGGTAAACCAAATAGCATTAACTTAAACGTTTTATTGTTTTTAACAGGATGTGTGTAGAATTTCATACCATCTGCCTTCAACTTTGCAACAGCGACGTCAATATCAGTTTTAGAATTTGGTATTACCTTTGTTCCAATCGAAATCCTTTTGTACTTGTACGGTTTTCCCAAGCATTTCATTACCGATGTAAGGCTATGGCTGCTGTCAACAACAATTGGAGGCACTTTTACCACGTCCTTCTTTATCTCAGGTTCTTCATCGCTTGAGATATCATCCATATCGGATAGCGCCTGAAATCTATTTCCTGACTTCGGTACCTTGTATTTGGGGTTATTCCCCCAAAACTTCTTTCTTTTGGAAGTCATTTCACACCCAGATAAATGAAAATTAACAAAAAATATTTAAACTTGAAGTTTTTATAAGAAAATTCACAGCTGATAATTAAAACACGTCTGTATGCTAGCAGTGTTGCCAACGTTGTGTCTATTAGTAAATATATGAATATTACTTCTATATGAAATGTTAAAAAAAGTGACTGTATGTCCGGTAATATTACTTTCATTGCGACATTATAAAAATCTTCACCAAGTTATCGATTGTGCTCTTTTCAATTCTTTTTAAATTGTTTGATTTGAAAGAATGTTTGAAAAGACAATTTTTGTATGAAGAGTAGTTCAAATAAAAAATATGTATTAAAATAAATATATAAATATTACTTTCATATGAATCTTTGAATTGAAAAGCACTAAGTTATTAACAGTGCTCTTTTCAATTCCTTTAAAATTGTTTTCATTTGAAAGAGTTTTTGAAAAAATACATTTTTTATGACAAGTGGTTCAATCTTATTAATAAATATATGAATATTACTTCCTTTTGAAATGTTTAAGAAAGTGACTGCAACTCCGGAAATATTAATTTCATTGCGAAATTATAAAAAGCTTCTCTAAGTTAGCAACAGTGTTTTTTTGAATTCTTTCAAAATTATTTTAATTTGAAAGAATTTAAAAAAAAATACATATTTGGAAAAATAAATGTTTGTATGAGGAAAAATTAGAAATTGCAGTTTTATTATATAAATAAATTAGACCCGTGACTTTTTCCAAAAATTTCAAGAAAGATTATACAAATTTTTTATGGAAAAATTTTAAAGAAAAAGTGTACAAAAGTTTTTATGCAAAATTAGAAATCTCGGCTTTTGAATTTGTAAAAATTACACCCATGTCGTTTTCAAAAAATTACAAGAAAAATTATAACATTTTTTTGTGGAAAATTAGAAATCTCGACATTCATATTTATTAAAATTACACCCATGTGTTATGCAAAAATTTTCAAGAAAAAATGTACAAAATTGGTGATGCAAAATTAGAAATCTCGGCATTTATATTCATAAAAATTACACCCGTGACTTATTCAAACATTTTGAAGAAAATGTGTTAATATATGGTCATGCAAAATTAAAAAATTTGGCTTTCCAAAAATTTCAAGAAAAATTATAAGTTATCAATAATGCGCTTCTCAATTCGTTAAAAATTTTTTTGATTTGAAAGAATGTTTGGAAAAATACACTTTTGTATGAGGAATGATTCAAGTTTATCAGTAAATATATAAATATTACTTCCATATGAAATGGTTAAGAAAGTGACTGTATCTCCGGAAATTTTAATTTTATTGCGAAATTATAAAAATCTGCACCAAGTTACCGATAGTGCTCTTTTTAATTCTTTTAAAACTCTTTTGATTTGAAAGATTTTATGAAAACATACATTTTTAAATAAGAAGTGGTTTAAGTTTATCAATAAATTAATAAAAATTACTTCCTTATGAAATGTTTAAGAAAGTGACTGTATCTCCGGAAATATTCTTTCATTGCGAAATTATTAAAATCTTCACCAAGTTATCGTTTCAATTCTTTTAAAATTGTCTGATTTGAATGAATGCTTGAAAAGACAATTTTTGTATGAGGAGTAGTTCAAATAAAAAAAAATGTATTAAAATAAATATATCAATATTAATTTCATATGAATCTTTGAATTGAAAAGACCTAAGTTATTAACAGTGTTTTTTTCAATTCCTTTAAAATTGTTTTCATTTGAAAGAGTTTTTGAAAAATACATTTTTTTATGAGAAGCAGTTCAAGCTTATCAATAAATATATGAATATTACTTCCTTTTGAAATGTTTAAGAAAGTGACTGTAGCTCCGGAAATATTAATTTCATTGTGAATTTATTAAAACATCCACTAAGTTATCAATAATGCGCTTTTCATTCGTTCAAAATTTTTTTGATTTGAAAGAATGTTTGGAAAAATACATATTTGTATTAGGAATGGTTCAAGTTTATCAGTGAATAAATGAATATTACTTCTTTATGAAATGTTTAAGAAAGTGACTGTATCTACGGAAATATTAATTTCATTGTGAAATTATAAAAAGCTTCACTTAGTTAGCAACAGTGCTCTTTTGAATTCTTTCAAATTTATTTTAATTTGAAAGAATTTTTAAAAAAATACATATTTGGAAAAATACATTTTTGCATGAGGAAAGATAAGAAATTGCAGCTTTATTATATAAATAAATAACACCTGTTACTTATTCAAATAATTTCAAGAAAAATTGTAAAAATGTTTAATGAAAAATTAGAAATCTCAGTTTTTATACCATTCCTCATACAAAAATATATTTTTCCAAACATTCTTTAAAGTCAAAACAATTTTTTAAGAATTGAAAGGAGCACTATTGATAATTTAGTGAAGATTTTTATAATTTCGCAATGAAATTAATATTTCCGTAGATACAGTCACTTTCTTAAACATTTCATAAAGAAGTTATATTAATATATTACCTGATAAACTTGAACCACTCCTTATACAAAAATGTATTTTTCTAACCATTCTTTCAAATCAAAAAAAATTTGAACGAATTAAAAAGCGCATTATTGATAACTTAGTGGAGGTTTTTAAAATTTCGCAATGAAATTAATATTTCCGGAGCTACAGTCACTTTCTTAAACATTTCAAAAGGAAGTAATATTCATATATTTATTGATAAGCTTGAACCGCTTCTCATAAAAAAATGTATTTTTTCAAAAACTCTTTCAAATGAAAACAATTTTAAAGGAATTGAAAAAAGCACTGTGAATAACTTAGTGCTTTTCAATTCAAATATTCATATGAAAGTAATATTCATATATTTATTTTAATACATTTTTTTTATTTGAACTACTCTTCATATAAAAATTGTCTTTTCAAACATTCTTTCAAATCAAACAATTTAAAAAGAATTGAAAATATAACTTGGTGAAGATTTTAATAATTTCGCAATTAAACTAATATTTGTGGAGATACAGTCACTTTCGTAAACATTTCATAGGGAAGTAATTTTTATTAATTTATTGATAAACTTAAACCACTTCTCATTTGAAAATGTATTTTTTAAACATTCTTTCAAATGAAAACAATTTTAAAGGAATTGAAAAGAGCACTGTTAAAAACTTAGTGCTTTTCAATTCAAAGCTTTATATGAAAGTTATATTCATATATTTATTTTAATATATTTTTTTTTATTTGAACTACTCCTCATACAAAAATTGTCTTTTCAAACATTCATTCAATTCGCACGATTTTAAAAGAATTTAAACGATAACTTGGTGAAGATTTTAATAATTTCGCAATGAAATTAATATTTCCGGAGATACAGTAACTTTCTTAAACATTTCATTAAGAAATAATATTCATATATTTACTGATAAACTTGAACCATTCTTCATACAAAAATGTGTTTTTTCAAACATTCTTTAAAATCAAAACAATTTTGAAACAATTGAAAAGAGCACTATGGATAACTTAGCGAAGATTTTTATAATTTCGCAACGAAATTAATATTGCCGGAGATACAGTCACTTTCGTAAACATTTCATAGGGAAGTAATTTGTATTAATTTATTGATAAACTTAAACCACTTCTCATTTAAAAATGTATTTTTTCAAACATTCTTTCAAATGAAAACAATTTTAAAGGAGTTGAAAAGAGCACTGTTAAAAACTTAGTGCTTTTCAATTCAAAGCTTCATATGAAAGTTATATTCATATATTTATTTAAATATATTTTTTTTTATTTGAACTACTCCTCATACAAAAATTGTCTTTTCAAACATTCATTCAATTCGCACAATTTTAAAAGAATTTAAACGATAACTTGGTGAAGATTTTAATAATTTCGCAATGAAATTAATATTTCCGGAGATACAGTCACTTTCTTAAACATTTCATAAAGGAGTAATATTCATATATTTACTGATAAACTTGAACCATTCCTCATTCAAAAATTTATTTTTCCAAACATTCTTTCAAATCAAAATAATTGTTCTTGAAGTTTTTGGAAAGCCAAAATTTTTAATTTTGCATGACCATATTTTAACACTTTTTCTTCAAAATGTTTGAATAAGTCACGGGTGTAATTTTTGTGAATATAAAAGCCGAGATTTCTAATTTTGCAATAAAAAATATTCTATACTTTTTCTTGAACATTTTTGAATACGACACGGGTGCATTTTTTACAAATTCAAACGCCGAGATTTCTAATTTTGTATGAACAATTTTGTATTCTTTTTCTTGAAAACTTGTGAATAGCACATGGGTGTAATTTTAATAAATATGAAAGTTGAGATTTCTAATTTTCCATAAAAAAATGTTATAATTTTTCTTGAAATTTTTTGATTAAGACATGTGCATTTTATTTATATATTAATGCTGAAATTTCTAATTTTGCATGACCAATTTTTGATACGTTTTCTTCAAAATGTTAGAATAAGTCACGGGTGTAATTTTTGTAAATATAAAACCCGAGATTTCTAATTTTGCATGAAAAAATGTTCTATACTTTTTCTTGAAAATTTTTGAAAACGACATGGGTGTAATTTTTACAAATTCAAAAGCCGAGATTTCTAATTTTGCATGAAAAATTTTGTACATTTTTTCTTTAAAATTTTTGAATAAGACAAAAATGTTATTTTTATAAATATAAAAGCCAACATTTCTAATTTTCCATAAAAAAATTTATAATTTTTCTTGAAATGTTTTGATTAAGACATGTGCATTTTATTTATATATTAATGCTGAAATTTCTAATTTTGCATGACCAATTTTTGATAGGTTTTCTTCAAAATGTTAGAATAAGTTACGGGTGTAATTTTTATGAATATAAAAGCCGAGATTTCTAATTTTGCATCACCAATTTTCTACACTCTTTCTTGAAAATTTTTGAATAAGACCAGGTGTAATTTTTGTAAATATAAAAGCCGAGATTTTTAATATTGTATGAAAACTTTTGTACACTTTTTCTTTAAAATTTGTCCATAAAAAATTTGTATAATCTTCCTTGAAATTTTTGGAAAAAGTCACGGGTCTAATTTATTTATATAATAAAGCTGCAATTTCTGATTGTTCCTCATACAAAAATTTTTTTTCCAAATATATATTTTTTTAAAAATTCTTTCAAATTAAAATAATTTTGAAAGAATTCAAAAGAGCGCTGTTGCTAACTTAGTGAAGCTTTTTATAATTTCGCAATGAAATTAATATTTCCGTTGATACAGTCACTTTCTTAAACATTTCATAAAGAAGTAATATTCATATATTTACTGATAAACTTAAACCATTCCTCATACAAAAATGTATTTTTCCAAACATTCTTTAATATCAAAAAAAAATTTAACGAATTGAGAAGCGCATTATTGATAACTTAGTGGACGTTTTTATAATTTCGCAATGAAATTAAATTTCCGGAGCTACAGTCACTTTCTTAAACATTTCAAACGGAAGTAATTTTTATTAATTTATTGATAAACTTTAACCACTTCTCATTTAAAAATGTATGTTTTCATAAAACCTTTCAAATCAAAAGAGTTTTAAAAGAATTGAAAAGAGCACTATTGGTAACTTGGTGCAGATTTTTATAATTTCGCAATAAAATTAATATTTCCGGAGCTTCAGTTACTTTTTTAAACATTTCATATAGAAGTAATATTCATATATTTACTGATAAACTTGAACCATTCCTCATACAAAAATGTATTTTTCCAAACATTCTTTCAATTCAAAAAAATTTTGAACGAATTGAGAAGCGCATTATTGATAATTTATAATTTTTCTTGAAATTTTTGGAAAGCCAAAGTTTTTAATTTTGAATGACCATATTTTAACACTTTTTCTTCAAAATGTTTAAATAAGTCACGGGTGTAATTTTTATGAATATAAACGCCGAGATTTCTAATTTTGCATCACCAATTTTGTACACTTTTTCTTGAAAATTTTTGAATAACACATGGGTGTAATTTTAATAAATATGAATGTCGAGATTTCTAATTTTCCATAAAAAAATGTTATAATTTTTCTTGAAATTTTATGAATAAGTAACAGGTGTATTTTTTTTAAATATTAAAGCTGAAATTTCTAATTTTTAACACTTTTTCTTCAAAATGTTTGAATCAGTTACGGTTGTAATTTTTATATATATAAAACTCGAGATTTCAAATTTTGCCTGAAAAAATTTTCTATACTTTTTCTTGAAAATTTTCGAAAACGACATGGGTGTAATTTTTACAAATTCAAAAGCTGAGATTTCTAATTTAGCATAATAAATTTGTATAATCTTTCTTGAAATTTTTGGAAAAAGTCACAAGTCTAATTTATTTATATAATAAAGCTGCAATTTCTCATTGTTCCTCATGCAAAAATGTATTTTTCCAAATATGTATTTTTTTAAAAATTCTTTCAAATTAAAATAATTTTGAACGCTTTCAAAAGAGCACTTGTAGCTATCTTAGTGAAGCTTTTTATAATTTCGCAATGACATTAATATTTTCGTAGATACAGTCACTTTCTTAAACATTTCATAAAGAAGTAATATTCATATATTTACTGATAAACTTGAACCATTCCTCATACAAAAATGTATTTTTCCAAACATTCTTTAAAATAAAAAGAAAATTTGAGCGAATTGAAAAGCGCATTATTGATAAATTAGTGGAAGTTTTTATAATTTCCCAATGAAATTAATATTTCCGGAGCTACAGTCACCTTCTTAAACATTTCAAAAGGAAGTAATTTTTATTAATTTATTGATAAACTTAAACCACTTCTCATTTAAAAATGTATGTTTTCATAAAATCTTTCAAATCAAAAGAGCTTTAAGAGAATTGAAAAGAGCACTATCGGTAACTTGGTGCAGATTTTAATAATTTCGCAATAAAATTAATATTTCCGGAGCTACAGTTACTTTTTTAAACATATCATATAGAAGTAATATTCATATATTTACTGATAAACTTGAACCATTCCTCATACAAAAATGTATTTTTCCAAACATTCTTTCAAATCAAACAAATTTTGAACGAAGGAGAAGGGCATTATTTATAACTTATAATTTTTCTTGAAATTTTTGGAAAGCCAAAATTTTTAATTTTGCATGACCATATTTTAACACTTTTTCTTCAAAATGTTTGAATAAGTCACGGGTGTAATTTTTATGAATATAAAAGCCGAGATTTCTAATTTTGCATCACCAATTTTGTACACTTTTTCTTGAAAATTTTTGAATAACACATGGGTGTAATTTAAATAAATATGAAAGTCGAGATTTCAAATTTTCCATTAAAAAATGTTATAAATTTTCTTGAAATTTTTTGAATAAGTAACAGGTGTATTTTGTTTATATATTAAAGCTGAAATTTCTAATTTTTAACACTTTTTCTTCAAAATGTTTGAATCAGTTACGGTTGTAAGTTTAATAAATATAAAACTCGAGATTTCTAATTTTGCATGAAAAAATGTTCTATACTTTTTCTTGAAAATTTTTGAAAACGACAGGGGTGTAATTTTTACAAATTCAAAAGCCGACATTTCTAATTTTGCATGAAAAATTTTGTACACTTTTTCTTGATAATTTTTGAATAAGACAAGAGCGTTATTTTTATAAATATAAAAGGCGAGATTTCTAATTTTCCATTAAAAATTTTTATAATTTTTCTTGAAATTTTATGAATAAGTCACAGGTGTAATTTATTTATATATTAAAGCCAAAATTTCTAATTTTCCAAAAAAAAATTTTATAATTTTTCTCGAAATTTTTTGATTAAGACATGTGCATTTTATTTATATACTAATGCAGAAATTTCTAATTTTGCATGACCAATTTTTGATACGTTTTCTTCAAAATGTTAGAATAAGTCACGGGTGTAATTTTTATAAATATAAAACTCGAGATTTCTAATTTTGCATGAAAAAATGTTCTATACTTTTTCTTGGAAATTTTTGAAAACCACAGGGGTGTAATTTTTACAAATTCAAAAGCCGAAATTTTAATTTTGCATGAAAACTTTTGTACACTTTTTCTTTAAAATTTTTCCATAAAAAATTTGTATAATCTTTCTTGAAATTTTTGGAAAAAGTCTAATTTAACGGGTCTAATTTAATTATATAATAAAGCTGCAATTTCTGATTGTTCCTCATGCAAAAATGTATTTTTCCAAATATGTATTTTTTTAAAAATTCTTTCAAATTAAAATAATTTTGAAAGAATTCGAAAGAGCACTGTTGATAACTTAGTAGACATTTTAAAATTTCGCAATGAAATTAAATTTCCGGAGCTACAGTCACTTTCTTAAACATTTCAAAAGGAAGTAATTTTTATTAATTTATTGATAAACTTTAACCACTTCTCATTTAAAAATGTATGTTTTCATAAAATCTTTCAAATCAAAAGAGTTTTAAAAGAATTGAAAAGAGCACTATCGGTAACTTGGTGCAGATTTTTATAATTTCGCAATAAAATTAATATTTCCGGAGCTACAGTTACTTTTTTAAACATTTCATATAGAAGTAATATTCATATATTTACTGATAAACTTGAACCATTCCTCATACAAAAATGTATTTTTCCAAACATTCTTTAAAATCGAAAAAAAATTTGAACGAATTGAAAAGCGCATTATTGATAACTTATAATTTTTCTTGAAATTTTTGGAAAGCCAAATTTTTTAATTTTAAATGACCATATTTTAACACTTTTTCTTCAAAATGTTTAAATAAGTCACGGGTGTAATTTTTATGAATATAAAAGCCGAGATTTCTAATTTTGCATCACCAATTTTGTACACTTTTTCTTGAAAATTTTTGAATAACACATGGGTGTAATTTTAATAAATATGAAAGTCGAGTTTTCTAATTTTCCATAAAAAAATGTTATAATTTTTCTTGAAATTTTATGAATAAGTAACAGGTGTATTTTTTTTAAATATTAAAGTTTAAATTTCTAATTTCTAACACTTTTTCTTCAAAATGTTTGAATCAGTTACGGTTGTAAGTTTTATAAATATAAAACTCCAGATTTTTAATTTTGCATGAAAAAATGGACTATACTTTTTCTTGAAAAATTTTGAAAACGACAGGGGTGTAATTTTTACAAATTCAAAAGCCGAAATTTTAATTTTGCATGAAAACTTTTGTACACTTTTTCTTTAAAATTTTTTCATAAAAAATTTGTATAATCTTTCTTGAAATTTTTGGAAAAAGTCTAATTTAACGGGTCTAATTTAATTATATAATAAAGCTGCAATTTCGGATTGTTCCTCATGCAAAAATGTATTTTTCCAAATATGTATTTTTTTTAAAATCCTTTCAAATTAAAATAATTTTAAAAGAATTCAAAAGAGCACTGTTTCTAACTCAGTGAAGCCTTTTATAATTTCGCAATGAAATTAATATTTCCGTAGATACAGTCACTTTCTTAAACATTTCAGAAAGAAGTAATATTCATATATTTACTGATAAACTTAAACCATTCCTCATACAAAAATGTATTTTTCCAAACATTCTTTCAAATCAAAAAAAATTTGAACGAATTGAAAAGCGCATTATTGACAACTTAGTGGTACAAAACAACAACAAAAATGTATTTTTCCAAACACTCCTTCAAATCAAACAAATTTTGAACGAATGAGAAACGCATTATTTATAACTTATAATTTTTCTTGAAATTTTTGGAAAGCCAAAATTTTTAATTTTGCATGACCATATTTTAACACTTTTTCTTCAAAATGTTTGAATAAGTCACGGGTGTAATTTTTATGAATATAAAAGCCGAGATTTCTAATTTTGCATCACCAATTTTGTACACTTTTTCTTGAAAACTTTTGAATAACACATGGAAAGTCGAGATTTCTAATTTTCCATAAAAAAATGTTATAATTTTTCTTGAAATTTTATGAATAAGTAACAGGTATATTTTGTTTATATATTAAAGCTGAAATTTCTAATTTTAACCACTTTTTCTTCAAAATGTTTGAATCAGTTACGGTTGTAATTTTTATTAATATAAAACTCGAGATTTCTAATTTTGCATGAAAAAATGTTCTATACTTTTTCTTGAAAATTTTTGAAACGACATGGGTGTAATTTTTACAAATTCAAAAGCTGAGATTTCTAATTTAGCATAAAAAATTTGTATAATCTTTCTTGAAATTTTTGGAAAAAGTCACAAGTCTAATTTATTTATATAATAAAGCTGCAATTTCTCATTGTTCCTCATGCAAAAATGTATTTTTCCAAATATGTATTTTTTTAAAAATTCTTTCAAATTAAAATAATTTTGAACGCATTCAAAAGAGCACTTGTTGCTATCTTAGTGAAGCTTTTTATAATTTCGCAATGACATTAATATTTCCAAAAAATGTATGTTTTCATAAAATCTTTCAAATCAAAAGAGCTTTAAGAGAATTGAAAAGAGCACTATCGGTAACTTGGTGCAGATTTTTATAATTTCGCAATAAAATTAATATATCCGGAGCTACAGTTACTTTTTTAAACATTTCATATAGAAGTAATATTCATATATTTACTGATAAACTTGAACCATTCCTCATACAAAAATGTATTTTTCCAAACATTCTTTCAAATCAAACAAATTTTGAACGAATGAGAAGCGCATTATTTATAACTTATAATTTTTCTTGAAATTTTTGGAAAGCCAAAATTTTTAATTTTGCATGACCATATTTTAAAACTTTTTCTTCAAAATGTTTGAATAAGCCACGGGTGTAATTTTTATGAATATAAAATCTGAGATTTCTAATTTTGCATCACCAATTTTGTACACTTTTTGTTAAAAATTTTTGAATAACACATGGAAAGTCGAGATTTCTAATTTTCCATAAAAAAATGTTATAATTTTTCTTGATATTTTATGAATAAGTAACAGGTGTATTTTGTTTATATATTAAAGCTGAAATTTTTAATTCTTAACACTTTTTCTTCAAAATGTTTGTATCAGTTACGGTTGTAATTTTTATATATATAAAACTCGAGATTTCTAATTTTGCTTGAAAAAATGTTCTATAATTTTTCTTGAATATTTTTGAAAACGACATGGGTGTAATTTTTACAAATTTTGCATAAAAATTTGTATAATCTTTCTTGAAATTTTTGGAAAAAGTCACAAGTCTAATTTATTTATATAATAAAGCTGCAATTTCTCATTGTTCCTAATGCAAAAATGTATTTTTCTTTCAAATTAAAATAATTTTGAAAGAATTCAAAAGAGCGCTGTTGCTAACTTAGTGAAGCTTTTTATAATTTCGCAACGAAATTAATATTTCCATAGATACAGTCACTTTCTTAAACATTTCATAAAGAAGTAATATTCATATATTTACTGATAAACTTGAACCATTCCTCATACAAAAATGTATTTTTCCAAACATTCTTTAAAATCGAAAAAAAATTTGAACGAATTGAAAAGCGCATTATTCATAACTTAGTGGAGGTTTTTATAATTTCGCAGTGAAATTAATATTTCCGGAGCTACAGTCACTTTCTTAAACATTTCAGAAGGAAGTAATTTTTATTAATTTATTGATAAACTTAAACCACTTCTCATTTAAAAATGTATGTTTTCATAAAATCTTTCAAATCAAAAGAGCTTTAAGAGAATTGAAAAGAGCACTATCGGTAACTTGGTGCAGATTTTTATAATTTCGCAATAAAATTAATATATCCGGAGCTACAGTTACTTTTTTAAACATTTCATATAGAAGTAATATTCATATATTTACTGATAAACTTGAACCATTCCTCATACAAAAATGTATTTTTCCAAACATTCTTTCAAATCAAACAAATTTTGAACGAATGAGAAACGCATTATTTATAACTTATAATTTTTCTTGAAATTTTTGGAAAGCCAAAAATTTTTAATTTTGCATGACCATATTTTAACACTTTTTCTTCAAAATGTTTGAATAAGTCACGGGTGTAATTTTTATGAATATAAAAGCCGAGATTTCTAATTTTGCATCACCAATTTTGTACACTTTTTCTTGAAAATTTTTGAATAACACATGGAAAGTCGAGATTTCTAATTTTCCATAAAAAAATGTTATAATTTTTCTTGAAATTTTATGAATAAGTAACAGGTATATTTTGTTTATATATTAAAGCTGAAATTTCTAATTTTAACCACTTTTTCTTCAAAATGTTTGAATCAGTTAAGGTTGTAAGTTTTATAAATATAAAACTCCAGATTTTTAATTTTGCATGAAAAAATGGTCTATACTTTTTCTTGAAAATTTTTGAAAACGACAGGGGTGTAATTTTTACAAATTCAAAAGCCGAAATTTTAATTTTGCATGACAACTTTTGTACACTTTTTCTTTAAAATTTTTTCATAAAAAATTTGTATAATCTTTCTTGAAATTTTTGGAAAAAGTCTAATTTAACGGGTATAATTTAATTATATAATAAAGCTGCAATTTCTGATTGTTCCTCATGCAAAAATGTATTTTTCCAAATATGTATTTTTTTAAAAATTCTTTCAAATTAAAATAATTTTGAAAGAATTCAAAAGAGCACTGTTGCTAACTTAGTGAAGCTTTTTATAATTTCGCAATAAATTAATATTTCCGTAGATACAGTCACTTTCTTAAACATTTCATAAAGAAGTAATATTCATATATTTACTGATAAACTTGAACCATTCCTCATACAAAAATGTATTTTTCCAAACATTCTTTCAAATCAAAAAAAATTTGAACGAATTGAAAAGCGCATTATTGACAACTTAGTGGTACAAAACAACAACAAAAATGAATTTTTCCAAACACTCCTTCAAATCAAACAAATTTTGAACGAATGAGAAACGCATTATTTATAACTTATAATTTTTCTTGAAATTTTTGGAAAGCCAAAATTTTTAATTTTGCATGACCATATTTTAAAACTTTTTCTTCAAAATGTTTGAATAAGCCACGGGTGTAATTTTTATGAATATAAAATCTGAGATTTCTAATTTTGCATCACCAATTTGTACACTTTTTGTTAAAAATTTTTGAATAACACATGGAAAGTCGAGATTTCTAATTTTCCATAAAAAAATTTTATAATTTTTCTTGAAATTTTATGAATAAGTAACAGGTGTATTTTGTTTATATATTAAAGCTGAAATTTTTAATTCTTAACACTTTTTCTTCAAAATGTTTGTATCAGTTACGGTTGTAATTTTTATATATATAAAACTCGAGATTTCTAATTTTGCTTGAAAAAATGTTCTATAATTTTTCTTGAAAATTTTTGAAAACGACATGGGTGTAATTTTTACAAATTTTGCATAAAAAATTTGTATAATCTTTCTTGAAATTTTTGGAAAAAGTCACAAGTCTAATTTATTTATATAATAAAGCTGCAATTTCTCATTGTTCCTAATGCAAAAATGTATTTTTCTTTCAAATTAAAATAATTTTGAAAGAATTCAAAAGAGCGCTGTTGCTAACTTAGTGAAGCTTTTTATAATTTCGCAATGAAATTAATATTTCCGTAGATACAGTCACTTTCTTAAACATTTCATAAAGAAGTAATATTTATATATTTACTGATAAACTTGAACCATTCCTCATACAAAAATGTATTTTTCCAAACATTCTTTAAAATCAAAAAAAAATTTGAACGAATTGAAAAGCGCATTATTCATAACTTAGTGGAGGTTTTTATAATTTCGCAGTGAAATTAATATTTCCGGAGCTACAGTCACTTTCTTAAACATTTCAGAAGGAAGTAATTTTTATTAATTTATTGATAAACTTAAACCACTTCTCATTTAAAAATGTATGTTTTCATAAAATCTTTCAAATCAAAAGAGCTTTAAGAGAATTGAAAAGAGCACTACCGGTAACTTGGTGCAGATTTTTATAATTTCGCAATAAAATTAATATTTCCGGAGCTACAGTTACTTTTTTAAAAATTTCATATAGAAGTAATGTTCATATATTTACTGATAAACTTGAACCATTCCTCATACAAAAATGTATTTTTCCAAACATTCTTTCAAATCAAACAAATTTTGAACGAATGAGAAGCGCATTATTTATAACTTATAATTTTTCTTGAAATTTTTGGAAAGCCAAAATTTTTAATTTTGCATGACCATATTTTAACACTTTTTCTTCAAAATGTTTTAATAAGTCACGGCTGTAATTTTTATGAATATAAAAGCCGAGATTTCTAATTTTGCATCACCAATTTTGTACACTTTTTCTTGAAAATTTTTGAATAACACATGGAAAGTCGAGATTTCTAATTTTCCATAAAAAAATTTTATAATTTTTCTTGAAATTTTATAAATAAGTAACAAGTATATTTTGTTTATATATTAAAGCTGAAATTTCTAATTTTAACCACTTTTTCTTCAAAATGTTTGAATCAGTTACGGTTGTAATTTTTATTAATATAAAACTCGAGATTTCTAATTTTGCATGAAAAAATGTTCTATACTTTTTCTTGAAAATGTTTGAAACGACATGGGTGTAATTTTTACAAATTCAAAAGCCGAGATTTCTAATTTTGCATGAAAAATTTTGTACACTTTTTCTTTAAAATTTTTGAATAAGACAAGAATGTTATTTTTATAAATATAAAAGCCAACATTTCTTATTTTCCATAAAAAAATTTATAATTTTTCTTGAAATGTTTTGATTAAGACATGTGCATTTTATTTATATATTAATGCTGAAATTTCTAATTTTGCATGACTAATTTTTGATAGGTTTTCTTCAAAATGTTAGAATAAGTCACGGGTGTAATTTTTATGAATATAAAAGCCGAGATTTCTAATTTATCATCACCAATTTTGTACACTTTTTTTTTTTAAAGCTTTTGAATAACACATGGAAAGTCGAGATATCTAATTTTCCATTAAAAATATTTATAATTTTTCTTGAAATTTTATGAATAAGTCACAGGTGTAATTTATTTACATATTTAAGCCAAAATCTCTATTTTTCCAAAAAAAAATTTATAATTTTTCTCGAAATTTTTTGATTAAGACATGTGCATTTTATTTATATACTAATGCTGAAATTTCTAATTTTGCTTGACCAATTTTTGATACGTTTTCTTCAAAATGTTTGAATAAGACCGGGTGTAATTTTTGTAAATATAAAAGCCGAGATTTTTAATATTGTATGAAAACTTTTGTACACTTTTTCTTTAAAGTTTTTCCATAAAAAATTTGTATAATCTTTCTTGAAATTTTTGGAAAAAGTCACGGGTCTAATTTATTTATATAATAAAGCTGCAATTTCTGATTGTTCCTCATACAAAAATTTTTTTTCCAAATATATTTTTTTAAAAATTCTTTCAAATTAAAATAATTTTGAAAGAATTCAAAAGAGCGCTGTTGCTAACTTAGTGAAGCTTTTTATAATTTCGCAATGAAATTAATATTTCCGTAGATACAGTCACTTTCTTAAACATTTCATAAAGAAGTAATATTCATATATTTACTGATAAACTTAAACCATTCCTCATACAAAAATGTATTTTTCCAAACATTCTTTAAAATCAAAAAAAATTTGAACGAATTGAAAAGCGCATTATTGATAACTTAGTGGAGGTTTTTATAATTTCGCAGTGAAATTAATATTTCCGGAGCTACAGTCACTTTCTTAAACATTTCAAAAGGAAGTAATTTTTATTAATTTATTGATAAACTTAAACCACTTCTCATTTAAAAATGTATGTTTTCATAAAATCTTTCAAATCAAAAGAGTTTTAAGAGAATTGAAAAGAGCACTATCGGTAACTTGGTGCAGATTTTTATAATTTCGCAATAAAATTAATATTTCCGGAGCTACAGTTACTTTTTTAAACATTTCATATAGAAGCAATATTCATATATTTACTGATAAACTTGAACCATTCCTCATACAAAAATGTATTTTTCCAAACATTCTTTCAAATCAAAAAAAATTTTTAACGAATTGAGAAGCGCATTATTGATAACTTATAATTTTTCTTTAAATTTTTGGAAAGCCAAAATTTTTAATTTTGCATGACCATATTTTAACACTTTTTCTTCAAAATGTTTGAATAAGTCACGGATGTAATTTTTATGAATATAAAAGCCGAGATTTCTAATTTTGCATCACCAATTTTGTACACTTTTTCTTGAAAATTTTTGAATAACACATGGGTGTAATTTTAATAAATATGAAAGTCGAGATTTGTAATTTTCTATTAAAAAATGTTATAATTTTTCTTGAAATTTTTTGAATAAGTAACAGGTGTATTTGGTTTATATATTAAAGCTGAAATTTCTAATTTTTAACACTTTTTCTTCAAAATGTTTGAATCAGTTACGGGTGCAATTTTTATAAATTCAAAAGCCGACATTTCTAATTTTGCATGAATAATTTTGTACACTTTTTCTTTAAAGACTTTGAATAAGACAAGAGTGTTATTTTTATAAATATAAAAGCCGAGATTTCTAATTTTCCATAAAAACTGTTTATAATTTTTCTTGAAATTTTATGAATAAGTCACAGGTGTAATTTATTTATATATTAAAGCCAAAATTTTTAATTTTCCAAAAAAAAAAAATTTATCATTTTTCTTGAAATTTTTTGATTAAGACATGTGCATTTTATTTATATATTAATGCTGAAATTTCTAATTTTGCATGACCAATTTTTGACACATTTTCTTCAAAATGTTTGAATAAGTCACGGGTATAATTTTTATGAATATAAAAGCCGAGATTTCTAATTTTGCATCACCAATTTTGTACACTTTTTCTTGAAAGCTTTTGAATAACACATGGGTGTAATTTTAATAAATATGAAAGTCGAGATTTGTAATTTTCTATTAAAAAATGTTATAATTTTTCTTGAAATTTTTTGAATAAGTAACAGGTGTATTTGGTTTATATATTAAAGCTGAAATTTCTAATTTTTAACACTTTTTCTTCAAAATGTTTGAATCAGTTACGGGTGCAATTTTTATAAATTCAAAAGCCGACATTTCTAATTTTGCATGAATAATTTTGTACACTTTTTCTTTAAAGACTTTGAATAAGACAAGAGTGTTATTTTTATAAATATAAAAGCCGAGATTTCTAATTTTCCATAAAAACTGTTTATAATTTTTCCTGAAATTTTATGAATAAGTCACAGGTGTAATTTATTTATATATTAAAGCCAAAATTTTTAATTTTCCAAAAAAAAAATATTTATAATTTTTCTTGAAATTTTTTGATTAAGACATGTGCATTTTATTTATATATTAATGCTGAAATTTCTAATTTTGCATGACCAATTTTTGATACGTTTTCTTCAAAATGTTTGAATAAGACCGGGTGTAATTTTTGTAAATATAAAAGCCGAGATTTTTAATATTGTATGAAAACTTTTGTACACTTTTTCTTTAAAGTTTTTCCATAAAAAACTTGTATAATCTTTCTTCAAATTTTTGGAAAAAGTCACGGGTCTAATTTATTTATATAATAAAGCTGCAATTTCTGATTGTTCCTCATACAAAAATTTTTTTTCCAAATATGTATTCTTTTAAAAATTCTCTCAAATTAAAATAATTTTGAAAGAATTCAAAAGAGCGCTGTTGCTAACTTAGTGAAGCTTTTTATAATTTTGCAATGAAATTAATATTTCCGTAGATACAGTCACTCTCTTAAACATTTCATAAGGAAGTAATATTCATATATTTACTGATAAACTTAAACCATTCCTCATACAAAAATGTATTTTTCCAAACATTCTTTAAAATCAAAAAAAATTTGAACGAATTGAAAAGCGCATTATTGATAACTTAGTGGACGTTTTTATAATTTCGCAATGAAATTAAATTTCCGGAAATACAGTCACTTTCTTAAACATTTCAAAAGGAAGTAATTTTTATTAATTTATTGATAAACTTAAACCACTTCTCATTCAAAAATGTATGTTTTCATAAATTTTTTCAAATCAAAAGAGTTTTAAAAGAATTGAAAAGAGCGCTATCGGTAACTTGGTGCAGGTTTTTATAATTTCGCAATAAAATTAATATTTCCGGAGCTACAGTTACTTTTTAAACATTTCATATACAAGTAATATTCATATATTTACTGAACTACTTGCACCATTCCTCATACAAAAATGTATTTTTCCAAACATTCTTTCAAATCAAACAAATTTTGAACGAATGAGAAGCGCATTATGTATAACTTATAATTTTTCTTGAAATTTTTGGAAAGCCAAAATTTTTAATTTTGCATGACCATATTTTAACACTTTTTCTTCAAAATGTTTGAATAAGCCACGGGTGTAATTTTTATGAATATAAAAGCCGAGATTTCTAATTTTGCATCACCAATTTTGTACACTTTTTGTTGAAAATTTTTGAATAACACATGGAAAGTCGAGATTTCTAATTTTCCATAAAAAAATGTTATAATTTTTCTTGAAATTTTATGAATAAGTAACAGGTGTATTTGGTTTATATATTAAATCTGAAATTTCTAATTTTTAACACTTTTTCTTCAAAATGTTTGAATCAGTTACGGGTGCAATTTTTATAAATTCAAAAGCCGACATTTCTAATTTTGCATGAAAAATTTTGTACACTTTTTCTTGAAAATTTTTGAATAAGACAAGAGCGTTATTTTTATAAATATAAAAGGCGAGATTTCTAATTTTCCATTAAAAATTTTTATAATTTTTCTTGAAATTTTATGAATAAGTCACAGGTGTAATTTATTTATATATTAAAGCCAAAATTTCTAATTTTCCAAAAAAAAATTTTATAATTTTTCTCGAAATTTTTTGATAAAGACATGTGCATTTTATTTATATACTAATGCTGAAATTTCTAATTTTGCATGACCAATTTTTGATACGTTTTCTTCAAAATGTTAGAATAAGTCACGGGTGTAATTTTTATAAATATAAAACTCGAGATTTCTAATTTTGCATGAAAAAATGTTCTATACTTTTTCTTGGAAATTTTTGAAAACCACAGGGGTGTAATTTTTACAAATTCAAAAGCCGAAATTTTAATTTTGCATGAAAACTTTTGTACACTTTTTCTTTAAAATTTTTCCATAAAAAATTTGTATAATCTTTCTTGAAATTTTTGGAAAAAGTCTAATTTAACGGGTCTAATTTAATTATATAATAAAGCTGCAATTTCTGATTGTTCCTCATGCAAAAATGTATTTTTCCAAATATGTATTTTTTTAAAAATTCTTTCAAATTAAAATAATTTTGAAAGAATTCGAAAGAGCACTGTTGATAACTTAGTAGACATTTTAAAATTTCGCAATGAAATTAAATTTCCGGAGCTACAGTCACTTTCTTAAACATTTCAAAAGGAAGTAATTTTTATTAATTTATTGATAAACTTTAACCACTTCTCATTTAAAAATGTATGTTTTCATAAAATCTTTCAAATCAAAAGAGTTTTAAAAGAATTGAAAAGAGCACTATCGGTAACTTGGTGCAGATTTTTATAATTTCGCAATAAAATTAATATTTCCGGAGCTACAGTTACTTTTTTAAACATTTCATATAGAAGTAATATTCATATATTTACTGATAAACTTGAACCATTCCTCATACAAAAATGTATTTTTCCAAACATTCTTTCAATTCAAAAAAATTTTGAACGAATTGAGAAGCGCATTATTGATAACTTATAATTTTTCTTGAAATTTTTGGAAAGCCAAATTTTTTAATTTTAAATGACCATATTTTAACACTTTTTCTTCAAAATGTTTAAATAAGTCACGGGTGTAATTTTTATGAATATAAAAGCCGAGATTTCTAATTTTGCATCACCAATTTTGTACACTTTTTCTTGAAAATTTTTGAATAACACATGGGTGTAATTTTAATAAATATGAAAGTCGAGATTTCTAATTTTCCATAAAAATATGTTATAATTTTTCTTGAAATTTTATGAATAAGTAACAGGTGTATTTTTTTTAAATATTAAAGTTTAAATTTCTAATTTCTAACACTTTTTCTTCAAAATGTTTGAATCAGTTACGGTTGTAAGTTTTATAAATATAAAACTCCAGATTTTTAATTTTGCATGAAAAAATGGTCTATACTTTTTCTTGAAAATTTTTGAAAACGACAGGGGTGTAATTTTTACAAATTCAAAAGCCGAAATTTTAATTTTGCACGAAAACTCTTGTACACTTTTTCTTTAAAATTTTTCCATAAAAAATTTGCATGATCTTTCTTGAAATTTTTGGAAAAAGTCAAATTTAACGGTTCTAATTTAATTATATAATAAAGCTGCAATTTCTGATTGTTCCTCATGCAAAAATGTATTTTTCCAAATATGTATTTTTTTAAAAATTCTTTCAAATTAAAATAATTTTGAAAGAATTCAAAAGAGCACTGTTGCTAACTTAGTGAAGCTTTTTATAATTTCGCAATGAAATTAATATTTCCGTAGATACAGTCACTTTCTTAAACATTTCATATAGAAGTAATATTCATATATTTACTGATAAACTTGAACCATTCCTCATACAAAAATGTATATTTCCAAACATTCTTTAAAATCAAAAAAAATTGAACGAATTGAAAAGCGCATTATTGACAACTTAGTGGCACAAAACAACAACAAAAATGTATTTTTCCAAACATTCCTTCAAATCAAACAAATTTTGAACGAATGAGAAGCGCATTATTTATAACTTATAATTTTTTTTGAAATTTTTGGAAAGCCAAAATTTTTAATTTTGCATGACCATATTTTAACACTTTTTCTTTAAAATGTTTGAATAAGCCACGGGTGTAATTTTTGTGAATATAAAAGCCGAGATTTCTAATTTTGCAATAAAAATTGTTCTATACTTTTTCTTGAACATTTTTGAATACGACACGGGTGCATTTTTTACAAATTCAAACGCCGAGATTTCTAATTTTGTATGAACAATTTTGTATTCTTTTTCTTGAAAACTTTTGAATAGCACATGGGTGTAATTTTAATAAATATGAAAGTCGAGATTTCTAATTTTCCATAAAAAAATTTTATAATTTTTCTTAAAATTTTTTGAATAAGTAACAGGTGTATTTTGTTTATATATTAAAGCTGAAATTTCTAATTTTAACCACTTTTTCTTCAAAATGTTTGAATCAGTTACGGTTGTAATTTTTATTAATATAAAACTCGAGATTTCTAATTTTGCATGAAAAAATGTTCTATACTTTTTCTTGAAAATTTTTGAATACGACACCGGTGCAATTTTTACAATTTCAAACGCCAAGATTTCTAATTTTTCATTAAACATTTTTACAATTTTTCTTGAATTTTTGTAAATAAGTAACAGGTGTAATTTATTTATATATTAAAGTTGAAATTTCTAATTTTGCATGACCAATTTTTGATACGTTTTCTTAAAAATGTTAGAATAAGTCACGGGTGTCATTTTTGTAAATATAAAACCCGAGATTTTTAATTTTGCATGAAAAAATGTTCTATACTTTTTCTTGAAAATTTTTGAAAACGACATGGGTGTAATTTTTACAAATTCAAAAGCCGAGATTTCTAATTTTGCATGAAAAATTTTGTACACTTTTTCTTTAAAATTTTTGAATAAGACAAGAATGTTTTTTTTATAAATATAAAAGCCAACATTTCTAATTTTCCATAAAAAAATTTATAATTTTTCTTGAAATGTTTTGATTAAGACATGTGCATTTTATTTATATATTAATGCTGAAATTTCTAATTTTGCATGACCAATTTTTGATACGTTTTCTTCAAAATGTTAGAATAAGTCACGGGTGTAATTTTTATGAATATAAAAGCCGAGATTTCTAATTTTGCATCACCAATTTTCTACACTCTTTCTTGAAAATTTTTGAATAAGACCAGGTGTAATTTTTGTAAATATAAAAGCCGAGATTTCTAATTTTCCTTAAAAAATTTGAAATTTTTGGAAAAAGTCACGGGTCTAATTTATTTATATAATAAAACTGCAATTTCTAATATTTCTCATGCAAAAATGTATTTTTCCAAATATGTATTTTTTTAAAAATTCTTTCAAATTAAAATAATTTTGAAAGATTTCAAAAGAGCACTGTTAATAACTTAGTGCTTTTCAATTCAAATATTCATATGAAAGTAATATTCATATATTTATTTTAATACATTTTTTTTTTATTTGAACTACTTCTTCATACAAAAATTGTCTTTGCAAACATTCATTCAAATCACACAATTTTAAAAGAATTGAAACGATAACTTGGTGAATATTTTAACAATTTCGCAATGAAATTAATATTTCCGGAGATACAGTCACTTTCTTAAACATTTCATAAAGAAGTAAATTTTATTAGATTATTGATAAACTTAAACCACTTCTCATTTAAAAATGTATGTTTTCATAAATTCTTTCAAATCAAAACAATTTTAAAAGAATTGAAAAGAGCACTATCGGTAACTTGGTGCAGATTTTCATAATTTCGCAATAAAATTAATATTTCCGGAGCTACAGTTACTTTTTTAAACATTTCATATAGAAGTAATATTCATATATTTACTGATAAACTTGAACCATTCCTCATACAAAAATGTATTTTTCCAAACATTCTTTCAAATCAAACAAATTTTGAACGAATTGAGAAGCGCATTATTGATAACTTATAATTTTTCTTGAAATTTTTGGAAAGCCAAAATTTTTAATTTTGCATGACCATATTTTAACACTTCTTCTTTAAAATGTTTGAATAAGTCACGGGTATAATTTTTATGAATATAAAAGCCGAGATTTCTAATTTTGCATCACCAATTTTGTACACTTTTTCTTGAAAGCTTTTGAATAACACATGGAAAGTCGAGATTTCTAATTTTCCATTAAAAATTTTATAACTTTTCTTGAAATTTTATGAATAAGTCACAGGTGTAATTTATTAACATATTTAAGCCAAAATCTCTATTTTTCCAAAAAAAAAATTTATAATTTTTCTCGAAATTTTTTGATTAAGACATGTGCATTTTATTTATATACTAATGCTGAAATTTCTAATTTTGCATGACCAATTTTTGATACGTTTTCTTCAAAATGTTTGAATAAGACCGGGTGTAATTTTTGTAAATATAAAAGCCGAGATTTTTAATATTGTATGAAAACTTTTGTACACTTTTTCTTTAAAATTTTTCCATAAAAAATTTGTTTAATTTTTCTTGAAATTTTTGGAAAAAGTCACGGGTCTAATTTATTTATATAATAAAGCTGCAATTTCTGATTGTTCCTCATACAAAAATTTTTTTTCCAAATATATATTTTTTTAAAAATTCTTTCAAATTAAAATAATTTTGAAAGAATTCAAAAGAGCGCTGTTGCTAACTCAGTGAAGCTTTTTATAATTTCGCAATGAAATTAATATTTCCGGAGCTACAGTTACTTTTTTAAACATTTCATATAGAAGTAATATTCATATATTTACTGATAAACTTGAACCATTCCTCATGCAAAAATGTATTTTTCCAAATATGTATTTTTTTAAAAATTCTTTCAAATTAAAATAATTTTGAAAGAATTCAAAAAAGCACTGTTGCTAACTTAGTGAAGCTTTTTATAATTTCGCAATGAAATTAATATTTCCGTAGATACAGTCACTTTCTTAAACATTTCATAAAGAAGTAATATTGATATATTTACTGATAAACTTGAACCATTCCTAATACAAAAATGTATTTTTCCAAACATTCTTTCAAATCAAAAAAAATTTGAACGTATTGAAAAGCGCATTATTGACAACTTAGTGGTACAAAACAACAACAAAAATGTATTTTTCCAAACATTCCTTCAAATCAAACAAATTTTGAACGAATGAGAAGCGCATTATTTATAACTTATAATTTTTCTTGAAATTTTTGGAAAGCCAAAATTTTTAATTATGCATGACCATATTTTAACACTTTTTCTTCAAAATGTTTGAATAAGTCACGGGTGTAATTTTTATGAATATAAAATCTGAGATTTCTAATTTTGCATCACCAATTTTGTACACTTTTTCTTGAAAATTTTTGAATAACACATGGAAAATCGAGATTTCTAATTTTCCATAAAAAAATGTTATAATTTTTCTTGAAATTTTATGAATAAGTAACAGGTGTATTTTGTTTATATATTAAAGCTGAAATTTCTAATTCTTAACACTTTTTCTTCAAAATGTTTGTATCAGTTACGGTTGTAATTTTTATATATATAAAACTCGAAATTTCTAATTTTGCTTGAAAAAATGTTCTATACTTTTTCTTGAAAATTTTTGAAAACGACATGGGTGTAATTTTTACAAATTTTGCATTAAAAATTTGTATAGTCTTTCTTGAAATTTTTGGAAAAAGTCACAAGTCTAATTTATTTATATAATAAAGCTGCAATTTCTCAATGTTCCTAATGCAAAAATGTATTTTTCTTTCAAATTAAAATAATTTTGAAAGAATTCAAGAGAGCACTGTTGCTAACTTAGTGAAGCTTTTTATAATTTCGCAATGAAATTAATATTTCCGTAGATACAGTCACTTTCTTTAAACATTTCATAAAGAAGTAATATTCATATATTTACTGATAAACTTGAACCATTCCTCATACAAAAATGTATTTTTCCAAACATTCTTTAAAATCAAAAAAAAAATTGAACGAATTGAAAAGCGCATTATTGATAACTTAGTGGAGGTTTTTATAATTTCTTAAATTTAATTTCATTAATTAATTTCACTTTCTTAAACATTTCAGAAGGAAGTAATTTTTTTTAATTTATTGATAAACTTAAACCACTTCTCATTTAAAAATGTATGTTTTCATAAAATCTTTCAAATCAAAAGAGCTTTAAGAGAATTGAAAAGAGCACTATCGGTAACTTGGTGCAGATTTTTATAATTTCGCAATAAAATTAATATATCCGGAGCTACAGTTACTTTTTTAAACATTTCATATAGAAGTAATATTCATATATTTACTGATAAACTTGAACCATTCCTCATACAAAAATGTATTTTTCCAAACATTCTTTCAAATCAAACAAATTTTGAACGAATGAGAAGCGCATTATTTATAACTTATAATATTTCTTGAAATTTTTGGAAAGCCAAAATTTTTAATTTTGCATGACCATATTTTAACACTTTTTCTTCAAAATGTTTGCATAACCCACGGGTGTAATTTTTATGAATATAAAAGCCGAGATTTCTAATTTTGCATCACCAATTTTGTACACTTTTTCTTGAAAATTTTTGAATAACACACGGAAAGTCGAGATTTCTAATTTTCCATAAAAAAATTTTATAATTTTTCTTGAAATTTTATGAATAAGTAACAGGTGTATTTTGTTTATATATTAAAGCTGAAATTTCTAATTTTAACCACTTTTTCTTCAAAATGTTTGAATCAGTTACGGTTGTAATTTTTATTAATATAAAACTCGAGATTTCTAATTTTGCATGAAAAAATGTTCTATACTTTTTCTTGAAAATTTTCTAAAACCCATGTAATTTTTACAAATTCAAAAGCCGAGATTTCTAATTTTGTATGAAAAATTTTGTACACTTTTTCTTTAAAATTTTTGAATAAGACAAGAATGTTATTTTTATAAATATAAAAGCCAACATTTCTTATTTTCCATAAAAAAATTTATAATTTTTCTTGAAATGTTTTGATTAAGACATGTGCATTTTATTTATATATTAATGCTGAAATTTCTAATTTTGCATGACTAATTTTTGATAGGTTTTCTTCAAAATGTTAGAATAAGTTACGGGTGTAATTTTTATGAATATAAAAGCCGAGATTTCTAATTTTGCATCACCAATTTTCTACACTCTTTCTTGAAAATTTTTGAATATGACCAGGTGTAATTTTTGTAAATATAAAAGCCGAGATTTCTAATTTTCCTTAAAAAATTTGAAATTTTTGGAAAAAGTCACGGGTCTAATTTATTTATATAATAAAACTGCAATTTCTAATTTTTCTCATGCAAAAATGTATTTTTCCAAATATGTATTTTTTTAAAAATTCTTTCAAATTAAAATAATTTTGAAAGAATTCAAAAGAGCACTGTTAATAACTTAGTGCTTTTCAATTCAAATATTCATATGAAAGTAATATTCATATATTTATTTTAATACATTTTTTTTTATTTGAACTACTTCTTCATACAAAAATTGTCTTTTCAAACATTCATTCAAATCACACAATTTTAAAAGAATTGAAACGATAACTTGGTGAATATTTTATCAATTTCGCAATGACATTAATATTTCCGGAGATACAGTCACTTTCTTAAACATTTCATAAAGAAGTAAATTTTATTAGATTATTGATAAACTTAAACCACTTCTCATTTAAAAATGTATGTTTTAATAAAATCTTTCAAATCAAAACAATTTTAAAAGAATTGAAAAGAGCACTATCGGTAACTTGGTGCAGATTTTTATAATTTCGCAATAAAATTAATATTTCCGGAGCTACAGTTACTTTTTTAAACATTTCATATAGAAGAAATATTCATATATTTACTGATAAACTTGAACCATTCCTCATACAAAAATGTATTTTTCCAAACATTCTTTCAAATCAAAAAAATTTTGAACGAATTGAGAAGCGCATTATTGATAACTTATAATTTTTCTTGAAATTTTTGGAAAGCCAAAATTTTTAATTTTGCATGACCATATTTTAACACTTTTTCTTCAAAATGTTTGAATAAGTCACGGGTGTAATTTTTATGAATATAAAAGCCGAGATTTCTAATTTTGCATCACCAATTTTGTACACTTTTTCTTGAAAATTTTTGAATAACACATGGGTGTAATTTTAATAAATATGAAAGTCGAGATTTGTAATTTTCTATTAAAAATATTTATAATTTTTCTTGAAATTTTATGAATAAGTCACAGGTGTAATTTATTTATATATTAAAGCCAAAATTTTTAATTTTCCAAAAAAAAAATTTATCATTTTTCTTGAAATTTTTTGATTAAGACATGTGCATTTTATTTATATATTAATGCTGAAATTTCTAATTTTGCATGACCAATTTTTGATACATTTTCTTCAAAATGTTTGAACAAGTCACGGGTATAATTTTTATGAATATAAAAGCCGAGATTTCTAATTTTGCATCACCAATTTTGTACACTTTTTCTTGAAAGCTTTTGAATAACACATGGGTGTAATTTTAATAAATATGAAAGTCGAGATTTGTAATTTTCTATTAAAAATATTTATAATTTTTCTTGAAATTTTATGAATAAGTCACAGGTGTAATTTATTTATATATTAAACCAAAATTTTTAATTTTCCAAAAAAAAAATTTATCATTTTTCTTGAAATTTTTTGATTAAGACATGTGCATTTTATTTATATATTAATGCTGAAATTTCTAATTTTGCATGACCAATTTTTGATACATTTTCTTCAAAATGTTTGAATAAGTCACGGGTATAATTTTTATGAATATAAAAGCCGAGATTTCTAATTTATCATCACCAATTTTGTACACTTTTTCTTGAAAGCTTTTGAATAACACATGGAAAGTCGAGATTTCTAATTTTCCATTAAAAATATTTATAATTTTTCTTGAAATTTTATGAATAAGTCACAGGTATAATTTATTTACATATTTAAGCCAAAATCTCTATTTTTCCAAAAAAAAATTTATAATTTTTCTCGAAATTTTTTTATTAAGACATGTGCATTTTATTTATATACTAATGCTGAAATTTCTAATTTTGCATGACCAATTTTTGATACGTTTTCTTCAAAATGTTTGAATAAGACCGGGTGTAATTTTTGTAAATATAAAAGCCGAGATTTTTAATATTGTATGAAAACTTTTGTACACTTTTTCTTTAAAATTTTTCCATAAAAAATTTGTATAATCTTTCTTGAAATTTTTGGAAAAAATCACGGGTCTAATTTATTTATATAGTAAAGCTGCAATTTCTGATTGTTCCTCATACAAAAATTTTTTTTCCGAATATGTATTTTTTTAAAAATTCTCTCAAATTAAAATAATTTTGAAAGAATTCAAAAGAGCGCTGTTGCTAACTTAGTGAAGCTTTTTATAATTTTGCAATGAAATTAATATTTCCGTAGATACAGTCACTTTCTTAAACATTTCATAAGGAAGTAATATTCATATATTTACTGATAAACTTAAACCATTCCTCATACAAAAATGTATTTTTCCAAACATTCTTTAAAATCAAAAAAAATTTGAACGAATTGAAAAGCGCATTATTGATAACTTAGTGGAGGTTTTTATAATTTCGCATTGAAAATAAATTTCCGGAGCTACAGTCACTTTCTTAAACATTTCAAAAGGAAGTAATTTTTATTAATTTATTGATAAACTTAAACCACTTCTCATTCAAAAATGTATGTTTTCATAAAATCTTTCAAATCAAAAGAGTTTTAAAAGAATTGAAAAGAGCGCTATCGGTAACTTGGTGCAGATTTTTATAATTTCGCAATAAAATTAATATTTCTGGAGCTACAGTTACTTTTTTAAACATTTCATATAGAAGTAATATTCATATATTTACTGATAAACTTGAACCATTCCTCATACAAAAATGTATTTTTCCAAACATTCTTTCAAATCAAACAAATTTTGAACGAATGAGAAGCGCATTATTTATAACTTATAATTTTTCTTGAAATTTTTGGAAAGCCAAAATTTTTAATTTTGCATGACCATATTTTAACACTTTTTCTTCAAAATGTTTGCATAACCCACCAGTGTAATTTTTATGAATATAAAAGCCGAGATTTCTAATTTTGCATTACCAATTTTGTACACTTTTTCTTGAAAATTTTTGACTAACACGAGATTTCTAATTTTCCATAAAAAAATTTTATAATTTTTCTTGAAATTTTATGAATAAGTAACAGGTGTATTTTGTTTATATATTAAAGCTGAAATTTCTAATTTTAACCACTTTTTCTTCAAAATGTTTGAATCAGTTACGGTTGTAATTTTTATTAATGTAAAACTCGAGATTTCTAATTTTGCATGAAAAAATGTTCTATACTTTTTCTTGAAAATTTTTGAAAACGACATGGGTGTAATTTTTACAAATTCGAAAGCCGAGATTTCTATTTTTGCATAAAAAATTTATATAATCTTTCTTGAAATTTTTGGAAAAAGTCACGGGTCTAATTTATTTATATAATAAAGCTGCAATTTCATATTGTTCCTCATGCAAAAATTTTTTTTTTCCAAATATGTATTTTTTTAAAAATTCTTTCAAATTAAAATAATTTTGAAAGAATTCAAAACAGCTCTGTTGCTAACTTAGTGAAGCTTTTTATAATTTCGCAATAAATTAATATTTCCGTAGATACAGCCACTTTCTTAAACATTTCATAAAGAAGTAATATTCATATATTTACTGATAAACTTAAACCATTCCTCATACAAAAATGAATATGTCCGAACATTCTTTAAAATCAAAAAAAAATTTAACGAATTGAAAAGCGCATTATTGATAACTTAGTGGCGGTTTTTATAATTTCGCAATGAAATTAAGTTTCCGTAGATACAGTCACTTTCTTAAACATTTCAAAAGGAAGTAATTTTTATTAATTTATGGATAAACTTAAACCACTTCTCATTTAAAAATGTATGTTTTCATAAAATCTTTCAAATCAAAAGAGTTTTAAGAGAATTGAAAAGAGCACTATCGGTAACTTGGTGCAGATTTTTATAATTTCGCAATAAAATTAATATTTCCGGAGCTACAGTTACTTTTTTAAACATTTCATATACAAGTAATATTCATATATTTACTGAACTACTTGAACCATTCCTCATTAAAAAAGGTATTTTTCCAAACATTCTTTCAAATCAAACAAATTTTGAACGAATGAGAAGCGCATTATTTATAATTTATAATTTTTCTTGAAATTTTTGGAAAGCCAAAATTTTTAATTTTGCACAACCATATTTTAACACTTTTTCTTCACAATGTTTGAATAAGCCACGGGTGTAATTTTTATGAATATAAAAGCCGAGATTTCTAATTTTGCATCACCAATTTTGTACACTTTTTCTTGAAAATTTTTCAATAACACATGGAAAGTCGAGATTTCCAATTTTCCATAAAAAAATGTTATAATTTTTCTTGAAATTTTATGAATAAGTAACAGGTGTATTTTGTTTATATATTAAAGCTGAAATTTCTAATTTTTAACACTTTTTCTTCAAAATGTTTGTATCAGTTACGGTTGTAATTTTTATATATATAAAACTCGAGATTTCTAATTTTGCATGAAAAAATGATCTATACTTTTTCTTGAAAATTTTTAAATACGGCCTGGGAGTAATTTTTACAAATTCAAAAGCCAAGATTTCTAATTTTGCATAAAATTTTTGTATAATCTTTTTTGAAATTTTTGGAAAAAGTCACAAGTCTAATTTATTTATATAATAAAGCTGCAATTTCTCATTGTTCCTAATGCAAAAATGTATTTTTCTTTCAAATTAAAATAATTTTGAAAGAATTCAAAAAAGCACTGTTGCTAACTTAATGAAGCTTTTTATAGTTTCGCAATGAAATTAATATTTCCGTAGATACAGTCACTTTCTTAAACATTTCATAAAGAAGTAATATTCATATATTTACTGATAAACTTGAACCATTCCTCATACAAAAATGTATTTTTCCAAACTATCTTTAAAATCAAAAAAAATTTTAACGAATTGAAAAGCGCATTATTGATAATTTAGTAGAGGTTTTTATAATTTCGCAATAAAATTAATATTTCCGTAGATACAGTCACTTTCTTAAACATTTCATAAGGAAGTAATATTCATATATTTACTGATAAACTTAAACCATTCCTTATACAAAAATGTATTTTTCCAAATATTCTTTAAAATCAAAAAAAATTTTAACGAATTGAAAAGCGCATTATTGATAATTTAGTGGAGGTTTTTATAATTTCGCAATAAAATTAATATTTCCGGAGCTACAGTTACTTTTTTAAACATTTCATATAGAAGCAATATTCATATATTTACTGATAAACTTGAACCATTCCTCATACAAAAATGTATTTTTCCAAACATTCTTTCAAATCAAAAAAATTTTGAACGAATTGAGAAGCGCATTATTGATAACTTATAATTTTTCTTGAAATTTTTGGAAAGCCAAAATTTTTAATTTTGCATGACCATATTTTAACACTTTTTCTTCAAAATGTTTGAATAAGTCACGGGTGTAATTTTTATGAATATAAAAGCCGAGATTTCTAATTTTGCATCACCAATTTTGTACACTTTTTCTTGAAAATTTCTGCATAACACATGGGTGTAATTTTAATAAATATGAAAGTTGAGATTTCTAATTTTCCATAAAAAAATTTTATAATTTTTCTTGAAATTTTTTGAATAAGTAACAGGTGTATTTTGTTTATATATTAAAGCTGAAATTTCTAATTTTTAACACTTTCTTTTCAAAATGTTTCAATCAGTTACGGTTGTAAGTTTTATAAATATAAAACTCGAGATTTCTAATTTTGCATGAAAAAATTTTCTATACTTTTTCTTGAAAATTTTTGAAAACGTCATGGGTGTAATTTTTACAAATTCAAAAGCCGAAATTTCTAATTTTGTATGAAAACTTTTGTACACTTTTTCTTTAAAATTTTTCCATAAAAAATTTGTATAATCTTTCTTGAAATTTTTGGAAAAAGTCAAGGGTCTAATTTATTTATATAATAAAGTTGCAATTTCTGATTGTTCCTCATGCAGAAATGTATTTTTCCAAATATGTATTTTTTTAAAAATTCTTTCAAATTAAAATAATTTTGAAAGAATTCAAAACAGCTCTGTTGTTAACTTAGTGAAGCTTTTTATAATTTCGCAATGAAATTAATATTTCCGTAGATACAGCCACTTTCTTAAACATTTCATAAAGAAGTAATATTCATATATTTACTGATAAACTTGAACCATTCCTCATACAAAAATGTATATTTCCAAACATTCTTTAAAATCAAAAATAAATTTGAACGAATTGAAAAGCGCATTATTGATAACTTAGTGAAGGTTTTTATAATTTCGCAATGAAATTAATATTTCCGGAGCTACAGTCACTTTCTTAAACATTTCAAAAGGAAGTAATTTTTATTAATTTATGGATAAACTTAAACCACTTCTCATTTAAAAATGTATGTTTTCATAAAATCTTTCAAATCAAAAGAGTTTTAAGAGAATTGAAAAGAGCACTATCGGTAACTTGGTGCAGATTTTTATAATTTCGCAATAAAATTAATATTTCCGGAGCTACAGTTACTTTTTTAAACATTTCATATACAAGTAATATTCATATATTTACTGAACTACTTGAACCATTCCTCATTAAAAAAGGTATTTTTCCAAACATTCTTTCAAATCAAACAAATTTTGAACGAATGAGAAGCGCATTATTTATAATTTATAATTTTTCTTGAAATTTTTGGAAAGCCAAAATTTTTAATTTTGCACAACCATATTTTAACACTTTTTCTTCACAATGTTTGAATAAGCCACGGGTGTAATTTTTATGAATATAAAAGTCGAGATTTCTAATTTTGCATCACCAATTTTGTACACTTTTTCTTGAAAATTTTTCAATAACACATGGAAAGTCGAGATTTCCAATTTTCCATAAAAAAATGTTATAATTTTTCTTGATATTTTATGAATAAGTAACAGGTGTATTTTGTTTATATATTAAAGCTGAAATTTTTAATTCTTAACACTTTTTCTTCAAAATGTTTGTATCAGTTACGGTTGTAATTTTTATATATATAAAACTCGAGATTTCTAATTTTGCATGAAAAAATGCTCTATACTTTTTCTTGAAAATTTTTAAATACGGCATGGGAGTATTTTTTACAAATTCAAAAGCCGAGATTTCTAATTTTGCATAAAAAATTTGTATAATCTTTTTTGAAATTTTTGGAAAAAGTCACAAGTCTAATTTATTTATATAATAAAGCTGCAATTTCTTATTGTTCCTAATGCAAAAATGTATTTTTCTTTTAAATTAAAATAATTTTGAAAGAATTCAAAAAAGCACTGTTGCTAACTTAATGAAGCTTTTTATAGTTTCGCAATGAAATTAATATTTCCGTAGATACAGTCACTTTCTTAAACATTTCATAAAGAAGTAATATTCATATATTTACTGATAAACGTGAACCATTCCTCATACAAAAATGTATTTTTCAAAACTATCTTTAAAATCAAAAAAAAACTTGAACGAATTGAAAAACGCATTATTGATAACTTAGTGGAGGTTTTAATAATTTCGCAATGAAATTAATATTTCCGGAGCTACAGTCACCTTCTTAAACATTTCGAAAGGAAGTAATTTTTATTAATTTATTGATAAACTTAAACCACTTCTCATTTAAAAATGTATGTTTTCATAAAATCTTTCAAATCAAAAGAGTTTTAAGAGAATTGAAAAGAGCATTATTGATAATTTAGTGGAGGTTTTTATAATTTCGCAATAAAATTAATATTTCCGGAGCTACAGTTACTTTTTAAACATTTCATATACAAGTAATATTCATATATTTACTGATAAACTTGAACCATTCCTCATACAAAAATGTATTTTTCCAAACATTCTTTCAAATCAAAAAAATTTTGAACGAATTGAGAAGCGCATTATTGATAACTTATAATTTTTCTTGAAATTTTTGGAAAGCCAAAATTTTTAATTTTGCATGACCACATTTTAACACTTTTTCTTCAAAATGTTTGAATAAGCCACGGGTGTAATTTTTATGAATATAAAAGCTGAGATTTCTAATTTTGCATCACCAATTTTGTACACTTTTTCTTGAAAGCTTTTGAATAACACATGGAAAGTCGAGATTTCTAATTTTCCATTAAAAATTTTATAACTTTTCTTGAAATTTTATGAATAAGTCACAGGTGTAATTTATTAACATATTTAAGCCAAAATCTCTATTTTTCCAAAAAAAAAATTTATAATTTTTCTTGAAATTTTATGCATAAGTAACAGGTGTATTTTATTTATATATTAAAGCTGAAATTTCTAATTTTTACCACTTTTTCTTCAAAATGTTTGAATCAGTTACGGTTGTAATTTTTATATATATAAAACTCGAGATTTCTAATTTTGCCTGAAAAAATGTTCTATACTTTTTCTTGAAAATTTTCTAAAACGATATGGGTGTAATTTTTACAAATTCAAAAGCTGAAATTTCTAATTTTGCATAAAAAATGTTATAATTTTTCTTGAAATTTTTGGAAAAAGTCACAAGTCTAATTTATTTATATAATAAAGCTGCAATTTCTCATTGTTCCTCATGCAAAAATGTATTTTTCCAAATATGTATTTTTTAAAAAATCTTTCCAAATAAAATAATTTTGAAAGAATTCAAGAGAGCACTGTTGCTAACTTAGTGAAGCTTTTTATAATTTCGCAATGAAATTAATATTTCCGTAGATACAGTCACTTTCTTAGACATTTCATAAAGAAGTAATATTCATATATTTACTGATAAACTTGAACCATTCCTCATACAAAAATGTATTTTTCCAAACTATCTTTAAAATCAAAAAAAAAATTGAACGAATTGAAAAGCGCATTATTGATAACTTAGTGGAGGTTTTTATAATTTCGCAATGAAATTAAGTTTCCGTAGATACAGTCACTTTCTTAAACATTTCATAAAGAAGTAATATTCATATATTTACTGATAAACTTAAACCATTCCTTATACAAAAATGTATTTTTCCAAATATTCTTTAAAATCAAAAAAAATTTTAACGAATTGAAAAGCGCATTATTGATAATTTAGTGGAGGTTTTTATAATTTCGCAATAAAATTAATATTTCCGGAGCTACAGTTACTTTTTTAAACATTTCATATAGAAGTAATATTCATATATTTACTGATAAACTTGAACCATTCCTCATACAAAAATGTATTTTTCCAAACATTCTTTCAAATCAAACAAATTTTGAACGAATTGAGAAGCGCATTATTGATAACTTATAATTTTTCTTGAAATTTTTGGAAAGCCAAAATTTTTAATTTTGCATGACCATATTTTAACACTTTTTCTTCAAAATGTTTGAATAAGTCACGGGTGTAATTTTCATGAATATAAAAGCCGAGATTTCTAATTTTGCATCACCAATTTTGTACACTTTTTCTTGAAAATTTCTGCATAACACATGGGTGTAATTTTAATAAATATGAAAGTTGAGATTTCTAATTTTCCATAAAAAAATGTTATATTTTTTCTTGAAATTTTTTGAATAAGTAACAGGTGTATTTTGTTTATATATTAAAGCTGAAATTTCTAATTTTTAACACTTTCTTTTCAAAATGTTTCAATCAGTTACGGTTGTAAGTTTTATAAATATAAAACTCGAGATTTCTAATTTTGCCTGAAAAAATGCTCTATACTTTTTCTTGAAAATTTTCTAAAACGACATGGGTGTAATTTTTACAAATTCAAAAGCCGAAATTTCTAATTTTGTATGAAAACTTTTGTACACTTTTTCTTTAAAATTTTTCCATAAAAAATTTGTATAATCTTTCTTGAAATTTTTGGAAAAAGTCAATGGTCTAATTTATTTATATAATAAAGCTGCAATTTCTGATTGTTCCTCATGCAGAAATGTATTTTTCCAAATATGTATTTCTTTAAAAATTCTTTCAAATTAAAATAATTTTGAAAGAATTCAAAACAGCTCTGTTGCTAACTTAGTGAAGCTTTTTATAATTTCGCAATAAATTAATATTTCCGTAGATACAGCCACTTTCTTAAACATTTCATAAAGAAGTAATATTCATATATTTACTGATAAACTTGAACCATTCCTCACAAAAATGTATATTTCCAAACATTCTTTAAAATCAAAAAAAATTTGAACGAATTGAAAAGCGCATTATTGATAACTTAGTGAAGGTTTTTATAATTTCGCAATGAAATTAATATTTCCGGAGCTACAGTCACTTTCTTAAACATTTCAAAAGGAAGTAATTTTTATTAATTTATGGATAAACTTAAACCACTTCTCATTTAAAAATGTATGTTTTCATAAAATCTTTCAAATCAAAAGAGTTTTAAGAGAATTGAAAAGAGCACTATCGGTAACTTGGTGCAGATTTTTATAATTTCGCAATAAAATTAATATTTCCGGAGCTACAGTTACTTTTTTAAACATTTCATATACAAATAATATTCATATATTTACTGAACTACTTGAACCATTCCTCATTAAAAAAGGTATTTTTCCAAACATTCTTTCAAATCAAACAAATTTTGAACGAATGAGAAGCGCATTATTTATAATTTATAATTTTTCTTGAAATTTTTGGAAAGCCAAAATTTTTAATTTTGCACAACCATATTTTAACACTTTTTCTTCACAATGTTTGAATAAGCCACGGGTGTAATTTTTATGAATATAAAAGTCGAGATTTCTAATTTTGCATCACCAATTTTGTACACTTTTTCTTGAAAATTTTTCAATAACCCATGGAAAGTCGAGATTTCCAATTTTCCATAAAAAAATGTTATAATTTTTCTTGAAATTTTATGAATAAGTAACAGGTGTATTTTGTTTATATATTAAAGCTGAAATTTCTAATTTTTAACACTTTTTCTTCAAAATGTTTGTATCAGTTACGGTTGTAATTTTTATATATATAAAACTCGAGATTTCTAATTTTGCATGAAAAAATGCTCTATACTTTTTCTTGAAAATTTTTAAATGCGGCCTGGGAGTAATTTTTACAAATTCAAAAGCCAAGATTTCTAATTTTGCATAAAAAATTTGTATAATCTTTTTTGAAATTTTTGGAAAAAGTCACAAGTCTAATTTATTTATATAACAAAGCTGCAATTTCTCATTGTTCCTAATGCAAAAATGTATTTTTCTTTCAAATTAAAATAATTTTGAAAGAATTCAAAAAAGCACTGTTGCTAACTTAATGAAGCTTTTTATAGTTTCGCAATGAAATTAATATTTCCGTAGATACAGTCACTTTCTTAAACATTTCATAAAGAAGTAATATTCATATATTTACTGATAAACTTGAACCATTCCTCATACAAAAATGTATTTTTCCAAACTATCTTTAAAATCAAAAAAAATTTTAACGAATTGAAAAGCGCATTATTGATAATTTAGTGGAGGTTTTTATAATTTCGCAATAAAATTAATATTTCCGTAGATACAGTCACTTTCTTAAACATTTCATAAAGAAGTAATATTCATATATTTACTGATAAACTTAAACCATTCCTTATACAAAAATGTATTTTTCCAAATATTCTTTAAAATCAAAAAAAATTTTAACGAATTGAAAAGCGCATTATTGATAATTTAGTGGAGGTTTTTATAATTTCGCAATAAAATTAATATTTCCGGAGCTACAGTTACTTTTTTAAACATTTCATATAGAAGCAATATTCATATATTTACTGATAAACTTGAACCATTCCTCATACAAAAATGTATTTTTCCAAACATTCTTTAAAATCAAAAATAAATTTGAACGAATTGAAAAGCGCATTATTGATAACTTAGTGAAGGTTTTTATAATTTCGCAATGAAATTAATATTTCCGGAGCTACAGTCACCTTCTTAAACATTTCGAAAGGAAGTAATTTTTATTAATTTATTGATAAACTTAAACCACTTCTCATTTAAAAATGTATGTTTTCATAAAATCTTTCAAATCAAAAGAGTTTTAAGAGAATTGAAAAGAGCACTATCGGTAACTTGGTGCAGATTTTTATAATTTCGCAATAAAATTAATATTTCCGGAGCTACAATTACTTTTTTAAACATTTCATATACAAGTAATATTCATATATTTACTGAACTACTTGAACCATTCCTCATTAAAAAAGGTATTTTTCCAAACATTCTTTCAAATCAAACAAATTTTGAACGAATGAGAAGCACATTATTTATAATTTATAATTTTTCTTGAAATTTTTGGAAAGCCAAAATTTTTAATTTTGCATAACCATATTTTAACACTTTTTCTTCAAAATGTTTGAATAAGCCACGGGTGTAATTTTTATGAATATAAAAGCCGAGATTTCTAATTTTGCATCACCAATTTTGTACACTTTTTCTTGAAAATTTCTGCATAACATATGGGTGTAATTTTAATAAATATGAAAGTTGAGATTTCTAATTTTCCATAAAAAAATTTTATAATTTTTCTTGAAATTTTATGAATAAGTAACAGGTGTATTTTGTTTATATATTAAAGCTGAAATTTCTAATTTTTAACACTTTTTCTTCAAAATGTTTGTATCAGTTACGGTTGTAATTTTTATATATATAAAACTCGAGATTTCTAATTTTGCATGAAAAAATGCTCTATACTTTTTCTTGAAAATTTTTAAATACGGCATGGGAGTAATTTTTACAAATTCAAAAGCCGAGATTTCTAATTTTGCATAAAAAATTTGTATAATCTTTTTTGAAATTTTTGGAAAAAGTCACAAGTCTAATTTATTTATATAATAAAGCTGCAATTTCTCATTGTTCCTAATGCAAAAATGTATTTTTCTTTTAAATTAAAATAATTTTGAAAGAATTCAAAAAAGCACTGTTGCTAACTTAATGAAGCTTTTTATAGTTTCGCAATGAAATTAATATTTCCGTAGATACAGTCACTTTCTTAAACATTTCATAAAGAAGTAATATTCATATATTTACTGATAAACTTGAACCATTCCTCATACAAAAATGTATTTTTCCAAACTATCTTTAAAATCAAAAAAACATTTGAACGAATTGAAAAACGCATTATTGATAACTTAGTGGAGGTTTTAATAATTTCGCAATGAAATTAATATTTCCGGAGCTACAGTCACCTTCTTAAACATTTCGAAAGGAAGTAATTTTTATTAATTTATTGATAAACTTAAACCACTTCTCATTTAAAAATGTATGTTTTCATAAAATCTTTCAAATCAAAAGAGTTTTAAGAGAATTGAAAAGAGCACTATCGGTAACTTGGTGCAGGTTTTTATAATTTCGCAAAAAAAATTAATATTTCCGGAGCTACAGTTACTTTTTAAACATTTCATATACAAGTAATATTCATATATTTACTGAACTACTTGCACCATTCCTCATACAAAAATGTATTTTTCCAAACATTCTTTAAAATCAAACAAATTTTGAACGAATGAGAAGCGCATTATTTATAACTTATAATTTTTCTTGAAATTTTTGGAAAGCCAAAATTTTTAATTTTGCATGACCATATTTTAACACTTTTTCTTCAAAATGTTTGAATAAGTCACGGGTGTAATTTTCATGAATATAAAAGCCGAGATTTCTAATTTTGCATCACCAATTTTGTACACTTTTTGTTGAAAATTTTTGAATAACACATGGAAAGTCGAGATTTCTAATTTTCCATAAAAAAATGTTATAATTTTTCTTGAAATTTTATGAATAAGTAACAGGTGTATTTTGTTTATATATTAAAGCTGAAATTTCTAATTTTTAACACTTTTTCTTCAAAATGTTTGAATCAGTTACGGTTGTAATTTTTATATATATAAAACTCGAGATTTCTAATTTTGCCTGAAAAAATGTTCTATACTTTTTCTTGAAAATTTTCTAAAACGACGTGGGTGTAATTTTTACAAATTCAAAAGCTGAAATTTCTAATTTTGCATAAAAAATGTTATAATTTTTCTTGAAATTTTTGGAAAAAGTCACGGGTCTAATTTATTTATATAATAAAGCTGCAATTTCTCATTGTTCCTCATGCAAAAATGTATTTTTCCAAATATGTATTTTTTAAAAAATCTTTCCAAATAAAATAATTTTGAAAGAATTCAAGAGAGCACTGTTGCTAACTTAGTGAAGCTGTTGCGGGTAAAGCGGCCCAAGCTCAAGATAGCCAATGTGGATTTTAAACACAACAAGTGTAAGAATTTTAGAAAACTTTAATTCTTTATTCTTACGCTTTAATATGTTAAAATTATTTTATGTATGGCTACTCCAAGCGAAGCTTCGTAATCCTTATGACCTGAACGAATGAATATCTTAAATCTATGTAGGTGTTTTATATACTTATGTATGTGGTCTCGATTAAATATGGCCTCATAATTATACCGCGTGGAAAATTAAAAGGAATAATTGAACATTTTGCCATGCTCATCTCTCTACATATCGATAACAGTAATGTCATATCAGCGATTTGTGAGTGGCGGTAACAGTAATGTCATATTAGCGATTTATGAGTGGCGGTAACAGTAATGTCATATTAGCGATTTATGAGTGGCGGTAACAGTAATGTCATATTAGCGATTTATGAGTGGCGGTAACAGAAGCTTTTTATAATTTCGCAATGAAATTAATATTTCCGTAGATACAGTCACTTTCTTAGACATTTCATAAAGAAGTAATATTTATATATTTACTGATAAACTTGAAGCATTCCTTATACAAAAATGTATTTTTCCAAACATTCTTTAAAATCAAAAAAAAATTTGAACGAATTGAAAAGCGCATTATTGATAACTTAGTGGAGGTTTTTATAATTTCGCAATGAAATTAAGTTTCCGTAGATACAGTCACTTTCTTAAACATTTCATAAAGAAGTAATATTCATATATTTACTGATAAACTTAAACCATTCCTTATACAAAAATGTATTTTTCCAAATATTCTTTAAAATCAAAAAAAATTTTAACGAATTGAAAAGCGCATTATTGATAATTTAGTGGAGGTTTTTATAATTTCGCAATAAAATTAATATTTCCGGAGCTACAGTTACTTTTTTAAACATTTCATATAGAAGCAATATTCGTATATTTACTGATAAACTTGAACCATTCCTCATACAAAAATGTATTTTTCCAAACATTCTTTCAAATCAAAAAAATTTTGAACGAATTGAGAAGCGCATTATTGATAACTTATAATTTTTCTTGAAATTTTTGGAAAGCCAAAATTTTTAATTTTGCATGACCATATTTTAACACTTTTTCTTCAAAATGTTTGAATAAGTCACGGGTGTAATTTTTATGAATATAAAAGCCGAGATTTCTAATTTTGCATCATCAATTTTGTACACTTTTTCTTGAAAATTTCTGCATAACACATGGGTGTAATTTTAATAAATATGAAAGTTGAGATTTCTAATTTTCCATAAAAAAATGTTATAATTTTTCTTGAAATTTTTTGAATAAGTAACAGGTGTATTTTGTTTATATATTAAAGCTGAAATTTCTAATTTTTAACACTTTCTTTTCAAAATGTTTCAATCAGTTACGGTTGTAAGTTTTATAAATATAAAACTCGAGATTTCTAATTTTGCATGAAAAAATGTTCTATACTTTATCTTGAAATTTTATGAATAAGTAACAGGTGTATTTTGTTTATGTATTAAAGCTGAAATTTCTAATTTTTAACACTTTTTCTTCAAAATGTTTGTATATGTTACGGTTGTAATTTTTTTATATATAAAACTCGAGATTTCTAATTTTGCATGAAAAAATGCTCTATACTTTTTCTTGAAAATTTTTAAATACGGCATGGGAGTAATTTTTACAAATTCAAAAGCCGAGATTTCTAATTTTGCATAAAAAATTTGTATAATCTTTTTTGAAATTTTTGGAAAAAGTCACAAGTCTAATTTATTTATATAATAAAGCTGCAATTTCTCATTGTTCCAAATGCAAAAATGTATTTTTCTTTTAAATTAAAATAATTTTGAAAGAATTCAAAAAAGCACTGTTGCTAACTTAATGAAGCTTTTTATAGTTTCGCAATGAAATTAATATTTCCGTAGATACAGTCACTTTCTTAAACATTTCATAAAGAAGTAATATTCATATATTTACTGATAAACTTGAACCATTCCTCATACAAAAATGTATTTTTCCAAACTATCTTTAAAATCAAAAAAAAAATTTGAACGAATTGAAAAACGCATTATTGATAACTTAGTGGAGGTTTTAATAATTTCGCAATGAAATTAATATTTCCGGAGCTACAGTCACCTTCTTAAACATTTCGAAAGGAAGTAATTTTTATTAATTTATTGATAAACTTAAACCACTTCTCATTTAAAAATGTATGTTTTCATAAAATCTTTCAAATCAAAAGAGTTTTAAGAGAATTGAAAAGAGCACTATCGGTAACTTGGTGCAGGTTTTTATAATTTCGCAAAAAAATTAATATTTCCGGAGCTACAGTTACTTTTTAAACATTTCATATACAAGTAATATTCATATATTTACTGAACTACTTGCACCATTCCTCATACAAAAATGTATTTTTCCAAACATTCTTTCAAATCAAACAAATTTTGAACGAATGAGAAGCGCATTATTTATAACTTATAATTTTTCTTGAAATTTTTGGAAAGCCAAAATTTTTAATTTTGCATGACCATATTTTAACACTTTTTCTTCAAAATGTTTGAATAAGCCACGGGTGTAATTTTTATGAATATAAAAGCTGAGATTTCTAATTTTGCATCACCAATTTTGTACACTTTTTGTTGAAAATTTTTGAATAACACATGGAAAGTCGAGATTTCTAATTTTCCATAAAAAAATGTTATAGTTTTTCTTGAAATTTTATGCATAAGTAACAGGTGTATTTTGTTTATATATTAAAGCTGAAATTTCTAATTTTTACCACTTTTTCTTCAAAATGTTTGAATCAGTTACGGTTGTAATTTTTATATATATAAAACTCGAGATTTCTAATTTTGCCTGAAAAAATGTTCTATACTTTTTCTTGAAAATTTTCTAAAACGACATGGGTGTAATTTTTACAAATTCAAAAGCTGAAATTTCTAATTTTGCATAAAAAATGTTATAATTTTTCTTGAAATTTTTGGAAAAAGTCACGGGTCTAATTTATTTATATAATAAAGCTGCAATTTCTCATTGTTCCTCATGCAAAAATGTATTTTTCCAAATATGTATTTTTTAAAAAATCTTTCCAAATAAAATAATTTTGAAAGAATTCAAGAGAGCACTGTTGCTAACTTAGTGAAGCTTTTTATAATTTCGCAATGAAATTAATATTTCCGTAGATACAGTCACTTTCTTAGAGATTTCATAAAGAAGTAATATTTATATATTTACTGATAAACTTGAAGCATTCCTTATACAAAAATGTATTTTTCCAAACATTCTTTAAAATCAAAAAAAAATTTGAACGAATTGAAAAGCGCATTATTGATAACTTAGTGGAGGTTTTTATAATTTCGCAATGAAATTAATATTTCCGTAGATACAGTCACTTTCTTAAACATTTCATAAAGAAGTAATATTCATATATTTACTGATAAACTTAAACCATTCCTTATACAAAAATGTATTTTTCCAAATATTCTTTAAAATCAAAAAAAATTTTAACGAATTGAAAAGCGCATTATTGATAATTTAGTGGAGGTTTTTATAATTTCGCAATAAAATTAATATTTCCGGAGCTACAGTTACTTTTTTAAACATTTCATATAGAAGCAATATTCGTATATTTACTAATAAACTTGAACCATTCCTCATACAAAAATGTATTTTTCCAAACATTCTTTCAAATCAAAAAAATTTTGAACGAATTGAGAAGCGCATTATTGATAACTTATAATTTTTCTTGAAATTTTTGGAAAGCCAAAATTTTTAATTTTGCATGACCATATTTTAACATTTTTTCTTCAAAATGTTTGAATAAGTCACGGGTGTAATTTTTATGAATATAAAAGCCGAGATTTCTAATTTTGCATCACCAATTTTGTACACTTTTTCTTGAAAATTTCTGCATAACACATGGGTGTAATTTTAATAAATATGAAAGTTGAGATTTCTAATTTTCCATAAAAAAATGTTATAATTTTTCTTGAAATTTTTTGAATAAGTAACAGGTGTATTTTGTTTATATATTAAAGCTGAAATTTCTAATTTTTAACACTTTCTTTTCAAAATGTTTCAATCAGTTACGGTTGTAAGTTTTATATATATAAAACTCGAGATTTCTAATTTTGCATGAAAAAATGTTCTATACTTTATCTTGAAATTTTATGAATAAGTAACAGGTGTATTTTGTTTATATATTAAAGCTGAAATTTCTAATTTTTAACACTTTTTCTTCAAAATGTTTGTATCAGTTACGGTTGTAATTTTTATATATATAAAACTCGAGATTTCTAATTTTGCATGAAAAAATGCTCTATACTTTTTCTTGAAAATTTTTAAATACGGCATGGGAGTAATTTTTACAAATTCAAAAGCCGAGATTTCTAATTTTGCATAAAAAATTTGTATAATCTTTTTTGAAATTTTTGGAAAAAGTCACAAGTCTAATTTATTTATATAATAAAGCTGCAATTTCTCATTGTTCCTAATGCAAAAATGTATTTTTCTTTTAAATTAAAATAATTTTGAAAGAATTCAAAAAAGCACTGTTGCTAACTTAATGAAGCTTTTTATAGTTTCGCAATGAAATTAATATTGCCGTAGATACAGTCACTTTCTTAAACATTTCATAAAGAAGTAATATTCATATATTTACTGATAAACTTGAACCATTCCTCATACAAAAATGTATTTTTCCAAACTATCTTTAAAATCAAAAAAAATTTGAACGAATTGAAAAACGCATTATTGATAACTTAGTGGAGGTTTTAATAATTTCGCAATGAAATTAATATTTCCGGAGCTACAGTCACTTTCTTAAACATTTCGAAAGGAAGTAATTTTTATTAATTTATTGATAAACTTAAACCACTTCTCATTTAAAAATGTATGTTTTCATAAAATCTTTCAAATCAAAAGAGTTTTAAGAGAATTGAAAAGAGCACTATCGGTAACTTGGTGCAGGTTTTTATAATTTCGCAATAAAATTAATATTTCCGGAGCTACAGTTACTTTTTAAACATTTCATATACAAGTAATATTCATATATTTACTGAACTACTTGCACCATTCCTCATACAAAAATGTATTTTTCCAAACATTCTTTCAAATCAAACAAATTTTGAACGAATGAGAAGCGCATTATTTATATCTTATAATTTTTCTTGAAATTTTTGGAAAGCCAAAATTTTTAATTTTGCATGACCATATTTTAACACTTTTTCTTCAAAATGTTTGAATAAGCCACGGGTGTAATTTTTATGAATATAAAAGCCGAGATTTCTAATTTTGCATCACCAATTTTGTACACTTTTTGTTGAAAATTTTTGAATAACACATAGAAAGTCGAGATTTCTAATTTTCCATAAAAAAATGTTATAATTTTTCTTGAAATTTTATGAATAAGTAACAGGTGTATTTTGTTTATATATTAAAGCTGAAATTTCTAATTTTTAACACTTTTTCTTCAAAATGTTTGAAACAGTTACGGTTGTAATTTTTATATATATAAAACTCGAGATTTCTAATTTTGCCTGAAAAAATGTTCTATACTTTTTCTTGAAAATTTTCTAAAACGACATGGGTGTAATTTTTACAAATTCAAAAGCCGAAATTTCTAATTTTGTATGAAAACTTTTGTACACTTTTTCTTTAAAATTTTTCCATAAAAAATTTGTATAATCTTTCTTGAAATTTTTGGAAAAAGTCAAGGGTCTAATTTATTTATATAATAAAGCTGCAATTTCTTATTGTTCCTCATGCAGAAATGTATTTTTCCAAATATATATTTTTTTAAAAATTCTTTCAAATTAAAATAATTTTGAAAGAATTCAAAACAGCTCTGTTGCTAACTTAGTGAAGCTTTTTATAATTTCGCAATGAAATTAATATTTCCGTAGATACAGCCACTTTCTTAAACATTTCATAAAGAAGTAATATTCATATATTTACTGATAAACTTGAACCATTCCTCATACAAAAATGTATATTTCCAAACATTCTTTAAAATCAAAAAAAAATTTGAACGAATTGAAAAGCGCATTATTGATAACTTAGTGAAGGTTTTTATAATTTCGCAATGACATTAATATTTCCGGAGCTACAGTCACTTTCTTAAACATTTCAAAAGGAAGTAATTTTTATTAATTTATGGATAAACTTAAACCACTTCTCATTTAAAAATGTATGTTTTCATAAAATCTTTCAAATCAAAAAAGTTTTAAGAGAATTGAAAATAGCACTATCGGTAACTTGGTGCAGATTTTTATAATTTCGCAATAAAATTAATATTTCCGGAGCTACAGTTACTTTTTTAAACATTTCATATACAAGTAATATTCATATATTTACTGAACTACTTGAACCATTCCTCATTAAAAAAGGTATTTTTCCAAACATTCTTTCAAATCAAACAAATTTTGAACGAATGAGAAGCGCATTATTTAAAATTTATAATTTTTCTTGAAATTTTTGGAAAGCCAAAATTTTTAATTTTGCATAACCATATTTTAACACTTTTTCTTCAAAATGTTTGAATAAGTCACGGGTGTAATTTTTATGAATATAAAAGCCGAGATTTCTAATTTTGCATCACCAATTTTGTACACTTTTTCTTGAAAATTTCTGCATAACACATGGGTGTAATTTTAATAAATATGAAAGTTGAGATTTCTAATTTTCCATAAAAAAATGTTATAATTTTTCTTGAAATTTTATGAATAAGTAACAGGTGTATTTTGTTTATATATTAAAGTTTAAATTTCTAACACCTTTTCTTCAAAATGTTTGTATCAGTTACGGTTGTAAGTTTTATAAATATAAAACTCGAGATTTCTAATTTTGCATCAAAAAATGCTCCATACTTTTTCTTGAAAATTTTTAAATACGGCATGGGAGTAATTTTTACAAATTCAAAAGCCGAGATTTCTAATTTTGCATAAAAAATTTGTATAATCTTTTTTGAAATTTTTGGAAAAAGTCACAAGTCTAATTTATTTATATAATAAAGCTGCAATTTCTCATTGTTCCTAATGCAAAAATGTATTTTTCTTTTAAATTAAAATAATTTTGAAAGAATTCAAAAAAGCACTGTTGCTAACTTAATGAAGCTTTTTATAGTTTCGCAATGAAATTAATATTTCCGTAGATACAGTCACTTTCTTAAACATTTCATAAAGAAGTAATATTCATATATTTACTGATAAACTTGAACCATTCCTCATACAAAAATGTATTTTTCCAAACTATGTTTAAAATCAAAAAAAATTTGAACGAATTGAAAAACGCATTATTGATAACTTAGTGGAGGTTTTAATAATTTCGCAATGAAATTAATATTTCCGGAGTTACAGTCACCTTCTTAAACATTTCGATAGGAAGTAATTTTTATTAATTTATTGATAAACTTAAACCACTTCTCATTTAAAAATGTATGTTTTCATAAAATCTTTCAAATCAAAAGAGTTTTAAGAGAATTGAAAAGAGCACTATCGGTAACTTGGTGCAGGTTTTTATAATTTCGCAATAAAATTAATATTTCCGGAGCTACAGTTACTTTTTAAACATTTCATATACAAGTAATATTCATATATTTACTGAACTACTTGCACCATTCCTCATACAAAAATGTATTTTTCCAAACATTCTTTCAAATCAAACAAATTTTGAACGAATGAGAAGCGCATTATGTATAACTTATAATTTTTCTTGAAATTTTTGGAAAGCAAAAATTTTTTATTTTGCATGACCATATTTTAACACTTTTTCTTCAAAATGTTTGAATAAGCCACGGGTGTAATTTTTATGAATATAAAAGCCGAGATTTCTAATTTTGCATCACCAATTTTGTACACTTTTTGTTGAAAATTTTTGAATAACACATGGAAAGTCGAGATTTCTAATTTTCCATAAAAAATGTTATAATTTTTCTTGAAATTTTATGAATAAGTAACAGGTGTATTTTGTTTATATATTAAAGCTGAAATTTCTAATTTTTAACACTTTTTCTTCAAAATGTTTGAATCAGTTACGGTTGTAATTTTTATATATATAAAACTCGAGATTTCTAATTTTGCCTGAAAAAATGCTCTATACTTTTTCTTGAAAATTTTCTAAAACGACATGGGTGTAATTTTTACGAATTCAAAAGCTGAAATTTCTAATTTTGCATAAAAAATTTGTATAATTTTTCTTGAAATTTTTGGAAAAAGTCACGGGTCTAATTTATTTATATAATAAAGCTGCAATTTCTCATTGTTCTTCATGCAAAAATGTATTTTTCCAAATATGTATTTTTTAAAAAATCTTTCCAAATAAAATAATTTTGAAAGAATTCAAGAGAGCACTGTTGCTAACTTAGTGAAGCTTTTTATAATTTCGCAATGAAATTAATATTTCCGTAGATACAGTCACTTTCTTAAACATTTCATAAAGAAGTAATATTCATATATTTACTGATAAACTTGAAGCATTCCTCATACAAAAATGTATTTTTCCAAACATTCTTTAAAAGCCCCCTGCATTGCAACCGGTTTCTTCTGTGCAGAATTCTTCTACTTCATCCCAAATTACCTGATATACAAGAGAAATAAGGATTTGTGCAATTTTATTTCCCCTTTTTATCTCATACGACTGATTACTTAGATTAATTAGGCAAATCTTTAGCTCACCTCGATAATCAGAGTAAATAGTTCCTGGAGAATTTAAGACAGTGATTCCATGTTTTGCAGCAAGACCAGAACGTGGGTGGATTGGCCCTTAAAAACCGTTTGGTATTGCAATCACAATTCACAAGTAACCTCTCAAGTGGATTTAAAACGGCAGAGTCATTAAATGCAGCATAAAGATCCATACCAGCACTCTGCGCAGTTGCATAACATGGAAGAGAGAAGTCTTCTCCGCGTGATAATCTTTTTATTTCTACTTTAATTTTACTTCCTTGCACTCAAATTTACCAACTATGAAGACTTCATTATAGCATGTAAATTGTATCTGTAAAAGTAATAAATGTTACATCGTAAATTATGTCATTCTAACACGTGATAATTTCGCTAAACGTTCTCTTAGCTTTTCTTTATCATAATCAGAAGTTGAAGTTTAAATTTGAGATTTGATCTGCTCGATTCTAGCTTTCAACACTGTCAGAATCGTTATTTTCGCTAACAACTGTGGTATTATCTTTAGTATTTTTAACATTTTTAGCAGTACCAAGATCATCAAGTGTCAGATCTTCCATCTTGATTCCAAGTTCATCTTTTATGACGTACTTAGCCCCAGTCAAAGTTGCTATATCTTCAAGCATTTCCTTTCTTCTGTCACCAAAACCCGGAGCTTTTACTGCAGCAACTTTTAAAACACCACGCAACTTATTGATAACTAAAGTGCTTAGTGCTTCACCTTCGATATCCTCTGCAATAATAACTAAAGGTTTACCAGATTTAACAACAGCTTCAAGAATAGGAAGTAAAGGTTGGATAGTATTTATTTTTTTCTCTGTAATCAATAGATAAGGATTATCAAGCTCCACGATAATTTTTTCATTATTTGTAATAAAATACGGAGAGAGATAACCGCGATCAAATTGCATGCCAGTAGTCAGCTCAACTTCTAACTCTTTTGAACCTTTACTTTCTTCAACAGTGATCACACCCTCTTTTCCAACTTTTTTCACGGAATCAGCGATACTGTTACCTATATCCTTATCACCATTTGCAGAGATTATCGCAACTTATGCTACTTCATCCATTTTCTCCAGAGAAATTGTACGAGACATTGATGCAAATTCCTTTAATATTACATCTTTTGCCTTCTGTATTCCATTTTTAATACCAACACGATCGTTTCCAGCAGCAATTGATTTTGAAGCTTCCATTATCATGTTGCTAGTTAATATTGAGCACGTTGTTGTACCATCACCAACTTTGTCGTTACATTGAGAACAACTTTGGGCAAAGATGTTTGCTATTGCAGCATTTTGGGGTTTTTCAGGCTTGATACCTTTCATCACCTTATAACCATCTTTTGTAATTTCTGGTGCTCCGTAGGGCTTACTAATCCCTACTGTTTTCCCTCTAGGCCCCGCAGTTATTGCTACCGTTGAATCCACTATTGCTGAGACTTCACGAAAGGCTTCTTGTAATTGCTCACCTGATACTACTACATTAGTCATTTTTACCACCTCTTATTAATAAAAAAATTTATAAAACTACAATACAACCATTTACAATGCGCCATGTTGCGCTTTGTTTTAGTTTAGTAAAATAAAGACTGCTATTTAATGACAGCAGGTATATCGGACTCCTTCATCACGATAAGCTTTTCATCATTATGTTCTTTTCTGTACCCGTCCATTGACGATAGAATACTTTATCACCAGCCTTTACAGTTAAAGCTATGCGTTCGCCACTTGAGTTGCGCAAACCTTAACCAGTTGCTAAAATTTCACCTTTGGTAGGTTTCTTTTCAGCACCTGATGGAAGCATGATCCCACCTTGCTTTTCCTCGCTAATAGGCCTGATCAGCACGCTGTCAGCCTATGCATTTAAACTTGTACTTGATTTTCGCTTTTCCTCTCAATAAATTAATCTACAGCTTTATGTATATACTCGTAAGTTATATTTCAAGGGAAGGAGCTTATAAAATAAGTACACCATATAAAATATGCACGCCAAAAAAACTGTTTCTAAAAGAGCATAATGTTATATAATAAAGTTTGGTTTATTTATAGAGATTTCATGAGTTATATACCATTCTTAAGTCGTGGTGTGATAGTGCTATATGGGCCTGATACTAGAGATTTTCTGCAGGGCATTATAACCAATGATATTAATAAGCTGGATAGCTAAAAAGCCATTTACTCTTTATTGCTTAGCCCTCAGGGAAAATACCTATATGATTTTTTTCTTATTGAATATGGTAGATATATTTTCTTAGAATGCGAAAATGTGCACTTACAGCAAATGATCAAGACACTAGATTTACTTAAAACTTATTTGAGAGTGAAAATTAAAGACATTAGTGCACTATATAAGCTTGGAGTTTTGTTTGATACTAAGTTGGCGGAGTGTAGTAGTAAATCACAAGTTATTTTTCAAGATCCAAGGCACAAGCTGCTGGGAATGAGGATCTTACATAAAGATGGAATAAAAGAACCGATTCAAGATTTTATTCAGTATGAAAAAGTTAGAATTAAAAACCTTATCCCAGATGGAGCAAAAGATATGGTACAAAATTCATCGTTTCCATTGCAATATTTAATCGATAAGGCAAACGGTTTTAATAAAGGGTGTTACATAGGTCAGGAAATCGTAAATCGAATGAGCAGACAAGAAATATTCAGAAGAAAACTTTATCTTGTTGAGGGAGATAACGCACTTCCAGATATTGGCACTGAAGTGACAAATGAAAATAATGAGGAAATAGGGAAAATACTTTCTAGTGTAGATAACATTGGACTTGCATTGCTTAATACTCAAAAAAGTCATGCAAATTTATATGTCAATGGTGTTAAGTGCGTTAAGAAGTGGTATCATTGAAGTCTTAAGTTAGCGCATATAGAAACGAAAAACTTATTTTATGGCCTAGCGTCACGTGTTAGAATGACATAATTTACGATGTAACATTTATTACTTTTACAGATGCAATTTACATGCTATAATGAAGTCTTCATAGTTGGTAAATTTGAGTGCAAGGAAGTAAAATTAAAGTAGAAATAAAAAGATTATCACGCGGAGAAGACTTCTCTCTTCCATGTTATGCAACTGCGCAGAGTGCTGGTATGGATCTTTATGCTGCATTTAATGACTCTGCCGTTTTAAATCCACTTGAGAGGTTACTTGTTCCAACTGGAATTGTGATTGCAATACCAAACGGTTTTGAGGGGCAAATCCGCCCACGTTCTGGTCTTGCTGCAAAACATGGAATCACTGTCTTAAATTCTCCAGGAACTATATACTCTGATTATCGAGGTGAGCTAAAGATTTGCCTAATTAATCTAAGTAATCAGTCGTATGAGATAAAAATATATAATAAATATATATATATATAAAATATATATATATAAAAATAAAATATATATATATTTATTATATATATAATAAATATATATATATAAAAATAAAATTGCACAAATCCTTATTTCTCTTGTATATCTGGTAATTTATGATGAAGTAGAAGAATTCTGCACAGAAGAAACCGGTCGCAATGTAGGGGGCTTTGGATCAAGTGGCAGGTAGTTTGCGAAAAAGCTTGACTGTGAAGGTTTTTTATATGCAACTTAGCGTATTGATATTTTATTAAACGATGTCGTTTATGCTAACTTTCAAAAATCATCGAGGTCAGTTCACAAAATAAACAGCGCACTTGCTGCTACTGCAGCTGCACCACTTGGAATGAGTACTTACTTAGCATTTGTTGCTGTTGCACTGATTTGTTGAGCACTATATGCCATCAGCAAAAATGATGAAATATCTGACTGAAGGCTTGGAAGATTGTTAGTGTCAAGGATAAAGATGGTAAGTATATAGATGGTGAGTATCATTTATATTTCACTAACCAAAAAGGCACGAGAGCTATGTTGTTCCTACAAGTGGTGAGGTTGTAGAAGTAGGTGATGCTTTATTCTTAGCTATAAAATTACAAGCAATAAAATACGATAATGGTAAATATACTTCAATGGGTCACGGTAAGCTAGTTAACATATTAGGTATAGGAGTTAAAGAAAACGATACTATTTCGACTTTTAAAATTTTAAAAAGGACTTTGCTCCTTTTTCCGAAAATGGTACAAAATTTGCGAAAAAAATTTATTGGGGAACACTAATCCGGCCATCCCTATGAAAGTCCAATATTCAAAAGTCGCAACAGTGTGTTTTTTTGAAAATAGGCGACATTTTTCCAAATTTCGACTTTTGAAATTTTAAAAAGGACTTTGCTCCTTTTTCCGAAAATGGTAAAAAATTTTCGAAAAAAAATTATTGGGGAACACTATTCCGCCCATCCCTATGAATGTCCAATATTCAAAAGTCGCAACAGTGTGTTTTTTTGAAAATAAGCTAAATTTTTCCAAATTTGACTTTTGAAATTTTAAAAAGGACTTTGCTCCTTTTTCCGAAAATGGTAAAAAATTTGCGAAAAAAAATTATTGGGGAACACTATTCCGGCCATTCCTATGAATGTCCAATATTCAAAAGTCACAACAGTGTGTTTTTTTGAAAATAGGCGACATTTTTCCAAATTTCGACTCTTGAAATTTTAAAGAGGACTTTGCTCATTTTTCCGAAAATGGTAGAAAATTTGCGAAAAATAATTATTGGGGAACACTATTCCGGCCATTTCTATTATTGTCCAATATTCAAAAGTCGCAACAGTGTGTTTTTTTGAAAAAAAGCTAAATTTTTCCAAATTTTGACTTTTGAAATTTTAAAAAGGACTTTGCTCCTTTTTCCGAAAATGGCAGAAAATTTGCGAAAAAAAATTATTGGGGAACACTATTCCGGCCATTCCTATGAATGTCCATAATTCAAAAGTCGCAACAGTGTGTTTTTTTTTTTTAAAGGAGACATTTTTCCGAATTTCGACTTTTGAAATTTTAAAAAGGACTTTGCTCCTTTTTTCGAAAATGGTAGGTGATGGCCGAAAAAAATTATTGGAGAACACTCCTCAGGCCATTTCTATGAATGTCCAATATTTAAAATTCGCAAAAGTGTGTTTTTTTGAAAATAGGCGACATTTTTCCAATTTTCGACTTTTGAAATTTTAAAAAGACTTTGCTCCTTTTCTCGAAAATGGTAATAGTAGGGCGAAAAAACATTATACGGGAACACTATTTGGGCCATCCCTATGAATGTCCAATATTCAAAAGTAACAACAGTGTGATTTTTTTTGAAAATAGGCGACATTTTTCCGAATTTCGACTTTTGATATTTTAAAAAGGACTTTGCTCCTTTTTCCGAAAATGGTAGAAAATTTTCGAAAAAAATTTATTGGGGAACACTATTCCGGCCATCCCTATGAAAGTCCAATATTCAAAAGTCGCAACAGAGTGTTTTTGACTTTTTGAACAGTGATCACACCCTCTTTTCCAACTTTTTTCACGGAATCAGCGATACTGTTACCTATATCCTTATCACCATTTGCAGAGATTATCGCAACTTATGCTACTTCATCCATTTTCTCCAGAGAAATTGTACGAGACATTGATGCAAATTCCTTTAATATTACATCTTTTGCCTTCTGTATTCCATTTTTAATACCAACACGATCGTTTCCAGCAGCAATTGATTTTGAAGCTTCCATTATCATGTTGCTAGTTAATATTGAGCACGTTGTTGTACCATCACCAACTTTGTCGTTACATTGAGAACAACTTTGGGCAAAGATGTTTGCTATTGCAGCATTTTGGGGGTTTTCAGGCTTGATACCTTTCATCACCTTATAACCATCTTTTGTAATTTCTGGTGCTCCGTAGGGCTTACTAATCCCTACTGTTTTCCCTCTAGGCCCCGCAGTTATTGCTACCGTTGAATCCACTATTGCTGAGACTTCACGAAAGGCTTCTTGTAATTGCTCACCTGATACTACTACATTAGTCATTTTTACCACCTCTTATTAATAAAAAAATTTATAAAACTACAATACAACCATTTACAATGCGCCATGTTGCGCTTTGTTTTAGTTTAGTAAAATAAAGACTGCTATTTAATGACAGCAGGTATATCGGACTCCTTCATCACGATAAGCTTTTCATCATTATGTTCTTTTCTGTACCCGTCCATTGACGATAGAATACTTTATCACCAGCCTTTACAGTTAAAGCTATGCGTTCGCCACTTGAGTTGCGCAAACCTTAACCAGTTGCTAAAATTTCACCTTTGGTAGGTTTCTTTTCAGCACCTGATGGAAGCATGATCCCACCTTGCTTTTCCTCGCTAATAGGCCTGATCAGCACGCTGTCAGCCTATGCATTTAAACTTGTACTTGATTTTCGCTTTTCCTCTCAATAAATTAATCTACAGCTTTATGTATATACTCGTAAGTTATATTTCAAGGGAAGGAGCTTATAAAATAAGTACACCATATAAAATATGCACGCCAAAAAAACTGTTTCTAAAAGAGCATAATGTTATATAATAAAGTTTGGTTTATTTATAGAGATTTCATGAGTTATATACCATTCTTAAGTCGTGGTGTGATAGTGCTATATGGGCCTGATACTAGAGATTTTCTGCAGGGCATTATAACCAATGATATTAATAAGCTGGATAGCTAAAAAGCCATTTACTCTTTATTGCTTAGCCCTCAGGGAAAATACCTATATGATTTTTTTCTTATTGAATATGGTAGATATATTTTCTTAGAGTGCGAAAATGTGCACTTACAGCAAATGATCAAGACACTAGATTTACTTAAAACTTATTTGAGAGTGAAAATTAAAGACATTAGTGCACTATATAAGCTTGGAGTTTTGTTTGATACTAAGTTGGCGGAGTGTAGTAGTAAATCACAAGTTATTTTTCAAGATCCAAGGCACAAGCTGCTGGGAATGAGGATCTTACATAAAGATGGAATAAAAGAACCGATTCAAGATTTTATTCAGTATGAAAAAGTTAGAATTAAAAACCTTATCCCAGATGGAGCAAAAGATATGGTACAAAATTCATCGTTTCCATTGCAATATTTAATCGATAAGGCAAACGGTTTTAATAAAGGGTGTTACATAGGTCAGGAAATCGTAAATCGAATGAGCAGACAAGAAATATTCAGAAGAAAACTTTATCTTGTTGAGGGAGATAACGCACTTCCAGATATTGGCACTGAAGTGACAAATGAAAATAATGAGGAAATAGGGAAAATACTTTCTAGTGTAGATAACATTGGACTTGCATTGCTTAATACTCAAAAAAGTCATGCAAATTTATATGTCAATGGTGTTAAGTGCGTTAAGAAGTGGTATCATTGAAGTCTTAAGTTAGCGCATATAGAAACGAAAAACTTATTTTATGGCCTAGCGTCACGTGTTAGAATGACATAATTTACGATGTAACATTTATTACTTTTACAGATACAATTTACATGCTATAATGAAGTCTTCATAGTTGGTAAATTTGAGTGCAAGGAAGTAAAATTAAAGTAGAAATAAAAAGATTATCACGCGGAGAAGACTTCTCTCTTCCATGTTATGCAACTGCGCAGAGTGCTGGTATGGATCTTTATGCTGCATTTAATGACTCTGCCGTTTTAAATCCACTTGAGAGGTTACTTGTTCCAACTGGAATTGTGATTGCAATACCAAACGGTTTTGAGGGGCAAATCCGCCCACGTTCTGGTCTTGCTGCAAAACATGGAATCACTGTCTTAAATTCTCCAGGAACTATATACTCTGATTATCGAGGTGAGCTAAAGATTTGCCTAATTAATCTAAGTAATCAGTCGTATGAGATAAAAATATATAATAAATATATATATATATATAAAATATATATATATATATAAAATATATATATATAAAAATAAAATATATATATATTTATTATATATATAATAAATATATATATATAAAAATAAAATTGCACAAATCCTTATTTCTCTTGTATATCTGGTAATTTATGATGAAGTAGAAGAATTCTGCACAGAAGAAACCGGTCGCAATGTAGGGGGCTTTGGATCAAGTGGCAGGTAGTTTGCGAAAAAGCTTGACTGTGAAGGTTTTTTATATGCAACTTAGCGTATTGATATTTTATTAAACGATGTCGTTTATGCTAACTTTCAAAAATCATCGAGGTCAGTTCACAAAATAAACAGCGCACTTGCTGCTACTGCAGCTGCACCACTTGGAATGAGTACTTACTTAGCATTTGTTGCTGTTGCACTGATTTGTTGAGCACTATATGCCATCAGCAAAAATGATGAAATATCTGACTGAAGGCTTGGAAGATTGTTAGTGTCAAGGATAAAGATGGTAAGTATATAGATGGTGAGTATCATTTATATTTCACTAACCAAAAAGGCACGAGAGCTATGTTGTTCCTACAAGTGGTGAGGTTGTAGAAGTAGGTGATGCTTTATTCTTAGCTATAAAATTACAAGCAATAAAAGACGATAATGGTAAATATACTTCAATGGGTCACGGTAAGCTAGTTAACATATTAGGTATAGGAGTTAAAGAAAACGATACTATTTCGACTTTTAAAATTTTAAAAAGGACTTTGCTCCTTTTTCCGAAAATGGTACAAAATTTGCGAAAAAAATTTATTGGGGAACACTAATCCGGCCATCCCTATGAAAGTCCAATATTCAAAAGTCGCAACAGTGTGTTTTTTTGAAAATAGGCGACATTTTTCCAAATTTCGACTTTTGAAATTTTAAAAAGGACTTTGCTCCTTTTTCCGAAAATGGTAGAAAATTTTCGAAAAAAAATTATTGGGGAACTCTATTTGGGCCATCCCTATGAATGTCCAATATTCAAAAGTCGCAACAGTGTGTTTTTTTGAAAATAAGCTAAATTTTTCCAAATTTGACTTTTGAAATTTTAAAAAGGACTTTGCTCCTTTTTCCGAAAATGGTAGAAAATTTGCGAAAAAAAATTATTGGGGAACACTATTCCGGCCATTCCTATGAATGTCCAATATTCAAAAGTCACAACAGTGTGTTTTTTTGAAAATAGGCGACATTTTTCCAAATTTCGACTCTTGAAATTTTAAAAAGGACTTTGCTCATTTTTCCGAAAATGGTAGAAAATTTGCGAAAAATAATTATTGGGGAACACTATTCCGGCCATTTCTATTATTGTCCAATATTCAAAAGTCGCAACAGTGTGTTTTTTTGAAAAAAAGCTAAATTTTTCCAAATTTAGACTTTTGAAATTTTAAAAAGGACTTTGCTCCTTTTTCCGAAAATGGCAGAAAATTTGCGAAAAAAAATTATTGGGGAACACTATTCCGGCCATTCCTATGAATGTCCAATATTCAAAAGTCGCAACAGTGTGTTTTTTTGAAAATAGGCGACATTTTTCCAAATTTCAACTTTTGAAATTTTAAAAAGGACTTTGCTCCTTTTTCCGAAAATGGTAGGTGATGGCCGAAAAAAATTATTGGAGAACACTCCTCAGGCCATTTCTATGAATGTCCAATATTGAAAAGTCGCAACAGTGTGTTTTCTAAAAACACACTGTTAAGACTTTTGCGACTTTTGAATATTGGACATTCATAGAAATGGCCGGAAGAGTGTTCCCCAATAATATTTTTTCGCCCATCTCTTACAATTTTCGAAAAAAGGAGCAAAGTCCTTTTTAAAATTTCAAAAGTTGAAATTCGGAAAAATATCTCCTTTTTCAAAAAAAACACCCTTTTGCGACTTTTGAATATTGGACATTCATACAAATGGCCGGAAGAGTGTTCCCCAATAATTTTTTTTCGCAAATTTTCTACCATTTTCGAAAAAAGGGCTAAGTCCTTTTTAATATTTCAAAAGTCGGAATGTGGAAAAATGTCGCCTATTGTCAAAAAAACACACTGTTGCGACTTTTGAATATTGGACATTCATAGAAATGGCCGGAATAGTGTTCCCCAATAATGTTTTTTCGCCCATCTTCTACCATTTTCGAAAAAAGGAGCAAAGTCCTTTTTAAAATTTCAAAAGTCCAAATTTGGAAAAATGTCGCCTATTTTCAAAAAAAAACACACTGTTGCGACTTTTGAATATTGGACATTCACAGAAATGGCCGGAAAAGTGTTCCCCAATAATATTTTTTCGCCCATCTCCTACATTTTTCGAAAAAAGGAGCAAAGTCCTTTTTAAAATTTCAAAAGTCCAAAATTGGAAAAATGTCGCCTATTTTCAAAAAAACACACTGTTGCGACTTTTGAATATTGGAGATTCACAGAAATGGCCTGAGGAGTGTTCTCCAATAAGTTTTTTCGTCCATCACATACCTTTTTCGGAAAAAGGAGCAAAGTCCTTTTTAAAATTTCAAAAGTCGAAAATTGGAAAAATGTTGCCTATTTTCAAAAACACACACTTTTGCGAATTTTAAATATTGGATATTCACAGAAAAGGCCGGGAGAGTGTTCCCCAATAATGTTTTTTCGCCCATCTCCTACAATTTTCGAAAAAAGGAGCAAAGCCCTTTTTAAAATTTCAAAAGTCGAAATTCGGAAAAATGTCGCCTATTTTCAAAAAAAAAACACACTGTTGCGACTTTTGAATATTGGAAATTTATAGAAATGGCCGGAAGAGTGTTCCCCAATAATGTTTTTTCGCCCATCTTCTACCATTTTCGAAAAAAGGAGCAAAGTCCTTTTTAAAATTTCAAAAGTCGAAATTTGGGAAAATGTCGCCTATTTTCAAAAAAACACACTGTTGCGACTTTTGAATATTGGACATATACAGAAATGGCCTGAGGAGTGTTCTCCAATAATTTTTTGCCGCCCATCTCCTACCATTTTCGGAAAAAGGAGCAAAGTCCTTTTTAAAATTTGAAAAGTCGAAATTTGGAAAAATGTCGCCTATTTTCAAAAAAACACACTGTTGCGATTTTTGAATATTGGACATTCATAGAAATGGCCGGAATAGTGTTCCCCAATAATGTTTTTTCGCCCATCTTCTACCATTTTCGAAAAAAGGAGCAAAGTCCTTTTTAAAATTTCAAAAGTCCAAATTTGGAAAAATGTCGCCTATTTTCAAAAAAAAACACACTGTTGCGACTTTTGAATATTGGACATTCACAGAAATGGCCTGAGGAGTGTTCTCCAATAAGTTTTTTCGTCCATCACCTACCATTTTCGAAAAAAGGAGCAAAGTCCTTTTTAAAATTTGAAAAGTCGAAATTTGGAAAAATGTCGCCTATTTTCAAAAAAACACACTGTTGCGATTTTTGAATATTGGACATTCATAGGGATGGCCGGAATAGTGTTCCCCAATAATGTTTTTTCGCCCACCTCCTACCATTTTCGAGAAAAGGAGCAAAGTCTTTTTAAAATTTCAAAAGTCGAAAATTGGAAAAATGTCGCCTATTTTCAAAAAAACACACTTTTGCGACTTTTAAATATTGGACATTCACAGAAATGGCCGGAAGAGTGTTCCCCAATAATGTTTTTTCGCCCATCTCCTACAATTTTCGAAAAAAGGAGCAAAGTCCCTTTTTAAAATTTTAAAAGTCGAAATTCGGAAAAATGTTTCCTTTTTAAAAAAAAACACACTGTTGCGACTTTTGAATATTGGAAATTTATAGAAATGGTCAGAAGAGTGTTCCCCAATAATGTTTTTTCGCCCATCTCCTACCATTTTCGAAAAAAGGAGCAAAGTCCTTTTTAAAATTTCAAAAGTCGAAAATTGGAAAAATGTCGCCTATTTTCAAAAAAACACACTGTTTCGACGTTTGAATATTGGACATTCATAGAAATGGCCTGAGGAGTGTTCTCCAATAATTTTTTGCCGCCCATCTCCTACCATTTTCGGAAAAAGGAGCAAAGTCCTTTTTAAAATTTGAAAAGTCGAAATTTGGAAAAATGTCGCCTATTTTCAAAAAAACACACTGTTGCGACTTTTGAATATTGGACAGTCATAGGGATGGCCCAAATAGTGTTCCCCAATAATGTTTTTTCGCCCATTTCCTACCATTTTCGAGAAAAGGAACAAAGTCCTTTTTAAAATTTCAAAAGTCGAAATTTGGAAAAATGCCGCTTATTTTCAAAAAAACACACTGTTGCGATTTTTGAAAATTGGACATTCATAGGGATAGCCGGAATAGTGTTCCCCAATAGCGTTTTTTCGTCCATCACCTACCATTTTCGGAAAAAGGAGCAAAGTCTTTTTAAAATTTTAAAATTCGAAATTTGGAAAGATGTCGCCTATTTTCAAAAAAACACACTGTTGCGATTTTTGAATATTGGACATTCATAGGGATGGCCGGAATAGTGTTCCCCAATAATGTTTTTTCGCCCATCTCCTACCATTTTCGAGAAAAGGAGCAAAGTCTTTTTAAAATTTTAAAAGTCGAAATTCGGAAAAATGTCGCCTATTTTAAAAAAAACACACTTTTGCGACTTTTAAATATTGGACATTCACAGAAATGGCCGGAAAATTGTTCCCCAATAATATTTTTTCGCCCATCTCCTACATTTTTCGAAAAAAGGAGCAAAGTCCTTTTTAAAATTTCAAAAGTCCAAAATTGGAAAAATGTCGCCTATTTTCAAAAAAACACACTGTTGCGACTTTTGAATATTGGAGATTCACAGAAATGGCCTGAGGAGTGTTCTCCAATAAGTTTTTTCGTCCATCACATACCTTTTTCGGAAAAAGGAGCAAAGTCCTTTTTAAAATTTCAAAAGTCGAAAATTGGAAAAATGTTGCCTATTTTCAAAAACACACACTTTTGCGAATTTTAAATATTGGATATTCACAGAAAAGGCCGGGAGAGTGTTCCCCAATAATGTTTTTTCGCCCATCTCCTACAATTTTCGAAAAAAGGAGCAAAGCCCTTTTTAAAATTTCAAAAGTCGAAATTCGGAAAAATGTCTCCTTTTTTAAAAAAAAACACACTGTTGCGACTTTTGAATATTGGAAATTTATAGAAATGGCCGGAAGAGTGTTCCCCAATAATGTTTTTTCGCCCATCTTCTACCATTTTCGAAAAAAGGAGCAAAGTCCTTTTTAAAATTTCAAAAGTCGAAATTTGGGAAAATGTCGCCTATTTTCAAAAAAACACACTGTTGCGACTTTTGAATATTGGACATATACAGAAATGGCCTGAGGAGTGTTCTCCAATAATTTTTTGCCGCCCATCTCCTACCATTTTCGGAAAAAGGAGCAAAGTCCTTTTTAAAATTTGAAAAGTCGAAATTTGGAAAAATGTCGCCTATTTTCAAAAAAACACACTGTTGCGATTTTTGAATATTGGACATTCATAGAAATGGCCGGAATAGTGTTCCCCAATAATGTTTTTTCGCCCATCTTCTACCATTTTCGAAAAAAGGAGCAAAGTCCTTTTTAAAATTTCAAAAGTCCAAATTTGGAAAAATGTCGCCTATTTTCAAAAAAAAACACACTGTTGCGACTTTTGAATATTGGACATTCACAGAAATGGCCTGAGGAGTGTTCTCCAATAAGTTTTTTCGTCCATCACCTACCATTTTCGAAAAAAGGAGCAAAGTCCTTTTTAAAATTTGAAAAGTCGAAATTTGGAAAAATGTCGCCTATTTTCAAAAAAACACACTGTTGCGATTTTTGAATATTGGACATTCATAGGGATGGCCGGAATAGTGTTCCCCAATAATGTTTTTTCGCCCACCTCCTACCATTTTCGAGAAAAGGAGCAAAGTCTTTTTAAAATTTCAAAAGTCGAAAATTGGAAAAATGTCGCCTATTTTCAAAAAAACACACTTTTGCGACTTTTAAATATTGGACATTCACAGAAATGGCCGGAAGAGTGTTCCCCAATAATGTTTTTTCGCCCATCTCCTACAATTTTCGAAAAAAGGAGCAAAGTCCCTTTTTAAAATTTTAAAAGTCGAAATTCGGAAAAATGTTTCCTTTTTAAAAAAAAACACACTGTTGCGACTTTTGAATATTGGAAATTTATAGAAATGGTCAGAAGAGTGTTCCCCAATAATGTTTTTTCGCCCATCTCCTACCATTTTCGAAAAAAGGAGCAAAGTCCTTTTTAAAATTTCAAAAGTCGAAAATTGGAAAAATGTCGCCTATTTTCAAAAAAACACACTGTTTCGACGTTTGAATATTGGACATTCATAGAAATGGCCTGAGGAGTGTTCTCCAATAATTTTTTGCCGCCCATCTCCTACCATTTTCGGAAAAAGGAGCAAAGTCCTTTTTAAAATTTGAAAAGTCGAAATTTGGAAAAATGTCGCCTATTTTCAAAAAAACACACTGTTGCGACTTTTGAATATTGGACAGTCATAGGGATGGCCCAAATAGTGTTCCCCAATAATGTTTTTTCGCCCATTTCCTACCATTTTCGAGAAAAGGAACAAAGTCCTTTTTAAAATTTCAAAAGTCGAAATTTGGAAAAATGCCGCTTATTTTCAAAAAAACACACTGTTGCGATTTTTGAAAATTGGACATTCATAGGGATAGCCGGAATAGTGTTCCCCAATAGCGTTTTTTCGTCCATCACCTACCATTTTCGGAAAAAGGAGCAAAGTCCTTTTTAAAATTTGAAAAGTCGAAATTTGGAAAAATGTCGCCTATTTTCAAAAAAACACACTGTTGCGATTTTTGAATATTGGACATTCATAGAAATGGCCGGAATAGTGTTCCCCAATAATGTTTTTTCGCCCATCTCCTACCATTTTCGAGAAAAGGAGCAAAGTCTTTTTAAAATTTTAAAAGTCGAAATTCGGAAAAATGTCGCCTATTTTAAAAAAAACACACTTTTGCGACTTTTAAATATTGGACATTCACAGAAATGGCCGGAAAAGTGTTCCCCAATAATATTTTTTCGCCCATCTCCTACATTTTTCGAAAAAAGGAGCAAAGTCCTTTTTAAAATTTCAAAAGTCCAAAATTGGAAAAATGTCGCCTATTTTCAAAAAAACACACTGTTGCGACTTTTGAATATTGGAGATTCACAGAAATGGCCTGAGGAGTGTTCTCCAATAAGTTTTTTCGTCCATCACATACCTTTTTCGGAAAAAGGAGCAAAGTCCTTTTTAAAATTTCAAAAGTCGAAAATTGGAAAAATGTTGCCTATTTTCAAAAACACACACTTTTGCGAATTTTAAATATTGGATATTCACAGAAAAGGCCGGGAGAGTGTTCCCCAATAATGTTTTTTCGCCCATCTCCTACAATTTTCGAAAAAAGGAGCAAAGCCCTTTTTAAAATTTCAAAAGTCGAAATTCGGAAAAATGTCTCCTTTTTTAAAAAAAAACACACTGTTGCGACTTTTGAATATTGGAAATTTATAGAAATGGCCGGAAGAGTGTTCCCCAATAATGTTTTTTCGCCCATCTTCTACCATTTTCGAAAAAAGGAGCAAAGTCCTTTTTAAAATTTCAAAAGTCGAAATTTGGGAAAATGTCGCCTATTTTCAAAAAAACACACTGTTGCGACTTTTGAATATTGGACATATACAGAAATGGCCTGAGGAGTGTTCTCCAATAATTTTTTGCCGCCCATCTCCTACCATTTTCGGAAAAAGGAGCAAAGTCCTTTTTAAAATTTGAAAAGTCGAAATTTGGAAAAATGTCGCCTATTTTCAAAAAAACACACTGTTGCGATTTTTGAATATTGGACATTCATAGGGATGGCCGGAATAGTGTTCCCCAATAATGTTTTTTCGCCCATCTCCTACCATTTTCGGAAAAAGGAGCAAAGTCCTTTTTAAAATTTGAAAAGTCGAAATTTGGAAAAATGTCGCCTATTTTCAAAAAAACACACTGTTGCGACTTTTGAATATGGGACATTCATAGGGATGGCCGGAATAGTGTTCCCCAATAATGTTTTTTCGCCCATCTCCTACCATTTTCGGAAAAAAGAGCAAAGTCCTTTTTAAAATTTGAAAAGTCGAAATTTGGAAAAATGTCGCCTATTTTCAAAAAAACACTCTGTTGCGACTTTTGAATATTGGACTTTCATAGGGATGGCCGGAATAGTGTTCCCCAATAAATTTTTTTCGAAAATTTTCTACCATTTTCGGAAAAAGGAGCAAAGTCCTTTTTAAAATATCAAAAGTCGAAATTCGGAAAAATGTCGCCTATTTTCAAAAAAAATCACACTGTTGCGACTTTTGAATATTGGACATTCATAGGGATGGCCCAAATAGTGTTCCCCAATAATTTTTTTTCGCAAATTTTCTAAAATTTTCGAAAAAGGAGCAAAGTCCTTTTTAAAATTTCAAAAGTCGAAATTTGGAAAAATGTCGCCTATTTGCAAAAAAACACACTGTTGCGACTTTTGAATATTGGACATTTATAAAAATGGCCTGAGGAGTGTTCTCCAATAGTTTTTTGCCGCCCATCACCCACCATTTTCGGAAAAAGGAGCAAAGTCCTTTTTAAAATTTCAAAAGTCGAAATTCGGAAAAATGTCTCCTTTAAAAAAAAAAAACACACTGTTGCGACTTTTGAATATTGGACATTCATAGAAATGGCCGGAAGAGTGTTCCGCAATAATGTTTTTTCGCCCATCTCCTACCATTTTCGAAAAAAGGAGCAGTCCTTTTTAAAATTTCAAAAGTCCAAATTTGGAAAAATGTCGCCTATTGTCAAAAAAAAACACGCTATTGAATATAGGACATTTATAGGCATAGCCTTCCGGCCAAATCATTCGTTTTTTCTCATCTCCTACCATTTTCGGAAAAAGGAGCAAAGTCCTTTTTAAAATTTCAAAAGTCGAAATTTGGAAAAATGTCGCCTATTTTCAAAAAAACACACTGTTGCGATTTTTGAACATTGGACATTCATAGGGATGGCCGGAATAGTGTTCCCGTATAATGTTTTTTCGCCCTACTATTACCATTTTCGAGAAAAGGAGCAAAGTCTTTTTAAAATTTCAAAAGTCGAAAATTGGAAAAATGTCGCCTATTTTCAAAAAAACACACTTTTGTGAATTTTAAATATTGGATATTCACAGAAAAGGCCGGAAGAGTGTTCCCCAATAACGTTTTTTCGCCCATCTCCTACAATTTTCGAAAAAAGGAGCAAAGTCCTTTTTAAAATTTCAAAAGTCGAAATTCGGAAAAATGTCTCCTTTTTTAAAAAAAACACATTGTTGCGACTTTTGAATATTGGAAATTTATAGAAATGGCCGGAAGAGTGTTCCCCAATAATGTTTTTTCGCCCATCTCCTACCATTTTCGAAAAAAGGAGCAAAGTCCTTTTTAAAATTTCAGAAGTCGAAAATTGGAAAAATGTCGCCTATTTTCAAAAAAAACACACTTTTGTGAATTTTAAATATTGGATATTCACAGAAAAGGCCGGAAGAGTGTTCCCCAATAACGTTTTTTCGCCCATCTCCTACAATTTTCGAAAAAAGGAGCAAAGTCCTTTTTAAAATTTCAAAAGTCGAAATTCGGAAAAATGTCGCCTATTTTCAAAAAAACACACTGTTGCGATTTTTGAATATTGGACATTAATAGGGATGGCCGGAATAGTGTTCCCCAATAATGTTTTTTCGCCCATCTCCAACCATTTTCGGAAAAAGGAGCAAAGTCCTTTTTAAAATTTGAAAAGTCGAAATTTGGAAAAATGTCTCCTTTTAAAAAAAACACACTGTTGCGACTTTTGAATATTGGACATTTACAGAAATGGCCTGAGGAGTGTTCTCCAATAATTTTTTGCCGCCCATCTCCTACTATTTTCGGAAAAAGGAGCAAAGTCCTTTTTAAAATTTCAAAAGTCCAAATTTGGAAAAATGTCGCCTATTTTCAAAAAAAAACACACTGTTGCGACTTTTAAATATTGGACATTCATAGAAATGGCCGTAAGAGTGTTCCCCAATAAAAATTTTTTCGCCCATCTCCTACAATTTTCGAAAAAAGGAGCAAAGTCCTTTTTAAAATTTTAAAAGTCGAAATTCGGAAAAATGTCTCCTTTTTAAAAAAAAAACACACTGTTGCGACTTTTGAATATTGGACATTCATAGAAATGGCCGGAAGAGTGTTTCCCAATAATGTTTTTTCGCCCATCTCCTACAATTTTCGAAAAAAGGAGCAAAGTCCTTTTTAAAATTTCAAAAGACGAAATTCGGAAAAATGTCTCCTTTTAAAAAAAAAAAACACACTGTTGCGACTTTTGAATATTGGACAATTATACAAATGGCCGGAAGAGTGTTCCCCAATAATGTTTTTTCGCCCATCTCCTACCATTTTCGAAAAAAGGAGCAAAGTCCTTTTTAAAATTTCAAAAGTCGAAAATTGGAAAAATGTCGCCTATTTTCAAAAAAACACACTGTTTCGACGTTTGAATATTGGACATTCATAGAAATGGCCTGAGGAGTGTTCTCCAATAATTTTTTGCCGCCCATCTCCTACCATTTTCGGAAAAAGGAGCAAAGTCCTTTTTAAAATTTGAAAAGTCGAAATTTGGAAAAATGTCGCCTATTTTCAAAAAAACACACTGTTGCGACTTTTGAATATTGGACAGTCATAGGGATGGCCCAAATAGTGTTCCCCAATAATGTTTTTTCGCCCATTTCCTACCATTTTCGAGAAAAGGAACAAAGTCCTTTTTAAAATTTCAAAAGTCGAAATTTGGAAAAATGCCGCTTATTTTCAAAAAAACACACTGTTGCGATTTTTGAAAATTGGACATTCATAGGGATAGCCGGAATAGTGTTCCCCAATAGCGTTTTTTCGTCCATCACCTACCATTTTCGGAAAAAGGAGCAAAGTCCTTTTTAAAATTTGAAAAGTCGAAATTTGGAAAAATGTCGCCTATTTTCAAAAAAACACACTGTTGCGATTTTTGAATATTGGACATTCATAGAAATGGCCGGAATAGTGTTCCCCAATAATGTTTTTTCGCCCATCTCCTACCATTTTCGAGAAAAGGAGCAAAGTCTTTTTAAAATTTTAAAAGTCGAAATTCGGAAAAATGTCGCCTATTTTAAAAAAAACACACTTTTGCGACTTTTAAATATTGGACATTCACAGAAATGGCCGGAAAAGTGTTCCCCAATAATATTTTTTCGCCCATCTCCTACATTTTTCGAAAAAAGGAGCAAAGTCCTTTTTAAAATTTCAAAAGTCCAAAATTGGAAAAATGTCGCCTATTTTCAAAAAAACACACTGTTGCGACTTTTGAATATTGGAGATTCACAGAAATGGCCTGAGGAGTGTTCTCCAATAAGTTTTTTCGTCCATCACATACCTTTTTCGGAAAAAGGAGCAAAGTCCTTTTTAAAATTTCAAAAGTCGAAAATTGGAAAAATGTTGCCTATTTTCAAAAACACACACTTTTGCGAATTTTAAATATTGGATATTCACAGAAAAGGCCGGGAGAGTGTTCCCCAATAATGTTTTTTCGCCCATCTCCTACAATTTTCGAAAAAAGGAGCAAAGCCCTTTTTAAAATTTCAAAAGTCGAAATTCGGAAAAATGTCTCCTTTTTTAAAAAAAAACACACTGTTGCGACTTTTGAATATTGGAAATTTATAGAAATGGCCGGAAGAGTGTTCCCCAATAATGTTTTTTCGCCCATCTTCTACCATTTTCGAAAAAAGGAGCAAAGTCCTTTTTAAAATTTCAAAAGTCGAAATTTGGGAAAATGTCGCCTATTTTCAAAAAAACACACTGTTGCGACTTTTGAATATTGGACATATACAGAAATGGCCTGAGGAGTGTTCTCCAATAATTTTTTGCCGCCCATCTCCTACCATTTTCGGAAAAAGGAGCAAAGTCCTTTTTAAAATTTGAAAAGTCGAAATTTGGAAAAATGTCGCCTATTTTCAAAAAAACACACTGTTGCGATTTTTGAATATTGGACATTCATAGGGATGGCCGGAATAGTGTTCCCCAATAATGTTTTTTCGCCCATCTCCTACCATTTTCGGAAAAAGGAGCAAAGTCCTTTTTAAAATTTGAAAAGTCGAAATTTGGAAAAATGTCGCCTATTTTCAAAAAAACACACTGTTGCGACTTTTGAATATGGGACATTCATAGGGATGGCCGGAATAGTGTTCCCCAATAATGTTTTTTCGCCCATCTCCTACCATTTTCGGAAAAAAGAGCAAAGTCCTTTTTAAAATTTGAAAAGTCGAAATTTGGAAAAATGTCGCCTATTTTCAAAAAAACACTCTGTTGCGACTTTTGAATATTGGACTTTCATAGGGATGGCCGGAATAGTGTTCCCCAATAAATTTTTTTCGAAAATTTTCTACCATTTTCGGAAAAAGGAGCAAAGTCCTTTTTAAAATATCAAAAGTCGAAATTCGGAAAAATGTCGCCTATTTTCAAAAAAAATCACACTGTTGCGACTTTTGAATATTGGACATTCATAGGGATGGCCCAAATAGTGTTCCCCAATAATTTTTTTTCGCAAATTTTCTAAAATTTTCGAAAAAGGAGCAAAGTCCTTTTTAAAATTTCAAAAGTCGAAATTTGGAAAAATGTCGCCTATTTGCAAAAAAACACACTGTTGCGACTTTTGAATATTGGACATTTATAAAAATGGCCTGAGGAGTGTTCTCCAATAGTTTTTTGCCGCCCATCACCCACCATTTTCGGAAAAAGGAGCAAAGTCCTTTTTAAAATTTCAAAAGTCGAAATTCGGAAAAATGTCTCCTTTAAAAAAAAAAAACACACTGTTGCGACTTTTGAATATTGGACATTCATAGAAATGGCCGGAAGAGTGTTCCGCAATAATGTTTTTTCGCCCATCTCCTACCATTTTCGAAAAAAGGAGCAGTCCTTTTTAAAATTTCAAAAGTCCAAATTTGGAAAAATGTCGCCTATTGTCAAAAAAAAACACGCTATTGAATATAGGACATTTATAGGCATAGCCTTCCGGCCAAATCATTCGTTTTTTCTCATCTCCTACCATTTTCGGAAAAAGGAGCAAAGTCCTTTTTAAAATTTCAAAAGTCGAAATTTGGAAAAATGTCGCCTATTTTCAAAAAAACACACTGTTGCGATTTTTGAACATTGGACATTCATAGGGATGGCCGGAATAGTGTTCCCGTATAATGTTTTTTCGCCCTACTATTACCATTTTCGAGAAAAGGAGCAAAGTCTTTTTAAAATTTCAAAAGTCGAAAATTGGAAAAATGTCGCCTATTTTCAAAAAAACACACTTTTGTGAATTTTAAATATTGGATATTCACAGAAAAGGCCGGAAGAGTGTTCCCCAATAACGTTTTTTCGCCCATCTCCTACAATTTTCGAAAAAAGGAGCAAAGTCCTTTTTAAAATTTCAAAAGTCGAAATTCGGAAAAATGTCTCCTTTTTTAAAAAAAACACATTGTTGCGACTTTTGAATATTGGAAATTTATAGAAATGGCCGGAAGAGTGTTCCCCAATAATGTTTTTTCGCCCATCTCCTACCATTTTCGAAAAAAGGAGCAAAGTCCTTTTTAAAATTTCAGAAGTCGAAAATTGGAAAAATGTCGCCTATTTTCAAAAAAAACACACTTTTGTGAATTTTAAATATTGGATATTCACAGAAAAGGCCGGAAGAGTGTTCCCCAATAACGTTTTTTCGCCCATCTCCTACAATTTTCGAAAAAAGGAGCAAAGTCCTTTTTAAAATTTCAAAAGTCGAAATTCGGAAAAATGTCGCCTATTTTCAAAAAAACACACTGTTGCGATTTTTGAATATTGGACATTAATAGGGATGGCCGGAATAGTGTTCCCCAATAATGTTTTTTCGCCCATCTCCAACCATTTTCGGAAAAAGGAGCAAAGTCCTTTTTAAAATTTGAAAAGTCGAAATTTGGAAAAATGTCTCCTTTTAAAAAAAACACACTGTTGCGACTTTTGAATATTGGACATTTACAGAAATGGCCTGAGGAGTGTTCTCCAATAATTTTTTGCCGCCCATCTCCTACTATTTTCGGAAAAAGGAGCAAAGTCCTTTTTAAAATTTCAAAAGTCCAAATTTGGAAAAATGTCGCCTATTTTCAAAAAAAAACACACTGTTGCGACTTTTAAATATTGGACATTCATAGAAATGGCCGTAAGAGTGTTCCCCAATAAAAATTTTTTCGCCCATCTCCTACAATTTTCGAAAAAAGGAGCAAAGTCCTTTTTAAAATTTTAAAAGTCGAAATTCGGAAAAATGTCTCCTTTTTAAAAAAAAAACACACTGTTGCGACTTTTGAATATTGGACATTCATAGAAATGGCCGGAAGAGTGTTTCCCAATAATGTTTTTTCGCCCATCTCCTACAATTTTCGAAAAAAGGAGCAAAGTCCTTTTTAAAATTTCAAAAGACGAAATTCGGAAAAATGTCTCCTTTTAAAAAAAAAAACACACTGTTGCGACTTTTGAATATTGGACAATTATACAAATGGCCGGAAGAGTGTTCCCCAATAATGTTTTTTCGCCCATCTCCTACCATTTTCGCAAAAAGGAGCAAAGTCTTTTTTAAAATTTCAAAAGTCGAAATTTGGAAAAATGTCGCCTTTTTTTTTTAAAAAAAACACACTTTTGAATATTGGACATTTATAGAAATGGCCGGAAGAGTGTTCCCCAATAATGTTTTTTCGCAAATTTTCTACCATTTTCGGAAAAAGGAGCAAAGTCCTTTTTAAAATTTCAAAAGTCGAAATTCGGAAAAATATCTCCTTTTAAAAAAAAACACACTTTTGCGACTTTTGAATATTGGACATTCATAGAAATGGCCGGAATAGTGTTCCCCAATAATTTTTTTTCGCAAATTTTCTACCATTTTCGAAAAACAGGCTAAGTCCTTTTTAAAATTTCAAAAGTCGAAATGTGCAAAAATGTCGCCTATTGTCAAAAAAACACACTGTTGCGACTTTTGAATATTGGACATTCATAGGGATGGCCGGAATAGTGTTCCCCAATAAGTTTTTTCGTCCATCACCTACCATTTTCGGAAAAAGGAGCAAAGTCCTTTTTAAAATTTGAAAAGTCGAAATTTGGAAAAATGTCGCCTACCATTTTCAAGAAAAGGAGCAAAGTCTTTTTAAAATTTCAAAAGTCGAAAATTGGAAAAATGTCGCCTATTTTCAAAAAAACACACTTTTGCGACTTTTAAATATTGGACATTCACAGAAATGACCGGAAGAGTGTTCCCCAATAATGTTTTTTCGCCCATCTCCTACAATTTTCGAAAAAAGGAGCAAAGTCCCTTTTTAAAATTTCAAAAGTCGAAATTCGGAAAAATGTCTCCTTTTTTAAAAAAAACACACTGTTAAGACTTTTGAATATTTGAAATTTATAGAAATGGCCGGAAGAGTGTTCTCCAATAATGTTTTTTCGCCCATCTCCTACCATTTTCGAAAAAAGGAGCAAAGTCCTTTTTAAAATTTCAAAAGTCGAAAATTGGAAAAATGTCGCCTATTTTCAAAAAAACACGCTGTTTCGACTTTTGAATATTGGACATTCATAGAAATGGCCTGAGGAGTGTTCTCCAATAATTTTTTGCCGCCCATCTCCTACCATTTTCGGAAAAAGGAGCAAAGTCCTTTTTAAAATTTCAAAAGTCGAAATTTGGAAAAATGTCGCCTATTTTCAAAAAAACACACTATTGCGACTTTTGAATATTGGACATTCATAGGGATGGCCGGAGTAGTGTTCCCAAATAGTGTTTTTCGCCCATCTCCTACCATTTTCGAGAAAAGGAGCAAAGTCTTTTTAAAATTTTAAAAGTCGAAATTCGGAAAAATGTCGCCTATTTAAAAAAAAACACACTTTTGCGACTTTTAAATATTGGACATTCACAGAAATGGCCGGAAAAGTGTTCCCCAATAATATTTTTTCGCCCATCTCCTACAATTTTCGAAAAAAGGAGCAAAGTCCTTTTTAAAATTTCAAAAGTCGAAATTTGGAAAAATGTCGCCTATTTTCAAAAAAACACACTGTTGCGATTTTTGAATATTGGACATTCATAGGGATGGCCCAAATAGTGTTCCCCAATAATTTTTTTTCGCAATTTTTCTAAAATTTTCGAAAAAGGAGCAAAGTCCTTTTTGAAATTTCAAAAGTCGAAATTTGGAAAAATGTCGCCTATTTTCAAAAAAACACACTGTTGCGACTTTTGAATATTGGAGATTCACAGAAATGGCCTGAGGAGTGTTCTCGAATAAGTTTTTTTGTCCATCACCTACCATTTTCGGAAAAAGGAGCAAAGTCCTTTTTAAAATTTCAAAAGTCGAAATTTGGAAAAATGTCGCCTATTTTCAAAAAAACACACTGTTGCGATTTTTGAATATTGGACATTCATAGGGATGGCCGGAATAGTGTTCCCCAATAATGTTTTTTCGCCCATCTATTACCATTTTCGAGAAAACGAGCAAAGTCCTTTTTAAAATTTCAAAAGTCGAAATTCGGAAAAATGTCTCCTTTTAAAAAAAAAACACACTGTTGCGACTTTTGAATATTGGACATTCTAAGGGATGGCCCAAATAGTGTTCCCCAATAATTTTTTTTCGCAAATTTTCTAAAATTTTCGAAAAAGGAGCAAAGTCCTTTTTAAAATTTCAAAAGTCGAAATTTGGAAAAATGTCGCCTATTTTCAAAAAGCACACTGTTGCGACTTTTGAATATTGGACATTTATAAAAATGGCCTGAGGAGTGTTCTCCAATAGTTTTTTGCCGCCCATCACCCACCATTTTCGGAAAAAGGAGCAAAGTCTTTTTTAAAATTTCAAAAGTTGAAATTTGGAAAAATGTCGCCTATTTTCAAAAAAACACACTGTTAAGACTTTTGCGACTTTTGAATATTGAACATTCATAGAAATGGCCGGAAGAGTGTTCCCCAATAATGTTTTTTCGCCCATCTCCTACGATTTTCAAAAAAGGAGCAAAGTCCTTTTTAAAATTTCAAAAGTCGAAATTCGGAAAAATGTCTCCTTTAAAAAAAAAAAACACACTGTTGCGACTTTTGAATATTGAACATTCATAGAAATGGCCGGAAGAGTGTTCCCCAATAATGTTTTTTCGCCCATCTCCTACCATTTTCGAAAAAAGGAGCAAAGTCCTTTTTAAAATTTCAGAAGTCGAAAATTGGAAAAATGTCGCCTATTTTCAAAAAAAACACACTGTTGCGACTTTTGAATATTGGACATTTACAGAAATGGCCTGAAGAGTGTTCTCCAATAATTTTTTGCCGCCCATCTCCTACTATTTTCGGAAAAAGGAGCAAAGTCCTTTTTAAAATTTCAAAAGTCCAAATTTGGAAAAATGTCGCCTATTTTCAAAAAAAAACACACTGTTGCGACTTTTAAATATTGGACATTCATAGAAATGGCCGTAAGAGTGTTCCCCAATAAAAATTTTTTCGCCCATCTCCTACAATTTTCGAAAAAAGGAGCAAAGTCCTTTTTAAAATTTCAAAAGTCGAAATTCGGAAAAATGTCTCCTTTTTAAAAAAAAACACACTGTTGCGACTTTTGAATATTGGACATTCATAGAAATGGCCGGAAGAGTGTTTCCCAATAATGTTTTTTCGCCCATATCCAGCCATTTTCGAAAAAAGGAGCAAAGTCTTTTTTAAAATTTCAAAAGTCGAAATTTGGAAAAATGTCGCCTTTTTTTTTAAAAAAAACACACTTTTGAATATTGGACATTTATAGAAATGGCCGGAAGAGTGTTCCCCAATAATGTTTTTTCGCAAATTTTCTACCATTTTCGGAAAAAGGAGCAAAGTCCTTTTTAAAATTTCAAAAGTCGAAATTCGGAAAAATATCTCCTTTAAAAAAAAAAACACACTTTTGCGACTTTTGAATATTGGACATTCATAGAAATGGCCGGAATAGTGTTCCCCAATAATTTTTTTTCGCAAATTTTCTACCATTTTCGAAAAACAGGCTAAGTCCTTTTTAAAATTTCAAAAGTCGAAATGTGCAAAAATGTCGCCTATTGTCAAAAAAACACACTGTTGCGACTTTTGAATATTGGACATTCATAGGGATGGCCGGAATAGTGTTCCCCAATAAGTTTTTTCGTCCATCACCTACCATTTTCGGAAAAAGGAGCAAAGTCCTTTTTAAAATTTGAAAAGTCGAAATTTGGAAAAATGTCGCCTACCATTTTCAAGAAAAGGAGCAAAGTCTTTTTAAAATTTCAAAAGTCGAAAATTGGAAAAATGTCGCCTATTTTCAAAAAAACACACTTTTGCGACTTTTAAATATTGGACATTCACAGAAATGACCGGAAAAGTGTTCCCCAATAATGTTTTTTCGCCCATCTCCTACAATTTTCGAAAAAAGGAGCAAAGTCCCTTTTTAAAATTTCAAAAGTCGAAATTCGGAAAAATGTCTCCTTTTTTAAAAAAAACACACTGTTAAGACTTTTGAATATTTGAAATTTATAGAAATGGCCGGAAGAGTGTTCTCCAATAATGTTTTTTCGCCCATCTCCTACCATTTTCGAAAAAAGGAGCAAAGTCCTTTTTAAAATTTCAAAAGTCGAAAATTGGAAAAATGTCGCCTATTTTCAAAAAAACACGCTGTTTCGACTTTTGAATATTGGACATTCATAGAAATGGCCTGAGGAGTGTTCTCCAATAATTTTTTGCCGCCCATCTCCTACCATTTTCGGAAAAAGGAGCAAAGTCCTTTTTAAAATTTCAAAAGTCGAAATTTGGAAAAATGTCGCCTATTTTCAAAAAAACACACTATTGCGACTTTTGAATATTGGACATTCATAGGGATGGCCGGAGTAGTGTTCCCAAATAGTGTTTTTCGCCCATCTCCTACCATTTTCGAGAAAAGGAGCAAAGTCTTTTTAAAATTTTAAAAGTCGAAATTCGGAAAAATGTCGCCTATTTAAAAAAAAACACACTTTTGCGACTTTTAAATATTGGACATTCACAGAAATGGCCGGAAAAGTGTTCCCCAATAATATTTTTTCGCCCATCTCCTACAATTTTCGAAAAAAGGAGCAAAGTCCTTTTTAAAATTTCAAAAGTCGAAATTTGGAAAAATGTCGCCTATTTTCAAAAAAACACACTGTTGCGATTTTTGAATATTGGACATTCATAAGGATGGCCCAAATAGTGTTCCCCAATAATTTTTTTTCGCAATTTTTCTAAAATTTTCGAAAAAGGAGCAAAGTCCTTTTTGAAATTTCAAAAGTCGAAATTTGGAAAAATGTCGCCTATTTTCAAAAAAACACACTGTTGCGACTTTTGAATATTGGAGATTCACAGAAATGGCCTGAGGAGTGTTCTCGAATAAGTTTTTTTGTCCATCACCTACCATTTTCGGAAAAAGGAGCAAAGTCCTTTTTAAAATTTCAAAAGTCGAAATTTGGAAAAATGTCGCCTATTTTCAAAAAAACACACTGTTGCGATTTTTGAATATTGGACATTCATAGGGATGGCCGGAATAGTGTTCCCCAATAATGTTTTTTCGCCCATCTATTACCATTTTCGAGAAAAGGAGCAAAGTCCTTTTTAAAATTTCAAAAGTCGAAATTCGGAAAAATGTCTCCTTTTTAAAAAAAAACACACTGTTGCGACTTTTGAATATTGGACATTCTAAGGGATGGCCCAAATAGTGTTCCCCAATAATTTTTTTTCGCAAATTTTCTAAAATTTTCGAAAAAGGAGCAAAGTCCTTTTTAAAATTTCAAAAGTCGAAATTTGGAAAAATGTCGCCTATTTTCAAAAAGCACACTGTTGCGACTTTTGAATATTGGACATTTATAAAAATGGCCTGAGGAGTGTTCTCCAATAGTTTTTTGCCGCCCATCACCCACCATTTTCGGAAAAAGGAGCAAAGTCTTTTTTAAAATTTCAAAAGTTGAAATTTGGAAAAATGTCGCCTATTTTCAAAAAAACACACTGTTAAGACTTTTGCGACTTTTGAATATTGAACATTCATAGAAATGGCCGGAAGAGTGTTCCCCAATAATGTTTTTTCGCCCATCTCATACGATTTTCAAAAAAGGAGCAAAGTCCTTTTTAAAATTTCAAAAGTCGAAATTCGGAAAAATGTCTCCTTTAAAAAAAAAAAACACACTGTTGCGATTTTTGAATATTGGACATTCATAGAAATGGCCGGAAGAGTGTTCCCCAATAATGTTTTTTCGCCCATCTCCTACCATTTTCGAAAAAAGGAGCAGTCCTTTTTAAAATTTCAAAAGTCCAAATTTGGAAAAATGTCGCCTATTGTCAAAAAAAACACACTATTGAATATAGGACATTTATAGGCATAGCCTTCCGGCCAAATCATTTGTTTTTTCTCATCTCCTACCATTTTCGGATAAAGGAGCAAAGTCCTTTTTGACATTTCAAAAGTCCAAATTAGGAAAAATGTAGCCTATTTTCAAAAAAACACACTGTTGCGACTTTTGAACATTGGCCATTCATAGAAATGGCCTGAGGAGTGTTCTCAAATAATTTTTTTTCGCTCATCTGCAACCATTTTCGAAAAAAGGAGCAAAGTCCTTTTTAAAATTTCAAAAGTCCAAATTTGGAAAAATGTCGCCTATTTTCAAAAAAACACACTGTTGCGACTTTTGAATATTGGACATTCATAAAAATGGCCGGACGAGTGTTCACCAATAATGTTTTTTCGCCCATCTCCTACCATTTTCGAAAAAAGGAGCAAAGTCCTTTTTAAAATTTCAAAAGTCGAAATTTGGAAAAATGTCGCCTATTTTCAAAAAAACACACTTTTGTGACTTTTGAATATTGGACATTCATAGAAATGGCCGGACGAGTGTTCACCAATAATGTTTTTTCGCCCATCTCCTACCATTTTCGAAAAAAGGAGCAAAGTCGTTTTTAAAATTTCAGAAGTCCAAATTTGAAAAAATGTCGCCTATTGTCAAAAAAAACACTTTTAAATACAGGACATTCATAGGGATGGCCTTCCGGAAAAATAATTTTTTTTTCCCATCTCCTACCATTTTCGGATAAAGGAGCAAAGTCCTTTTTGTCATTCCAAAGGTCCAAATTTGGAAAAATGTAGCCTATTTTCAAAAAAACACACTGTTGCGACTTTTTAATATTGGACATTCATAGGGATGGCCGGAAAAGTGTTCCCCAATAATTTTTTTTCGCAAATTTTCTACCATTTTCGGAAAAAGGAGCAAAGTCCTTTTTAAAATTTCAAAAGTCGAAATTTGGAAAAATGTCGCCTATTTTCAAAAAAACACACTGTTGCGACTTTTAAATATTGGACATTCATAGGGACGGCCGGAAAAGTGTTCCCGAATAATGTTTTTCGCCCATCTCCTACCATTTTCGAAAAAAGGAGCAAAGTCCTTTTTAAAATTTCAAAAGTCCAAATTTGGAAAAATGTCGCCTATTTTCAAAAAAAACACACTGTTGCGACTTTTGAATATTGGACATTCATAGGGATGGCCGGAATAGTGTTCCCCAATAATTTTTTTTCGCAAATTTTCTACCATTTTCGGAAAAAGGAGCAAAGTCCTTTTTAAAATTTCAAAAGTCGAAATTTGGAAAAATGTTGCCTATTTTCAAAAAAAACACACTGTTGCGACTTTTGAATATTAGACAATTATAAAAATGGTCTGAGGAGTGTTCTCCAATAATTTTTTTCGCCAATCACCTACCATTTTCGGAAAAAGGAGCAAAGTCTTTTTTAAAATTTCAAAAGTTGAAATTTGGAAAAATGTCGCCTATTTTCAAAAAAACACACTGTTAAGACCTTTGCGACTTTTGAATATTGGACATTCATAGAAATGGCTGGAAGAGTGTTCCCCAATAATATTTTTTCGCCCATCTCCTACGATTTTAAAAAAAAGCGCAAAGTCCTTTTTAAAATTTCAAAAGTCGAAATTCGGAAAAATGTCTCCTTTAAAAAAAAAAAACACACACTGTTGCGACTTTTGAATATTGGACATTCATAGAAATGGCCGGAAGAGTGTTCCCCAATAATGTTTTTTCGCCCATCTCCTACCATTTTCTAAAAAAGGAGCAGTCTTTTTTAAAATTTCAAAAGTCGAAATTTGGAAATATATCGCCTATTTCCAAAAAACACACTGTTAAGACTTTTGCGACTTTTGAATATTGGACATTCATAGAAATGGCCGGAAGAGTGTTCCCCAATATTGTTTTTTCGCCCATCTCCTACCATTTTCGAAAAAAGGAGCAAAGTTCTTTTTAAAATTAAAAAAGTCGAAATTCGGAAAAATGTCGCCTATTTTCAAAAAAAAACACACTTTTGCGACTTTTGAATATAGGACATTCATAGAAATGGCCGGAATAGTGTTCTCCAATACTTTTTTTTCGCAAATTTTCTACCATTTTCGAAAAAAGGAGCTAAGTCCTTTTTAAAATTTCAAAAGTCGAAATGTGGAAAAATGTCGCCTATTGTCAAAAAAACACACTGTTGTGACATTTGCGACTTTTGAATATTGAACATTTATAGAAATGGCCGGAATAGTGTTCCCCAATAATGTTTTTTCGCCCATCTGCTACCATTTTCGAAAAAAGGAGCAAAACCCTTTTAAAATTTCAAAAGTCGAAATTTGGAAAAATGTCGCCTATTGTCAAAAAAACACACTTTTGCGACTTTTAAATATTGGACATTCACAGAAATGGCCGGAATAGTGTTCCCCAATAATTTTTTTTCGCAAATTTTCTACCATTTTCGGAAAAAGGAGCAAAGTCCTTTTTAAAATTTCAAAAGTCGAAATTTGGAAAAATGTCGCCTATTGTCAAAAAAACACACTTTTGCGACTTTTAAATATTGGATATTCACAGAAATGGTTGGAATAGTGTTCCCCAATAATGTTTTTTCGCCCATCTTCTACCATTTTCGAAAAAAGGAGCAAAGTCCTTTTTAAAATTTCAAAAGTCGAAATTCGGAATAATGTCTCCTATTTTCAAAAAAACACACTGTTGCGACTTTTGAATATTGGACATTCATAGAAATGGCCGGAAGGGTGTTCCCCAATAATGTTTTTTCGCCCATCTGCTACTATTTTCGAAAAAAGGAGCAAAGTCCTTTTTAAAATTTCAAAAGTCGAATATCGGAAAAATGTCTCCTATTTTCAAAAAAACACACTGTTGCGACTTTTGAATATTGGACATTCATAGAAATGACCGGAATGGTGTTCCCCAATAATGTTTTTTTCGCCCATCACCTACCATTTTCGGAAAAAGGAGCAAAGTCTTTTTTTAAAATTTCAAAAGTCGAAATTTGGTAAAATGTCGCCTATTGTCACAAAAAACACACTTTTGAATATTGGACATTCATAGAAATGGCAGGAGGAGTGCTCTCCATTAATTTTTTTTCGCCCACCTCCTACCATTTTCGAAAAAAGTAGCAAAGTCCTTTTTAAAATTTCAAAAGTCGAAATTTGGAAAAATGTCGCCTATTTTCAAAAAAACACACTGTTGCGACTTTTGAATATTGGACATTCATAGATATGGCTCGAGGAGTGCTCTCCAATAAATTTTTGCCGCCCATCTCCTAGCATTTTCGAAAAAAGGAGCAAAGTCCTTTTTAAAATTTGAAAAGTCGAAATTTGGAAAAATGTCACCTATTTTCAAAAAAACACACTGTTGCGACTTTTAAATATTGGACATTCACAGATTTGGCCGGAATAGTGTTCCCCAATAATGTTTTTTCGCCCATCTGCTACCATTTTCGAAAAAAGGAGCAAAACCCTTTTAAAATTTCAAAAGTCGAAATTTGGAAAAATGTCGCCTATTGTCAAAAAAACACACTTTTGCGACTTTTAAATATTGGACATTCACAGAAATGGCCGGAATAGTGTTCCCCAATAATGTTTTTTCGCCCATCTTCCACCATTTTCGAAATAAGGAGCAAAGTCCTTTTTAAAATTTCAAAAGTCGAAATTCGGAAAAATGTCTCCTATTTTCAAAAAAAACACACTGTTGCGACTTTTGAATATTGGACATTCATAGAAATGGCCGGAAGGGTGTTCCCCAATAATGTTTTTTCGCCCATCTGCTACCATTTTCGAAAAAAGGAGCAAAGTCCTTTTTAAAATTTCAAAAGTCGAAATTTGGAAAAATGTCGCCTATTTTCAAAAAAAACACACTGTTGCGACTTTTGAATATTGGACATTCATAGAAATGGCCGGAATAGTGTTCCCCAATAATTTTTTTCGCAATTTTTCGACCATTTTCGGAAAAAGGAGCAAAGTCCTTTTTAAAATTTCAAAAGTCCAAGTTTGGAAAAATGTAGCCTATTTTTAAAAAAACATACTGTTGTGACTTTTGAATATTGGACATTCATAGAAATGGCCTGAGGAGTGTTCTCCAATAATTTTTTTCCCCCATCACCTACCATTTTCGAAAAAAGGAGCAAAGTTCTTTTTAAAATTAATTCTTTTCTCCCATCTTCTACCATTTCGGAAAAAGGAGCAAAGTCCTTTCTAAAATTTCAAAAGTTGAAATATGGAAAAATGTCTCCAATTTTCAAAAAACCACACTGTTAAGACTTTTGAATATTGGACATTCATAGAAATGGCCTGAGGAGTGTTCTTCAATAATTTTTTTCGCCCATCTCCTACCATTATCGAAAAAAGGAGCAAAGTCCTTTTTAAAATTTCAAAAGTCGAAATTCGGAAAAATGTCGCCTTTTTTCAAAAAAACACACTGTTGCGACTTTTGAATATTGGACATTCATAGAAATGGCCTGAGGAGTGTTTCCCAATAATGTTTTTTCGCGCATCTCCTACCATTTTCGGAAAAAGGAGCAAAATCTTTTTTAAAATTTCATAAGTCGAAATTTGGAAAAATGTCGCCTATTTTCAAAAAAACACACTGTTAAGACTTTTGAATATTGGACATTCATAGAAATGGCCGGAAGAGTGTTCCCCAATAATGTTTTTTCGCCCATCTCCTACCATTTTCGAAAAAAGGAGCAAAGTCCTTTCTAAAATTTCAAAAGTTGAAATTTGGAAAAATGTCGCCTATTTTCAAAAAAACACACTTTTGCGACTTTTGAATATTGGACATTCCTAGAAATGGCCGGAAGAGTGTTCCCCAAAAATTTTTTTTTCTCCCATATCCAGCCATTTTCGAAAAAAGGAGCAAAATCCTTTTTAACATTTCAAAAGTCCAAATTTGCAAAAATGTAGCCTATTTTCAAAAAAACACACTGTTAAGACTTTTGAATATTGGACATTCATAGAAATGGCCAGAGGAGTGTTCTCCAATAATTTTTTTCGCCCATCACCTACCATTTTCGGAAAAAGGAGCAAAGTCCTTTTTAAAATTTCAAAAGTCCAAATTTGGTAAAATGTCGCCTATTGTCAAATAAAACACACTTTTGAATATAGGACATTCATAGAAATGGCAGGAGGAGTGCTCATCATTATTTTTTTTCGCCCATCTTCTACCAATTTCGAAAAAAGGAGCAAAGTCCTTTCTAAAATTTCAAAAGTCCAAATTTGGTAAAATGTCGCCTATTGTCAAATAAAACACACTTTTGAATATAGGACATTCATAGAAATGGCAGGAGGAGTGCTCATCATTATTTTTTTTCGCCCATCTCCTACCAATTTCGAAAAAAGGAGCAAAGTCCTTTCTAAAACTTCAAAAGTTGATATATGGAAAAATGTCGCCAATGTTCAAAAAAACACACTGTTGCGACTTTTGAATATTGGACATTCATAGAAATGGCCTGAAAGTATTCTCCAATAATTCTTTTTCTCCCATCTTCTACTATTTTCGGAAAAAGGAGCAGTCCTTCTTAAAATTTCAAAAGTCGAAATTTGCAAAAATTTCGCCTATTTAAAAAAAAAACACACTGTTGCGACTTTTGAATATTGGACATTCATAGAAATGGCCTGAGGAGTGTTCTCCAATAATTCTTTTTCTCCCATCTTCTGCTGTTTTCGGAAAAAGGAGCAGTCCTTCTTAAAATTTCAAAAGTCGATAATAATGTTTTTTCTCCCATATCCAGCCATTTTCGAAAAAAGGAGCAAAATCCTTTTTTACATTTCAAAAGTCCAAATTTGCAAAAATGTAGCCTATTTTCAAAAAAACACACTGTTAAGACTTTTGAATATTGGACATTCATAGAAATGGCCAGAGGAGTGTTCTCCAATAATTTTTTTCGCCCATCACCTACCATTTTCGGAAAAAGGAGCAGTCTTTTTTAAAATTTCATAAGTCGAAATTTGGAAAAATGTCGCCTATTTTCAAAAAAACACACTGTTAAGACTTTTGAATATTAGACATTCATAGAAATGGCCGGAATAGTGTTCCCCAATAATGTTTTTTCGCCCATTTCCTACCATTTTCGAAAAAAGGAACAAAGTCCTTTTTAAAATTTCAAAAGTCCAAATTTGGTAAAATGTCGCCTATTGTCAAATAAAACACACTTTTGAATATAGGACATTCATAGAAATGGCAGGAGGAGTGCTCATCATTATTTTTTTTCGCCCATCTCCTACCAATTTCGAAAAAAGGAGCAAAGTCCTTTCTAAAACTTCAAAAGTTGATATATGGAAAAATGTCGCCAATGTTCAAAAAAACACACTGTTGCGACTTTTGAATATTGGACATTCATAGAAATGGCCTGAAAGTATTCTCCAATAATTCTTTTTCTCCCATCTTCTACTATTTTCGGAAAAAGGAGCAGTCCTTCTTAAAATTTCAAAAGTCGAAATTTGCAAAAATTTCGCCTATTTAAAAAAAAACACACTGTTGCGACTTTTGAATATTGGACATTCATAGAAATGGCCTGAAGAGTGTTCTCCAATAATTCTTTTTCTCCCATCTTCTGCTGTTTTCGGAAAAAGGAGCAGTCCTTCTTAAAATTTCAAAAGTCGAAATTTGCAAAAATTTCGCCTATTTAAAAAAAAAACACACTGTTGCGACTTTTGAATATTGGACATTCATAGAAATGGCCTGAGGAGTGTTCCCCAATAATGTTTTTTCGCCCATCTGCTACCATTTTCGAAAAAAGGAGCAAAGTCCTTTTTAAAATTTCAAAAGTCGAAATTTGGAAAAATGTCGCCTATTTTCAAAAAAAACACACTGTTAAGACTTTTGAATATTGGACATTCATAGAAATGGCCGGAATAGTGTTCCCCAATAATTTTTTTCGCAAATTTTCTACCATTTTCGGAAAAAGGAACAAAGTCCTTTTTAAAATTTCAAAAGTCCAAGTTTGGAAAAATGTAGCCTATTTTTAAAAAAACACACTGTTGCGACCTTTGAATATTGGACATTCATAGAAATGGCCTGAGGAGTGTTCTCCAATAATTTTTTTCCCCCAGCACCTACCATTTTCGAAAAAAGGAGCAAAGTTCTTTTTAAAATTAATTCTTTTCTCCCATCTCCTACCAATTTCGAAAAAAGGAGCAAAGTCCTTTCTAAAATTTCAAAAGTTGAAATATGGAAAAATGTCTCCAATTTTCAAAAAAACACACTGTTAAGACTTTTGAATATTGGACATTCATAGAAATGGCCTGAGGAGTGTTCTCCAATAATGTTTTTTCGCGCATCTCCTACCATTTTTAAAAAAAGGAGCAAAATCTTTTTTAAAATTTCAAAAGTTGAAATATGGAAAAATGTCTCCAATTTTCAAAAAAACACACTGTTAAGACTTTTGAATATTGGACATTCATAGAAATGGCCAGAGGAGTGTTCTCTAATAATTTTTTTCGCCCATCACCTACCATTTTCGGAAAAAGGAGCAGTCTTTTTTAAAATTTCATAAGTCGAAATTTGGAAAAATGTCGCCTATTTTCAAAAAAACACACTGTTAAGACTTTTGAATATTAGACATTCATAGAAATGGCCGGAAGAGTGTTCCCCAATAATGTTTTTTCGCCCATCTCCTACCATTTTCGAAAAAAGGAGCAAAGTCCTTTTTAAAATTTCAAAAGTCCAAATTTGGTAAAATGTCGCCTATTGTCAAATAAAACACACTTTTGAATATAGGACATTCATAGAAATGGCAGGAGGAGTGCTCATCATTATTTTTTTTCGCCCATCTCCTACCAATTTCGAAAAAAGGAGCAAAGTCCTTTCTAAAACTTCAAAAGTTGATATATGGAAAAATGTCGCCAATGTTCAAAAAAACACACTGTTGCGACCTTTGAATATTGGACATTCATAGAAATGGCCTGAAAGTATTCTCCAATAATTCTTTTTCTCCCATCTTCTACTATTTTCGGAAAAAGGAGCAGTCCTTCTTAAAATTTCAAAAGTCGAAATTTGGAAAAATTTCGCCTATTTAAAAAAAAACACACTGTTGCGACTTTTGAATATTGGACATTCATAGAAATGGCCTGAGGAGTGTTCTCTAATAATTTTTTTCGCCCATCACCTACCATTTTCGGAAAAAGGAGCAGTCTTTTTTAAAATTTCATAAGTCGAAATTTGGAAAAATGTAGCCTATTTTCAAAAAAACACACTGTTGCGACTTTTTAATATTGGACATTCATAGGGATGGCCGGAAAAGTGTTCCCGAATAATGTTTTTCGCCCATCTCCTACCATTTTCGAAAAAAGGAGCAAAGTCCTTTTTAAAATTTCAAAAGTCGAAATTTGCAAAAATTTCGCCTATTTAAAAAAAAAAACACACTGTTGCGACTTTTGAATATTGGACATTCATAGAAATGGCAGGAGGAGTGCTCATCATTATTTTTTTTCGCCCATCTCCTACCAATTTCGAAAAAAGGAGCAAAGTCCTTTCTAAAACTTCAAAAGTTGATATATGGAAAAATGTCGCCAATTTTCAAAAAAACACACTGTTAAGACTTTTGAATATTGGACATTCATAGAAATGGCCAGAGGAGTGTTCTCTAATAATTTTTTTCGCCCATCACCTACCATTTTCGGAAAAAGGAGCAGTCTTTTTTAAAATTTCATAAGTCGAAATTTGGAAAAATGTAGCCTATTTTCAAAAAAACACACTGTTGCGACTTTTTAATATTGGACATTCATAGGGATGGCCGGAAAAGTGTTCCCCAATAATTTTTTTTCGCAAATTTTCTACCATTTTCGGAAAAAGGAGCAAAGTCCTTTTTAAAATTTCAAAAGTCGAAATTTGGAAAAATGTCGCCTATTTTCAAAAAAACACACTGTTGCGACTTTTAAATATTGGACATTCATAGGGACGGCCGGAAAAGTGTTCCCGAATAATGTTTTTCGCCCATCTCCTACCATTTTCGAAAAAAGGAGCAAAGTCCTTTTTAAAATTTCAAAAGTCGAAATTTGCAAAAATTTCGCCTATTTAAAAAAAAAAACACACTGTTGCGACTTTTGAATATTGGACATTCATAGAAATGGCCTGAGGAGTGTTCTCCAATAATTCTTTTTCTCCCATCTTCTGCTGTTTTCGGAAAAAGGAGCAGTCCTTCTTAAAATTTCAAAAGTCGAAATTTGGAAAAATTTCGCCTATTTTCAAAAAAACACACTGTTGCGACTTTTGAATATTGGACATTCATAGAAATGGCCTGAGGAGTGTTCCCCAATAATGTTTTTTCGCCCATCTGCTACCATTTTCGAAAAAAGGAGCAAAGTCCTTTTTAAAATTTCAAAAGTCCAAATTTGGAAAAATGTAGCCTATTTTAAAAAAAAACACACTGTTGTGACTTTTGAATATTGGACATTCATAAAAATGGCCTGAGGAGTGTTCTCCAATAATTTTTTCCCCCATCACCTACCATTTTCGAAAATAGGAGCAAAGTTCTTTTTAAAATTAATTCTTTTCTCCCATCTTCTACCATTTCGGAAAAAGGAGCAAAGTCCTTTCTAAAATTTCAAAAGTTGAAATATGGAAAAATGTCGCCTTTTTTCAAAAAAACACACTGTTGCGACTTTTGAATATTGGACATTCATAGAAATGGCCGGAATAGTGTTCCCCAATAATTTTTTTCGCAAATTTTCTACCATTTTCGGAAAAAGGAGCAAAATCTTTTTTAAAATTTCATAAATCGAAATTTGGGAAAATGTCGCCTATTTTCAAAAAAACACACTGTTAAGACTTTTGAATATTGAACATTCATAGAAATGGCCGGAAGAGTGTTCTCCAATAATGTTTTTTTGCCCATCTCCTACCATTATCGAAAAAAGGAGCAAAGTCCTTTTTAAAATTTCAAAAGTCGAAATTCGGAAAAATGTCGCCTTTTTTCAAAAAAACACACTGTTGCGACTTTTGAATATTGGACATTCATAGAAATGGCCGGAATAGTGTTCCCCAATAATTTTTTTCGCAAATTTTCTACCATTTTCGGAAAAAGGAGCAAAATCTTTTTTAAAATTTCATAAATCGAAATTTGGGAAAATGTCGCCTATTTTCAAAAAAACACACTGTTAAGACTTTTGAATATTGAACATTCATAGAAATGGCCTGAGGAGTGTTCTCCAATAATTTTTTTCGCCCATCTCCTACCATTATCGAAAAAAGGAGCAAAGTCCTTTTTAAAATTTCAAAAGTCGAAATTCGGAAAAATGTCGCCTTTTTTCAAAAAAACACACTGTTGCGACTTTTGAATATTGGACATTCATAGAAATGGCCGGAATAGTGTTCCCCAATAATTTTTTTCGCAAATTTTCTACCATTTTCGGAAAAAGGAGCAAAATCTTTTTTAAAATTTCATAAATCGAAATTTGGGAAAATGTCGCCTATTTTCAAAAAAACACACTGTTAAGACTTTTGAATATTGAACATTCATAGAAATGGCCGGAAGAGTGTTCTCCAATAATGTTTTTTCGCCCATCTCCTACCATTTTCGAAAAAAGGAGCAAAGTCCTTTCTAAAATTTCAAAAGTCGAAATTTGGAAAAATGTCGCCTATTTTCAAAAAAACACACTTTTGCGTTTTTTGAATATTGGACATTCCTAGAAATGGCCGGAAGAGTGTTCCCCAATAATGTTTTTTCGCCCATCTCCTACCATTTTCGGAAAAAGGAGCAAAGTCCTTTTTAAAATTTCAAAAGTCGAAATTTGGAAAAATGTCGCCTATTTTCAAAAAAACACACCTTTGCGACTTTTGAAATTTGGAAGAATGTCGCCTATTTTCAAAAAAACACACTGTTAAGACTTTTGAATATTGGACATTCATAGAAATGGCCGGAATAGTGTTCCCCAATAATTTTTTTTGCAAATTTTCTACCATTTTCGGAAAAAGGAGCAAAGTCCTTTTTAAAATTTCTAAAGTCCAAATTTGGAAAAAGGTAGCCTATTTTTAAAAAAACACACTGTTGCGACTTTTGAATATTGGACATTCATAGAAATTGCCTGAGGAGTATTCTCCAATAATGTTTTTTCGCGCATCTCCTACCATTTTCGAAAAAAGGAGCAAAATCTTTTTTAAAATTTCATAAGTCGAAATTTGGAAAAATGTCGCCTATTTTCAAAAAAAACACACTGTTAAGACTTTTGAATATTGGACATTCATAGAAATGGCCTGAGGAGTGTTCTCCAATAATTTTTTTCGCCCTTCACCTACCATTTTCGGAAAAAGGAGCAGTCTTTTTTAAAATTTCATAAGTCGAAATTTGGAAAAATGTCGCCTATTTTCAAAAAAACACACTGTTAAGACTTTTGAATATTGGACATTCAAATAAATGGCCGGAATAGTGTTCCCCAATAATTTTTTTCGCAAATTTTCTACCATTTTCGGAAAAAGGAGCAAAGTCCTTTTTAAAATTTCTAAAGTCCAAATTTGGAAAAATGTAGCCTATTTTTAAAAAAACACACTGTTGCGACTTTTGAATATTGGACATTCATAGAAATGGCAGGAGGAGTGCTCATCATTATTTTTTTTCGCCCATCTCCTACCAATTTCGAAAAAAGGAGCAAAGTCCTCTCTAAAACTTCAAAAGTTGATATATGGAAAAATTTCGCCAATGTTCAAAAAAACACACTGTTGCGACTTTTGAATATTGGACATTCATAGAAATGGCCTGAGGAGTGTTCTCCAATAATTCTTCTTCCCCCATCTTCTGCTGTTTTCGGAAAAAGGAGCAGTCCTTCTTAAAATTTCAAAAGTCGAAATTTTAAAAAATTTTGCCTATTTTCAAAAAAACACACTGTTGCGACTTTTGAATATTGGACATTCATAGAAATGGCCTGAGGAGTGTTCTCCAATAATGTTTTTTCGCGCATCTCCTACCATTTTCGGAAAAAGGAGCAAAATCTTTTTTAAAATTTCATAAGTCGAAATTTGGAAAAATGTCGCCTATTTCCAAAAAAACACACTGTTAAGACTTTTGAATATTGGACATTCATAGAAACGGCCTGAGGAGTGTTCCCCAATAATGTTTTTTCGCCCATCTGCTACCATTTTCGAAAAAAGGAGCAAAGTCCTTTTTAAAATTTCAAAAAACCAAATTTGGAAAAATGTCGCCTATTTAAAAAAAAACACACTGTTAAGACTTTTGAATTTTGGACATTCATAGAAATGGCCGGAATAGTGTTCCCCAATAATTTTTTTCGCAAATTTTCTACCATTTTCGGAAAAAGGAGCAAAGTCCTTTTTAAAATTTCTAAAGTCCAAATTTGGAAAAATGTAGCCTATTTTTAAAAAAACACACTGTTGCGACTTTTGAATATTGGACATTCATAGAAATGGCCTGAGGAGTGTTCTCCAATAATGTTTTTTCGCGCATCTCCTACCATTTTCGGAAAAAGGAGCAAAATCTTTTTTAAAATTTCATAAGTCGAAATTTGGAAAAATGTCGCCTATTTTCAAAAAAACACACTGTTAAGACTTTTGAATATTGGACATTCATAGAAATGGCCTGAGGAGTGTTCCCCAATAATGTTTTTTTGCCCATCTGCTACCATTTTCGAAAAAAGGAGCAAAGTCCTTTTTAAAATTTCAAAAGTCCAAATTTGGTAAAATGTCGCCTATTGTCAAATAAAACACACTTTTGAATATAGGACATTCATAGAAATGGCAGGAGGAGTGCTCATCATTATTTTTTTTCGACCATCTTCTACCAATTTCGAAAAAAGGAGCAAAGTCCTTTCTAAAATTTCAAAAGTCCAAATTTGGTAAAATGTCGCCTATTGTCAAATAAAACACACTTTTGAATATAGGACATTCATAGAAATGGCAGGAGGAGTGCTCATCATTATTTTTTTTCGCCCATCTTCTACCAATTTCGAAAAAAGGAGCAAAGTCCTTTCTAAAATTTCAAAAGTCGAAATTTGGAAAAATTTCGCCTATTTTTAAAAAAACACACTTTTGCGACTTTTGAATATTGGACATTCCTAGAAATGGCCGGAAGAGTGTTCCCCAATAATGTTTTTTCTCCCATATCCAGCCATTTTCGAAAAAAGGATCAAAATCCTTTTTAACATTTCAAAAGTCCAAATTTGGAAAAATGTCGCCTATTTTAAAAAAAAACACACTGTTAAGACTTTTGAATTTTGGACATTCATAGAAATGGCCTGAGGAGTGTTCCCCAATAATGTTTTTTCGCCCATCTGCTACCATTTTCGAAAAAAGGAGCAAAGTCCTTTTTAAAATTTCAAAAGTCGAAATTTGGAAAAATGTCGCCTATTTAAAAAAAAAACACACTGTTAAGACTTTTGAATTTTCGACATTCATAGAAATGGCCGGAATAGTGTTCCCCAATAATTTTTTTCGCAAATTTTCTACCATTTTCGGAAAAAGGAGCAAAGTCCTTTTTAAAATTTCTAAAGTCCAAATTTGGAAAAATGTAGCCTATTTTTAAAAAAACACACTGTTGCGACTTTTGAATATTGGACATTCATAGAAATGGCCTGAGGAGTGTTCTCCAATAATGTTTTTTCGCGCATCTCCTACCATTTTCGGAAAAAGGAGCAAAGTCCTTTTTAAAATTTCTAAAGTCCAAATTTGGAAAAATGTAGCCTATTTTTAAAAAAACACACTGTTGCGACTTTTGAATATTGGACATTCATAGAAATGGCAGGAGGAGTGCTCATCATTATTTTTTTTCGCCCATCTCCTACCAATTTCGAAAAAAGGAGCAAAGTCCTCTCTAAAACTTCAAAAGTTGATATATGGAAAAATTTCGCCAATGTTCAAAAAAACACACTGTTGCGACTTTTGAATATTGGACATTCATAGAAATGGCCTGAGGAGTGTTCCCCAATAATGTTTTTTCGCCCATCTGCTACCATTTTCGAAAAAAGGAGCAAAGTCCTTTTTAAAATTTCAAAAGTCGAAATTTGGAAAAATGTCGCCTATTTAAAAAAAAAACACACTGTTAAGACTTTTGAATTTTCGACATTCATAGAAATGGCCGGAATAGTGTTCCCCAATAATTTTTTTCGCAAATTTTCTACCATTTTCGGAAAAAGGAGCAAAGTCCTTTTTAAAATTTCAAAAGTCCAAATTTGGAAAAATGTCGCCTATTTTCAAAAAAACACACTGTTAAGACTTTTGAATATTGGACATTCAAATAAATGGCCGGAATAGTGTTCCCCAATAATTTTTTTCGCAAATTTTCTACCATTTTCGGAAAAAGGAGCAAAGTCCTTTTTAAAATTTCTAAAGTCCAAATTTGGAAAAATGTAGCCTATTTTTAAAAAAACACACTGTTGCGACTTTTGAATATTGGACATTCATAGAAATGGCCTGAGGAGTGTTCTCCAATAATTCTTCTTCCCCCATCTTCTGCTGTTTTCGGAAAAAGGAGCAGTCCTTCTTAAAATTTCAAAAGTCGAAATTTGAAAAAATTTTGCCTATTTTCAAAAAAACACACTGTTGCGACTTTTGAATATTGGACATTCATAGAAATGGCCTGAGGAGTGTTCTCCAATAATGTTTTTTCGCGCATCTCCTACCATTTTCGGAAAAAGGAGCAAAATCTTTTTTAAAATTTCATAAGTCGAAATTTGGAAAAATGTCGCCTATTTCCAAAAAAACACACTGTTAAGACTTTTGAATATTGGACATTCATAGAAACGGCCTGAGGAGTGTTCCCCAATAATGTTTTTTCGCCCATCTGCTACCATTTTCGAAAAAAGGAGCAAAGTCCTTTTTAAAATTTCAAAAAACCAAATTTGGAAAAATGTCGCCTATTTAAAAAAAAACACACTGTTAAGACTTTTGAATTTTGGACATTCATAGAAATGGCCGGAATAGTGTTCCCCAATAATTTTTTTCGCAAATTTTCTACCATTTTCGGAAAAAGGAGCAAAGTCCTTTTTAAAATTTCTAAAGTCCAAATTTGGAAAAATGTAGCCTATTTTTAAAAAAACACACTGTTGCGACTTTTGAATATTGGACATTCATAGAAATGGCCTGAGGAGTGTTCTCCAATAATGTTTTTTCGCGCATCTCCTACCATTTTCGGAAAAAGGAGCAAAATCTTTTTTAAAATTTCATAAGTCGAAATTTGGAAAAATGTCGCCTATTTTCAAAAAAACACACTGTTAAGACTTTTGAATATTGGACATTCATAGAAATGGCCTGAGGAGTGTTCCCCAATAATGTTTTTTTGCCCATCTGCTACCATTTTCGAAAAAAGGAGCAAAGTCCTTTTTAAAATTTCAAAAGTCCAAATTTGGTAAAATGTCGCCTATTGTCAAATAAAACACACTTTTGAATATAGGACATTCATAGAAATGGCAGGAGGAGTGCTCATCATTATTTTTTTTCGACCACCTTCTACCAATTTCGAAAAAAGGAGCAAAGTCCTTTCTAAAATTTCAAAAGTCCAAATTTGGTAAAATGTCGCCTATTGTCAAATAAAACACACTTTTGAATATAGGACATTCATAGAAATGGCAGGAGGAGTGCTCATCATTATTTTTTTTCGCCCATCTTCTACCAATTTCGAAAAAAGGAGCAAAGTCCTTTCTAAAATTTCAAAAGTCGAAATTTGGAAAAATTTCGCCTATTTTTAAAAAAACACACTTTTGCGACTTTTGAATATTGGACATTCCTAGAAATGGCCGGAAGAGTGTTCCCCAATAATGTTTTTTCTCCCATATCCAGCCATTTTCGAAAAAAGGATCAAAATCCTTTTTAACATTTCAAAAGTCCAAATTTGGAAAAATGTCGCCTATTTTAAAAAAAAACACACTGTTAAGACTTTTGAATTTTGGACATTCATAGAAATGGCCTGAGGAGTGTTCCCCAATAATGTTTTTTCGCCCATCTGCTACCATTTTCGAAAAAAGGAGCAAAGTCCTTTTTAAAATTTCAAAAGTCGAAATTTGGAAAAATGTCGCCTATTTAAAAAAAAAACACACTGTTAAGACTTTTGAATTTTCGACATTCATAGAAATGGCCGGAATAGTGTTCCCCAATAATTTTTTTCGCAAATTTTCTACCATTTTCGGAAAAAGGAGCAAAGTCCTTTTTAAAATTTCTAAAGTCCAAATTTGGAAAAATGTAGCCTTTTTTTAAAAAAACACACTGTTGCGACTTTTGAATATTGGACATTCATAGAAATGGCCTGAGGAGTGTTCTCCAATAATGTTTTTTCGCGCATCTCCTACCATTTTCGGAAAAAGGAGCAAAATCTTTTTTAAAATTTCATAAGTCGAAATTTGGAAAAATGTCGCCTATTTCCAAAAAAACACACTGTTAAGACTTTTGAATATTGGACATTCATAGAAACGGCCTGAGGAGTGTTCCCCAATAATGTTTTTTCGCCCATCTGCTACCATTTTCTAAAAAAGGAGCAAAGTCGTTTTTAAAATTTCATAAAACCAAATTTGGAAAAATGTCGCCTATTTTCAAAAAAACACACTGTTAAGACTTTTGAATATTGGACATTCATAGAAATGGCCTGAGGAGTGTTCCCCAATAATGTTTTTTTGCCCATCTGCTACCATTTTCGAAAAAAGGAGCAAAGTCCTTTTTAAAATTTCAAAAGTCCAAATTTGGTAAAATGTCGCCTATTGTCAAATAAAACACACTTTTGAATATAGGACATTCATAGAAATGGCAGGAGGAGTGCTCATCATTATTTTTTTTCGCCCATCTTCTACCAATTTCGAAAAAAGGAGCAAAGTCCTTTCTAAAATTTCAAAAGTCCAAATTTGGTAAAATGTCGCCTATTGTCAAATAAAACACACTTTTGAATATAGGACATTCATAGAAATGGCAGGAGGAGTGCTCATCATTATTTTTTTCGCCCATCTTCTACCAATTTCGAAAAAAGGAGCAAAGTCCTTTCTAAAATTTCAAAAGTCGAAATTTGGAAAAATGTCGCCTATTTTTAAAAAAACACACTTTTGCGACTTTTGAATATTGGACATTCCTAGAAATGGCCAGAAGAGTGTTCCCCAATAATGTTTTTTCTCCCATATCCAGCCATTTTCGAAAAAAGGATCAAAATCCTTTTTAACATTTCAAAAGTCCAAATTTGGAAAAATGTCGCCTATTTAAAAAAAAAACACACTGTTAAGACTTTTGAATTTTGGACATTCATAGAAATGGCCTGAGGAGTGTTCCCCAATAATGTTTTTTCGCCCATCTGCTACCATTTTCGAAAAAAGGAGCAAAGTCCTTTTTAAAATTTCAAAAGTCGAAATTTGGAAAAATGTCGCCTATTTAAAAAAAAAACACACTGTTAAGACTTTTGAATTTTCGACATTCATAGAAATGGCCGGAATAGTGTTCCCCAATAATTTTTTTCGCAAATTTTCTACCATTTTCGGAAAAAGGAGCAAAGTCCTTTTTAAAATTTCTAAAGTCCAAATTTGGAAAAATGTAGCCTATTTTTAAAAAAACACACTGTTGCGACTTTTGAATATTGGACATTCATAGAAATGGCCTGAGGAGTGTTCTCCAATAATGTTTTTTCGCGCATCTCCTACCATTTTCGGAAAAAGGAGCAAAATCTTTTTTAAAATTTCATAAGTCGAAATTTAAAAAAATGTCGCCTATTTCCAAAAAAACACACTGTTAAGACTTTTGAATATTGGACAATCATAGAAACGGCCTGAGGAGTGTTCCCCAATAATGTTTTTTCGCCCATCTGCTACCATTTTCGAAAAAAGGAGCAAAGTCCTTTTTAAAATTTCAAAAAACCAAATTTGGAAAAATGTCGCCTATTTAAAAAAAAAACACACTGTTAAGACTTTTGAATTTTGGACATTCATAGAAATGGCCGGAATAGTGTTCCCCAATAATTTTTTTTCGCAAATTTTCTACCATTTTCGGAAAAAGGAGCAAAGTCCTTTTTAAAATTTCTAAAGTCCAAATTTGGAAAAATGTAGCCTATTTTTAAAAAAACACACTGTTGCGACTTTTGAATACTGGACATTTATAGAAATGGCCTGAGGAGTGTTCTCCAATAATGTTTTTTCGCGCATCTCCTACCACTTTCGGAAAAAGGAGCAAAGAACTTTTTAAAATTTCTAAAGTCCAAATTTGGAAAAATGTAGCCTATTTTTAAAAAAACACACTGTTAAGACTTTTGAATATTGGACATTCATAGAAATGGCCTGAGGAGTGTTCTCCAATAATGTTGTTTCGCGCATCTCCTACCATTTTCGGAAAAAGGAGCAAAATCTTTTTTAAAATTTCAAAAGTTGAAATATGGAAAAATGTCTCCAATTTTCAAAAAAACACACTGTTGCGACATTTGAATATTGGACATTCATAGAAATGGCCTGAGGAGTGTTCTCCAATATTTTTTTTCGCCCATCTCCTACCATTATCGAAAAAAGGAGCAAAGTCCTTTTTAAAATTTCAAAAGTCGAAATTCGGAAAAATGTCGCCTTTTTTCAAAAAAACACACTGTTGCGACTTTTGAATATTGGACATTCATAGTAATGGCCTGAGGAGTGTTCTCCAATAATGTTTTTTCGCGCATCTCCTACCATTTTCGAAAAAAGGAGGAAAATCTTTTTTTAAATTTCATAAGTCGAAATTTGGAAAAATGTCGCCTATTTTCAAAAAAACACACTGTTAAGACTTTTGAATATTGGACATTCATAGAAATGGCCGGAAGAGTGTTCCCCAATAATGTTTTTTCGCCCATCTCCTACCATTTTCGAAAAAAGGAGCAAAGTCCTTTCTAAAATTTCAAAAGTCGAAATTTGGAAAAATGTCGCCTATTTTCAAAAAAACAGACTTTTGCGACTTTTGAAATTTGGAAGAATGTCGCCTATTTTAAAAAAAACGCACTTTTGCGACTTTTGAATATTGGACATTCATAGAAATGGCCGGAAAAGTGTTCCCCAATAATGTTTTTTCGCCCATCTCCTACAATTTTCGAAAAAAGGAGCAAAGTCCTTTTTAAAATTTCAAAAGTCGAAATTCGGAAAAATGTCTCCTTTAAAAAAAAAACACACTTTTGAATATTGGACATTCATAGGGATGGCCGGAATAGTGTTCCCCAATAATTTTTTTTCGCAAATTTTCTAAAATTTTCGGAAAAAGGAGCAAAGTCGTTTTTAAAATTTCAAAAGTCGAAATGTGGAAAAATGTAGCCTTTTGTCAAAAAAACACACTGTTGCGACTTTTGAATATTGGACATTTATAAAAATGGCCGGAAGAGTGTTCTCTAATAATGTTTTTTCGCAAATTTTCTACCATTTTCGAAAAAAGGAGCAAAGTCCTTTTTAAAATTTCAAAAGTCAAAATTCGGAAATATATCTCCTTTTTAAAAAAAAACACACTTTTGCGACTTTTGAATATTGGACATTTATAGAAATGGCCGGAAGAGTGTTCCCCAATAATGTTTTTTCGCCCATCTCCTACCATTTTCGAAAAAAGGAGCAAAGTCCTTTTTAAAATTTCAAAAGTCGAAAATTGGAAAAATGTCGCCTATTTTCAAAAAAACACACTGTTAAGACTTTTGCGACTTTTGAATATTGAACATTCATAGAAATGACCGGAAGAGTGTTCCCCAATAATATTTTTTCGCCCATCTCCTACAATTTTCGAAAAAAGGAGCAAAGTCCTTTTTAAAATTTCAAAAGTCGCAATTCGGAAAAATGTCTCCTTTTTTAAAAAAAACACACTGTTGCGACTTTTGAATATTGGACATTTATAGAAATGGCCGGAAGAGTGTTCCCCAATAATGTTTTTTCGCCCATCTCCTACCATTTTCGAAAAAAGGAGCAAAGTCTTTTTTAAAATTTCAAAAGTCGAAATTTGGAAAAATGTCGCCTATTTTCAAAAAAACACACTTTTGCGACTTTTGAAATTTGGAAAAATCACGCCTATTTTCAAAAAAACACACTTTTGCGACTTTTGAATATTGGACATTCATAGAAATGGCCGGAAAAGTGTTCCCCAATAATGTTTTTTCGCCCATCTCCTACGATTTTCGAAAAAAGGAGCAAAGTCCTTTTTAAAATTTCAAAAGTCGAAATTCGGAAAAATGTCTCCTTTAAAAAAAAAACACACTTTTGAATATTGGACATTCACAGGGATGGCCGGAATAGTGTTCCCCAATAATTTTTTTTCGCAAATTTTCTAAAATTTTCGGAAAAAGGAGCAAAGTCCTTTTTAAAATTTCAAAAGTCGAAATTTGGAAAAATGTCGCCTATTTTCAAAAAAACACACTGTTGCGACTTTTGAATATTGGACATTTATAAAAATGGCCTGAGGAGTGTTCTCCAATAATTTTTTCGCCGATCACCTACCACTTTCGGAAAAAGGAGCAAAGTCTTTTTTAAAATTTCAAAAGTTGAAATTGGGAAAAATGTCGCCTATTTTCAAAAAAACACACTGTTTAGACTTTTGAATATTGGACATTCATAGAAATGGCCGGACGAGTGTTCACCAATAATGTTTTTTCGCCCATCTCCTACGAATTTCGAAAAAGGGAGCAAAGTCCTTTTTAAAATTTCAAAAGTCGAAACTCGGAAAAATGTCTCCTTAAAAAAAAAAAAACACACTTTTGAATATTGGACATTCATAGGGATGGCCGGAATAGTGTTCCCCAATAATTTTTTTTCGCAAATTTTCTAAAATTTTCGGAAAAAGGCCCAAAGTCCTTTTTAAAATTTCAAAAGTCGAAATTTGGAAAAATGTCGCCTATTTTCAAAAAAACACACTGTTGCGACTTTTGAATATTGAACATTCATAGAAATGGCCGGAAGAGTGTTTCCCAATAATATTTTTTCGCCCATCTTCTACCATTTTCGAAAAAGTCGAAATTCGGAAAATTGTCTCCTTTAAAAAAAAAACACACTTTTGAATATTGGACATTCATATGGATGGCCGGAATAGTGTTCCCCAATAATTTTTTTTCGCAAATTTTCTAAAATTTTTCGAAAAAGGAGCAAAGTCCTTTTTAAAATTTCAAAAGTCGAAATTTGGAAAAATGTCGCCTTTTTTCAAAAAAACACACTGTTGTGACTTTTGAATATTGGTCAATCATAGAAATGGCCTGAAGAGTGTTTTCCAATAATGTTTTTTCGCCCATCTCCTACAATTTTCGAAAAAAGGAGCAAAGTCCTTTTTAAAATTTCAAAAGTCGGAATTCGGAATAATGTCTCCTTTTGTAAAAAAAAACACACTGTTGCGACTTTTGAATATTGGACAATTATAGAAATGGCCGGAAGAGTGTTTCCCAATAATGTTTTTCGCCCATCTCCTACCATTTTCGAAAAAAGGAGCAAAGTCTTTTTTAAAATTTCAAAAGTCGAAATTTGGAAAAATGTCGCCTATTTTCAAAAAAAACACACTATTGAATATTGGACATTTATAGAAATGGCCGGAAGATTGTTCTTCAATAATCTTTTTCGCAAATTTTCTACCATTTTCGGCAATTTCAAAAGTCGAAATTATGAAAAATATCTCCTTTTAAAAAAAAAAACACACTTTTGCGACTTTTAAATATTGGACATTCATAGAAATGGCCGGAATAGTGTTCCCTAATAATTTTTTTTCGCAAATTTTTTACCATTTTCGAAAAAAGGAGCTAAGTCCTTTTTAAAATTTCAAAAGTCGAAATGTGGAAAAATGTCGCCTATTGTCAAAAAAACACACTGTTGCGACTTTTGAATATTGGACATTCATAGAAATGGCCGGAATAGTGTTCCCCAATAATGTTTTTTCGCCCATCTTCTACCATTTTCGAAAAAAGGACCAAAGTCCTTTTTAAAATTTCAAAAGTCCAAATTTGGAAAAATGTCGCCTATTTAAAAAAAAACACACTGTTGCGACTTTTGAGTATTGGACATTCACAGAAATGGCCTGAGGAGTGTTCTTCAATAAGGTTTTTCGTCCATCACCTACTATTTTCGGAAAAAGGAGCAAAGTCCTTTTTAAAATTTCAAAAGTCGAAATTCGGAAAAATGTCTCCTTTTTTAAAAAAAAAACACTGTTGCGACTTTTGAATATTGGACAATTATAGAAATGGTCGGAAGAGTGTTCCCCAATAATGTTTTTTCGCCCATCTCCTACCATTTTCGCAAAAAGGAGCAAAGTCTTTTTTAAAATTTCAAAAGTCGAAATTTGGAAAAATGTCGCCTATTTTCAAAAAAAAAAACACATTGTTGCGACTTTTAAATATTGGACATTCATAGAAATGGCCGGAAGAGTGTTCCCCAATAATATTTTTTCGCCCATCTCCTACAATTTTCGAAAAAAGGAGCAAAGTCCTTTTTAAAATTTCAAAAGTCGAAATTCGGAAAAATGTCTCCTTTTTTAAAAAAAACACACTGTTGCGACTTTTGAATATTGGACATTCATAGAAATGGCTGGAAGAGTGTTCCCCAATAATGTTTTTTAGCCCATCTCCTACCATTTTCGAAAAAAGGAGCAGTCTTTTTTAAAATTTCAAAAGTCGAAATTTGGAAAAATGTCGCCTATTTCCAAAAAACACACTGTTAAGACTTTTGCGACTTTTGAATATTGGACATTCATAGAAATGGCCTGAGGAGTGTTCTCCAATAATTTTTTGCCGCCCATCTCCTACCATTTTCGGAAAAAGGAGCAAAGTCCTTTTTAAAATTTGAAAAGTCGAAATTTGGAAAAATGTCGCCTATTTTCAAAAAAACACACTGTTGCGACTTTTGAATATTAGACATTCATAGAAATGGCCGGAAAAGTGTTCCCCAATAATATTTTTTCGCCCATCTCCTACAATTTTCGAAAAAAGGAGCAAAGTCCTTTTTAAAATTTCTAAAGTCGAAATTCGGAAAAATGTCGCCTATTTAAAAAAAAAAACACACTTTTGCGACTTTTAAATATTGGACATTCACAGAAATGGCCGGAAAAGTGTTTCCCAATAATACTTTTTCGCCCATCTCCTACAATTTTCGAAAAAAGGAGCAAAGTCCTTTTTAAAATTTCAAAAGTCGAAATTTGGAAAAATGTCGCCTATTTAAAAAAAAAACACACTTTTGCGACTTTTAAATATTGGACATTCACAGAAACGGCCGGAAGAGTGTTCCCCAATAATATTTTTTCGCCCATCTCCTACAATTTTCGAAAAAAGGAGCAAAGTCCTTTTTAAAATTTCAAAAGTCGAAATTCGGGAAAATGTCTCTTTTTTAAAAAAAACACACACTTTTGAATATTGGACATTCATAGGAATGGCCGCAATAGTGTTCCCCAATAATTTTTTTTCGCAAATTTTCTAAAATTTTCGGAAAAAAGAGCAAAGTCCTTTTTAAAATTTCAAAAGTCGAAATTTGGAAAAATGTCGCCTATTTTCAAAAAAACACACTGTTGCGACTTTTGAATATTGGACATTTATAAAAATGGCCTGAGGAGTGTTCTCCAATAAATTTTTTCGCCCATCACCTACCATTTTCGAAAAAAGGAGCAGTCTTTTTTAAAATTTCAAAAGTCGAAATTTGGAAAAATGTCGCCTATTTCCAAAAAACACACTGTTAAGACTCTTGCGACTTTTGAATATTGGACATTCATAGAAATGGCCGGAAGAGTGTTCCCCAATTATATTTTTTCGCCCATCTCCTACAATTTTCGAAAAAAGGAGCAAAGTCCTTTTTAAAATTTCAAAAGTCGAAATTCGGAAAAATGTCTCCTTTTTTAAAAAAAAACACTGTTGCGACTTTTGAATATTGGACAATTATAGAAATGGTCGGAAGAGTGTTCCCCAATAATGTTTTTTCGCCCATCTCCTACCATTTTCGAAAAAAGGAGCAAAGTCCTTTTTAAAATTTCTAAAGTCGAAATTCGGAAAAATGTCGCCTATTTAAAAAAAAAACACACTTTTGCGACTTTTAAATATTGGACATTCACAGAAATGGCCGGAAAAGTGTTTCCCAATAATACTTTTTCGCCCATCTCCTACAATTTTCGAAAAAAGGAGCAAAGTCCTTTTTAAAATTTCAAAAGTCGAAATTTGGAAAAATGTCGCCTATTTAAAAAAAAAACACACTTTTGCGACTTTTAAATATTGGACATTCATAGAAATGGCCGGAATAGTGTTCCCTAATAATTTTTTTTCGCAAATTTTCTACCATTTTCGAAAAAAGGAGCTAAGTCCTTTTTAAAATTTCAAAAGTCGAAATGTGGAAAAATGTCGCCTATTGTCAAAAAAACACACTGTTGCGACTTTTGAATATTGGACATTCATAGAAATGGCCGGAATAGTGTTCCCCAATAATGTTTTTTCGCCCATCTTCTACCATTTTCGAAAAAAGGACCAAAGTCCTTTTTAAAATTTCAAAAGTCCAAATTTGGAAAAATGTCGCCTATTTAAAAAAAAACACACTGTTGCGACTTTTGAGTATTGGACATTCACAGAAATGGCCTGAGGAGTGTTCTTCAATAAGGTTTTTCGTCCATCACCTACCATTTTCGGAAAAAGGAGCAAAGTCCTTTTTAAAATTTGAAAAGTCGAAATTTGGAAAAATGTTGCCTATTTTCAAAAAAAACACACTGTTGCGATTTTTGAATATTGGACATTCATAGGGATGGCCGGAATAGTGTTCCCCAATAATGTTTTTTCGCCCATCTCCTACCATTTTCGAGAAAAGGAGCAAAGTCTTTTTAAAATTTCAAAAGTCGAAATTCGCAAAAATGTCGCCTATTTCAAAAAAAACACACTTTTGCGACTTTTAAATATTGGACATTCACAGAAATGGCCGGAAGAGTGTTCCCCAATAATATTTTTTCGCCCATCTCCTACAATTTTCGAAAAAAGGAGCAAAGTCCTTTTTAAAATTTCAAAAGTCGAAATTCGGGAAAATGTCTCTTTTTTAAAAAAAACACACACTTTTGAATATTGGACATTCATAGGAATGGCCGCAATAGTGTTCCCCAATAATTTTTTTTCGCAAATTTTCTAAAATTTTTGGAAAAAAGAGCAAAGTCCTTTTTAAAATTTCAAAAGTCGAAATTTGGAAAAATGTCGCCTATTTTCAAAAAAACCCACTGTTGCGACTTTTGAATATTGGACATTTATAAAAATGGCCTGAGGAGTGTTCTCCAATAAATTTTTTCGCCCATCACCTACCATTTTCGGAAAAAGGAGCAAAGTCTTTTTTAAAATTTCAAAAGTCGAAATTTGGAAAAATGTCGCCTATTTTCAAAAAAAACACACTGTTAAGACTTTTGCGACTTTTGAATATTGAACATTCATAGAAATGGCCGGAAGATTGTTCCCCAATAATATTTTTTCGCCCATCTCCTACGATTTTCGAAAAAAGGAGCAAAGTCCTTTTTAAAATTTCAAAAGTCGAAATTCAGAAAAATGTCTCCTTTTAAAAAAAAAAACACACTGTTGCGACTTTTGAATATTGGACATTCATAGAAATGGCTGGAAGAGTGTTCCCCAATAATGTTTTTTCGCCCATCTCCTACCATTTTCGAAAAAAGGAACAGTCTTTTTTAAAATTTCAAAAGTCGAAATTTGGAAAAATGTCGCCTATTTTCAAAAAAAAAACACACTGTTAAGACTTTTGCGACTTTTGAATATTGGACATTCATAGAAATGGCCGGAAGAGTGTTCCCCAATAATATTTTTTCGCCCATCTCCTACAATTTTCGAAAAAAGGAGCAAAGTCCTTTTTAAAATTTCAAAAGTCGAAATTCGGAAAAATGTCTCCTTTTTTAAAAAAAAAACACTGTTGCGACTTTTGAATATTGGACAATTATAGAAATGGTCGGAAGAGTGTTCCCCAAAAATGTTTTTTCGCCCATCTCCTACCATTTTCGCAAAAAGGAGCAAAGTCTTTTTTAAAATTTCAAAAGTCGAAATTTGGAAAAATGTCGCCTATTTTCAAAAAAAAAAACACACTGTTGCGACTTTTAAATATTGGACATTCATAGAAATGGCCGGAAGAGTGTTCCCCAATAATATTTTTTCGCCCATCTCCTACAATTTTCGAAAAAAGGAGCAGTCTTTTTTAAAATTTCAAAAGTCGAAATTTGGAAAAATGTCGCCTATTTCCAAAAAACACACTGTTAAGACTTTTGCGACTTTTGAATATTGGACATTCATAGAAATGGCCTGAGGAGTGTTCTCCAATAATTTTTTGCCGCCCATCTCCTACCATTTTCGGGAAAAGGAGCAAAGTCCTTTTTAAAATTTGAAAAGTCGAAATTTGGAAAAATGTCGCCTATTTTCAAAAAAACACACTGTTGCGACTTTTGAATATTGGACATTCATAGAAATGGCCGGAAAAGTGTTCCCCAATAATATTTTTTCGCCCATCTCCTACAATTTTCGAAAAAAGGAGCAAAGTCCTTTTTAAAATTTCTAAAGTCGAAATTCGGAAAAATGTCGCCTATTTAAAAAAAAAACACACTTTTGCGACTTTTAAATATTGGACATTCACAGAAATGGCCGGAAAAGTGTTTCCCAATAATACTTTTTCGCCCATCTCCTACAATTTTCGAAAAAAGGAGCAAAGTCCTTTTTAAAATTTCAAAAGTCGAAATTTGGAAAAATGTCGCCTATTTTCAAAAAAACACACTTTTGCGACTTTTGAATATTGGACATTCACAGAAACGGCCGGAAGAGTGTTCCCCAATAATATTTTTTCGCCCATCTCCTACAATTTTCGAAAAAAGGAGCAAAGTCCTTTTTAAAATTTCAAAAGTCGAAATTCGGGAAAATGTCTCTTTTTTAAAAAAAACACACACTTTTAAATATTGGACATTCATAGGAATGGCCGCAATAGTGTTCCCCAATAATTTTTTTTCGCAAATTTTCTAAAATTTTCGGAAAAAAGAGCAAAGTCCTTTTTAAAATTTCAAAAGTCGAAATTTGGAAAAATGTCGCCTATTTTCAAAAAAACACACTGTTGCGACTTTTGAATATTGGACATTTATAAAAATGGCCTGAGGAGTGTTCTCCAATAAATTTTTTCGCCCATCACCTACCATTTTCGGAAAAAGGAGCAGTCTTTTTTAAAATTTCAAAAGTCGAAATTTGGAAAAATGTCGCCTATTTTCAAAAAAACACACTGTTAAGACTTTTGCGACTTTTGAATATTGAACATTCATAGAAATGGCCGGAAGAGTGTTCCCCAATAATATTTTTTCGCCCATCTCCTACGATTTTCGAAAAAAGGAGCAAAGTCCTTTTTAAAATTTCAAAAGTCGAAATTCGGAAAAATGTCTCCTTTTAAAAAAAACACACTGTTGCGACTTTTGAATATTGGACATTCATAGAAATGGCTGGAAGAGTGTTCCCCAATAATCTTTTTTCCCCCATCTCCTACCATTTTCGAAAAAAGGAGCAAAGTCTTTTTTAAAATTTCAAAAGTCGAAATTTGGAAAAATGTCGCCTATTTCCAAAAAACACACTGTTAAGACTTTTGCGACTTTTAAATATTGGACATTCATAGAAATGGCCGGAAGAGTGTTCCCCAATTATATTTTTTCGCCCATCTCCTACAATTTTCGAAAAAAGGAGCAAAGTCCTTTTTTAAAATTTCAAAAGTCGAAATTCGGAAAAATTTCTCCTTTTTTAAAAAAAACACACTGTTGCGACTTTTGAATATTGGACAATTATAGAAATGGCCGGAAGAGTGTTCCCCAATAATGTTTTTTCGCCCATCTCCTACCATTTTCGCAAAAAGGAGCAAAGTCTTTTTTAAAATTTCAAAAGTCCAAATTTGGAAAAATTTCGCCTATTTTCAAAAAAAAAACACACTGTTGCGACTTTTAAATATTGGACATTCATAGAAATAGCCGGAAGAGTGTTCCCCAATAATATTTTTTCGCCCATCTTCTACAATTTTCGAAAAAAGGAGCAAAGTCCTTTTTAAAATTTCAAAAGTCGAAATTCGGAAAAATGTCTCCTTTTTTAAAAAAAACACACTGTTGCGACTTTTGAATATTGGTCATTCATAGAAATGGCCCAAATAGTGTTCCCAAATAATTTTTTTTAGCCCATCTCCTACCATTTTCGAAAAAAGGAGCAGTCTTTTTTAAAATTTCAAAAGTCGAAATTTGGAAAAATGTCGCCTATTTCCAAAAAACACTCTGTTAAGACTTTTGCGACTTTTGAATATTGGACATTCATAGAAATGGCCTGAGGAGTGTTCTCCAATAATTTTTTGCCGCCCATCTCCTACCATTTTCGGAAAAAGGAGCAAAGTCCTTTTTAAAATTTGAAAAGTCGAAATTTGGAAAAATGTCGCCTATTTTCAAAAAAACACACTGTTGCGACTTTTGAATATTGGACATTCATAGAAATGGCCGGAAAAGTGTTCCCCAATAATATTTTTTCGCCCATCTCCTACAATTTTCGAAAAAAGGAGCAAAGTCCTTTTTAAAATTTCAAAAGTCGAAATTCGGAAAAATGTCGCCTATTTAAAAAAAAAACACACTTTTGCGATTTTTAAATATTGGACATTCACAGAAATGGCCGGAAAAGTGTTCCCCAATAATATTTTTTCGCCCATCTCCTACAATTTTCGAGAAAAGGAACAAAGTCCTTTTTAAAATTTCAAAAGTCGAAATTTGGAAAAATGTCGCCTATTTTCAAAAAAACACACTGTTGCGATTTTTGAATATTGGACATTCATAGGGATGGCTGGAATAGTGTTCCCCAATAATGTTTTTTCGCCCATCTCCTACCATTTTCGAAAAAAGGAGCAAAGTCCTTTGTAAAATTTCAAAAGTCCAAAATTGGAAAAATGTCGCCTATTTTCAAAAATACACACTTTTGCGAATTTTAAATATTGGATATTCACAGAAAAGGCCGGAAGAGTGTTCCCCAATAATGTTTTTTCGCCCATTTCCTACAATTTTCGAAAAAAGGAGCAAAGTCCTTTTTAAAATTTCAAAAGTCGAAATTCGGAAAAATGTCTCCTTTTAAAAAAAAAACACTCTTGCGACTTTTGAATATTGGAAATTTATAGAAATGGCCGGAAGAGTGTTCCCCAATAATGTTTTTTCGCCCATCTCCTACCATTTTCGAAAAAAGGAGCAAAGTCCTTTTTAAAATTTCAAAAGCCGAAAATTGGAAAAATGTCGCCTATTTTCAAAAAAACACACTGTTGCGACTTTTGAATATTGGACATTTACAGAAATGGCCTGAGGAGTGTTCTCCAATAATTTTTTGCCGCCCATCTCCTACTATTTTCGGAAAAAGGAGCAAAGTCCTTTTTAAAATTTGAAAAGTCGAAATTTGGAAAAATGTCGCCTATTTTCAAAAAAACACACTTTTGCGACTTTTGAATATTGGACATTCATAGGGATGGCCGGAAGAGTGTTCCCCAATAATATTTTTTCGCCCATCTCCTACCATTTTCGGAAAAAGGAGCAAAGTCCTTTTTAAAATTTCAAAAGTCGAAATTTGGAAAAATGTCGCCTATTGTCAAAAAAACACACTTTTGAATATTGGACATTCATAGGGATAGTCTTCAAGCCAAATAATTTGTTTTTTCCCATATCCTACCATTTTCGGAAAAAGGAGCAAATTCCTTTTTAAAATTTCAAAAGTCGAAATTTGGAAAAATGTCGCCTATTTTCAAAAAAACACACTTTTGCGACTTTTGAATATTGGACATTCATAGAAATGGCCGGACGAGTGTTCACCAATAATGTTTTTTCGCCCATCTCCTACCATTTTCGAAAAAAGGAGCAAAGTCGTTTTTAAAATTTCAGAAGTCCAAATTTAAAAAAATGTCGCCTATTGTCAAAAAAAAAACACTTTTGAATACAGGACATTCATAGGGATGGCCTTCCGGAAAAATAATTTTTTTTTCCCATCTCCTACCATTTTTGGATAAAGGAGCAAAGTCCTTTTTGTCATTCCAAAGGTCCAAATTTGGAAAAATGTAGCCTATTTTAAAAAAAACACACTGTTGCAATTTTTGAATATTGGAAATTCATAGGGATGGCCCAAATAGTGTTCCCAAATAATTTTTTTCCGCCAATTTTCTAAAATTTTCGAAAAAAGGAGCAAAGTCCTTTTTAAAATTTTAAAAGTCGAAATTTGGAAAAATGTCGCCTATTTTCAAAAAAACACACTGTTGCGACTTTTGAATATTGGACATTTATAAAAATGACCTGAGGAGTGTTCTCCAATAGTTTTTTGCCGCCCATCACCTACCATTTTCGGAAAAAGGAGCAAAGTCTTTTTTAAAATTTCAAAAGTTGAAATTTGGAAAAATGTCGCCTATTTTCAAAAAAACACACTGTTAAGACTTTTGCGACTTTTGAATATTGAACATTCATAGAAATGGCCGGAAGAGTGTTCCCCAATAATGTTTTTTCGCCCATCTCCTACGATTTTCAAAAAAGGAGCAAAGTCCTTTTTAAAATTTCAAAAGTCGAAATTCGGAAAAATTTCTCGTTTAAAAAAAAAACACACTGTTGCGACTTTTGAATATTGGACATTCATAGAAATGGCCGGAAGAGTGTTCCCCAATAATGTTTTTTCGCCCATCTCCTACCATTTTCGAAAAAAGGAGCAGTCCTTTTTAAAATTTCAAAAGTCCAAATTTGGAAAAATGTCGCCTATTGTCAAAAAAAAACACACTATTGAATATAGGACATTTATAGGCATAGCCTTCCGGCCAAATCATTTGTTTTTTCTCATCTCCTACCATTTTCGGATAAAGGAGCAAAGTCCTTTTTGACATTTCAAAAGTCCAAATTAGGAAAAATGTAGCCTATTTTCAAAAAAACACACTGTTGCGACTTTTGAATATTGGCCATTCATAGAAATGGCCTGAGGAGTGTTCTCCAATAATTTTTTTTCGCCCATCTCCTACCATTTTCGAAAAAACGAGCAAAGTCCGTTTTAAAATTTCAAAAGTCGAAATTCGGAAAAATGTCGCCTATTTTCAAAAAAACACACTGCTGCGATTTTTGAAAATTGGACATTCATAGGGATGGCCGGAATAGTGTTCCCCAATAATGTTTTTTCGCCCATCTCCTACCATTTTCGAGAAAAGGAGCAAAGTCTTTTTAAAATTTTAAAAGTCGAAATTCGGAAAAATGTCGCCTATTTTAAAAAAAACACACTTTTGCGACTTTTAAATATTGGACATTCACAGAAATGGCCGGAAAAGTGTTCCCCAATAATATTTTTTCGCCCATCTCCAGCCATTTTCGAAAAAAGGAGCAAAATCCTTTTTAACATTTCAAAAGTCCAAATTTGCAAAAATGTAGCCTATTTTCAAAAAAACACACTGTTGCGATTTTTGAATATTGGACATTCATAGGGATGGCCGGAATAGTGTTCCCCAATAATGTTTTTTCGCCCATCTCCTACCATTTTCGAAAAAAGGAGCAAAGTCCTTTTTAAAATTTCAAAAGTCCAAAATTGGAAAAATGTCGCCTATAAAAAAAAAAACACACTGTTGCGACTTTTGAATATTGTAGATTCACAGAAATGGCCTGAGGAGTGTTCTCCAATAAGTTTTTTCGTTCATCACCTACCATTTTCGGAAAACGGAGCAAAGTCCTTTTTAAAATTTCAAAAGTCGAAATTTGGAAAAATGTCGCCTATTTTCAAAAAAACACACTGTTGCGATTTTTGAATATTGGACATTCATAGGAATGGCCGGAATAGTGTTCCCCAATAATGTTTTTTCGCCCATCTCCTACCATTTTCGGAAAAAGGAGCAAAGTCCTTTTTAAAATTTCAAAAGTCGAAATTTGGAAAAATGTCGCCTATTGTCAAAAAAAACACACTTTTGCGAATTTTAAATATTGGATATTCACAGAAAAGGCCGGAAGAGTGTTCCCCAATAATGTTTTTTCGCCCATCTCCTACAATTTTCGAAAAAAGGAGCAAAGTCCTTTTTAAAATTTCAAAAGTCGAAATTCGGAAAAATGTCTCCTTTTAAAAAAAAACAACCTGTTGCGACTTTTGAATATTGGAAATTTATAGAAATGGCCGGAAGAGTGTTCCCCAATAATGTTTTTTCGCCCATCTCCTACCATTTTCGCAAAAAAGAGCAAAGTCTTTTTTAAAATTTCAAAAGTCGAAATTCGGAAAAATGTCTCCTTTTTTAAAAAAAAATACACTGTTGCGACTTTTGAATATTGGACAATTATAGAAATGGCCGGAAGAGTGAACCCCAATAATGTTTTTTCGCCCATCTCCTACCATTTTCGCAAAAAGGAGCAAAGTCTTTTTTAAAATTTCAAAAGTCGAAAATTGGAAAAATGTAGCCTATTTTCAAAAAAACACACTTTTGCGAATTTTAAATATTGGATATTCACAGAAAAGGCCGGAAGAGTGTTCCCCAATAATGTTTTTTCGCCCATCTCCTACAATTTCGAAAAAAGGAGCAAAGTCCTTTTTAAAATATCAAAAGTCGAAATTCGGAAAAATGTCTCCTTTTTTAAAAAAAACACACTGTTGCGACTTTTGAATATTGGACAATTATAGAAATGGCCGGAAGAGTGTTCCCCAATAATGTTTTTTGCCCATCTCCTACCATTTTCGCAAAAAGGAGCAAAGTCTTTTTTAAAATTTCAAAAGTCTAAATTTGGAAAAATGTCGCCTATTTTCAAAAAAAAACACACTGTTGCGACTTTTAAATATTGGAAATTCATAGAAATGGCCGGAAGAGTGTTCCCCAATAATATTTTTTCGCCCATCTCCTACAATTTTCGAAAAAAGGAGCAAAGTCCTTTTTAAAATTTCAAAAGTCGAAATTCGGAAAAATGTCTCCTTTTTTAAAAAAAACACACTGTTGCGACTTTTGAATATTGGACATTCATAGAAATGGCTGGAAGAGTGTTCCCCAATAATGTTTTTAGGCCCATCTCCTACCATTTTCGAAAAAAGGAGCAGTCTTTTTTAAAATTTCAAAAGTCGAAATTTGGAAAAATGTCGCCTATTTCCAAACAAAAACACTGTTAAGACTTTTGCGACTTTTGAATATTGGACATTCATAGAAATGGCCTGAGGAGTGTTCTCCAATAATTTTTTGCCGCCCATCTCCTACCATTTTCGGAAAAAGGAGCAAAGTCCTTTTTAAAATTTTAAAAGTCGAAATTTGGAAAAATGTCGCCTATTTTCAAAAAAACACACTGTTGCGACTTTTGAATATTGGACATTCATAGGGATGGCCGGAATAGTGTTCCCCAATAATGTTTTTTCGCCCATCTCCTACCATTTTCGAGAAAAGGAACAAAGTCCTTTTTAAAATTTCAAAAGTCGAAATTTGGAAAAATGTCGCCTATTTTCAAAAAAACACACTGTTGCGACTTTTGAATATTGGACATTCATAGGGATGGCCGGAATAGTGTTCCCCAATAATGTTTTTTCGCCCATCTCCTACCATTTTCGAGAAAAGGAACAAAGTCCTTTTTAAAATTTCAAAAGTCGAAATTTGGAAAAATGTCGCCTATTTTCAAAAAAACACACTGTTGCGACTTTTGAATATTGGACATTCATAGGGATGGCCGGAAGAGTGTTCCCCAATAATGTTTTTTCGCCCATCTCCTACCATTTTCGAAAAAAGGAGCAAAGTCCTTTTTAAAATTTCAAAAGTCCAAAATTGGAAAAATGTCGCCTATTTTCAAAAAAACACACTGTTGCGACTTTTGAATATTGGAGATTCACAGAAATGGCCTGAGGAGTGTTCTCCAATAAGTTTTTTCGTCCATCACCTACCATTTTCGGAAAAAGGAGCAAAGTCCTTTTTAAAATTTCAAAAGTCGAAATTTGGAAAAATGTCGCCTATTTTCAAAAAAACACACTGTTGCGATTTTTGAATATTGGACATTCATAGGGATGGCCGGAATAGTGTCTACAATAATGTTTTTTCGCCCATCTATTACCATTTTCGAGAAAAGGAGCAAAGTCTTTTTAAAATTTCAAAAGTCGAAAATTGGAAAAATTTCGCCTATTTTCAAAAAAACACACTTTTGCGAATTTTAAATATTGGATATTCACAGAAAAGGCCGGAAGAGTGTTCCCCAATAATGTTTTTTCGCCCATCTCCTACAATTTTCGAAAAAAGGAGCAAAGTCCTTTTTAAAATTTCAAAAGTCGAAATTCGGAAAAATGTCTCCTTTTTAAAAAAAAACACACTGTTGCGACCTTTGAATGTTGGAAATTTATAGAAATGGCCGGAAGAGTGTTCCCCAATAATTTTTTTCGCCCATCTCCTACCATTTTCGAAAAAAGGAGCAAAGTCCTTTTTAAAATTTCAAAATTCGAAATGTGGAAAAATGTCGCCTATTTTCAAAAAAAACACACTTTTGCGACATTTAAATATTGGACATTCAAAGAAATGGCCGGAATAGTGTTCCCCAATAGTTTTTTTTCGCAAATTTTCTACCATTTTCGAAAAAAGGAGCTAAGTCCTTTTTAAAATTTCAAAAGTCGAAAATTGGTAAAATGTCGCCTATTTTCAAAAAAACACACTGTTGCGACTTTTAAATATTGGACATTCATAGAAATGGCCGGAATAGTGTTCCCCAATAATTTTTTTTTCGCAAATTTTCTACCATTTTCGAAAAAAGGAGCAAAGTCCTTTTTAAAATTTCAAAAGTCGAAATTCGGAAAAATGTCTCGTTTTTAAAAAAAAAACACACTGTTGCGACTTTTGAATATTGGAAATTTATAGAAATGGCCGGAAGAGTGTTCCCCAATAAGGCCTTTTCGCCCATCTCCTACCATTTTCGAAAAAAGGAGCAAAGTCCTTTTTAAAATTTCAAAAGTCGAAATTTGGAAAAATGTCGCCTATTTTCAAAAAAACACACTGTTGCGATTTTTGAATACTGGACATTAATAGGGATGGCCGGAAGGGTGTTCCCCAATAATGGTTTTTCGCCCATCTCCTACTATTTTCCAAAAAAGGAGCAAATTCCTTTTTAAAATTTCAAAAGTCGAAATTTGGAAAAATGTCGCCTATTTTCAAAAAAACACACTTTTGCGACTTTTGAATATTGGACATTCATAGAAATAGCCGGACGAGTGTTCACCAATAATGTTTTTTCGCCCATCTCCTACCATTTTCGAAAAAAGGAGCAAAGTCTTTTTTAAAATTTTAAAAGTCGAAATTTGGAAAAATGTCGCCTATTTTCAAAAAAACACACTGTTGCGACTTTTGAATATTGGACATTCATAGGGATGGCCGGAAGGGTGTTCCCAAATAATGGTTTTTCGCCCAGCTCCTACTATTTTCCAAAAAAGGAGCAAATTCCTTTTTAAAATTTCAAAAGTCGAAATTTGGAAAAATGTCGCCTATTTTCAAAAAAAACACACTTTTGCGACTTTTGAATATTGGACATTCATAGAAATGGCCGGACGAGTGTTCACCAATAATGTTTTTTCGCCCATCTCCTACCATTTTCGAAAAAAGGAGCAAAGTCGTTTTTAAAATTTCAGAAGTCCAAATTTAAAAAAATGTCGCCTATTGTCAAAAAAAAAACACTTTTGAATACAGGACATTCATAGGGATGGCCTTCCGGAAAAATAATTTTTTTTTTCCCATCTCCTACCATTTTTGGATAAAGGAGCAAAGTCCTTTTTGTCATTCCAAAGGTCCAAATTTGGAAAAATGTCGCCTATTTTCAAAAAAACACACTGTTGCGATTTTTGAATATTGGACATTCATAGAAATGGCCGGAAGAGTGTTCTCCAATAAGTTTTTTTTCGCAAATTTTCTAAAATTTTCGAAAAAAGGAGCAAAGTCCTTTTTAAAATTTCAAAAGTCGAAATTTGGAAAAATGTCGCCTATTTTCAAAAAAACACACTGTTGCGACTTTTGAATATTGGAGATTCACAGAAATGGCCTGAGGAGTGTTCTCCAATAAGTTTTTTCGTCCATCACCTATCATTTTCGGAAAAAGGAGGAAAGTCTTTTTTAAAATTTCAAAAGTCGAAATTTGGAAAAATGTCGCCTATTTTCAAAAAAACACACTGTTGCGATTTTTGAATATTGGACATTCATAGGGATGGCAGGAATTGTGTTCCCCAATAATGTTTTTTCGCCCATCTATTACCATTGTCGAGAAAAGGAGCAAAGTCTTTTTAAAATTTCACAAGTCGAAAATTGGAAAAATGTCGCCTATTTTCAAAAAAACACACTTTTGCGAATTTTAAATATTGGATATTCACAGAAAAGGCCGGAAGAGTGTTCCCCAATAATGTTTTTTCGCCCATCTCCTACCATTTTCGCAAAAAGGAGCAAAGTCTTTTTTAAAATTTCAAAAATCCAAATTTGGAAAAATGTCGCCTATTTTCAAAAAAAAAACACACTGTTGCGACTTTTAAATATTGGACATACATAGAAATGGCCGGAAGAGTGTTCCCCAATAATATTTTTTCGCCCATCTCCTACAATTTTCGAAAAAAGGAGCAAAGTCCTTTTTAAAATTTCAAAAGTCGAAATTCGGAAAAATGTCTCCTCTTTAAAAAAAAACACACTGTTGCGACTTTTGAATATTGGACAATTATAGAAATGGCCGGAAGAGTGTTCCACAATAATGTTTTTTCGCCCATCTCCTACCATTTTCGCAAAAAGGAGCAAAGTCTTTTTTAAAATTTCAAAAGTCCAAATTTGGAAAAATGTCGCCTATTTTCAAAAAAAAACACACTGTTGCGACTTTTAAATATTGGACATTCATAGAAATGGCCGGAAGAGTGTTCCCCAATAATATTTTTTCGCCCATCTCCTACAATTTTCGAAAAAAGGAGCAAAGTCCTTTTTAAAATTTCAAAAGTCGAAATTCGGAAAAATGTCTCCTTTTTCAAAAAAAACACACTGTTGCGACTTTTGAATATTGGACATTCATAGAAATGGCTTGAAGAGTGTTCCCCAATAATGTTTTTTCGCCCATATCCTACCATTTTCGAAAAAAGGAGCAGTCTTTTTTAAAATTTCAAAAGTCGAAATTTGGAAAAATGTCGCCTATTTCCAAAAAACACACTGTTAAGACTTTTGCGACTTTTGAATATTGGACATTTATAGAAATGGCCGGAAGAGTGTCCCCCAATAATGTTTTTTCGCCCATCTCCTACCATTTTCGAAAAAAGGAGCAAAGTCCTTTTTAAAATTTCAAAAGTCCAAAATTGGAAAAATGTCGCCTATTTTCAAAAAAACACACTGTTGCGACTTTTGAATATTGGAGATTCACAGAAATGGCCTGAGGAGTGTTCTCCAATAAGTTTTTTTGTCCATTACCTACCTTTTTCGGAAAAAGGAGCAAAATCCTTTTTAAAATTTCAAAAGTCGAAATTTGGAAAAATGTCGCCTATTTTCAAAAAAACACACTGTTGCCATTTTTGAATATTGGACATTCATAGGGATAGCCGGAATAGTGTATCCCAATAATGTTTTTTCGCCCATCTATTACCATTTTCGAGAAAAGGAGCAAAGTCTTTTTAAAATTTCAAAAGTCGAAATTCGGAAAAATGTCTCCTTTAAAAAAAAAAACACACTGTTGCGACTTTTGAATATTGGAAATTTATAGAAATGGCCGGAAGAAGGTTCCCTAATAATGTTTTTTCGCCCATCTCCTACCATTTTCGAAAAAAGGAGCAAAGTCCTTTTTAAAATTTCAAAAGTCGAAAATTGGAAAAATGTCGCCTATTTTCAAAAAAACACACTGTTGCGACTTTTGAATATTGGACATTTACAGAAATGGCCTGAGGAGTGTTCTCCAATAATGTTTTTTCGCCCATCTCCTACTATTTTCGGAAAAAGGAGCAAAGTCCTTTTTAAAATTTGAAAAGTCGAAATTTGGAAAAATGTCGCCTATGTTCAAAAAAACACACAGTTGCGATTTTTGAATATTGGACATTCATAGGGATGGCCCAAATAGTGTTCCCCAATAATTTTTTTTCGCAAATTTTCTAAAATTTTCGGAAAAAGGAGCAAAGTCCTTTTTAAAATTTCAAAAGTCGAAATTTGGAAAAATGTCGCCTATTTTCAAAAAAACACACTGTTGCGACTTTTGAATATTGGACATTTCTAAAAATGGCCTGAGGAGTGTTCTCCAATAGTTTTTTGCCGCCCATCACCTACCATTTTCGGAAAAAGGAGCAAAGTCTTTTTTAAAATTTCAAAAGTTGAAATTTGGAAAAACTTCGCCTATTTTCAAAAAAACACACTGTTAAGACTTTTGCGACTTTTGAATATTGAACATTCATAGAAATGGCCGGAAGAGTGTTCCCCAATAATGTTTTTTCGCCCATCTCCTACGATTTTCAAAAAAGGAGCAAAGTCCTTTTTAAAATTTCAAAAGTCGACATTCGGAAAAATGTCTCCTATTTTCAAAAAAACACACTGTTAAGACTTTTGAATATTGGACATTCATAGAAATGGCCTGAAAATATTCTTCAATAATTCTTTTTCGCCCATCTCCTACCATTTTCGAAAAAAGGAGCAAAATCCTTTTTAAAATTTCAAAAGTCGACATTCGGAAAAATGTCTCCTATTTTCAAAAAAACACACTGTTAAGACTTTTGAATATTGGACATTCATAGGGATGGCCGGAAGGGTGTTCCCCAATAATGGTTTTTCGCCCAGCTCCTACTATTTTCCAAAAAAGGAGCAAATTCCTTTTTAAAATTTCAAAAGTCGAAATTTGGAAAAATGTCGCCTATTTTCAAAAAAAACACACTTTTGCGACTTTTGAATATTGGACATTCATAGAAATGGCCGGACGAGTGTTCACCAATAATGTTTTTTCGCCCATCTCCTACCATTTTCGAAAAAAGGAGCAAAGTCGTTTTTAAAATTTCAGAAGTCCAAATTTAAAAAAATGTCGCCTATTGTCAAAAAAAAAAACACTTTTGAATACAGGACATTCATAGGGATGGCCTTCCGGAAAAATAATTTTTTTTTCCCATCTCCTACCATTTTCGGATAAAGGAGCAAAGTCCTTTTTGTCATTCCAAAGGTCCAAATTTGGAAAAATGTAGCCTATTTTCAAAAAAACACACTGTTGCGATTTTTGAATATTGGACATTTATAGAAATGGCCGGAGGAGTGCTCATCATTATTTTTGTTCGCCCATCTCCTACCAATTTCGAAAAAAGGAGCAAAGTCCTTTTTAAAATTTCAAAAGTCGAAATTTGGAAAAATGTCGCCTATTTTCAAAAAAAACACACTGTTAAGACTTTTGCGACTTTTGAATATTGAACATTCATAGAAATGCCTGGAAGAGTGTTCCCCAATAATGTTTTTTCGCCCATCTCCTACCATTTTCGAAAAAATGAGCAGTCTTTTTTAAAATTTCAAAAGTCGAAATTTGGAAAAATGTCGCCTATTTCCAAAAAACACACTGTTAAGACTTTTGCGACTTTTGAATATTGGACATTCATAGGGATAGCCGGAATAGTGTTCCCCAATAATGTTTTTTCGCCAATCTCCTACCATTTTCGAAAAAAGGAGCAAAGTCCTTTTTAAAATTTCAAAAGTCCAAAATTGAAAAAATGTCGCCTATTTTCAAAAAAACACACTGTTGCGACTTTTGAATATTGGAGATTCACAGAAATGGCCTGAGGAGTGTTCTCCAATAAGTTTTTTCGTCCATCACCTACCATTTTCGGAAAAAGGAGCAAAGTCCTTTTTAAAATTTCAAAAGTCGAAATTTGGAAAAATGTCGCCTATTTTCAAAAAAACACACTGTTGCCATTTTTGAATATTGGACATTCATAGGGATGGCCGGAATAGTGTTCCCCAATAATGCTTTTTCGCTCCCCCAATTTTTGAGAAAAGGAGCAAAGTCTTTTTAAAATTTCAAAAGTCGAAAATTGGAAAAATGTCTCCTTTAAAAAAAAAACACACTGTTGCGACTTTTGAATATTGGAAATTTATAGAAATGGCCGGGAGAAGGTTCCCCAATAATGTTTTTTTGCCCATCTCCTACCATTTTCGAAAAAAGGAGCAAAGTCCTTTTTAAAATTTCAAAAGTCGAAAATTGGAAAAATGTCGCCTATTTTCAAAAAAACACACTGTTGCGACTTTTGAATATTGGACATTTACAGAAATGGCCTGAGGAGTGTTCTCCAATAATGTTTTTTCGCCCATCTCCTACTATTTTCGGAAAAAGGAGCAAAGTCCTTTTTAAAATTTGAAAAGTCGAAATTTGGAAAAATGTCGCCTATTTTCAAAAAAACATACTGTTGCGACTTTTGAATATTGGACATTTCTAAAAATGGCCTGAGGAGTGTTCTCCAATAGTTTTTTGCCGCCCATCACCTACCATTTTCGGAAAAAGGAGCAAAGTCTTTTTTAAAATTTCAAAAGTTGAAATTTGGAAAAATTTCGCCTATTTTCAAAAAAACACACTGTTGCGACTTTTGAATATTGGACATTTCTAAAAATGGCCTGAGGAGTGTTCTCCAATAGTTTTTTGCCGCCCATCACCTACCATTTTCGGAAAAAGGAGCAAAGTCTTTTTTAAAATTTCAAAAGTTGAAATTTGGAAAAATTTCGCCTATTTTCAAAAAAACACACTGTTAAGACTTTTGCGACTTTTGAATATTGAACATTCAATGAAATGGCCGGAAGAGTGTTCCCCAATAATGTTTTTTCGCCCATCTCCTACGATTTTCAAAAAAGGAGCAAAGTCCTTTTTAAAATTTCAAAAGTCGACATTCGGAAAAATGTCTCCTATTTTCAAAAAAACACACTGTTAAGACTTTTGAATATTGGTCATTCATAGAAATGGCCTGAAAATATTCTTCAATAATTCTTTTTCGCCCATCTCCTACCATTTTCGAAAAAAGGAGCAAAGTCCTTTTTAAAATTTCAAAAGTCGACATTCGGAAAAATGTCTCCTATTTTCAAAAAAACACACTGTTGCGACTTTTGAATATTGGACATTCATAGGGATGGCCGGAAGGGTGTTCCCCAATAATGGTTTTTCGCCCAGCTCCTACTATTTTCCAAAAAAGAAGCAAATTCCTTTTTAAAATTTCAAAAGTCGAAATTTGGAAAAATGTCGCCTATTTTCAAAAAAAACACACTTTTGCGACTTTTGAATATTGGACATTCATAGAAATGGCCGGACGAGTGTTCACCAATAATGTTTTTTCGCCCATCTCCTACCATTTTCGAAAAAAGGAGCAAAGTCGTTTTTAAAATTTCAGAAGTCCAAATTTAAAAAAATGTCGCCTATTGTCAAAAAAAAAACACTTTTGAATACAGGACATTCATAGGGATGGCCTTCCGGAAAAATAATTTTTTTTTCCCATCTCCTACCATTTTCGGATAAAGGAGCAAAGTCCTTTTTGTCATTCCAAAGGTCCAAATTTGGAAAAATGTAGCCTATTTTCAAAAAAACACACTGTTGCGATTTTTGAATATTGGACATTTATAGAAATGGCCGGAGGAGTGCTCATCATTATTTTTGTTCGCCCATCTCCTATAAATTTCGAAAAAAGGAGCAAAGTCCTTTTTAAAATTTCAAAAGTCGAAATTTGGAAAAATGTCGCCTATTTTCAAAAAACACACTGTTAAGACTTTTGCGACTTTTGAATATTGAACATTCATAGAAATGGCTGGAAGAGTGTTCCCCAATAATGTTTTTTCGCCCATCTCCTACCATTTTCGAAAAAAGGAGCAGTCTTTTTTAAAATTTCAAAAGTCGAAATTTGGAAAAATGTCGCCTATTTCCAAAAAACACACTGTTAAGACTTTTGCGACTTTTGAATATTGGACATTCATATGGATAGCCGGAATAGTGTTCCCCAATAATGTTTTTTCGCCAATCTCCTACCATTTTCGAAAAAAGGAGCAAAGTCCTTTTTAACTGTTTTAACTGTTGCGACTTTTGAATATTGGAGATTCACAGAAATGGCCTGAGGAGTGTTCTCCAATAAGTTTTTCCGTCCATCACCTACCATTTTCGGAAAAAGGAGCAAAGTCCTTTTTAAAATTTCAAAAGTCGAAATTTGGAAAAATGTCGCCTATTTTCAAAAAAACACACTGTTGCCATTTTTGAATATTGGACATTCATAGGGATGGCCGGAATAGTGTTCCCCAATAATGCTTTTTCGCCCATCTATTACCATTTTCGAGAAAAGGAGCAAAGTCTTTTTAAAATTTCAAAAGTCGAAAATTGGAAAAATGTCTCCTTTTGTCAAAAAAACACACTGTTGCGACTTTTGAATATTGGAAATTTATAGAAATGGCCGGGAGAAGGTTCCCCAATAATGTTTTTTCGCCCATCTCCTACCATTTTCGAAAAAAGGAGCAAAGTCCTTTTTAAAATTTCAAAAGTCGAAAATTGGAAAAATGTCGCCTATTTTCAAAAAAACACACTGTTGCGACTTTTGAATATTGGACATTTACAGAAATGGCCTGAGGAGTGTTCTCCAATAATTTTTTGCCGCCCATCTCCTACTATTTTCGGAAAAAGGAGCAAAGTCCTTTTTAAAATTTGAAAAGTCGAAATTTGGAAAAATGTCGCCTATTTTTAAAAAAAACACACTGTTGCGATTTTTGAATATTGGACATTCATAGGGATGGCCGGAATAGTGTTCCCCAATAATGTTTTTTCGTCCATCTCCTACCATTTTCGAAAAAAGGAGCAAAGTCCTTTTTAAAATTTCAAAAGTCGAAAATTGGAAAAATGTCGCCTATTTTCAAAAAAACACACTGTTGCGATTTTTGAATATTGGACATTCATAGGGATGGCCGGAATAGTGTTCCCCAAAAATGTTTTTTCGCCCATCTCCTACCATTTTCGGAAAAAGGAGCAAAGTCCTTTTTAAAATTTCAAAAGTCGAAATTCGGAAAAATGTCTCCTTTTTAAAAAAAACACACTGTTGCGACTATTGAATATTGGACATTCATAGAAATGGCTGGAAGAGTGTTCCCCAATAATGTTTTTTCGCAAATCTCCTACCATTTTCGAAAAAAGGAGCAGTCTTTTTTAAAATTTCAAAAGTTTGAATATTGGACATTCATAGAAATGGCCTGAGGAGTGTTCTCCAATAATTTTTTTGCCGCCCATCTCCTACCATTTTCGGAAAAAGGAGCAAAGTCCTTTTTAAAATTTGAAAAGTTGAAATTTGGAAAAATGTCGCCTATTTTCAAAAAAACACACTGTTGCGACTTTTGAATATTGGACATTCATAGGGATGGCCGGAATAGTGTTCCCCAATAATGTTTTTTCGCCCATCTATTACCATTTTCGAGAAAAGGAGCAAAGTCTTTTTAAAATTTCAAAAGTCGAAAATTGGAAAAATGTCGCCTATATTCAAAAAAACACACTGTTGCGATTTTTGAATATTGGACATTCATAGGGATGGCCGGAATAGTGTTCCCCAATAATGTTTTTTCGCCCATCTCCTACCATTTTCGGAAAAAGGAGCAAAGTCCTTTTTAAAATTTCAAAAGTCGAAATTCGGAAAAATGTCTCCTTTTTCAAAAAAAACACACTGTTGCGACTTTTGAATATTGGACATTCATAGAAATGGCTGGAAGAGTGTTCCCCAATAATGTTTTTTCGCCCATCTCCTACCATTTTCGAAAAAAGGAGCAGTCTTTTTTAAAATTTAAAAAGTTTGAATATTGGACATTCATAGAAATGGCCTGAGGAGTGTTCTCCAATAATTTTTTGCCGCCCATCTCCCACCATTTTCGGAAAAAGGAGCAAAGTCCTTTTTAAAATTTCAAAAGTCGAAATTCGGAAAAATGTCGCCTATTTTAAAAAAAACACACTTTTGCGACTTTTAAATATTGGACATTCACAGAAATGGCCGGAATAGTGTTCCCCAATAATGTTTTTTCGCCCATCTATTACCATTTTCGAGAAAAGGAGCAAAGTCTTTTTGAAATTTCAAAAGTCGAAAATTGGAATAATGTCGCCTATATTCAAAAAAACACACTTTTGCGAATTTTGAATATTGGACATTCATAGGGATGGCCTGAGAAGTGTTCTCCAATAAGTTTTTTCGTCCATCACCTACCATTTTCGGAAAAAGGAGCAAAGTCCTTTTTAAAATTTCAAAAGTCGAAATTTGGAAAAATGTCGCCTATTTTCAAAAAAACACACTGTTGCGATTTTTGAATATTGGACATTCATAGGGATGGCCGGAATAGTGTTCCCCAATAATGTTTTTTCGCCCATCTATTACCATTGTCGTGAAAAGGAGCAAAGTCTTTTTAAAATTAAAAAGTCGAAAATTGGAAAAATGTCGCCTATTTTCAAAAAAACACACTTTTGCGAATTTTAAATATTGGATATTCACAGAAAAGGCCGGAAGAGTGTTCCCCAATAATGTTTTTTCGCCCATCTCCTACAATTTTCGAAAAAAGGAGCAAAGTCCTTTTTAAAATTTCAAAAGTCGAAATTCGGAAAAATGTCTCCTTTTTTAAAAAAAACACACTGTTGCGACTTTTGAATATTGGAAATTTATAGAAATGGCCGGAAGAGTGTTCCCCAATAATGTTTTTTCGCCCATCTCCTACCATTTTCGCAAAAAGGAGCAAAGTCCTTTTTAAAATTTGAAAAGTCGAAATTTGGAAAAATGTCGCCTATTTTCAAAAAAAAACACACTGTTGCGACTTTTAAATATTGGACATTCATAGAAATGGCCGGAAGAGTATTCCCCAATAATATTTTTTCGCCCATCTCCTACAATTTTCGAAAAAAGGAGCAAAGTCCTTTTTAAAATTTCAAAAGTTGAAATTCGGAAAAATGTCTCCTTTTTTAAAAAAAACACACTGTTGCGACTTTTGAATATTGGACAATTATTGAAATGGCCGGAAGAGTGTTCCGCAATAATGTTTTTTCGCCCATCTCCTACCATTTTCGCAAAAAGGAGCAAAGTCCTTTTTAAAATTTCAAAAGTCGAAATTCGGAAAAATGTCTCCTTTTTTAAAAAAAACACACTGTTGCGACTTTTGAATATTGGACAATTATAGAAATGGCGGAAAGAGTGTTCCCCAATAATGTTTTTTCGCCCATCTCCTACCATTTTCGCAAAAAGGAGTAAAGTCTTTTTTAAAATTTCAAAAGTCCAAATTTGGAAAAATGTCGCTTATTTAAAAAAAAAAAACACACTGTTGAGACTTTTAAATATTGGACATTCATAGAAATGGCCGGAAGAGTGTTCCCCAATAATATTTTTTCGCCCATCCCCTACAATTTTCGAAAAAAGGAGCAAAGACCTTTTTAAAATTTCAAAAGTCGAAATTCGGAAGAATGTCTCCTTTTTAAAAAAAACACACTGTTGCGACTTTTGAATATTGGACATTCATAGAAATGGCCTGAGGAGTGTTCTCCAATAATTTTTTTCGCCCATCTCCTACCATTTTCGAAAAAAGGAGCAGTCTTTTTTAAAATTTCAAAAGTCGAAATTTGGAAAAATGTCGCCTATTTCCAAAAAACACACTGTTAAGACTTTTGCGACTTTTGAATATTGGACATTCATAGAAATGGCCTGAGGGGTGTTCTCCAATAATTTTTTGCCGCCCATCTCCTACCATTTTCGGAAAAAGGAGCAAAGTCCTTTTTAAAATTTGAAAAGTCGAAATTTGGAAAAATGTCGCCTATTTTCAAAAAAACACACTGTTGCGACTTTTGAATATTGGAGATTCACAGAAATGGCCTGAGGAGTGTTCTCTAATAAGTTTTTTCGTCCATCACCTACCATTTTCGGAAAAAAGAGCAAAGTCCTTTTTAAAATTTCAAAAGTCGAAATTTGGAAAAATGTCGCCTATTTTCAAAAAAACACACTGTTGCGATTTTTGAATATTGGACATTCATAGGGATGGCCGGAATAGTGTTCCCCAATAATGTTTTTTCGCCCATCTATTACCATTTTCGAGAAAATGAGCAAAGTCTTTTTAAAATTTCAAAAGTCGAAAATTGGAAAAATGTCGCCTATTTTTAAAAAAACACACTTGTGCGAATTTTAAATATTGGATAGTCACAGAAAAAGCCGGAAGAGTGTTCTTCAATAATGTTTTTTCGCCCATCTCCTACAATTTTCGAAAAAAGGAGCAAAGTCCTTTTTAAAATATCAAAAGTCGAAATTCGGAAAAATGTCTCTTTTTTAAAAAAAAACACACCGTTGCGACTTTTGAATATTGGAAATTTATAGAAATGGCCGGAAGAAGGTTCCCCAATAATGTTTTTTCGCCCATCTCCTACCATTTTCGAAAAAAGGAGCAAAGTCCTTTTTAAAATTTCAACAGTCGAAAATTGGAAAAATGTCGCCTATTTTCAAAAAAACACACTGTTGCGACTTTTGAATATTGTACATTCATAGGGATGGCCGGAATAGTGTTCCCCAATAATTTTTTTTCGCCCATCTCCTACCATTTTCGGAAAAAGGAGCAAAGTCCTTTTTAAAATTTGAAAAGTCGAAATTTGGAAAAATGTCGCCTATTTTCAAAAAAACACACTGTTGCGATTTTTGAATATTGGACATTCATAGGGATGGCCCAAATAGTGTTCCCCAATAATTTTTTTTTCGCAAATTTTCTAAAATTTTCGGAAAAAGGAGCAAAGTCCTTTTTAAAATTTCAAAAGTCGAAATTTGGAAAAATGTCGCCTATTTTCAAAAAAACACACTGTTGCGACTTTTGAATATTGGACATTTCTAAAAATGGCCTGAGGAGTGTTCTCCAATAGTTTTTTGCCGCCCATCACCTACCATTTTCGGAAAAAGAGCAAAGTCTTTTTTAAAATTTCAAAAGTTGAAATTTGGAAAAATGTCGCCTATTTTCGAAAAAACACACTGTTAAGACTTTTGCGACTTTTGAATATTGAACATTCATAGAAATGGCCGGAAGAGTGTTCCCCAATAATGTTTTTCGCCCATCTCCTACGATTTTCAAAAAAGGAGCAAAGTCCTTTTTAAAATTTCAAAAGTCGACATTCGGAAAAATGTCTCCTATTTTCAAAAAAATACACTGTTAAGACTTTTGAATATTGGACATTCATAGAAATGGCCTGAAAATGTTCTTCAATAATTCTTTTTCGCCCATCTCCTACCATTTTCGAATAAAGGAGCAAAGTCCTTTTTAAAATTTCAAAAGTCGACATTCGGAAAAATGTCTCCTATTTTCAAAAAAACACACTGTTGCGACTTTTGAATATTGGACATTCATAGGGATGGCCGGAAGGGTGTTCCCCAATAATGGTTTTTCACCCAGCTCCTACTATTTTCCAAAAAAGGAGCAAATTCCTTTTTAAAATTTCAAAAGTCGAAATTTGGAAAAATGTCGCCTATTTTCAAAAAAAACACACTTTTGCGACTTTTGAATATTGGACATTCATAGAAATGGCCGGACGAGTGTTCACCAACAATGTTTTTTCGCCCATCTCCTACCATTTTCGAAAAAAGGAGCAAAGTCGTGTTTAAAATTTCAGAAGTCCAAATTTAAAAAAATGTCGCCTATTGTCAAAAAAAAACACTTTTGAATACAGGACATTCATAGGGATGGCCTTCCGGAAAAAAATTTTTTTTTTCCCATCTCCTACCATTTTCGGATAAAGGAGCAAAGTCCTTTTTGTCATTCCAAAGGTCCAAATTTGGAAAAATGTAGCCTATTTTCAAAAAAACACACTGTTACAATTTTTGAATATTGGACATTTATAGAAATGGCCGGAGGAGTGCTCATCATTATTTTTGTTTGCCCATCTCCTACCAATTTCGAAAAAAGGAGCAAAGTCCTTTTTAAAATTTCAAAAGTCAAAATTTGGAAAAATGTCGCCTATTTTCAAAAAAACACACTGTTGCGACTTTTGAATATTGGCCATTCATAGAAATGGCCTGAGGAGTGTTCTCCAATAGTTTTTTGCCGCCCATCACCTACCATTTTCGGAAAAAGGAGCAAAGTCCTTTTTAAAATTTCAAAAGTCGAAATTCGGAAAAATGTCTCCTTTTAAAAAAAAAAAACACACTGTTGCGACTTTTGAATATTGGACATTCATAGAAATGGCCGGAAGAGTGTTCCCCAATAATGTTTTTTCGCCCATCTCCTACCATTTTCGAAAAAAGGAGCAGTCCTTTTTAAAATTTCAAAAGTCCAAATTTGGAAAAATGTCGCATATTGTCAAAAAAAAACACACTATTGAATATAGGACATTTATAGGCATAGCCTTCCGGCCAAATCATTTGTTTTTTCTCATCTCCTACCATTTTCGGATAAAGGAGCAAAGTCCTTTTTGACATTTCAAAAGTCCAAATTAGGAAAAATGTAGCCTTTTTTCAAAAAAACACACTGTTGCGACTTTTGAATATTGGCCATTCATAGAAATGGCCTGAGGAGTGTTCTCCAATAATGTTTTTTCTCCCATCTCCTGCCATTTTCGAAAAAAGGAGCAAAGTCCTTTTTTAAATTTCAAAAGTCGAAATTTGGAAAAATGTCGCCTATTTAAAAAAAACACACTTTTGAATATTGGACATTCATAGAAATGGCCTGAGGAGTGTTCTCCAATAATTCTTTTTCTCCCATCTTCTGCTGTTTACGGAAAAAGGAGCAGTCCTTCTTAAAATTTCAAAAGTCGAAATTTGGAAAAATTTCGCCTATTGTCAAAAAAAACACTCTTTTGAATATTGGACATTCATAGGGATGGCCTTCCGGCCAAATATTTTGTTTTTTCCCATCTCCTACCATTTTCGAAAAAAGGAGCAGTCTTTTTTAAAATTTAAAAAGTCGAAATTTGGAAAAATGTCGCCTATTTCCAAAAAACACACTGTTAAGACTTTTGCGACTTTTGAATATTGGACATTCATAGGGATAGCCGGAATAGTGTTCCCCAATAATGTTTTTTCGCCAATCTCCTACCATTTTCGAAAAAAGGAGCAAAGTCCTTTTTAAAATTTCAAAAGTCCAAAATTGGAAAAATGTCGCCTATTTTCAAAAAAACACACTGTTGCGACTTTTGAATATTGGAGATTCACAGAAATGGCCTGAGGAGTGTTCTCCAATAAGTTTTTTCGTCCATCACCTACCATTTTCGGAAAAAGGAGCAAAGTCCTTTTTAAAATTTCAAAAGTCGAAATTTGGTAAAATGTCGCCTATTGTCAAAAAAAACCCACTTTTGAATATAGGACGTTCATAGAAATGGCAGGAGGAGTGCTCATCATTATTTTTTTTCGCCCATCTCCTACCAATTTTGACAAAAGGAGCAAAGTCCTTTTTAAAATTTCAAAAGTCGAAATTTGGAAAAATGTGGCCTATTTTCAAAAAAACACACTTTTGCGACTTTTGAATATTGGACATTCATAGAAATGGCCGGAAGAGTGTTCCCCAATAATGTTTTTTCGCCCATCTCCTACCATTTTCGAAAAAAGGAGCAAAGTCCTTTTTAAAATTTCAAAAGTCGAAATTCGGAAGAATGTCTCCTTTTTAAAAAAAACACACTGTTGCGACTTTTGAATATTGGACATTCATAGAAATGGCCTGAGGAGTGTTCTCCAATAATTTTTTTCGCCCATCTCCTACCATTTTCGAAAAAAGGAGCAGTCTTTTTTAAAATTTCAAAAGTCGAAATTTGGAAAAATGTCGCCTATTTCCAAAAAACACACTGTTAAGACTTTTGCGACTTTTGAATATTGGACATTCATAGAAATGGCCTGAGGGGTGTTCTCCAATAATTTTTTGCCGCCCATCTCCTACCATTTTCGGAAAAAGGAGCAAAGTCCTTTTTAAAATTTGAAAAGTCGAAATTTGGAAAAATGTCGCCTATTTTCAAAAAAACACACTGTTGCGACTTTTGAATATTGGAGATTCACAGAAATGGCCTGAGGAGTGTTCTCTAATAAGTTTTTTCGTCCATCACCTACCATTTTCGGAAAAAAGAGCAAAGTCCTTTTTAAAATTTCAAAAGTCGAAATTTGTAAAAATGTCGCCTATTTTCAAAAAAACACACTGTTGCGATTTTTGAATATTGGACATTCATAGGGATGGCCGGAATAGTGTTCCCCAATAATGTTTTTTCGCCCATCTATTACCATTTTCGAGAAAATGAGCAAAGTCTTTTTAAAATTTCAAAAGTCGAAAATTGGAAAAATGTCGCCTATTTTTAAAAAAACACACTTGTGCGAATTTTAAATATTGGATAGTCACAGAAAAAGCCGGAAGAGTGTTCTTCAATAATGTTTTTTCGCCCATCTCCTACAATTTTCGAAAAAAGGAGCAAAGTCCTTTTTAAAATATCAAAAGTCGAAATTCGGAAAAATGTCTCTTTTTTAAAAAAAAACACACCGTTGCGACTTTTGAATATTGGAAATTTATAGAAATGGCCGGAAGAAGGTTCCCCAATAATGTTTTTTCGCCCATCTCCTACCATTTTCGAAAAAAGGAGCAAAGTCCTTTTTAAAATTTCAACAGTCGAAAATTGGAAAAATGTCGCCTATTTTCAAAAAAACACACTGTTGCGACTTTTGAATATTGTACATTCATAGGGATGGCCGGAATAGTGTTCCCCAATAATTTTTTTTCGCCCATCTCCTACCATTTTCGGAAAAAGGAGCAAAGTCCTTTTTAAAATTTGAAAAGTCGAAATTTGGAAAAATGTCGCCTATTTTCAAAAAAACACACTGTTGCGATTTTTGAATATTGGACATTCATAGGGATGGCCCAAATAGTGTTCCCCAATAATTTTTTTTTCGCAAATTTTCTAAAATTTTCGGAAAAAGGAGCAAAGTCCTTTTTAAAATTTCAAAAGTCGAAATTTGGAAAAATGTCGCCTATTTTCAAAAAAACACACTGTTGCGACTTTTGAATATTGGACATTTCTAAAAATGGCCTGAGGAGTGTTCTCCAATAGTTTTTTGCCGCCCATCACCTACCATTTTCGGAAAAAGAGCAAAGTCTTTTTTAAAATTTCAAAAGTTGAAATTTGGAAAAATGTCGCCTATTTTCGAAAAAACACACTGTTAAGACTTTTGCGACTTTTGAATATTGAACATTCATAGAAATGGCCGGAAGAGTGTTCCCCAATAATGTTTTTCGCCCATCTCCTACGATTTTCAAAAAAGGAGCAAAGTCCTTTTTAAAATTTCAAAAGTCGACATTCGGAAAAATGTCTCCTATTTTCAAAAAAATACACTGTTAAGACTTTTGAATATTGGACATTCATAGAAATGGCCTGAAAATGTTCTTCAATAATTCTTTTTCGCCCATCTCCTACCATTTTCGAATAAAGGAGCAAAGTCCTTTTTAAAATTTCAAAAGTCGACATTCGGAAAAATGTCTCCTATTTTCAAAAAAACACACTGTTGCGACTTTTGAATATTGGACATTCATAGGGATGGCCGGAAGGGTGTTCCCCAATAATGGTTTTTCACCCAGCTCCTACTATTTTCCAAAAAAGGAGCAAATTCCTTTTTAAAATTTCAAAAGTCGAAATTTGGAAAAATGTCGCCTATTTTCAAAAAAAACACACTTTTGCGACTTTTGAATATTGGACATTCATAGAAATGGCCGGACGAGTGTTCACCAACAATGTTTTTTCGCCCATCTCCTACCATTTTCGAAAAAAGGAGCAAAGTCGTGTTTAAAATTTCAGAAGTCTAAATTTAAAAAAATGTCGCCTATTGTCAAAAAAAAACACTTTTGAATACAGGACATTCATAGGGATGGCCTTCCGGAAAAAAATTTTTTTTTTCCCATCTCCTACCATTTTCGGATAAAGGAGCAAAGTCCTTTTTGTCATTCCAAAGGTCCAAATTTGGAAAAATGTAGCCTATTTTAAAAAAAAAAAACACACTGTTACAATTTTTGAATATTGGACATTTATAGAAATGGCCGGAGGAGTGCTCATCATTATTTTTGTTTGCCCATCTCCTACCAATTTCGAAAAAAGGAGCAAAGTCCTTTTTAAAATTTCAAAAGTCAAAATTTGGAAAAATGTCGCCTATTTTCAAAAAAACACACTGTTGCGACTTTTGAATATTGGCCATTCATAGAAATGGCCTGAGGAGTGTTCTCCAATAGTTTTTTGCCGCCCATCACCTACCATTTTCGGAAAAAGGAGCAAAGTCCTTTTTAAAATTTCAAAAGTCGAAATTCGGAAAAATGTCTCCTTTTAAAAAAAAAAACACACTGTTGCGACTTTTGAATATTGGACATTCATAGAAATGGCCGGAAGAGTGTTCCCCAATAATGTTTTTTCGCCCATCTCCTACCATTTTCGAAAAAAGGAGCAGTCCTTTTTAAAATTTCAAAAGTCCAAATTTGGAAAAATGTCGCATATTGTCAAAAAAAAACACACTATTGAATATAGGACATTTATAGGCATAGCCTTCCGGCCAAATCATTTGTTTTTTCTCATCTCCTACCATTTTCGGATAAAGGAGCAAAGTCCTTTTTGACATTTCAAAAGTCCAAATTAGGAAAAATGTAGCCTTTTTTCAAAAAAACACACTGTTGCGACTTTTGAATATTGGCCATTCATAGAAATGGCCTGAGGAGTGTTCTCCAATAATGTTTTTTCTCCCATCTCCTGCCATTTTCGAAAAAAGGAGCAAAGTCCTTTTTTAAATTTCAAAAGTCGAAATTTGGAAAAATGTCGCCTATTTAAAAAAAACACACTTTTGAATATTGGACATTCATAGAAATGGCCTGAGGAGTGTTCTCCAATAATTCTTTTTCTCCCATCTTCTGCTGTTTACGGAAAAAGGAGCAGTCCTTCTTAAAATTTCAAAAGTCGAAATTTGGAAAAATTTCGCCTATTGTCAAAAAAAACACTCTTTTGAATATTGGACATTCATAGGGATGGCCTTCCGGCCAAATATTTTGTTTTTTCCCATCTCCTACCATTTTCGAAAAAAGGAGCAGTCTTTTTTAAAATTTAAAAAGTCGAAATTTGGAAAAATGTCGCCTATTTCCAAAAAACACACTGTTAAGACTTTTGCGACTTTTGAATATTGGACATTCATAGGGATAGCCGGAATAGTGTTCCCCAATAATGTTTTTTCGCCAATCTCCTACCATTTTCGAAAAAAGGAGCAAAGTCCTTTTTAAAATTTCAAAAGTCCAAAATTGGAAAAATGTCGGCTATTTTCAAAAAAACACACTGTTGCGACTTTTGAATATTGGAGATTCACAGAAATGGCCTGAGGAGTGTTCTCCAATAAGTTTTTTCGTCCATCACCTACCATTTTCGGAAAAAGGAGCAAAGTCCTTTTTAAAATTTCAAAAGTCGAAATTTGGTAAAATGTCGCCTATTGTCAAAAAAAACCCACTTTTGAATATAGGACGTTCATAGAAATGGCAGGAGGAGTGCTCATCATTATTTTTTTTCGCCCATCTCCTACCAATTTTGACAAAAGGAGCAAAGTCCTTTTTAAAATTTCAAAAGTCGAAATTTGGAAAAATGTGGCCTATTTAAAAAAAACACACTTTTGAATATTGGACATTCATAGAAATGGCCTGAAAGTATTCTCCAATAATTCTTTTTCTCCCATATTCTACCATTTCGGAAAAAGGAGCAAAGTCCTTTCTAAAACTTCAAAAGTTGATATATGGAAAAATGTCGCCAATGTTCAAAAAAACACACTGTTGCGACCTTTGAATATTGGAAATTCATAGAAATGGCGTGAAAGTATTCCCCAATAATTCTTTTTCTCCCATCTTCTACTATTTTCGGAAAAAGGAGCAGTCCTTCTTAAAATTTCAAAAGTCGAAATTTGGAAAAATTTCGCCTATTTAAAAAAAAACCCACTGTTGCGACTTTTGAATATTGGACATTCATAGAAATGGCCTGAGGAGTGTTCTCCAATAATTCTTTTTCTCCCATCTTCTGCTATTTTCGGAAAAAGGAGCAGTCCTTCTTAAAATTTCAAAAGTCGAAATTTGGAAAAATTTCGCCTATTGTCAAAAAAAAACACTCTTTTGAATATTGGACATTCATAGGGATGGCCTTCCGGCCAAATATTTTGTTTTTTCCCATCTCCTACCATTTTCGCAAAAAGGAGCAAAGTCCTTTTTAAAATTTCAAAAGTCGAAATTTGGAAAAATGTCGCCTATTGTCAAAAAAAACACACTTTTGAATATAGGACATTTATAGAAATGGCCGGAGGAGTGCTCATCATTATTTTTTTTCGCCCATCTCCTACCAATTTCGAAAAAAGGAGGAAAGTCCTTTTTAAAATTTCAAAAGTCGAAATTTGGTAAATGTCGCCTATTGTCAAAAAAAACCCACTTTTGAATATAGGACATTCATAGAAATGGCAGGAGGAGTGCTCATCATTATTTTTTTTCGCCCATCTCCTACCAATTTCGACAAAAGGAGCAAAGTCCTTTTTAAAATTTCAAAAGTCGAAATTTGGAAAAATGTGGCCTATTTTCAAAAAAACACACTTTTGCGACTTTTGAATATTGGACATTCATAGAAATGGCCGGAAGAGTGTTGCCCAATAATGTTTTTTCGCCCATCTCCTACCATTTTCGAAAAAAGGAGCAAAGTTCTTTTTAAAATTTCAAAAGTGCAAATTTGGTAAAATGTCGCCTATTGTCAAATAAAACACACTTTTGAATATAGGACATTCATGGAAATAGCAGGAGGAGTGCTCATCATTATTTTTTTTCGCCCATCTCCTACCAATTTCGAAAAAAGGAACAAAGTCCTTTTTAAAATTTCAAAAGTTGAAATTTGGAAAAATGTCGCCTATTTAAAAAAAACACACTTTTGAATATTGGACATTCATAGAAATGGCCTGAAAGTATTCTCCAATAATTCTTTTTCTCCCATATTCTACCATTTCGGAAAAAGGAGCAAAGTCCTTTCTAAAACTTCAAAAGTTGATATATGGAAAAATGTCGCCAATGTTCAAAAAAACACACTGTTGCGACTTTTGAATATTGGACATTCATAGAAATGGCCTGAAAGTATTCTCCAATAATTATTTTTCTCCCATCTTCTACTATTTTCGGAAAAAGGAGCAGTCCTTCTTAAAATTTCAAAAGTCGAAATTTGGAAAAATTTCGCCTATTTAAAAAAAAACACACTGTTGCGACTTTTGAATATTGGACATTCATAGAAATGGCCTGAGGAGTGTTCTCCAATAATTCTTTATCTCCCATCTTCTGCTGTTTTCGGAAAAAGGAGCAGTCCTTCTTAAAATTTCAAAAGTCGAAATTTGGAAAAATTTCGCCTATTGTCAAAAAAAACACTCTTTTGAATATTGGACATTCATAGGGATGGCCTTCCGGCCAAATATTTTGTTTTTTCCCATCTCCTACCATTTTCGGAAAAAGGAGCAAAGTCCTTTTTAAAATTTCAAAAGTCGAAATTTGGAAAAATGTGGCCTATTTTCAAAAAAACACACTTTTAAGACTTTTGAATATTGGACATTCATAGAAATGGCCTGAGAAGTGTTCTCCAATAATTCTTTTTCTCCCATCTTCTGCTGTTTTCGGAAAAGGAGCAGTCCTTCTTAAAATTTCGAAAGTCGAAATTTGGAAAAATTTCGCTTATTGTCAAAAAAAACACTCTTTTGAATATTGGACATTCATAGGGATGGCCTTCCGGCCAAATTTTTTGTTTTTTCCCATCTCCTACAATTTTCGGAAAAAGGAGCAAAGTCCTTTTTTAAATTTCAAAAGTCGAAATTTGGAAAAATGTGGCCTATTTTCAAAAAAACACACTTTTGCGACTTTTGAATATTGGACATTCATAGAAATGGCCTGAGGAGTGTTCTCCAATAATTCTTTTTCTCCCATCTTCTGCTGTTTTCGAAAAAGGAGCAGTCCTTCTTAAAATTTCAAAAGTCGAAATTTGGAAAAATTTCGCCTATTGTCAAAAAAAACACTCTTTTGAATATTGGAAATTCATAGGGATGGCCTTCCGGCCAAATATTTTGTTTTTTCCCATCTCCTACCATTTTCGGAAAAAGGAGCAAAGTCCTTTTTAAAATTTCAAAAGTCGAAATTTGGAAAAATGTCGCCTATTTTCAAAAAAACACACTGTTGCGACTTTTTCTCCCATCTCCTACCATTTTCGAAAAAAGGAACAAAGTCCTTTTTAAAATTTCAAAAGTCGAAATTTGGAAAAATGTCGCCTATTTAAAAAAAAAACACTTTTGAATATTGGACATTCATAGAAATGGCCTGAAAGTATTCTCCAATAATTCTTTTTCTCCCATATTCTACCATTTCGGAAAAAGGAGCAAAGTCCTTTCTAAAACTTCAAAAGTTGAAAAATGGAAAAATGTCGCCAATGTTCAAAAAAACACACTGTTGCGACCTTTGAATGTTGGACATTCATAGAAATGGCCTGAAAGTATTCTCCAATAATTCTTTTTCTCCCATCTTCTACTATTTTCGGAAAAAGGAGCAGCCCTTCTTAAAATTTCAAAAGTCGAAATATGGAAAAATTTCGCCTATTTAAAAAAAAAACACACTGTTGCGACTTTTGAATATTGGACATTCATAGAAATGGCCTGAGGAGTGTTCTCCAATAATTCTTTTTCTCCCATCTTCTGCTGTTTTCGGAAAAAGGAGCAGTCCTTCTTAAAATTTCAAAAGTCGAAATTTGGAAAAATTTCGCCTATTGTCAAAAAAACACTCTTTTGAATATTGGACATTCATAGGGATGGCCTTCCGGCCAAATATTTTGTTTTTTCCCATCTCCTACCATTTTCGGAAAAAGGAGCAAAGTCCTTTTTAAAATTTCAAAAGTCGAAATTTGGAAAAATGTGGCCTATTTTCAAAAAAACACACTTTTAAGACTTTTGAATATTGGACATTCATAGAAATGGCCTGAGAAGTGTTCTCCAATAATTCTTTTTCTCCCATCTTCTGCTGTTTTCGGAAAAGGAGCAGTCCTTCTTAAAATTTCGAAAGTCGAAATTTGGAAAAATTTCGCTTATTGTCAAAAAAAACACTCTTTTGAATATTGGACATTCATAGGGATGGCCTTCCGGCCAAATTTTTTGTTTTTTCCCATCTCCTACAATTTTCGGAAAAAGGAGCAAAGTCCTTTTTTAAATTTCAAAAGTCGAAATTTGGAAAAATGTGGCCTATTTTCAAAAAAACACACTTTTGCGACTTTTGAATATTGGACATTCATAGAAATGGCCTGAGGAGTGTTCTCCAATAATTCTTTTTCTCCCATCTTCTGCTGTTTTCGAAAAAGGAGCAGTCCTTCTTAAAATTTCAAAAGTCGAAATTTGGAAAAATTTCGCCTATTGTCAAAAAAAACACTCTTTTGAATATTGGAAATTCATAGGGATGGCCTTCCGGCCAAATATTTTGTTTTTTCCCATCTCCTACCATTTTCGGAAAAAGGAGCAAAATCCTTTTTAAAATTTCAAAAGTCGAAATTTGGAAAAATGTCGCCTATTTTCAAAAAAACACACTGTTGCGACTTTTTCTCCCATCTCCTACCATTTTCGAAAAAAGGAACAAAGTCCTTTTTAAAATTTCAAAAGTCGAAATTTGGAAAAATGTCGCCTATTTAAAAAAAACACACTTTTGAATATTGGACATTCATAGAAATGGCCTGAAAGTATTCTCCAATAATTCTTTTTCTCCCATATTCTACCATTTCGGAAAAAGGAGCAAAGTCCTTTCTAAAACTTCAAAAGTTGAAAAATGGAAAAATGTCGCCAATGTTCAAAAAAACACACTGTTGCGACCTTTGAATGTTGGACATTCATAGAAATGGCCTGAAAGTATTCTCCAATAATTCTTTTTCTCCCATCTTCTACTATTTTCGGAAAAAGGAGCAGCCCTTCTTAAAATTTCAAAAGTCGAAATATGGAAAAATTTCGCCTATTTAAAAAAAAAACACACTGTTGCGACTTTTGAATATTGGACATTCATAGAAATGGCCTGAGGAGTGTTCTCCAATAATTCTTTTTCTCCCATCTTCTGCTGTTTTCGGAAAAAGGAGCAGTCCTTCTTAAAATTTCAAAAGTCGAAATTTGGAAAAATTTCGCCTATTGTCAAAAAAACACTCTTTTGAATATTGGACATTCATAGGGATGGCCTTCCGGCCAAATATTTAGTTTTTTCCCATCTCCTAGCATTTTCGGAAAAAGGAGCAAAGTCCTTTTTAAAATTTCAAAAGTCGAAATTTGGAAAAATGTCGCCTATTTTCAAAAAAACACACTGTTGCGACTTTTTCTCCCATCTCCTACCATTTTCGAAAAAAGGAGCATAGTCCTTTTTAAAATTCCAAAAGTCGAAATTTGGAAAAATGTCGCCTATTGTCAAAAAAAACACACTTTTGAATATAGGACATTTATAGAAATGGCCGGAGGAGTGCTCATCATTATTTTTTTTTGCCCATCTCCTACCAATTTCGAAAAAAGGAGGAAAGTCCTTTTTAAAATTTCAAAAGTCGAAATTTGGAAAAATGTGGCCTATTTTCAAAAAAACACACTTTTAAGACTTTTGAATATTGGACATTCATAGAAATGGCCTGAGAAGTGTTCTCCAATAATTCTTTTTCTCCCATCTTCTGCTGTTTTCGGAAAAGGAGCAGTCCTTCTTAAAATTTCGAAAGTCGAAATTTGGAAAAATTTCGCTTATTGTCAAAAAAAACACTCTTTTGAATATTGGACATTCATAGGGATGGCCTTCCGGCCAAATTTTTTGTTTTTTCCCATCTCCTACAATTTTCGGAAAAAGGAGCAAAGTCCTTTTTTAAATTTCAAAAGTCGAAATTTGGAAAAATGTGGCCTATTTTCAAAAAAACACACTTTTGCGACTTTTGAATATTGGACATTCATAGAAATGGCCTGAGGAGTGTTCTCCAATAATTCTTTTTCTCCCATCTTCTGCTGTTTTCGAAAAAGGAGCAGTCCTTCTTAAAATTTCAAAAGTCGAAATTTGGAAAAATTTCGCCTATTGTCAAAAAAAACACTCTTTTGAATATTGGAAATTCATAGGGATGGCCTTCCGGCCAAATATTTTGTTTTTTCCCATCTCCTACCATTTTCGGAAAAAGGAGCAAAGTCCTTTTTAAAATTTCAAAAGTCGAAATTTGGAAAAATGTCGCCTATTTTCAAAAAAACACACTGTTGCGACTTTTTCTCCCATCTCCTACCATTTTCGAAAAAAGGAACAAAGTCCTTTTTAAAATTTCAAAAGTCGAAATTTGGAAAAATGTCGCCTATTTAAAAAAAACACACTTTTGAATATTGGACATTCATAGAAATGGCCTGAAAGTATTCTCCAATAATTCTTTTTCTCCCATATTCTACCATTTCGGAAAAAGGAGCAAAGTCCTTTCTAAAACTTCAAAAGTTGAAAAATGGAAAAATGTCGCCAATGTTCAAAAAAACACACTGTTGCGACCTTTGAATGTTGGACATTCATAGAAATGGCCTGAAAGTATTCTCCAATAATTCTTTTTCTCCCATCTTCTACTATTTTCGGAAAAAGGAGCAGCCCTTCTTAAAATTTCAAAAGTCGAAATATGGAAAAATTTCGCCTATTTAAAAAAAAAACACACTGTTGCGACTTTTGAATATTGGACATTCATAGAAATGGCCTGAGGAGTGTTCTCCAATAATTCTTTTTCTCCCATCTTCTGCTGTTTTCGGAAAAAGGAGCAGTCCTTCTTAAAATTTCAAAAGTCGAAATTTGGAAAAATTTCGCCTATTGTCAAAAAAACACTCTTTTGAATATTGGACATTCATAGGGATGGCCTTCCGGCCAAATATTTAGTTTTTTCCCATCTCCTAGCATTTTCGGAAAAAGGAGCAAAGTCCTTTTTAAAATTTCAAAAGTCGAAATTTGGAAAAATGTCGCCTATTTTCAAAAAAACACACTGTTGCGACTTTTTCTCCCATCTCCTACCATTTTCGAAAAAAGGAGCATAGTCCTTTTTAAAATTCCAAAAGTCGAAATTTGGAAAAATGTCGCCTATTGTCAAAAAAAACACACTTTTGAATATAGGACATTTATAGAAATGGCCGGAGGAGTGCTCATCATTATTTTTTTTTGCCCATCTCCTACCAATTTCGAAAAAAGGAGGAAAGTCCTTTTTAAAATTTCAAAAGTCGAAATTTGGTAAATGTCGCCTATTGTCAAAAAAAAACCCACTTTTGAATATAGGACATTCATAGAAATGGCAGGAGGAGTGCTCATCATTATTTTTTTTCGCCCATCTCCTACCAATTTCGACAAAAGGAGCTAAGTCCTTTTTAAAATTTCAAAAGTCGAAATTTGGAAAAATGTGGCCTATTTTCAAAAAAACACACTTTTGCGACTTTTGAATATTGGACATTCATAGAAATGGCCGGAAGAGTGTTCCCCAATAATGTTTTTTCGCCCATCTCCTACCATTTTCGAAAAAACAAGCAAAGTCCTTTTTAAAATTTCAAAAGTCCAAATTTGGTAAAATGTCGCCTATTGTCAAATAAAACACACTTTTGAATATAGGACATTCATAGAAATGGCAGGAGGAGTGCTCATCATTATTTTTTTTCGCCCATCTCCTACCAATTTCGAAAAAAGGAACAAAGTCCTTTTTAAAATTTCAAAAGTCGAAATTTGGAAAAATGTCGCCAATTTAAAAAAAACACACTTTTGAATATTGGACATTCATAGAAATGGCCTGAAAGTATTCTCCAATAATTCTTTTTCTCCCATATTCTACCATTTCGGAAAAAGGAGCAAAGTCCTTTCTAAAACTTCAAAAGTTGAAATATGGAAAAATGTCGCCAATGTTCAAAAAAACACACTGTTGCGACCTTTGAATATTGGACATTCATAGAAATGGCCTAAAAGTATTCTCCAATAATTCTTTTTCTCCCATATTATACTATTTTCAGAAAAAGGAGCAAAGTCTTTTTTAAAATTTCAAAAGTCGAAATTTGGAAAAATTTCTCCTATTTTCAAAAAAACACACTGTTGCGACTTTTGAATATTGGACATTCATAGAAATGGCCTGAGGAGTGTTCTCCAATAATTCTTTTTCTCCCATCTTCTGCTGTTTTCGGAAAAGGAGCAGTCCTTCTTAAAATTTCAAAAGTCGAAGTTTGGAAAAATTTCGCCTATTTTCAAAAAACACACTGTTAAGACTTTTGAATATTGGACATTCATAGAAATGGCCTGAGGAGTGTTCTCCAATAATTTTTTTCGCCCATCACCTACCATTTTCGGAAAAAGGAGCAGTCTTCTTTAAAATTTCAGAAGTTGAAATTTGGAAAAATGTCGCCTATTTTCAAAAAAACACACTTTTAAGACTTTTGAATATTGGAAATTCATAGAAATGGCCTGATATTATTCTCCAATAATTCTTTTTCTCCCATCTTCTACCATTTCGGAAAAAGGAGCAAAGTCCTTTCTAAAATTTCAAAAGTTGATATATGGAAAAATGTCTCCAATTTTCAAAAAAACACACTGTTAAGACTTTTGAATATTGGACATTCATAGAAATGGCCTGAGGAGTGTTCTCAAATAATTTTTTTCGCCCATCTCCTACCATTATCGAAAAAAGGAGCAAAGTCCTTTTTAAAATTTCAAAAGTCGAAATTTGGAAAAATGTCGCCTATTTTCAAAAAAACACACTTTTGCGACTTTTGAATATTGGACATTCCTAGAAATGGCCGGAAGAGTGTTCCCCAATAAAGTTTTTTCTCCCATATCCAGCCATTTTCGAAAAAAGGAGCAAAATCCTTTTTAACATTTCAAAAGTTGAAATATGGAAAAATGTCGCCAATGTTCAAAAAAACACACTGTTGCGACTTTTGAATATTGCACATTCATAGAAATGGCCTGAAAGTATTCTCCAATAATTCTTTTTCTTCCATCTTCTACTATTTTCGGAAAAAGGAGCAGTCGTTCTTAAAATTTCAAAAGTCGAAATTTGGAAAAATTTCGCCTATTTAAAAAAAATACACTGTTGCGACTTTTGAATATTGGACATTCATAGAAATGGCCTGAGGAGTGTTCTCCAATAATTCTTTTTCTCCCATCTTCTGCTGTTTTCGGAAAAAGGAGCAGTCCTTCTTAAAATTTCAAAAGTCGAAATTTGGAAAAATTTCGCCTATTTTCAAAAAAACACACTGTTAAGACTTTTGAATATTGGACATTCATAGAAATGGCCTGAGGAGTATTCTCCAATAATTCTTTTTCTCCCATCTTCTACCATATCGAAAAAAGGAGCAAAGTCCTTTCTAAAATTTCAAAAGTTGAAATATGGAGAAATGTCTCCAATTTTCAAAAAAACACACTGTTAAGACTTTTGAATATTGGACATTCATAGAAATGGCCTGAGGAATGTTCTCCAATAAGTTTTTTCCCCATCTCCTACCATTATCGAAAAAAGGAGCAAAGTCCTTTTTAAAATTTCAAAAGTCGAAATTCGGAAAAATGTCGCCTTTTTTGAATATTGGACATTCATAGAAATGGCCTGAGGAGTGTTCTCCAATAATGTTTTTTCGCCCATCTCCTACCATTTTCGGAAAAAGGAGCAAAGTCTTTTTTAAAATTTCATAAGTCGAAATTTGGAAAAATATCGCCTATTTTCAAAAAAACACACTGTTAAGACTTTTGAATATTGGACATTCATAGAAATGGCCGGAAGAGTGTTCCCCAATAATGTTTTTTCGCCCATCTCCTACCATTTTCGAAAAAAGGAGCAAAGTCCTTTCTAAAATTTCAAAAGTCGAAATTTGGAAAAATGTCGCCTATTGTCAAAAAAAACGCACTTTTGAATATAGGACATTCATAGGGATGGTGGAAATAGTGTTCCCCAATAATTTTTTTCGCAAATTTTCTACCATTTCCGGAAAAAGGAGCAAATTCCTTTTTAAAATTTCAAAAGTCGAAATTTGGAAAAATGTCGCCTATTTTCAAAAAAACACACTGTTAAGACTTTTGAATATTGGACATTCATAGAAATGGCCCGAAAGTATTCTCCAATAATTCTTTTTCTCCCATCTTCTACCATTTCGGAAAAAGGAGCAAAGTCCTTTTTAAAATTTCAAAAGTCGAAATTTGGGAAAATGTCGCCTATTGTCAAAAAAACACACTTTTGAAGATGGGACATTCATAGGGATAGCCTTCCGGCCAAATAATTTTTTTTTTCCCATCTCCTACCATTTTCAGATAAAGGAGCAAAGCCTTTTTGACATTTCAAAAGTCTAAATTTGGAAAAATGTAGCCTATTGTCAAAAAAAAACACAATTTTGAATATTAGACATTCATAGGCATGGCCGAAATAGTGTTCCCCAATAATTCTTTTTCTCCCATCTTCTACCATTTCGGCAAAAGGAGCAAAGTCCTTTTTAAACTTTCAAAAGTCGAAATTTGGGAAAATGTCGCCTATTGTCAAAAAAAACACACTTTTGAAGATGGGACATTCATAGGGATAGCCTTCCGGCCAAATAATTTGTTTTTTCCCATCTCCTACCATTTTCAGATAAAGGAGCAAAGTCCTTTTTGACATTTCAAAAGTCTAAATTTGGAAAAATGTCGTCTATTTTAAAAAAACACACTGTTAAGACTTTTGAATATTGGACATTCATAGAAATGGCCCGAAAGTATTCTCCAATAATTCTTTTTCTCCCATCTTCTACCATTTCGGAAAAAGGAGCAAAGTCCTTTTTAAAATTTCAAAAGTCGAAATTTGGGAAAATGTCGCCTATTGTCAAAAAAACACACTTTTGAAGATGGGACATTCATAGGGATAGCCTTCCGGCCAAATAATTTGTTTTTTCCCATCTCCTACCATTTTCAGATAAAGGAGCAAAGCCTTTTTGACATTTCAAAAGTCTAAATTTGGAAAAATGTAGCCTATTGTCAAAAAAAAACACAATTTTGAATATTAGACATTCATAGGGATGGCCGGAATAGTGTTCCCCAATAATTTTTTTTTCGCAAATTTTCTAACATTTTTGGAAAAAGGAGCAAAGTCCTTTTTAAAATTTCAAAAGTCGAAATTTGGAAAAATGTCGTCTATTTTAAAAAAACACACTGTTAAGACTTTTGAATATTGGACATTCATAAAATGGCCTGAAAAAATTCTCCAATAATTCTTTTTCTCCAATCTTCTACCATTTCGGAAAAAGGAGCAAAGTCCTTTCTAAAACTTCAAAAGTTGAAATATGGAAAAATGTCGCCAATTTAAAAAAAAAACACACACTGTTGCGACTTTTGAATATTGGACATTCATAGAAATGGCCTGAGGAGTGTTCTCAAAAGTCGAAATTTGGAAAAATGTCGCCTATTTTCAAAAAAAAAACACACTGTTGCGACTTTTGAATATTGGACATTCATAGAAATGGCCGAAAGAGTGTTCCCCAATAATGTTTTTTCGCCCATATCCTGCCATTTTCGAAAAAAGGAGCAAAGTCCTTTTTAAAATTTCAAAAGTCCAAATTTCGAAAAATGTAGCCTATTTTCAAAAAAACACACTTTTGCGACTTTTGAATATTGGACATTCATAGAAATGGCCTGAAAGTATTCTCCAATAATTCTTTTTCTCCCATCTTCTACTATTTTCGGAAAAAGGAGCAGTCTTTTTTAAAATTTCAAAAGTCGAAATTTGGAAAAATGTCGCCTATTTTCAAAAAAACACACTGTTAAGACTTTTGAATATTGGACATTCATAGAAATGGCCGGAAGAGTGTTCCCCAATAAGGTTTTTTCTCCCATCTCCTGCCATTTTCGAAAAAAGGAGCAAAGTCCTTTTTAAAATTTCAAAAGTCGAAATTCGGAAAAATGTCGCCTTTTTTCAAAAAAACACACTGTTGCGACTTTTGAATATTGGACATTCATAGAAATGGCCTGAGGAGTGTTCTCCAATAATGTTTTTTCGCCCATCTCCTACCATTTTCGGAAAAAGGAGCAAAGTCTTTTTTAAAATTTCATAAGTCGAAATTTGGAAAAATGTCGCCTATTTTCAAAAAAACACACTGTTAAGACTTTTGAATATTGGACATTCATAGAAATGGCCGGAAGAGTGTTCCCCAATAATGTTATTTCGCCCATCTCCTACCATTTTCGGAAAAAGGAGCAAAGTCCTTTCTAAAATTTCAAAAGTCGAAATTTGGAAAAATGTTGCCTATTGTCAAAAAAAAACGCACTTTTGAATATAGGACATTCATAGGGATGGTGGAAATAGTGTTCCCCAATAATTTTTTTCGCAAATTTTCTACCATTTCCGGAAAAAGGAGCAAATTCCTTTTTAAAATTTCAAAAGTCGAAATTTGGAAAAATGTCGCCTATTTTCAAAAAAACACACTGTTAAGACTTTTGAATATTGGACATTCATAGAAATGGCCCGAAAGTATTCTCCAATAATTCTTTTTCTCCCATCTTCTACCATTTCGGAAAAAGGAGCAAAGTCCTTTTTAAAATTTCAAAAGTCGAAATTTGGGAAAATGTCGCCTATTGTCAAAAAAACACACTTTTGAAGATGGGACATTCATAGGGATAGCCTTCCGGCCAAATAATTTGTTTTTTCCCATCTCCTACCATTTTCAGATAAAGGAGCAAAGTCCTTTTTGACATTTCAAAAGTCTAAATTTGGAAAAATGTAGCCTATTGTCAAAAAAAACACAATTTTGAATATTAGACATTCATAGGCATGGCCGAAATAGTGTTCCCCAATAATTCTTTTTCTCCCATCTTCTACCATTTCGGCAAAAGGAGCAAAGTCCTTTTTAAAATTTCAAAAGTCGAAATTTGGGAAAATGTCGCCTATTGTCAAAAAAAACACACTTTTGAAGATGGGACATTCATAGGGATAGCCTTCCGGCCAAATAATTTGTTTTTTCCCATCTCCTACCATTTTCAGATAAAGGAGCAAAGTCCTTTTTGACATTTCAAAAGTCTAAATTTGGAAAAATGTAGCCTATTTTCAAAAAAACACACTGTTGCGACTTTTGAATATTGGACATTCATAGGGATGGCCGGAATAGTGTTCCCCAATAATTTTTTTTCGCAAATTTTCTAACATTTTTGGAAAAAGGAGCAAAGTCCTTTTTAAAATTTCAAAAGTCGAAATTTGGAAAAATGTCGTCTATTTAAAAAAAAACACACTGTTAAGACTTTTGAATATTGGACATTCATAGAAATGGCCTGAAAAAATTCTCCAATAATTCTTTTTCTCCAATCTTTTACCATTTCGGAAAAAGGAGCAAAGTCCTTTCTAAAACTTCAAAAGTTGAAATATGGAAAAATGTCGCCTATTGTCAAAAAAAACGCACTTTTGAATATAGGACATTCATAGGGATGGTGGAAATAGTGTTCCCCAATAATTTTTTTCGCAAATTTTCTACCATTTCCGGAAAAAGGAGCAAATTCCTTTTTAAAATTTCAAAAGTCGAAATTTGGAAAAATGTCGCCTATTTTCAAAAAAACACACTGTTAAGACTTTTGAATATTGGACATTCATAGAAATGGCCCGAAAGTATTCTCCAATAATTCTTTTTCTCCCATCTTCTACCATTTCGGAAAAAGGAGCAAAGTCCTTTTTAAAATTTCAAAAGTCGAAATTTGGGAAAATGTCGCCTATTGTCAAAAAAACACACTTTTGAAGATGGGACATTCATAGGGATAGCCTTCCGGCCAAATAATTTGTTTTTTCCCATCTCCTACCATTTTCAGATAAAGGAGCAAAGTCCTTTTTGACATTTCAAAAGTCTAAATTTGGAAAAATGTAGCCTATTGTCAAAAAAAACACAATTTTGAATATTAGACATTCATAGGCATGGCAGAAATAGTGTTCCCCAATATTTCTTTTTCTCCCATCTTCTACCATTTCGGCAAAAGGAACAAAGTCTATTTTAAAATTTCAAAAGTCGAAATTTGGGAAAATGTCGCCTATTGTCAAAAAAACACACTTTTGAAGATGGGACATTCATAGGGATAGCCTTCCGGCCAAATAATTTGTTTTTTCCCATCTCCTACCATTTTCAGATAAAGGAGCAAAGTCCTTTTTGACATTTCAAAAGTCTAAATTTGGAAAAATGTAGCCTATTTTCAAAAAAACACACTGTTGCGACTTTTGAATATTGGACATTCATAGGGATGGCCGGAATAGTGTTCCCCAATAATTTTTTTTCGCAAATTTTCTAACATTTTTGGAAAAAGGAGCAAAGTCCTTTTTAAAATTTCAAAAGTCGAAATTTGGAAAAATGTCGTCTATTTAAAAAAAAAACATACTGTTAAGACTTTTGAATATTGGACATTCATAGAAATGGCCTGAGGAGTGTTCTCAAAAGTCGAAATTTGGAAAAATGTCGCCTATTTTCAAAAAAAAAACACACTGTTAAGACTTTTGAATATTGGACATTCATAGAAATGGCGTGAAAGTATTCTCCAATAATTCTGTTTCTCCCATCTTCTACCATTTTTGGAAAAAGGAGCAAAGTCGTTTCTAAAATTTCAAAAGTTGAAATTTGGAAAAATGTCACCTATTTTCAAAAAAACACACTGTTAAGACTTTTGAATATTGGACATTCATAGAAATGGCCTGAAAGTATTCTCCAATAATTCTTTTTCTCCCATCACCAACCATTTTCGGAAAAAGGAGCAGTCTTTTTTAAAATTTCAAAAGTCGAAATTTGGAAAAAAGTCGCCTATTTTCAAAAAAACACACTGTTAAGACTTTTGAATATTGGACATTCATAGAAATGGCCGGAAGAGTGTTCCCCAATAAGGTTTTTTCCCCCATCTCCTGCCATTTTCGAAAAAAAGAGCAGTCTTTTTTAAAATTTCAAAAGTAAAAATTGGGAAAAATGTCGCCTATTAAAAAAAAAAACACTCTTTTGCGACTTTTGAATATTGGACATTCCTAGAAATGGCCAGAAGAGTGTTCCCCAATAATGTTTTTTCTCCCATATCCAGACATTTTCGAAAAAAGGAGCAAAATCCTTTTTAACATTTCAAAAGTCCAAATTTGGAAAAATGTAGCCTATTTTCAAAAAAACACACTTTTGCGGCTTTTGAATATTGGACATTCATAGAAATGGCCTGAAAGTATTCTCCAATAATTCTTTTTCTCCTATCTTCTGCTATTTTCGGAAAAAGGGGAAGTCTTTTTTAAAATTTCAAAAGTCGAAATTTGGAAAAATGTCGCCTATTTTCAAAAAAACACACTGTTGCGACTTTTGAATATTGGACATTCATAGAAATGGCCGGAATAGTGTTGTCCAATAATTTTTTTTCGCAAATTTTTTACCATTTTCGGAAAAAGGAGCAAAGTCCTTTTTAAAATTTCAAAAGTCGAAATTTGGAAAAATGTCGCCTATTTTCAAAAAAAAAAACACACTGTTGCGACTTTTGAATATTGGACATGCATAGAAATGGCCTGAGGAGTGTTCTCCAATAATTTTTTTCGCCCATCCCCTACAATTTTCGGAAAAAGGAGCAGTCTTTTTTAAAATTTCAAATGTAAAAATTGGGAAAAATGTCGCCTATTTAAAAAAAAACACTCTTTTGCGACTTTTGAAATTTGGAAAAATGTCGCCTATTTTCAAAACAAACACACTTTTGCGACTTTTGAATATTGGACATTCATAGAAATGGCCGGAAGAGTGTTCCCCAATAATGTTATTTCGCCCATCTCCTACCATTTTCGGAAAAAGGAGCAAAGTCCTTTCTAAAATTTCAAAAGTCGAAATTTGGAAAAATGTTGCCTATTGTCAAAAAAAAACGCACTTTTGAATATAGGACATTCATAGGGATGGTGGAAATAGTGTTCCCCAATAATTTTTTTCGCAAATTTTCTACCATTTCCGGAAAAAGGAGCAAATTCCTTTTTAAAATTTCAAAAGTCGAAATTTGGAAAAATGTCGCCTATTTTCAAAAAAACACACTGTTAAGACTTTTGAATATTGGACATTCATAGAAATGGCCCGAAAGTATTCTCCAATAATTCTTTTTCTCCCATCTTCTACCATTTCGGAAAAAGGAGCAAAGTCCTTTTTAAAATTTCAAAAGTCGAAATTTGGGAAAATGTCGCCTATTGTCAAAAAAACACACTTTTGAAGATGGGACATTCATAGGGATAGCCTTCCGGCCAAATAATTTGTTTTTTCCCATCTCCTACCATTTTCAGATAAAGGAGCAAAGTCCTTTTTGACATTTCAAAAGTCTAAATTTGGAAAAATGTAGCCTATTGTCAAAAAAAACACAATTTTGAATATTAGACATTCATAGGCATGGCCGAAATAGTGTTCCCCAATAATTCTTTTTCTCCCATCTTCTACCATTTCGGCAAAAGGAGCAAAGTCCTTTTTAAAATTTCAAAAGTCGAAATTTGGGAAAATGTCGCCTATTGTCAAAAAAAACACACTTTTGAAGATGGGACATTCATAGGGATAGCCTTCCGGCCAAATAATTTGTTTTTTCCCATCTCCTACCATTTTCAGATAAAGGAGCAAAGTCCTTTTTGACATTTCAAAAGTCTAAATTTGGAAAAATGTAGCCTATTTTCAAAAAAACACACTGTTGCGACTTTTGAATATTGGACATTCATAGGGATGGCCGGAATAGTGTTCCCCAATAATTTTTTTTCGCAAATTTTCTAACATTTTTGGAAAAAGGAGCAAAGTCCTTTTTAAAATTTCAAAAGTCGAAATTTGGAAAAATGTCGTCTATTTAAAAAAAAACACACTGTTAAGACTTTTGAATATTGGACATTCATAGAAATGGCCTGAAAAAATTCTCCAATAATTCTTTTTCTCCAATCTTTTACCATTTCGGAAAAAGGAGCAAAGTCCTTTCTAAAACTTCAAAAGTTGAAATATGGAAAAATGTCGCCTATTGTCAAAAAAAACGCACTTTTGAATATAGGACATTCATAGGGATGGTGGAAATAGTGTTCCCCAATAATTTTTTTCGCAAATTTTCTACCATTTCCGGAAAAAGGAGCAAATTCCTTTTTAAAATTTCAAAAGTCGAAATTTGGAAAAATGTCGCCTATTTTCAAAAAAACACACTGTTAAGACTTTTGAATATTGGACATTCATAGAAATGGCCCGAAAGTATTCTCCAATAATTCTTTTTCTCCCATCTTCTACCATTTCGGAAAAAGGAGCAAAGTCCTTTTTAAAATTTCAAAAGTCGAAATTTGGGAAAATGTCGCCTATTGTCAAAAAAACACACTTTTGAAGATGGGACATTCATAGGGATAGCCTTCCGGCCAAATAATTTGTTTTTTCCCATCTCCTACCATTTTCAGATAAAGGAGCAAAGTCCTTTTTGACATTTCAAAAGTCTAAATTTGGAAAAATGTAGCCTATTGTCAAAAAAAACACAATTTTGAATATTAGACATTCATAGGCATGGCAGAAATAGTGTTCCCCAATATTTCTTTTTCTCCCATCTTCTACCATTTCGGCAAAAGGAACAAAGTCTATTTTAAAATTTCAAAAGTCGAAATTTGGGAAAATGTCGCCTATTGTCAAAAAAACACACTTTTGAAGATGGGACATTCATAGGGATAGCCTTCCGGCCAAATAATTTGTTTTTTCCCATCTCCTACCATTTTCAGATAAAGGAGCAAAGTCCTTTTTGACATTTCAAAAGTCTAAATTTGGAAAAATGTAGCCTATTTTCAAAAAAACACACTGTTGCGACTTTTGAATATTGGACATTCATAGAAATGGCGTGAAAGTATTCTCCAATAATTCTGTTTCTCCCATCTTCTACCATTTTTGGAAAAAGGAGCAAAGTCCTTTTTAAAATTTCAAAAGTCGAAATTTGGAAAAATGTCGTCTATTTAAAAAAAAAACATACTGTTAAGACTTTTGAATATTGGACATTCATAGAAATGGCCTGAAAAAATTCTCCAATAATTCTTTTTCTCCAATCTTCTACCATTTCGGAAAAAGGAGCAAAGTCCTGTCTAAAACTTCAAAAGTTGAAATATGGAAAAATGTCGCCAATTTAAAAAAAACACACACTGTTGCGACTTTTGAATATTGGACATTCATAGAAATGGCCTGAGGAGTGTTCTCAAAAGTCGAAATTTGGAAAAATGTCGCCTATTTTCAAAAAAAAAACACACTGTTAAGACTTTTGAATATTGGACATTCATAGAAATGGCGTGAAAGTATTCTCCAATAATTCTGTTTCTCCCATCTTCTACCATTTTTGGAAAAAGGAGCAAAGTCGTTTCTAAAATTTCAAAAGTTGAAATTTGGAAAAATGTCACCTATTTTCAAAAAAACACACTGTTAAGACTTTTGAATATTGGACATTCATAGAAATGGCCTGAAAGTATTCTCCAATAATTCTTTTTCTCCCATCACCAACCATTTTCGGAAAAAGGAGCAGTCTTTTTTAAAATTTCAAAAGTCGAAATTTGGAAAAAAGTCGCCTATTTTCAAAAAAACACACTGTTAAGACTTTTGAATATTGGACATTCATAGAAATGGCCGGAAGAGTGTTCCCCAATAAGGTTTTTTCCCCCATCTCCTGCCATTTTCGAAAAAAGGACCAAAGTCCTTTTTAAAATTTCAAAAGTCGAAATTTGGAAAAATGTCGCCTTTTTCTCAAAAAAACACACTTTTACGACTTTTGAATAATGGACATTCATAGGGATGGCCGGAATAGTGTTCCCCAATAATTTTTTTATGCAAATTCTTTCTCCCATCTTCTACCATTTCGGAAAAAGGAGCAAAGTCCTTTCTAAAATCACAAGTTGAAATATGGAAAAATGTCTCCAATTTTCAAAAAAACACACTGTTAAGACTTTTGAATATTGGACATTCATAGAAATGGCCTGAGGAGTGTTCTCCAATAATTTTTTTCGCCCATCCCCTATAATTTTCGAAAAAAAGAGCAGTCTTTTTTAAAATTTCAAAAGTAAAAATTGGGAAAAATGTCGCCTATTAAAAAAAAAAAACACTCTTTTGCGACTTTTGAATATTGGACATTCCTAGAAATGGCCAGAAGAGTGTTCCCCAATAATGTTTTTTCTCCCATATCCAGACATTTTCGAAAAAAGGAGCAAAATCCTTTTTAACATTTCAAAAGTCCAAATTTGGAAAAATGTAGCCTATTTTCAAAAAAACACACTTTTGCGGCTTTTGAATATTGGACATTCATAGAAATGGCCTGAAAGTATTCTCCAATAATTCTTTTTCTCCTATCTTCTGCTATTTTCGGAAAAAGGGGAAGTCTTTTTTAAAATTTCAAAAGTCGAAATTTGGAAAAATGTCGCCTATTTTCAAAAAAAAAATTTTCAAAAAAACACACTGTTGCGACTTTTGAATATTGGACATTCATAGAAATGGCCGGAATAGTGTTGTCCAATAATTTTTTTTCGCAAATTTTTTACCATTTTCGGAAAAAGGAGCAAAGTCCTTTTTAAAATTTCAAAAGTCGAAATTTGGAAAAATGTCGCCTATTTTCAAAAAAAAAAACACACTGTTGCGACTTTTGAATATTGGACATGCATAGAAATGGCCTGAGGAGTGTTCTCCAATAATTTTTTTCGCCCATCCCCTACAATTTTCGGAAAAAGGAGCAGTCTTTTTTAAAATTTCAAATGTAAAAATTGGGAAAAATGTCGCCTATTTAAAAAAAAACACTCTTTTGCGACTTTTGAAATTTGGAAAAATGTCGCCTATTTTCAAAACAAACACACTTTTGCGACTTTTGAATATTGGACATTCATAGAAATGGCCGGAAGAGTGTTCCCCAATAATGGTTTTTCGCCATCTCCTACCATTTTCGAAAAAAGGAGCATAGTCCTTTTTAAAATTTCAAAAGTCGAATTTTGGAAAAATGTCGCCTATTGTCAAAAATAAACACACTTTTGAATATTGCACATTCATAGAAATGGCCTGAAAGTATTCTCCAATAATGCTTTTTCTCCTATCTTCTGCTATTTTCGGAAAAAGGTCTTTTTTAAAATTTTAAAAGTCGAAATTTGGAAAAATGTCGCCTATTTTCAAAAAAAAAACACACTGTTGCGACTTTTGAATATTGGACATTCATAGAAGTGGCCTGAGGAGTGTTCTCCAATAATGCTTTTTCTCCTATCTTCTGCTATTTTCGGAAAAAGGGGAAGTCTTTTTTAAAATTTCAAAAGTCTAAATTTGGAAAAATGTCGCCTATTTTCAAAAAAACACTGTTGCGACTTTTGAATATTGGACATTCATATAAATGGCGGGAATAGTGTTCCCCAATAATTTTTTTTCGCAAATTTTTTACCATTTTCGGAAAAAGGAGCAAAGTCCTTTTTAAAATTTCAAAAGTCGAAATTTGGAAAAATTTCGCCTATTTTCAAAAAAAAAAAAACACCCTGTTGCGACTTTTGAATATTGGACATTCATAGAAATGGCCTGAGGAGTGTTCTCCAATAATTTTTTTCGCCCATCCCCTACAATTTTCGGAAAAAGGAGCAGTCTTTTTTTAAAATTTCAAAAGTAGAAATTGGGAAAAATGTCGCCTATTTAAAAAAAAACACTCTTTTGCGACTTTTGAAATTTGGAAAAATGTCGCCTATTTTCAAAACAAACACACTTTTGCGACTTTTGAATATTGGACATTCATAGAAATGGCCGGAAGAGTGTTCCCCAATAATGGTTTTTCGCCCATCTCCTACCATTTTCGAAAAAAGGAGCATAGTCCTTTTTAAAATTTCAAAAGTCGAATTTTGGAAAAATGTCGCCTATTGTCAAAAAAACAAACTTTTGAATATTGGACATTCATAGAAATGGCCTGAAAGTATTCTCCAATAATTCTTTTTCTCCTATCTTCTGCTATTTTCGGAAAAAGGAGAAGTCTTTTTTAAAATTTCAAAAGTCGAAATTTGGAAAAATGTCGCCTATTTTCAAAAAAACACACTGTTGCGACTTTTGAATATTGGACATTCATACAAATGGCCGGAATAGTGTTCCCCAATAATTTTTTTTCGCAAATTTTCTACCATTTTCGGAAAAAGGAGTAAAATCCTTTTTAAAATTTCAAAAGTCGAAATTTGGAAAAATGTCGCCTATTTTCAAAAAAAAAACACACTGTTGCGACTTTTGAATATTGGACATTCATAGAAATGGCCTGAGAGTGTTCTCCAATAATTTTTTTCGCCCATCACCTACCATTTTCGGAAAAAGGAGCAGTCTTTTTTAAAAGTTCAAAAGTAGAAATTTGGAAAAATGTCGCCTATTTAAAAAAAAAACACACTTTTGCGACTTTTGAAATTTGGAAAAATGTCGCCTGTTTAAAAAAAAAAACACACTTTTGCGACTTTTGAATATTGGACATTCATAGAAATGGCCGGAAGAGTGTTCCCCAATATTGTTTTTTCGCCCATCTCCTTCCATTTTGAAAAAAAGGAGCATAGTCCTTTTTAAAATTTCAAAAGTCGAAATTTGGAAAAATGTCGCCTATTTTCAAAAAAACACACTGTTGCGAATTTTGAATATTGGACATTCATAGAAATGGCCGGAATAGTGTTCCCCAATAATTTTTTTTCGCAAATTTTCTACCATTTTCGGAAAAAGGAGCAAAATCCTTTTTAAAATTTCAAAAGTCGAAATTTGGAAAAATGTAGCCTATTTTCAAAAAAAACACACTGTTGCGACTTTTTCTCTCATCTCCTACCATTTTCGAAAAAAGGAGCAAAGTCCTTTTTAAAATTCAAAAGTCGAAATTTGGAAAAATATCGCATATTGTCAAAAAAACACACTTTTGCGACTTTTGAATAATGGACATTCATAGGGATGGCCGGAATAGTGTTCCCCAATAATTTTTTTATGCAAATTCTTTTCTCCCATCTTCTACCATTTCGGAAAAAGGAGCAAAGTCCTTTCTAAAATCAAAAGTTGAAATATGGAAAAATGTCTCCAATTTTCAAAAAAACACACTGTTGCGACTTTTGAATATTGGACATTCATAGAAATGGCCTGAGGAGTATTCTCCAATAATTCTTTTTCTCCCATCTTCTACTATTTTCGGAAAAAGGAGCAGTCTTTTTTAAAATTTCAAAAGTCGAAATTTGGAAAAATGTCGTCTATTTTCAAAAAAAACACACTGTTAAGAATTTTGAATATTGGACATTCATAGAAATGGCCGGAATAGTGTTCCCCAATAATTTTTTTATGCAAATTCTTTTCTCCCATCTTCTACCATTTCGGAAAAAGGGGAAGTCTTTTTTAAAATTTCAAAAGTCTAAATTTGGAAAAATGTCGCCTATTTTCAAAAAAACACACTGTTGCGACTTTTGCATATTGGACATTCATAGAAATGGCCTGAGGAGTAATCTCCAATAATTCTTTTTCTCCCATATCCAGCCATTTTCGAAAAAAGGAGCAAAATCCTTTTTAACATTTCAAAAGTCCAAATTTGGAAAAATGTAGCCTATTTTCAAAAAAACACACTTTTGCGGCTTTTGAATATTGGACATTCATAGAAATGGCCTGAAAGTATTCTCCAATAATTCTTTTTCTCCTATCTTCTGCTATTTTCGGAAAAAGGGGAAGTCTTTTTTAAAATTTCAAAAGTCGAAATTTGGAAAAATGTCGCCTATTTTCAAAACAAACACACTTTTGCGACTTTTGAATATTGGACATTCATAGAAATGGCCGGAATAGTGTTCCCCAATAATTTTTTATCGCAAATTTTTTACCATTTTCGGAAAAAGGAGCAAAGTCTTTTTTAAAATTTCAAAAGTCGAAATTTGGAAAAATGTCGCCTATTTTCAAAAAAAAAACACACTGTTAAGACTTTTGAATATTGGACATTCATAGAAATGGCCGGAAGAGTGTTCCCCAATAATATTTTTTCGCCCATCTCCTACCATTTTCGGAAAAAGGAGCAAAGTCCTTTTTAAAATTTCAAAAGTCTAAATTTGGAAAAATGTCGCCTATTTTCAAAAAAACACACTTTTGCGACTTTTGAATATTGGACATTCCTAGAAATGGCCAGAAGAGTGTTCCCCAATAATGTTTTTTCTTCCATATCCAGCCATTTTCGAAAAAAGGAGCAAAATCTATTTTAACATTTCAAAAGTCCAAATTTGGAAAAATGTAGCCTATTTTCAAAAAAACACACTTTTGCGGCTTTTGAATATTGGACATTCATAGAAATGGCCTGAAAGTATTCTCCAATAATTCTTTTTCTCCTTTCTTCTGCTATTTTCGGAAAAAGGGGAAGTCTTTTTTAAAATTTCAAAAGTCGAAATTTGGAAAAATGTCGCCTATTTTCAAAAAAACAAACTTTTAAGACTTTTGAATATTGGACATGCATAGAAATGACCGGAATAGTGTTCCCCAATAATTTTTTTTCGCAAATTTTTTACCATTTTTGGAAAAAGGAGCAAAGTCCTTTATAAAATTTCAAAAGTCGAAATTTGGAAAAATGTCGCCTATTTTCAAAAAAAAAAAACACACTGTTGCGACTTTTGAATATTGGACATTCATAGAAATGGCCTGTGGAGTGTTCTCCAATAATTTTTTTCGCCCATCCCTTACAATTTTCGGAAAAAGGAGCAGTCTTTTTTAAAATTTCAAAAGTAGAAATTGGGAAAAATGTCGCCTATTTAAAAAAAAACACTCTTTTGCGACTTTTGAAATTTGGAAAAATGTCGCCTATTTTCAAAACAAACACACTTTTGCGACTTTTGAATATTGGACATTCATAGAAATGGCCGGAAGAGTGTTCCCCAATAATGGTTTTTCGCTCATCTCCTACCATTTTCGAAAAAAGGAGCATAGTCCTTTTTAAAATTTCAAAAGTCGAATTTTGGAAAAATGTCGCCTATTGTCAAAAAAAACACACTTTTGAATATTGAACATTCATAGAAATGGCTTGAAAGTATTCTCCAATAATTCTTTTTCTCCTATCTTCTGCTATTTCCGGAAAAAGGGGAAGTCTTTTTTAAAATTTCAAAAGTCGAAATTTGGAAAAATGTGGCCTATTTTCAAAAAAACACACTGTTGCGACTTTTGAATATTGGACATTCATAGAAATGGCCGGAATAGTGTTCCCCAATAATGGTTTTTCGGCCATCTCCTACCATTTTCGAAAAAAGGAGCATAGTCCTTTTTAAAATTTTAAAAGTCGAAATTTGGAAAAATGTCGCCTATTTTCAAAAAAACACACTGTTGCGACTTTTGAATATTGGACATTCATAGAAATGGCCTGAGGAGTGTTCTCCAATAATGCTTTTTCTCCTATCTTCTGCTATTTTCGAAAAAAGGTCTTTTTTAAAATTTTAAAAGTCGAAATTTGGAAAAATGTCGCCTATTTAAAAAAAAACACTCTTTTGCGACTTTTGAAATTTGGAAAAATGTCGCCTTTTTTAAAAAAAACACACTGTTGCGACTTTTGAATATTGGACATTCATAGAAATGGCCTGAGGAGTGTTCCCCAATAATTTTTTTTCGCAAATTTTCTACCATTTTCGGAAAAAGGAGCAAAGTCCTTTCTAAAATCAAAAGTTGAAATATGGAAAAATGTCTCCAATTTTCAAAAAAACACACTGTTGCGACTTTTGAATATTGGACATTCATAGAAATGGCCTGAGGAGTGTTCTCCAATAATTTTTTTCGCCCATCACCTACCATTTTCGAAAAAAGGAGCAGTCTTTTTTAAAAGTTCAAAAGTAGAAATTTGGAAAAATGTCGCCTATTTAAAAAAAAAACACACTTTTGCGACTTCTGAAATTTGGAAAAAGGTCGCCTATTTAAAAAAAAAACACACTTTTGCGACTTTTGAATATTGGACATTCATAGAAATGGCCGGAAGAGTGTTCCCCAATAATGTTTTTTCTCCTATCTTCTGCTATTTTCGGAAAAAGGAGAAGTCTTTTTTAAAATTTCAAAAGTCGAAATTTGGAAAAATGTCGCCTATTTTCAAAAAATCACACTGTTGCGACTTTTGAATATTGGACATTCATAGAAATGGCCGGAATAGTGTTCCCCAATAATTTTTTTTCGCAAATTTTCTACCATTTTCGGAAAAAGGAGCAAAGTCCTTTTTAAAATTTCAAAAGTCGAAATTTGGAAAAATGTCGCCTATTTTCAAAAAAAAAACCCACTGTTGCGACTTTTGAATATTGGACATTCATAGAAATGGCCTGAGGAGTGTTCTCCAATAATTTTTTTCGCCCATCACCTACCATTTTCGGAAAAATGAGCAAAGTCCTTTTTAACATTTCAAAAGTCCAAATTTGGAAAAATGTAGCCTATTTTCAAAAAAACACACTGTTAAGACTTTTGAATATTGGATATTCATAGGGATGGCCGGAATAGTGGTACCTAATAATTTTTTTTCGCAAATTTTTTACAATTTTCGAAAAAAGGAGCAAAGTCCTTTTTAAAATTTCAAAAGTCGAAATTTGGAAAAATGTCGCCTATTTTCAAAAAAACACACTGTTAAGACTTTTGAATATCGGACATTCATAGGGATGGCCGGAGGAGTGTTCTCCAATAATTTTTTTTTTCCCATCTCCTACCATTTTCGGACAAAGGAGCAAAGTCCTTTTTAAAATTTCAAAAGTCGAAATTTGGAAAAATGTTGCCTATTAAAAAAAAACACACTGTTGCGACTTTTGAATATTGGACATCTATAAAAATGGCCTGAGGAGTGTTCTCCAATAATTTTTTTCGCCCATCACCTACCATTTTCGGAAAAAGGAGCAAAGTCTTTCTTAAAATTTCAAAAGTCGAAATTTGGAAAAATGTCGCCTATTTTCAAAAAAAAAACACACTGTTGCGACTTTTGAATATTGGACATTCATAGAAATGGCCTGAGGAGTGTTCTCCAATAATTTTTTTCGCCCATCACCTACCATTTTCGGAAAAATGAGCAAAGTCCTTTTTAACATTTCAAAAGTCCAAATTTGGAAAAATGTAGCCTATTTTCAAAAAAACACACTGTTAAGACTTTTGAATATTGGATATTCATAGGGATGGCAGGAATAGTGGTCCCTAATAATTTTTTTTCGCAAATTTTTTACAATTTTCGAAAAAAGGAGCAAAGTCCTTTTTAAAATTTCAAAAGTCGAAATTTGGAAAAATGTCGCCTATTTTCAAAAAAACACACTGTTAAGACTTTTGAATATCGGACATTCATAGGGATGGCCGGAGGAGTGTTCTCCAATAATTTTTTTTTTCCCATCTCCTACCATTTTCGGACAAAGGAGCAAAGTCCTTTTTAAAATTTCAAAAGTCGAAATTTGGAAAAATGTTGCCTATTAAAAAAAAACACACTGTTGCGACTTTTGAATATTGGACATTCATAGGAATGGCCGGAGGAGTGTTCTCCAATATTTTTTTTTTCCCCCATCTCCTACCATTTTCGAAAAAATTTTGAAACTTGAAATTTGGAAAAATGTCGCCTATTTTCAAAAAAACACACTTTTGCGACTTTTGAATATTGGACATTCATAGAAATGGCCGGAAGAGTGTTCCCCAATAATTTTTTTCCTTAAATTTCTTACCATTTTTGGAAAAAGGAGCAAAGTCCTTTTTAAAATTGCAAAAGTCGAAATTTGGAAAAATGTCGCCTATTTTAAAAAAACACTATCGCGACTTTTGAATATTGGACATTCATAGAAATGGCTGGAAGAGTGTTCCCCAATAGTGTTTTTTCGCCCATCTCCTACCATTTTCGAAAACAGGAGCCTTTTTAACATTTCAAAAGTCGAAATTCGGAAAAATGTCTCCTATTTTAAATAAAACACACTGTTGCGACTTTTGAATATTGGACATTCATAGAAATAGCCTGAGGAGTGTTCTACAATAATTTTTTTCGCCCATCACCTACTATTTTCGGAAAAAGAAGCAAAGTCTTTTTTAAAATTTCAAAAGTCGAAATTTGGTATCTAAAAACCATATATCAGCATGGTAAATTTTGTAGGGACCAGTAGGAGTTTCTGTTTTTTCAAATGGAAGTTTAAGGGGGTTTCTTTCTATTTTATAATTACAAATCTCACAATTATTTATAATTCTTGCAATTTCTTTTCTTATGTTTGGATAGTAATATTTCCTTTTCAATTCCAAATATGCTTTGTCTATACCCGGATGGTTAATTTCATATTTATGGTGTCTCATTATGACTTCCAACAATTTCTTTTTTTTTACATTTTCCAGTAATGAATAAGTTCTATATATTTTTAATTTGTTTATATTTTTCAATTTAATCACATGATTTTGAATCATGGCATATATTTCCTCAATATCGCAATATATTAATAAATTTTCTTCTTCTTCAATTATTTGAAATATTTTCTGCAATATTGTTTTATAATCCTTTGATCCGACTCCAAATTTAAACCATTTTTTATTGAATTGTATTTTCTCTTCAAACGAATCTTTTTCTTGCTTTTCGATTAACATTTGCCTTCTTGCAAACTGTAATGGACTTTCTGTTATCTGAATGTGATGTAATCCATCATCTTCAACGCTGTGTACAGTTGTTACTGTAGAATCTTGTTTCTTTCTTACTTTCTTTTTTGCATTTCTAAGTTGAACATTTTCCCCGTCTACAACTCTAAAATTTAATTCTTCCTTCCTATGTTTCCGTAAAAAATGTCTCTTTAGACATACCTTGTTTTTTTTTGCATTTATTGCATTCAAACAAATTTAATTCTGCACTTTTGTATATTCTTGATAATGCATCTGCGACTTTATTATCTTTACCTTGTACGTGGTTTATATCAAACTCATATTCGTAGAGCCTAATTTTCCATCGTATCATCTTTGAATTTGGTTCCTTTAAACTGGATAACCAAATTATAGGTTTATGATCTGTATGAAGCTTAAATTTTCGTCCGTACAAATAATGTCTGAATTGGCCACAAGCCCAAATGATAGCAAGCAGCTCTTTTTCTATTACAATATAATTGATTTCATGTTTATTAAGTGTCCTCGAAGCGAAAGCTATTGGGCCATTATCCTGAGACAGCACAGCCCCCAATGGGAAGCTGCTGGCGTATGTAGTAAGTGTAAATGTTTTTTTTCGAAATCGGGATACTTTAATACCATATCCGAAGTCAGTATTTTTCTTAACTTCTCAAAGGCCTCTCTATAGTCGGTGGCATTTTCGTTGATCTGCCCATTTTTTTTTTGAGTCTCAAAGTGCAAGGTTTAGCTTTTTAGCATAATCTGGGATGAATTTTCATTAATATCCACTTAATCCTAAAAATGCTTGAAGTTGTTTCATAGTCTTTGGAATAGGAAAATTTTTTATACACTCTATTTTACTAGGGTCTGCCTTTATTCCGTCCGCTGTTACAATGTGTCCAAGAAAATTAGTCTCTGATCTCAAAACCTCACTTTTATTTAGTGACACTTTTAAATTGGCTTCCCTCAATGTCTGTAATATTTTTTTTTAAATTACACATATGTTCCTGAAGGGAAGTACCAAAGATCTTTATGGATGACAATATAGATGCTACATATTTTATTAATGTAGCTTTTAAGCACATTATTCATCATTCTCTGAAACGTTGCTTTGGCATTGTTTAACCCAAATGGCATACGTTTGAATTCATAGTGCCCATCACTAGTAGAAAACGCAGTATTTTCCTGATAATTTTCTTCAACTTCTATTTGGTAAAATCCTTTTGTCAAGTTCCCCTATAACTATTCTCCATTCTTTATTTCCCAATTTGTCCATTTTCTTGGGAACCACCCATATTGGGGAATTATATGGTGAGTCACTTGGAGTAATTATACCCTGCTCTAACATTTCAGTTATTTGTTTTTTAACTTCTTCCCTATGAATTTATGGATACATGATGACTTTGTGTAAATTGGTCTATCATTGTTAGTAGGAATTCTGTGCCTAACTTCATTTGTAAAGGTCAAATCATCGCCTTATTTATAAAATATTTCTGAAAACTCTTTTAGCAGATTTTTAACCTCAATTCTTTCTTCTTTATTTAAATGCTCTAATCGCAATTGGTCATCCATTCCCAATTCATCCATATGATGTAATTCGGGTATATTTTTTATTAATTCTAAGTCATAATCTTGATCATCTTCCTTTTGTCCCTCAAGATACAGAGGAAGTTTTTGTTGATTTATTATAATGATATGCTCTTCATAATCTATTATGACATTATTTTCTTTTAATAATTTAGATCCAAATATTCCATGAAACACTGGATGAAAATTGCATATTTTAAACAACCCATCTTTTTAAAGATCTATCTGCAAACTTTTCTTGGAGACCTTAGCTTCTGCTTTTATCACCAGAAATCCTGCTGCTGTTTTTATTTTTACTGGTTGTGCTAATTTAATTATTATATTTTTTGGACAATGATTTTTCCTAATAATATTCTCAGTAGAGCCTGTATCTATTAAAATTCTTGTATCATTTTTTCCTCGTTTGAATAAAACATAGGGCAATCCTAGCTCGGTGGATCTCCCTTCATGGAGGCTGCTTGTTGAAAAGTTTGAAGTTTTTGCCTGTCCGCTTATATCCATCGGTTCTGGTCTTGCATGTTCGTTTTCTCTGAAAAAATTGTTTCCTCTGGGGTAAAAACCATTCGGTCGAATGAAATTATTTCTTTGACAATTTTGATTAATTCTTGGGGTTTGGGGATTGGAGGGGATTTGGAAACCTTTTCCATATTATATATTGGCACTTTATTAAATATTTCCTTGACACTTATTTTTTCAATTAAACTTGCCTGTCCCAGCTCGTGAAGAGCCACTTCAAGTGAAGCTGGTTTCAGAGCACAAAGCACTGATCTTAAGTTTATGGGTAGCTTATTTATAAAAACTTCTAATGCCACTTTGTTGTTATGATCGATTTCGGACGAGTTTCCGTCTAATCTATGTCTCTGATTAAGCAGGGACAACTTTGCTTGTATAAAATTATAAAATTATAAAATTGTAATACGTCACCTCTATAGTGGGCGCCTCTTAGTTCCTCATATACATTTTCAGCTGAGGATAAACCTCCAAAATTCAATTCTAGTAAGTTTTTTATCTCCACCCATCTGGAGAAGTGTGTATGAATTTCTAAGACTATTTTGGCTTTATCTTTTATTTTGCCCTTTATAATTGCTAAGAACATCGGTTGTGTTTAAGAACATCCGTTGTTTATCTATCCTACTGACTGCTCCAGTTTTATTCCAATGGAAAGAAAACTTTCATTGGTGTTGATAGTTGAAGTTTTATTGAATAAAAGCTTAAGAATATAAATGAACAATCTGTATTTATACTAATTTGGGCGATCGTTGGTTGCAGCTACTGCGATTAGCGATCATGCCACTTTTAATAAACAAAAGTATTCATATTTGAGTTCTTTGTTTTTGAAGATGTCAATTATGTTTATGTTGCAGAAATAGTTTAAACTTATAAACAAAAATATTCATATTTGAGTTCTTTGTTTTTGAAGAAGTCAATTATGGTTACGTTGTAGAAATAGTTTAAACTTGTCAGCAAAAATATTTATATTTAATATTTGTAAACAACTTATTCATAAACAATCCAAAAAGAATCTTTATTATTACGAGATACTAATTCATAATGACGTCGTTGGGTAAAACTTATATGTATATAAAACAAAAACTGTTCGAAATTGGTCACACTTAAACGAAGTATACAGTGTTTTCTTTACCATAGAAAGAGCTGGGCAAAATAAAATGATTAATTGTTGCCATGCCTGAATCGCATGATGTATGTGACTTATTTATATCATTCGATTTTTAAAAATATTAATAAATAATTAGTTAATTAATTAATAAAAAGTGCTATATACATACTGTATACATACATATTCCCAAATTATATAATTTACATAAAGCTCTAGAAATCGATAGAAAGTACGAAAGCTTGCAAGTTTTTAAAATTAGGCTTAAAAACTGATTCAATCACGATTGATAGCATGGATAATTTTTAAGTTTATATTTTTCATAATTATACAAAAAAGTTTACAAAGCTCATAACTCAAAAATCATATTTTTAACAACAAAGCCATAAGACTTTAGCTTAAGTAATTCTAAATTACAAAAAAAAGTCATTATAAAATATATGTATATATGTATATAAGAATATACTACTACAAGTATGTCTGTATTTATCAACGAACTCAGAATAAAAGCAAGAAACTGTGGTAATCCCAATTAAAATACAAAATTATGTGGAGCATATGTATAATAATTTTCTTATCGTTATGGTGACGATATATATATGTACATACATATGTACTTATGTATACAGTCTAAATAAAATAATATGTACGAGTATTATAACGCTGACATGTGTATGCACATGTGAAAATTTTGTGAGGCAATTCTTCATATCGCGATAGGAGTCCACTAATTTCACGATCAATGTTGTGTAAATTGTGAGCTCATCTCTTTTCGTACGTCTTTAAAATGTATGCATAGTTTTAACATGTGCACTCAAAATAAATAAATTTTTTAAACAAGAACATTAATATAAATTGAAACCGAAGCATAATTATGCGAAATCAAACTTTCAAAAATACACATATTAAGTAATTAAAGATTCTTATGCTGTCTAGTTTTCAAAATGAGTAGGCTTTTATTTTAATTCAGAATTTAAGTCATTATATTATAAAAAGCAGGTAAATACGCTTTTAGGTTTCTTAAAACATTTCCATGCCCTGTTTTATTCACAAAATTGCAATAGTACTTAACATAATAATAAAAATTGCTTATTACGAGGAACTATTTAAGAATTTTTTTTAACATTTTAAATAAATAAAGTACATTTTTGTTATGGTGCTGCACGTCATAAAAAGTACCATTTTTATAATAAGAGAAGTGCCACCACTCCTAACTGTATTTGACGAATGTGTTTAGTTTGATTTTATTCTGACTACAGCAAAAACGGTGGACGGATCCAACATTTTCAACAATGAGTATAGAAGGTAATATACATACATAAGTTTTTCTAAATTATGAAATTTTAATTTTATATAAATTAAGTATACCTACTTACGACATTTGAACGTTTTTTTTTTTAATTTTTGAGTGTTCATTAACTCTTATATAAACAAATATCCACATATGACTATTGAAAAGGAAAGGAAGGAAGGAAATTACGTGCATATTATATTGTTTTCTGAAAACAGATATGCGTAAATATTTGAGGAGTTAATATTAAACATACCAAATTACATTAAATTTAAGTAATTAGCATTCAAATTTTCATTACCTCTTCATATATCCCACCTATCCTCATTCAAATTTATTAAAGTATCAACATGTTTTAGCAACGGAATCAGTGGCCTTGAAAACCAACATTGAAGATTTCATGTTCGTCTTTGGAGATATTTCGCTACTAAAACAAAGAGGATTGTATCCAAATCGTTTAAATAAAATTAGTTATGACACACTCAGTGGCATTGCATATTTATGTTTACACCAGATTAACGGTGCCTAAACTGCTAAATCTGGTATTTGTTAATGAACCAAATGAATGTTCAATAATCCGAGGAGATCAAATTACACTCCAAGCAAATCGTTACCAACAACGTTAACAATTGAAATCAACTGTAAAATTCAAAGCTATCATTCCGATGAAAACATTGCTAAAAGTATATTTATTAACTCTTTAGTTTAACTAACAAATAAGTGCAATTTTATATATGTATGTATATAAAAATCATACGTCGTTCGTTTGTAACCCATTGTCTAATTTTTTTTGTCAAGTGTTTGTCTTAGCCCAACTTAGGTTTATATGGAAAGCAAGTTAAACGTCGCCTACTTTTCCACCCCTGTTTTAAAATATTCCATAAATCGGAGTCACTTACGAACGGCTTCATCGATTTCAAATTTGTTTTTGTTTCAAATATTCGTTATAACCTATCTTAGGTTTCCACTTGAACACGCCTATTTTGACGCCCAATATTTACAAATTATCTAAATTCGAAAAGCGGCTGCATAGATTAGTCTGCTTATTCAAGTATTCGCAGAAATCCAACTTAAGTGTATGCAGACAAAAGTTGAACTCGCCCAAAAAACAAAAAATGTGCAGCACTGAAATGAAGAAAGTAATGAAATCATTATAATTGTTAATCAAAATGCTAATAAAACGCATTTACATATAATGAATCATAGTACCTACAAATCTAATTAAATCATACCCTGAAACTATGTATTAATGTACATAGATACAAATGATCATCCAAAAATACGCTTATTTTTCTCTTTAAAACAATAGAAGTGTGTAAGTTTCAATACATTTACGTATATGTAAATTAAATTTGATGGCGAACCAACGTTTGCCAGGTAAGCTAATCTAAAAATATTTCATGCAAATACCTTCTGTATACTTATTGACTTGCAGCAAAGGTTTTTCTTGTTTTGTGTTTTGAATTGATCGCTATTTTTTTTAAATTTATTTATTTATGTAAAGCTTATTTGTATACAAAATATACCAAAACCCAAAAATGTACGAAAATTTACACATTGGCAATAATGTCGATTCAAAAATGAAGAGACGGAAGCTTTTCAATGTTTTTGGAAAACCAATTTTAACCCGCTATCGTAAAAATCGGCGTTGTCATGGAATCCAAGTGGGTGTTGGTAATTGTCGCTTTTGAAAACTGATATTGGATTCATTTGGCGCCATAAAAACAAGTGGATTTTTTATCTTCGAATGCAAATAAATCCGATATTCGAATCAGCTGTTTTCTGTTTTTACTCTTTTGTTTACAATTTTAATTGTATTTTTTTTTAAATTTTTAAATATTGCTAAAAGTTTGCTTTTTGCTAAATTAAAACCAAGAAAAGAAAAAAGTGACTACATTTAATAAATAAATAAAATGGCATCTGGTGTTGCAGCATTTTTGTTATTGGAAGAAGGACACTCTGAGAGGGTGGCAGCACCCACACACAAATTTTAATTATTAAACTTTAAAAGTATATGTATATTTTATGATAACTTTTTTATTTACTTAAATTTTTGCAAATTATCAAACTATTGGATTCTATGACACCTAAAACCGATAAAAATTCAAGTTCGAACACAAAACCGATAACTTGGATTTCATGACACCAACGTGATTTTTTTTGTCGGTTTTAAATACATTTCCAATAAGTTTGGATTCTATAACAACCCCGAATATGAATTTACAATTACTCTTATTATATTTAGCGTCATCAATACGAACCGATGTCGATTGTTGTAAATCGGTATGCCCATTATCAATATCATCGATTTATCGATAACCGTTGATGTATTTTTGGTATGCCGTACGCAACGATAACGCCGGCATCAATTTTAATTGCATTTGATTTTGTCGTCAGTCTTATTGGTGTCGGAGCAGTTTTATTCCTTTTGAATTTTTTTAAATTATTATCTTCAATTAAAAAAATGGAGAAAGAAAAACAAATAACAAACATTTGCCAATTCAATAAGTTTTCAAAAAGGCAGTCTTCTTTGTGATTTTAAAGAGCAGTGGGAAAGAAATTCAACGATACTAAATAACCTTGGTCCACCGAAAAGAGCAGGTGACGGTTGGCAAAAGGTAATATGAATAGTTCTGAAAGGATTGTTGCATGACAAAATTTTTCTTAAAGGTTTGGCGGAATCTAAAATGTAAATTGAAAAAAATTAGTCACAAACAAGGCAGAGTGTACGTCTACTGGAAGCGGAATTTATAAGCAAATAATACTTAGCCCCCTGGAAGAAGCTGTGGCAAACCTGCTTCAATTTCAGAAGCAACTAAAACCTGGAGGAGCTGTTCAGGGAGTCCAATTTTTTGAATGTGTGAATTATAAAAAAATAGAAGCTCTTGAAAGCAATGATTCATGAAAATACCAAAAATTAAAGTCAAATACTAGACCTTCAACCTCTACTCAGACCCCTTTAAAAGGAAAAGAGATGTATACGTATAGCAGGGTCATCTAAATACCATTTTTAATTGCACAGCACAGTGATGAACAGGCGCACATAACATAGGATATTAATAATTCAATGCCGTCAATGAAACGAAGCCTGAACGACTTATGCAAGAAAAATATCAATTCATGTTAGAAGAAATTGAAATACAAAAAGAGCAGCATGATGCCGAAATGAAAATTAAGAGAATTAAATTATTAATCAAGCAAAAAGAGTTTCATGTGCTGGACAAAAGCTAAAAAATGTACATGCTCTTTTAACCATTTTACATATATACAATAATCTACACGATGTGCCTTTATATTAAAAGCTTTAATGAATTTTGTTTGTTTTGTTTTTTATGATTTTTAGTATATAATTTAACTTTTTATGTTTGAAAGAAAATGAATTAAAAGACTGAATTGAAATTAAAGAAAGCTTGGTTTTGTTTCATTTCTTATATGAACTGCCTTAGAACCTTGTATAATTTCGACCTCGTTTTTAATAAAAACTGAAAGCAAAACCAACCAACTGTATAAATTATTAGATTTGTGTTAAAACCAATCGACATCCTTACAATGGTGTTATGGAATACAAGTTTTATATCGAATTGATGACGACGTCGATAAAAATTTATGTTGATATTAAATTGGTGACGATGACGATGCTAAATGGAATAAGGGTGAATATGTTTTACAAGAACAGGCTGTTGGTTAACGCAGTGTGTCATCACCTACTATTTTATCGAAGGATGTACGTTCTGGTTATTGTTACCGTCACACTTAAGTCGCTACTACTACTTTATTGCAAATAACCATTATTTTAAATAAAAATATGTAATAACTTAATGTACATTACAACAACAAATACTCCAAAATATCAGCAAAGTTAGGAATATAAATAAAACTTTATATAACACCAGTGTTGAAAATCTCGCCCAATTCGGACATATGGACTCAACGTTCTCCATGCATCCATCGAGCTTTCCACACGACGTAGTAACCTCAGAAAGTGGTGAAAATAAGTCCATCAAAAGAGCTTCTAGTTTTTATCGGTACACCTGAAGAATGGCGCCATATATGATATAATATAATAATTAACAGATTTCTTCAATTAGATATACGAAGTTGGAGTCTCGGTAAGCAGCATAAATCTTGAAGACGACACTTCGAGGTCAACAGAACATCTTTCGCGTAGAACTAGAATCTTCTATGTAAATGCACACGGAGAAGAGAACAAAACAAAAACTTCCGTAATATGAAAAGTGCAAACAATTTGTGACTCTGAACAAAAACGATAGGTGGAACTTACTGAGAAAATATAATTTATGTAAGCTCTGTTTCCGACGTCATTATGGAATTTGTAACAACGATGCGTTTGCAAAGAGAAAGGTTGCTAAATAAACCACAATACCCTGTTACGTAAACAATCGACCGAAGATAGAGAAAATGACAAATGAACATACAAACGAAAATAAAACACATAATTTACTTGCAGCCTACAGTGGGAATGAATGAAGTGAATTTTTTTTTAAATTTTATCCATCACAATATACGGAAATAATGAACAATTTAAAACCCCTTTGCATTTTAATAAATGAACAGCGAATTAACGAATTAGATTTAACTGGTGAATCACGACCATTGAAGCGAAAGACTCAAAACGAGTATCAATGGAAATTTCTGGGCTTAATAAAACAAAAATTAGCCTTTAGAAATCATCGCTTCCGAGCCAAAGTTTTAATTATAAGAAGTTGAGTGCAAAATGTCCACATACTTCTCGGTTTAAACAATTTAAGACTATGTGCTCCAACTCCTATTAAAGAAGATAATAGTCAAGAACCTGTCGCTATACGTACTCGCTTGGACTGGCTCATATGTAGTTTGTCAAGTTTTGGACTCAGTGCCATAACCCAATATATGTAATTTTTATGCCTGTGAGTGCGAACGTGAAAATAACCAAACTCTTACTCACTTAATTAAGTAGTTTCATGCAACTAACTTAACTGGAATAAGTAATTACGGTCCAACTCTCGGTAGAGATGATCAAAGAGTAATACGTCTACTAGAGAAATACACGAACGAACGAAGTCATTATGAAACAATTTTATTGTTGCTATGATATGGCTAAAAAAATATTGATTTGTTTCGGAAAGATTCTGATTTTTTATTATAATAGAGACTTTTTTGAACATTTCGAAAAAACTATTCATGAGTACATACAGAAAAACTACACAGCCAAAGTGGATGAAAGTCAAAATAGTAACTACAACGTGTGGTATTTGCCAATGTGTACCGTTATTAACAAAAATAAACCCAATAAAATAGAATAGTGTGAGGTGCATTTGCTAAGGCAAACGATGTTTTCATGCTGTTCAAAGAGCCAGATTTTCTGTCGTCCCTTGCTGGCGTTTCCCCCAAAGTAGAATTGCAATTTGTGGCGATATAGAAGTTTTCCATCAGATCTATATTCGAGGAGAAGACTGCCATGCGCAACTATTTTTAGGGAACAACTGTGATGACGTTATGATATTTGGGTCCTCCTGCGCGCCCTCCATATCGCAGTATCTGAAAAACCTTAATGCATTGAAATTAGAAAATAAATATTCTTTAGCCGCATCTGCCATAAAAGACAACCACTACGTCGATGTCTTCCTCTTTTCAACAGACACTTCCGTAGAGACCGCTAAGTGCGTGACTAATGAGTATAAGCGTATTGAGAATTACAAATATTTATTTTATCTTTTTTTCTGGAGTTTACTCTTTATTAATCTTAAAACTCTATATTATTCTAATATTAAGTTGAAAAAAGAATTATTTTAATTAATGTCGAAATGCTGACTACTGGGTTGCGAAATATTATTGTCAACCAAAGAATAGTCAGTTTGTTGAACTAAAAAATGGGGCATTAAGTTTCGCAACTGGAAGGTTTGATGAACTTTTAGAATTAAATGTTATTGTTGTTAAAAATGAATAGGTAAAGCAACTGTTGAATTATTAGAATGAGGGGTTGACTTGACTCCTCCCCCATTTGACTGAAAACTCTCCTGAGTTTTAATGATTACTTCTGTTTTTTGATTTTTAAAATTTTTATACATGTAAAATATGATTACTGCACTCAGAGCTAATATACTGAATGTCATTGCTAAGTCATTAATTGAGTTTTTTATGAAATCTGATTTCTTCGATATTCTGAATATTCTTAATTTGGTTGGATACTATTTCATCAAACGTCAACTGAGACGAAATATTATTTAAATTAAAGTTATTGTTAATCAAAAAATGTTGTTCAAATTTATCATCAAAATTATAATAACTAATTATAATTTACGATCATTAAATATTATTAGTTGGTTTCCTGTTAAATGGAACTGTCTATTATTACAACTACTATTAACTGTGGAGTTTATGTGGTTTTTTTTAAGTATTAAGCCTGGTTTTATATCTATTTGTTTGTTCTTTTTTTCTTAAACAATTGTTCGTAATTCTTATAATTTCATTATTAAAACCATACATTGTATTATTTATCTTTAAAATTCCTCTGTTTTCAAAAATTAGTTCTTCTTGATTTTCATTAGGTATAGGTACAAAAAATGATCGTGGTACTTTTCTTATATATTTATGTATTTGAATTGCAAAAATTATTTTATTTTCTTTGTATTGGGCTAAACTTACTTTAGTGTTCTTTGTTTAATAAAAATCAATATTATAACGAATTATTTCTTCAATTGTTAATACATTATTATTCATAGTGTTTGTTTTTGCAGCAACAAGATTATTTTGTATGTGTTCGACATTATCTAGCAACATTTTAATTTTTAACAATATATCCAGATGTAGGAGCTTGTTTTCTAAGTCTTCGTCGTTTTTAGATATCTGATTTAATTTTGATGTAATCCGATCAGCACTATTGCTTTCTATTGCTTTTTTATATTCGAAATCGTGCTGTTAAATACGTGATTTATTTCAATAGTTCTGTTAATGTGTATAGCCATTTCATTCCTGTTCCTACGAAGTTTATTAGTCCTCTCAGATGTCTTGTAGGCATAATTGTTTGAAGTTTTAATTTTGCTTTATTTAGTACTATACTTAGAAAGTGTTTGTCATTAATGTTTGGTATTACTCTTATGTTTTCTTCAAGTCCTTCTATGGCATACTGTATTTATTTTGGGTCAACGATGTGTAAAATGGTATTGTAGCTGTATGTTATGTCCACTTCTTCTAATTCCATTTCAACGAAACCATTGGTGCTATTGACATTTTCGACAATTAGGATGGTATTGCTCACATTAAAAAGTGTGACTATAATTGCTATTAACAGCGTTATATGTACCTGAAAATTTAGTAGTTCTTTTTATATTTGTTGGGTGGATATTTTCTAGTTTCATTTTTCTGTATCTAGGTTCCTGCTTATGCCTAACAGCTTTATAATTCCTTACGTACCCTTTCTGATTTGAATTTTGATATTCGTCACTGTTGTGGCTTAACTTAGTGATTAGTTTTTCTTTTGTGATTTGTAGTAAATCATAAATTTTAGTGTTTTTGCCTTGGTTACCGAATGGAAAGATTTGTTGTACTATTCAGTACATTTATATACTTTTTCCTGAACTGATAAACCTGAATTTTCAATTTCTAGCGCTTGAAATCTTTCTCCTAATGTGTTGTGAAATCTTTCGATATCTGCATTTCCCGTATGGGAATTTGGTTTTGTGAAATGGATTTGTTGAGTTGAATTCATTGTCGGCAACTATGCGTTTAGGTTTTAAGGTGAGAGAGAAATATAATCGAAGTTTTTCTATAAGTGTTATACTGTTTTTGCCTTCTAAGTAAAAAGCTGTGGCTTGTTTAGAAAATTTGTCTATGACAGTTAAAAAACTGTGATTTGAATTACGTGTGTAAGTATCTATGTGTATTATTTGGTTCGTGTCTGGTATTTCTGTCATGAAGTATTTTGGCTTATATGGGTTTCTGTCGTATTTACTTTTACAACAAACATCGCAATTATCTATATACTTTTGGATAAGTGTTTTAAGATTTTTGAAGCATATTCGTATGATGTATTTCATACCTTGATAGTTTTCGTTTATTCCAGCATGACCGGTTTCTTGTTTGTGGTATTTTTGAATATATCTGAGGGCTTCTTCTTTCTTTTTCATGTCTTTAGCATGATACGAACATCTATAGAATTTTACACTTGTGCTAAATAACTCTATTAGTTTTTGTTTTACTATATTGTAATCGGAATCTTAAATGTCTGAATATATTCTTACTTTTTCCTGCTTTTATGAATCTCCTAAAAATGTCCAACATGAATCTGCTTCTAACACCGTCTAGACTTACAAAAATTTTTCGTTTATTATCAATTATTTTAATTTCTTCTGTCTTACTTTCTGTCAAAATTATTTGGGTACAGAATCGGTTAACGGCAGATTCTAGTATGGGAAAGTGATCATTTCTTTCTTCTTCTTGGGAATGCATAGTAGTGGCTGTACTTATGTTATCTGGGACAATGTCTTGTGGTCTTTCATCTATTGCGCAAATTTTTTCCGTTTCCTGCGTTGATTCTACTTAGAAAATCCGCCAGAGTATTCTCCTTTCCTTTGATATTCCCGATGTTGATATCTTATTCGCTAAGTTTAAGTAGCCAACGTTGAAGTCTTGGGTTTATATATTTACCTTTATGTTTCGTTTGTAACCATTTCAATGGTTGGTGGTCTGTCATGAGGTCAAAGTTTCTTACATGCACATAGGGTCTAAAGTAATTCACGCCCCAAACAATCGCCAATAGCTCTTTTTCTGTTGTGGAGTATTTTCTTTCGTGTTCATTTAGAATTCTGCTTGCGCTCCTGATAGGGTGGTTGTCTTGCATTAGTACTTCCCCGATCGCACATCAAATTTTCTTTTAAAATCTGGGTATTTAAGAATTGGTGTTTCGATTAGTAATCCTTTGAGATTGTAAAATGCATCCGTATATTGAGGATCATTTTTATTTATTTTAGTGTCCTTTTTTAAATATTTCGTTAAATCATGTGCAATTTTAGCATAGTCTTTAATGAATTTCCTGTAGTATCCCGTTACACCTAGGAATTATTTTATCTGTGTCTGCGTTTCGGGAAGTTTCAGGCTTTGAATAGTTTCGATTTTGTCTGGGCTAGGTTTAATTCCTTCAGTAGTAAGAATGTGTCCTAATTATTGGGTGGATTTCGCAAGAAATCTGCACTAGTCCACCTGAATTTTAAAATTATGTTTTCTAAGGGCATTAATTTTTTTTTTGTATATTATTCTTATGTTCTTGTACTGTACTGCTTAAAATCAAAATATCATCGAGATATACTACACATGTTTTATTTATCACTGACTGAATTAATTAATCTTTGGAAGGTAGCAAGTGAATTCTTTAGTCCAAAAGGCATACAAACGAATTCGTAGTGTCCTAATGGGGTACAAAATGCTGTTTTCTTTCTGTCTTCCTCTTTAATGAAGATCTGGTGAAAGCGAATGAAATGAATTTCTCCAGGATATTGTCAATGTTTGGAATTGGGAATTCGTTGCTAATAGTTATTTCATATAGGGCTCTATAATCTATCACGATTCTCCATTTTTTCTTACCTGAATTGTCCGACTTCCTGGGTAGCAAAAGAGGAGAATTATATGGAGAGACACTTTCTCTTATTATTTCTTGTTCTAACATTTGCCGCATTTGTCTATTGATTTCTTCCTCATGAATTTGAATATACAGGTTTGTTGCTCGTTGTTGTGACCTCATGTTGTACTTCATGAGTATGAGTGAGTAAATTACCTTCTTGAAAAAATAGGTCTGAATTTTTTAAAATTAGATCTGTGAAAAAGGCCTCTTCCTCTTTGTTCATGTCCTCATGTTTTAATTTGTCTAAAATGTTGTCTGATTGTGCTTCTAAAGTTTGTATATCTTCTGCATTGTATGGACAGGAGTTTATAAATTTGATTTTATTCCCGTTTATTTGTAAAAAATCTTCTTCGAGATTTATAATTCCTAAAAAGGCTTCTAATATATTTTGTGCTACTAAAGCATCGAAATTTTTACTATTGAAGTTGGTTAATTTCCAACACATAAGAATTCTTCGGGAAGATGTAATAATTTCTTCGTCAATGCCGAAGTTTCCATTTATTGTATGAAAAAATATTGGTTTATTTAATCTTGTCCTTTTAAATTGGTGTAATAAATTTTTGTTAAGCAAGGAAGTTGTTGATCCTGTATCAAGTAAACATATAAGGGTTGTATTTTCTATTTTTAGTTCGACTATCGGTAGACAAATTTTTAAGCCTGACAATAAAAATTTGTATTATTGCTACTGATGTGGTCTACTTCCATTGGAGTGGGGTTATTAAGAGTTCGATATAAATATTGGCTACGCCTAGATTGTTGAGAGTTATTTGCGTTAAAAAATTTTTGTCGAGATTGAGTGGAATTACTATTTTGACGAACTTCAGGAGAATTATTATTATAAGAATTTTGAAATGGTGGTCTTTGTTGATAAGTCCTGTTCTGTCCATTTTCGTTATTGTTTCTCTGTTGGTACTGTTGACGTGTATAAGTATGTTGCTGAAATCTATTGTCATATTGTCTCAGTGTTCCTGTCTCGTCTAAAACGTAAGAAGCTTTCCTAAGTGTGGACATATTTCTACTATAAATAATGCTAGATAAATTTGGGTGTATACCATTCAAAAATGTTTTAAGTATAATTGATTCATTATTGTTAGGTCATCGTATAACATTATTATCAATGTAACAATTTATTTATATTTATTTTCAAATTAATTTCAATCAAATATTGTATTTAATTTTATTTACACTTTTGCTTTTGTTTATTCGCTTTTTGCTTCTATAATTTCACATAATTTTGTTCATGCAGGCACACCGTATCTTTATTTCGTTTATGAACAGTTAATCCTTTTGCAATGATTTGTTTTTCATATAATTTCTTAATACTTGTATTTGTTGTTCTTAATAATAATGCAATTTTATTTTACTTTGTTGTTACATTAATATTGCTGAATTGCATTGGTTCATTGGAAGTGAGAAACAAATATTACAACAACACCAATGATCCTTATATATAAGAATAATTGTGTTAGGTTTAAGAAAAAGAATTTTAAATAAAAAAAACATTGTTAAAGTTGAATTGATAAAGTGATCACCCCTTTTAATTTTGCTCGCGTACCACGAACGTAAATTCGTATTGCCCATAAGTATCACTTGCCATCGAACATTTCAGTGGCCTATAGACAACAATTCAAGGAATACCGAATTGCTCTATAGTGCTGCCGGTGAGAAACGGTGTTGATTGGGATCAGCCTATTCTATCAAAAATGCAAGACAAGTGGAATTTTTTCCAGATTTAAAAAACGTGAACATATCTCGGTGCTATCTGAAAATTTATAGAATAAACCAGCTCGTTGCTGTTCCAGTAAGCCAGATTTTGGGACAACCCGCTGGTTTAATTGCCCAGATTTTTTAAAACTGCTAGAGAGTGAATTAGAAACAAAGTTGAAAAGTGTCATCTCTCAGTTCAAATTAAAGAACATCTGATAAACATTGAACGTGCAAAAACCGTCTCAGCATAGTTCCCTCAAATGGCAAAGCTGCTCCCACGCACCCTTGTAAACACATCTTGCACCCTTCACTCTTACGCAATAAAAGATGTGAGCAAGAGCGGTTTATGCAACATTATTGTACGATGAGGAGGTGTATTAACAATTGAAGAAATAATTCGTTATAATATTGATCTTTATAAAACAAAGAACACTAAAGTAAGTTTAGCCCAATACAAAGAAGATAAAATAATTTTTGCAATTCAAATACATAAATATATAAGAAAAGTACCACGATCATTTTTTGTACCTATACCTAATGAAAATCAAGAAGAACTAATTTTTGAAAACAGAGAAATTTTAAAGATAAATAATACAATATATGGTTTTAATAATGAAATTATAAGAAGTAATTTTAAAAAATCTAAACTATGCATTTTTACGAACAATTGGTTAAGAAAAAAAGAACAAACAAATAGAAACTATAGAAATAAACCCAGGCTTAATACTTAAAAAAACCACATAAACTCCACAGTTAATAGTAGTTGTAATAATAGACAGTTCCATTTAACAGGAAACCAACTAATAATATTTAATGATCGTAAATTATAATTAGTTATTATAATTTTGATGATAAATTTGAACAACATTTTTTGATTAACAATAACTTTAATTTAAATAATATTTCGTCTCAGTTGACGTTTGATGAAATAGTATCCAACCAAATTAAGAATATTCAATATTCAGAAAATCGAAGAAATCAGATTTCATAAAAAAACTTAATTACACTTGTAATGGCTTAGCAATGACATTCAGTATATTAGCTCTGAGTGCAGTAATCATATTTTACATGTATAAAAATTTTAAAAATCAAAAAACAGAAGTAATCATTAAAACTCAGGAGAGTTTTCAGTCAAATGGGGGAGGAGTCAAGTCAACCCCTCATTCTAATAATTCAACAGTTTCTTTACCTATTCATTTTTAACAACAATAACATTTAATTCTAGAAGTTCATCAAACCTTCCAGTTGCGAAACTTAATGCCCCATTTTTTAGTTCAACAAACTGACTATTCTTTGGTTGACAATAATATTTCGCAACCCAGTAGTCAGCATTTCGACATTAATTAAAATAATTCTTTTTTCAACTTAATATTAGAATAATATAGAGTTTTAAGATTAATAAAGAGTAAACTCCAGAAAAAAAGATAAAATAAATATTCGTAATTCTCAATACGCTTATACTCATTAGTCACGCACTTAGCGGTCTCTACGGAAGTGTCTGTTGAAAAGAGGAAGACATCGACGTAGTGGTTGTCTTTTATGGCAGATGCGGCTAAAGAATATTTATTTTCTAATTTCAATACATTAAGATTTTTCAGATACTGCGATATGGAGGGCGCGCAGGAGGCCCCAAATATCATAACGTCATCACAGTTGTTCCCTAAAAATAGTTGCGCATGGCAGTCTTCTCCTCGAATATAGATCTGATGGAAAACTTCTATATCGCCACAAATTGCAATTCTACTTTGGGGGAAACGCCAGCAAGGGATGACAGAAAATCTGGCTCTTTGAACAGCATGAAAACATCTTTTGCCTTAGCAAATGCACCTCACACTATTCTGATTTTATTGGGTTTATTTTTGTTAATAACGGTACACATTGGCAAATACCACACGTTGTAGTTACTATTTTGACTTTCATCCACTTTGGCTGTGTAGTTTTTCTGTATGTACTCATGAATAGTTTTTTCGAAATGTTCAAATAAGTCTCTATTATTTCTCAGAATCTTTCCGAAACAAATCAATATTTTTTTAGCCATATCAGAGCAACAATAAAGTTGTTTCATAATGACTTCGTTCGTTCGTGTATTTCTGTAGTAGACTTATTGCTCTTTGATCATCTCTACCGAGAGTTGGACCGTAATTACTTATCCCAGCTAAGTTAGTTGCATAAAACTACTTAATTAAGTGAGTAAGAGTTTGGTTATTTTCACGTTCGCACTCACAGGCATAAAAATTACATATATTGGGTTATGGCACTGAGTCCAAAACTTGACAAACTACATATGAGCCAGTCCATCGCGAGTACGTATAGCGACAGGTTCTTGACTATTATCTTCCTTAATAGGAGTTGGAGCACATAGTCTTAAATTGCTTAAACCGAGAAGTATGTGGACATTTTGCACTCAACTTCTTATAATTAAAACTATGGCTCGGAAGCGATGATTTCTAAAGGCTAATTTTTGTTTTATTAAACCCAGAAATTTCCATTGATACTCGTTTTGAGTCTTTCGCTTCAATGGTCGTGATTCACCAGTTAAATCTAATTCGTTAATTCGCTGTTCATTTATTAAAATGCAAAGGGGTTTTAAATTGTTCATTATTTCCGTATATTGTGATGGATAAAATTTAAAAAAAAATTCAGTTCATTCATTCTCACTGTTGGCTGCAAGTAAATTATGTGTTTTATTTTCGTTTGTATGTTCATTTGTCATTTTCTCTATCTTCGGTCGATTGTTTACGTAACAGGGTATTGTGGTTTGTTTAGCAACCTTTCTCTTTGCAAACACATCGTTGTTACAAATTCCATAATGACGTCGGAAACAGAGCTTACATAAATTATATTTTCTCAGTAAGTTCCACCTATCGTTTTTGTTCAGAGTCACAAATTGTTTGCACTTTTCATATTACGCAAGTTTTTGTTTTGTTCTCTTCTCCGTGTGCATTTACATAGAAGATTATAGTTCTACGCGAAAGCTGTTCTGTTGACCTCGAAGAGTCGTCTTCACGACTTATGCTGCTTACCGAGACTCCAACACTCGACATTGTAGCATTTTGAACATCTTTACTGAGCTGCGCCTGAATGTTGAGTTTAGTTGAGATGTACAAATCTTCAAGGTCGGGCCTTGCACTGTCTTCTGGGTCAAACTCTTCGATTTGAGTTTGATAAGTTAAGATTTGCTTGAAGTAGGACTCCAGAATTCCCAGACGACATTTTAATTCTGCTGAGGAAAGCACTTTACCTTCACCCCTTCCACTGCCTTCAATTTGGTTTTTGATGCGGGAAATACTTTTCTTTGTATTTGCCCGTTGCAGTTTTATTTCCTCTAATGACATCACTTTCGCGTTGAAAAGTCAGCAAAATTCACAAGAAATTTTATTTTGTTTTAAGGATAAGAACTACAAATTTCTTTTTTAACTGTTTCCAAAAACTCAGCTTTAGTAAGCACAATTCGAAATAGTTTTTGTTTAAGGTACCGTATTTGCTTTATGTACAGCAATAACGGTAGCCACAAGTTTGTATATGAATTTATAAATTTCAACTATATACTGGAACAGTAAATATTTTTAAGTCCGTTAACTTTTTCCTTCTCCAAAATTAGCGGATTTAAAGTCACCGTTTTTATAATAATTTTTTTTTATATAAGTACTTGAAGAGCCGACAAAAGTTTCACACTAAAGTTTATTTTATCACCACAAATGTTTATGCACTGTCTCTTTAGTCTTAGTACATCAACGAAAAATTGCCTTCGTTTTCCACGGAACGCACAACGAAAATTTGGAGAACCGATAAAATCACTTGCCCCACGTTGGGCGCCAAAATGTACGATGAGGAGGTTTCTCACCGGCAGCACTATAGAGCAATTCGGTATTCCTTGAATTGGTGTCTATAGGCCACTGAAATGGTTGATGGCAAGTGATACTTACGGGCAATGCGAATTTACGTTCGTGGTACGCGAGCAAAATTAAAAAGGATGATGACTTTAACACTTCAACTTTAACACTGTTTTCTTTATTTAAAATTCTTTTTTCTTAAACCTAACATTTGTGTTGTTGTTGTTATATTTGTTTCTCACTTCCAATGAACCAATGCAATTCAGCAATATTAATGTAACAACAAGTAATATAAAATTGCGTTATTGTCAAGAACAACAAATACAAGCATTAAGAAATTACATGAGAAACAAATCATTGCAAAGAGATTAACTGTTCATAAACAAAATAAAGATACGGTGGACCTGCATGAACAAAATTATATCAAATTATAGAAGCAAAAAGCGAATAAACAAAAGCAAAAGTGTGAATAAATTTTAATATAATATTTGATTGAAATTAATTTGACATTAATGTTATACGATGACCTAACAACTATGTTTATTAAAATAGTAAAGTTGAGCCATACTCATCATAGTATTCAGTTCTTCATCGAATAGTTGTATGTCTCTAACATTTGTCGAATTGCCGAATTATTTTCGTGTGTTATTTGAAATAATTTTTTTGCTTAATTGTGTCTGAGCATAATTGCTCAGAATACTGGCCACTTGTTATTCCACAGATTGTAAAAATTAAAAACTATTAGCACACCTCCTAACTTATGTGCCTTGGTTTCTGCCGCAAAAATTTACGTAATGGTTTTGCAATTAATTATCCTATCGGCGGGATAAACTTGATTTCAAACCTGTAGAATTCATCGAAACATAGCTTCTGTAATTAAAGCTCTACATTTTTATGTAGAGATGAATGTCAACATACAGTTTGTAAAACAATTTTTTGCACATGGAGAAAAATAAAAAAACTTCAAAATATGCATTGATTTCACATAAAAATAACTTTTTTTTTCGAAGTGTGATTTGCCAATATAATAAATAAAAAACCTTTATAACAATGACAAAATTCTTATGTAGGTTAATAAAAAATAACAATAGTTCAATTTCTATACTGTAAAAAAAATGTTTGCACACTTGATAAAGCATTAAGTCTGATGTAATTTATTGAAATTTTGTCTATAATATTTTGTGTGTCCACCTCGAGCATCCATTACCGCTTGCAGACGTCTTCGCATCGATTGAATTAGCTTCGAAATATCATATTCTAACGATATTTCTTCCCACTCTTTTTTAATGAACCGTATCAAATCATTTTTGCTCGTTGGCGATATTTTTCCTCCCTTTTTCTTTAGATGAACCCACAAATTTTCTATAGTATCAATAACTTTGGTACAGTTGTTTAGTAGACCGGACTTACATAAGCAAGATTTATGCTTGGGATCATTGTCTTCATAGTATTTGTATTTTAATTTATTCGGATTATCGGGTATATGGAAGCAATTTTTTTAACGCTGGCCGTCATTTCATTTTTCAAAATATCAAGGTATACTTCTTTAGTCATTATTTCATCTAAAATCCTGATTACACCAACTCTTTTGTTGGATATACAGCCCCATACCATTACGGACAGTTTTCCAAACTTTACTGTAGGAACAAGCTTTTTTATTTTCTAGAAAACTGCCCCATACCATTGCGGACAGTTTTCCAAACTTTACTGTAGGAACAAGTATTTTATTTTCTAGTGCTGTTTGGGGCTTACGCAATACTCTTTGCGGTCCATTATGATAATAAAGCATAATTTTTGTTTCATCGAAAAAATAACATCGTTCCAGTATTCTGGAGGAAGTGACACGTTCTCGGTGGCAAATCTTAATCTATTTTCAAAGATTTGTGCTTCTGAATGAAATTTCTGATGGTTGCATGGGAAACACGTCGCCCGAAGTCTTTTTTCACTTGAATAGCTAATCTTGTCGTGCTGGATTGAGGGTTAACATAAAGAGTTCAAATTTCTTTCAATTCGCTGCGTCACCTTTTTCGGCCTGCCTGTGGATCCTTTTAAGTCTAGTCGTCCTTTTTTTCAGCACGGGATATGATATTATATACAGTTCTGATTTTCAGGGATTCAGGGAAAATATATCGGCTATTTCCTTGGGAGATATGCCTGTGTAATGACTGAAATAGACCAATTGCATAATATTTTTTGAAACTCGTTTTCCTGGCATTTTTTATAGTCGTATATGCGCTCACTTGTTGCATTAAGAACGATCACTTTATTATTAAATCTTTGTTTACCTCTTTCACATTCCATTCCATTTATGAAATTTATATTGAGTAAACTTATACTGATTTGGCTGCTGTATCTACAACAAAGTAACCGTTTACCCCTATTTAGAATTTAGGATTTCAATCGCGCAAAAAGATGATCGGGTGGTTATTATTTTATGCATAAAGTGTGTTTACTCATAAGGAAACGTGATCATATCTTCTCAACCCATATACGTAACGAATTATGTTACATTTAGTTTCCTTTTGCTGCTACCATCGCAACTTGCAAAGAGTTCACACCCTTCTTATTTAAGACTAGTGAGGTGTTATAATCAAGTTGCAAAATAAATAATAAATAAATAAATAATTAGGTTTGGTGGGGTTTAACTCCAGGTCACCTTTCGAAAATACGATGTAAGTCTTTATTTAAGATCGGCCAATTGATTAAATTTTACAACTTATATAAAGCTGCACGTCGTCCGCGTGCATTCTAACTTTGTAATGTTTGAATTTGCTTCGCAGATCATTGATGTATAGTGAAAACTGTAGAGGGATAAGGATTGAGCACTGTGGAACACCTCAGCTTAGTTGTAAATGGGTCGATGTAGAGGAACCTAATTCAACAAATTGTTGTCTGCCCGTCAGATAAGAACTGGATGAAAACCTGAGAAAAGATTTCAATTTATTCAAAGTATGTTGTAGTCAACAGTGTCGAATGCCTTCAAGTGATTAAGGAGTACTAAGAATGTAACAATTCCAAAATCAGCTTTTTGCCTAATGTAGTCTGAAATATCCACTACAGACGTTATGCAACTGTATTTCTTACGAAATCTAGATTGGCAGCTGGTAAGAATATTTTTATTCTCAAGATAACTAGTCACTTGATTATGAACCAATCTTTCAAGGAACGGTAGAATTGCTATCGGCCTGTATTCACTGTTTGACGTCTTCATTGGGATGATTCATGCAATTTTCCATACTTTGAGGTAACGGTTTTTAGTGAGAATTTTGTTGAAAATTAACATTATAGGGAGGGAAAGTTTAGGAATGACAATCTTATGAGACTTTGCATCGATTCACCGTTTTTATAATAATTTTTTTTTTATATAAGTACTTGAAGAGCCGACAAAAGTTTCACACTAAAGTTTATTTTATCACCACAAATTTTTATGCACTGTCTCTTTAGTCTTAGTACATCAACGAAAAATTGCCTTCGTTTTCCACGGAACGCACAACGAAAATTTGGAGAACCGATAAAATCACTTGCCCCACGTTGGGCGCCAAAATGTACGATGAGGAGGTTTCTCACCGGCAGCACTATAGAGCAATTCGGTATTCCTTGAATTGGTGTCTATAGGCCACTGAAATGGTTGATGGCAAGTGATACTTACGGGCAATGCGAATTTACGTTCGTGGTACGCGAGCAAAATTAAAAAGGATGATGACTTTAACACTTCAACTTTAACACTGTTTTCTTTATTTAAAATTCTTTTTTCTTAAACCTAACATTTGTGTTGTTGTTGTTATATTTGTTTCTCACTTCCAATGAACCAATGCAATTCAGCAATATTAATGTAACAACAAGTAATATAAAATTGCGTTATTGTCAAGAACAACAAATACAAGCATTAAGAAATTACATGAGAAACAAATCATTGCAAAGAGATTAACTGTTCATAAACAAAATAAAGATACGGTGGACCTGCATGAACAAAATTATATCAAATTATAGAAGCAAAAAGCGAATAAACAAAAGCAAAAGTGTGAATAAATTTTAATATAATATTTGATTGAAATTAATTTGACATTAATGTTATACGATGACCTAACAACTATGTTTATTAAAATAGTAAAGTTGAGCCATACTCATCATAGTATTCAGTTCTTCATCGAATAGTTGTATGTCTCTAACATTTGTCGAATTGCCGAATTATTTTCGTGTGTTATTTGAAATAATTTTTTTGCTTAATTGTGTCTGAGCATAATTGCTCAGAATACTGGCCACTTGTTATTCCACAGATTGTAAAAATTAAAAACTATTAGCACACCTCCTAACTTATGTGCCTTGGTTTCTGCCGCAAAAATTTACGTAATGGTTTTGCAATTAATTATCCTATCGGCGGGATAAACTTGATTTCAAACCTGTAGAATTCATCGAAACATAGCTTCTGTAATTAAAGCTCTACATTTTTATGTAGAGATGAATGTCAACATACAGTTTGTAAAACAATTTTTTGCACATGGAGAAAAATAAAAAAACTTCAAAATATGCATTGATTTCACATAAAAATAACTTTTTTTTTCGAAGTGTGATTTGCCAATATAATAAATAAAAAACCTTTATAACAATGACAAAATTCTTATGTAGAATATTAAAAAATAACAATAGTTCAATTTCTATACTGTAAAAAAAATGTTTGCACACTTGATAAAGCATTAAGTCTGATGTAATTTATTGAAATTTTGTCTATAATATTTTGTGTGTCCACCTCGAGCATCCATTACCGCTTGCAGACGTCTTCGCATCGATTGAATTAGCTTCGAAATATCATATTCTAACGATATTTCTTCCCACTCTTTTTTAATGAACCGTATCAAATCATTTTTGCTCGTTGGCGATATTTTTCCTCCCTTTTTCTTTAGATGAACCCACAAATTTTCTATAGTATCAATAACTTTGGTACAGTTGTTTAGTAGACCGGACTTACATAAGCAAGATTTATGCTTGGGATCATTGTTTTCATAGTATTTGTATTTTAATTTATTCGGATTATCGGGTATATGGAAGCAATTTTTTTAACGCTGGCCGTCATTTCATTTTTCAAAATATCAAGGTATACTTCTTTAGTCATTATTTCATCTAAAATCCTGATTACACCAACTCTTTTGTTGGATATACAGCCCCATACCATTACGGACAGTTTTCCAAACTTTACTGTAGGAACAAGCTTTTTTATTTTCTAGAAAACTGCCCCATACCATTGCGGACAGTTTTCCAAACTTTACTGTAGGAACAAGTATTTTATTTTCTAGTGCTGTTTGGGGCTTACGCAATACTCTTTGCGGTCCATTATGATAATAAAGCATAATTTTTGTTTCATCGAAAAAATAACATCGTTCCAGTATTCTGGAGGAAGTGACACGTTCTCGGTGGCAAATCTTAATCTATTTTCAAAGATTTGTGCTTCTGAATGAAATTTCTGATGGTTGCATGGGAAACACGTCGCCCGAAGTCTTTTTTCACTTGAATAGCTAATCTTGTCGTGCTGGATTGAGGGTTAACATAAAGAGTTCAAATTTCTTTCAATTCGCTGCGTCACCTTTTTCGGCCTGCCTGTGGATCCTTTTAAGTCTAGTCGTCCTTTTTTTCAGCACGGGATATGATATTATATACAGTTCTGATTTTCAGGGATTCAGGGAAAATATATCGGCTATTTCCTTGGGAGATAGGCCTGTGTAATGACTGAAATAGACCAATTGCATAATATTTTTTGAAACTCGTTTTCCTGGCATTTTTTATAGTCGTATATGCGCTCACTTGTTGCATTAAGAACGATCACTTTATTACTAAATCTTTGTTTACCTCTTTCACATTCCATTCCATTTATGAAATTTATACTGAGTAAACTTATACTGATTTGGCTGCTGTATCTACAACAAAGTAACCGTTTACCCCTATTTAGAATTTAGGATTTCAATCGCGCAAAAAGATGATCAGGTGGTTATTATTTTATGCATAAAGTGTGTTTACTCATAAGGAAACGTGATCATATCTTCTCAACCCATATACGTAACGAATTATGTTACATTTAGTTTCCTTTTGCTGCTACCATCGCAACTTGCAAAGAGTTCACACCCTTCTTATTTAAGACTAGTGAGGTGTTATAATCAAGTTGCAAAATAAATAATAAATAAATAAATAATTAGGTTTGGTGGGGTTTAACTCCAGGTCACCTTTCGAAAATACGATGTAAGTCTTTATTTAAGATCGGCCAATTGATTAAATTTTACAACTTATATAAAGCTGCACGTCGTCCGCGTGCATTCTAACTTTGTAATGTTTGAATTTGCTTCGCAGATCATTGATGTATAGTGAAAACTGTAGAGGGATAAGGATTGAGCACTGTGGAACACCTCAGCTTAGTTGTAAATGGGTCGATGTAGAGGAACCTAATTCAACAAATTGTTGTCTGCCCGTCAGATAAGAACTGGATGAAAACCTGAGAAAAGATTTCAATTTATTCAAAGTATGTTGTAGTCAACAGTGTCGAATGCCTTCAAGTGATTAAGGAGTACTAAGAATGTAACAATTCCAAAATCAGCTTTTTGCCTAATGTAGTCTGAAATATCCACTACAGACGTTATGCAACTGTATTTCTTACGAAATCTAGATTGGCAGCTGGTAAGAATATTTTTATTCTCAAGATAACTAGTCACTTGATTATGAACCAATCTTTCAAGGAACGGTAGAATTGCTATCGGCCTGTATTCACTGTTTGACGTCTTCATTGGGATGATTCATGCAATTTTCCATACTTTGAGGTAACGGTTTTTAGTGAGAATTTTGTTGAAAATTAACATTATAGGGAGGGAAAGTTTAGGAATGACAATCTTATGAGACTTTGCATCGATTCACCGTTTTTATAATAATTTTTTTTTTATATAAGTACTTGAAGAGCCGACAAAAGTTTCACACTAAAGTTTATTTTATCACCACAAATTTTTATGCACTGTCTCTTTAGTCTTAGTACATCAACGAAAAATTGCCTTCGTTTTCCACGGAACGCACAACGAAAATTTGGAGAACCGATAAAATCACTTGCCCCACGTTGGGCGCCAAAATGTACGATGAGGAGGTTTCTCACCGGCAGCACTATAGAGCAATTCGGTATTCCTTGAATTGGTGTCTATAGGCCACTGAAATGGTTGATGGCAAGTGATACTTACGGGCAATGCGAATTTACGTTCGTGGTACGCGAGCAAAATTAAAAAGGATGATGACTTTAACACTTCAACTTTAACACTGTTTTCTTTATTTAAAATTCTTTTTTCTTAAACCTAACATTTGTGTTGTTGTTGTTATATTTGTTTCTCACTTCCAATGAACCAATGCAATTCAGCAATATTAATGTAACAACAAGTAATATAAAATTGCGTTATTGTCAAGAACAACAAATACAAGCATTAAGAAATTACATGAGAAACAAATCATTGCAAAGAGATTAACTGTTCATAAACAAAATAAAGATACGGTGGACCTGCATGAACAAAATTATATCAAATTATAGAAGCAAAAAGCGAATAAACAAAAGCAAAAGTGTGAATAAATTTTAATATAATATTTGATTGAAATTAATTTAACATTAATGTTATACGATGACCTAACAACTATGTTTATTAAAATAGTAAAGTTGAGCCATACTCATCATAGTATTCAGTTCTTCATCGATTAGTTGTATGTCTCTAACATTTGTCGAATTGCCGAATTATTTTCGTGTGTTATTTGAAATAATTTTTTTGCTTAATTGTGTCTGAGCATAATTGCTCAGAATACTGGCCACTTGTTATTCCACAGATTGTAAAAATTAAAAACTATTAGCACACCTCCTAACTTATGTGCCTTGGTTTCTGCCGCAAAAATTTACGTAATGGTTTTGCAATTAATTATCCTATCGGCGGGATAAACTTGATTTCAAACCTGTAGAATTCATCGAAACATAGCTTCTGTAATTAAAGCTCTACATTTTTATGTAGAGATGAATGTCAACATACAGTTTGGAAAACAATTTTTTGCACATGGAGAAAAATAAAAAAACTTCAAAATATGCATTGATTTCACATAAAAATAATTTTTTTTTTCGAAGTGTGATTTGCCAATATAATAAATAAAAAACCTTTATAACAATGACAAAATTCTTATGTAGGTTAATAAAAAATAACAATAGTTCAATTTCTATACTGTAAAAAAAATGTTTGCACACTTGATAAAGCATTAAGTCTGATGTAATTTATTGAAATTTTGTCTATAATATTTTGTGTGTCCACCTCGAGCATCCATTACCGCTTGCAGACGTCTTCGCATCGATTGAATTAGCTTCGAAATATCATATTCTAACGATATTTCTTCCCACTCTTTTTTAATGAACCGTATCAAATCATTTTTGCTCGTTGGCGATATTTTTCCTCCCTTTTTCTTTAGATGAACCCACAAATTTTCTATAGTATCAATAACTTTGGTACAGTTGTTTAGTAGACCGGACCTACATAAGCAAGATTTATGCTTGGGATCATTGTCTTCATAGTATTTGTATTTTAATTTATTCGGATTATCGGGTATATGGAAGCAATTTTTTTAACGCTGGCCGTCATTTCATTTTTCAAAATATCAAGGTATACTTCTTTAGTCATTATTTCATCTAAAATCCTGATTACACCAACTCTTTTGTTGGATATACAGCCCCATACCATTACGGACAGTTTTCCAAACTTTACTGTAGGAACAAGCTTTTTTATTTTCTAGAAAACTGCCCCATACCATTGCGGACAGTTTTCCAAACTTTACTGTAGGAACAAGTATTTTATTTTCTAGTGCTGTTTGGGGCTTACGCAATACTCTTTGCGGTCCATTATGATAATAAAGCATAATTTTTGTTTCATCGAAAAAATAACATCGTTCCAGTATTCTGGAGGAAGTGACACGTTCTCGGTGGCAAATCTTAATCTATTTTCAAAGATTTGTGCTTCTGAATGAAATTTCTGATGGTTGCATGGGAAACACGTCGCCCGAAGTCTTTTTTCACTTGAATAGCTAATCTTGTCGTGCTGGATTGAGGGTTAACATAAAGAGTTCAAATTTCTTTCAATTCGCTGCGTCACCTTTTTCGGCCTGCCTGTGGATCCTTTTAAGTCTAGTCGTCCTTTTTTTCAGCACGGGATATGATATTATATACAGTTCTGATTTTCAGGGATTCAGGGAAAATATATCGGCTATTTCCTTGGGAGATATGCCTGTGTAATGACTGAAATAGACCAATTGCATAATATTTTTTGAAACTCGTTTTCCTGGCATTTTTTATAGTCGTATATGCGCTCACTTGTTGCATTAAGAACGATCACTTTATTATTAAATCTTTGTTTACCTCTTTCACATTCCATTCCATTTATGAAAAAACCTAAATTCCAAAAATTTTTGCCAAATAACGGTATTTGCGTTCCTTTTTTAATTGCCTTCATTCAATATGCGGTTTTTTTACACTTTTTATACTGAGTAAACTTATACTGATTTGGCTGCTGTATCTACAACAAAGTAATCGTTTACCCCTATTTAGAATTTAGGATTACAATCGCGCAAAAAGATGATCGGGTGTTTATTATTTTATGCATAAAGTGTGTTTACTCATAAGGAAACGTGATCATATCTTCTCAACCCATATACGTAACGAATTATGTTACATTTAGTTTCCTTTTGCTGCTACCATCGCAACTTGCAAAGAGTTCACACCCTTCTTATTTAAGACTAGTGAGGTGTTATAATCAAGTTGCAAAATAAATAATAAATAAATAAATAATTAGGTTTGGTGGGGTTTAACTCCAGGTCACCTTTCGAAAATACGATGTAAGTCTTTATTTAAGATCGGCCAATTGATTAAATTTTACAACTTATATAAAGCTGCACGTCGTCCGCGTGCATTCTAACTTTGTAATGTTTGAATTTGCTTCGCAGATCATTGATGTATAGTGAAAACTGTAGAGGGATAAGGATTGAGCACTGTGGAACACCTCAGCTTAGTTGTAAATGGGTCGATGTAGAGGAACCTAATTCAACAAATTGTTGTCTGCCCGTCAGATAAGAACTGGATGAAAACCTGAGAAAAGATTTCAATTTATTCAAAGTATGTTGTAGTCAACAGTGTCGAATGCCTTCAAGTGATTAAGGAGTACTAAGAATGTAACAATTCCAAAATCAGCTTTTTGCCTAATGTAGTCTGAAATATCCACTACAGACGTTATGCAACTGTATTTCTTACGAAATCTAGATTGGCAGCTGGTAAGAATATTTTTATTCTCAAGATAACTAGTCACTTGATTATGAACCAATCTTTCAAGGAACGGTAGAATTGCTATCGGCCTGTATTCACTGTTTGACGTCTTCATTGGGATGATTCATGCAATTTTCCATACTTTGAGGTAACGGTTTTTAGTGAGAATTTTGTTGAAAATTAACATTATAGGGAGGGAAAGTTTAGGAATGACAATCTTATGAGACTTTGCATCGATTCACCGTTTTTATAATAATTTTTTTTTTATATAAGTACTTGAAGAGCCGACAAAAGTTTCACACTAAAGTTTATTTTATCACCACAAATTTTTATGCACTGTCTCTTTAGTCTTAGTACATCAACGAAAAATTGCCTTCGTTTTCCACGGAACGCACAACGAAAATTTGGAGAACCGATAAAATCACTTGCCCCACGTTGGGCGCCAAAATGTACGATGAGGAGGTTTCTCACCGGCAGCACTATAGAGCAATTCGGTATTCCTTGAATTGGTGTCTATAGGCCACTGAAATGGTTGATGGCAAGTGATACTTACGGGCAATGCGAATTTACGTTCGTGGTACGCGAGCAAAATTAAAAAGGATGATGACTTTAACACTTCAACTTTAACACTGTTTTCTTTATTTAAAATTCTTTTTTCTTAAACCTAACATTTGTGTTGTTGTTGTTATATTTGTTTCTCACTTCCAATGAACCAATGCAATTCAGCAATATTAATGTAACAACAAGTAATATAAAATTGCGTTATTGTCAAGAACAACAAATACAAGCATTAAGAAATTACATGAGAAACAAATCATTGCAAAGAGATTAACTGTTCATAAACAAAATAAAGATACGGTGGACCTGCATGAACAAAATTATATCAAATTATAGAAGCAAAAAGCGAATAAACAAAAGCAAAAGTGTGAATAAATTTTAATATAATATTTGATTGAAATTAATTTGACATTAATGTTATACGATGACCTAACAACTATGTTTATTAAAATAGTAAAGTTGAGCCATACTCATCATAGTATTCAGTTCTTCATCGAATAGTTGTATGTCTCTAACATTTGTCGAATTGCCGAATTATTTTCGTGTGTTATTTGAAATAATTTTTTTGCTTAATTGTGTCTGAGCATAATTGCTCAGAATACTGGCCACTTGTTATTCCACAGATTGTAAAAATTAAAAACTATTAGCACACCTCCTAACTTATGTGCCTTGGTTTCTGCCGCAAAAATTTACGTAATGGTTTTGCAATTAATTATCCTATCGGCGGGATAAACTTGATTTCAAACCTGTAGAATTCATCGAAACATAGCTTCTGTAATTAAAGCTCTACATTTTTATGTAGAGATGAATGTCAACATACAGTTTGTAAAACAATTTTTTGCACATGGAGAAAAATAAAAAAACTTCAAAATATGCATTGATTTCACATAAAAAAAACTTTTTTTTTCGAAGTGTGATTTGCCAATATAATAAATAAAAAACCTTTATAACAATGACAAAATTCTTATGTAGGTTAATAAAAAATAACAATAGTTCAATTTCTATACTGTAAAAAAAATGTTTGCACACTTGATAAAGCATTAAGTCTGATGTAAATTATTGAAATTTTGTCTATAATATTTTGAGTGTCCACTTCGAGCATCCATTACCGCTTGCAGACGTCTTCGCATTGATTAAATTAGCTTCTAAATATCATATTCTAACGGTATTTCTTCCCACTCTTTTTTAATGAACCGTATCAAATCATTTTTGCTCGTTGGCGATATTTTTCCTCCCTTTTTCTTTAGATGAACCCACAAATTTTCTATTGTATCAATAACTTTGGTACAGTTGTTTAGTAGACCGGACTTACATAAGCAAGATTTATGCTTGGGATCATTGTCTTCATAGTATTTGTATTTTAATTTATTCGGATTATCGGGTATATGGAAGCAATTTTTTTAACGCTGGCCGTCATTTCATTTTTCAAAATATCAAGGTATACTTCTTTAGTCATTATTTCATCTAAAATCCTGATTACACCAACTCTTTTGTTGGATATACAGCCCCATACCATTACGGACAGTTTTCCAAACTTTACTGTAGGAACAAGCTTTTTTATTTTCTAGAAAACTGCCCCATACCATTGCGGACAGTTTTCCAAACTTTACTGTAGGAACAAGTATTTTATTTTCTAGTGCTGTTTGGGGCTTACGCAATACTCTTTGCGGTCCATTATGATAATAAAGCATAATTTTTGTTTCATCGAAAAAATAACATCGTTCCAGTATTCTGGAGGAAGTGACACGTTCTCGGTGGCAAATCTTAATCTATTTTCAAAGATTTGTGCTTCTGAATGAAATTTCTGATGGTTGCATGGGAAACACGTCGCCCGAAGTCTTTTTTCACTTGAATAGCTAATATTGTCGTGCTGGATTGAGGGTTAACATAAAGAGTTCAAATTTCTTTCAATTCGCTGCGTCACCTTTTTCGGCCTGCCTGTGGATCCTTTTAAGTCTAGTCGTCCTTTTTTTCAGCACGGGATATGATATTATATACAGTTCTGATTTTCAGGGATTCAGGGAAAATATATCGGCTATTTCCTTGGGAGATATGCCTGTGTAATGACTGAAATAGACCAATTGCATAATATTTTTTGAAACTCGTTTTCCTGGCATTTTTTATAGTCGTATATGCGCTCACTTGTTGCATTAAGAACGATCACTTTATTATTAAATCTTTGTTTACCTCTTTCACATTCCATTCCATTTATGAAATTTATACTGAGTAAACTTATACTGATTTGGCTGCTGTATCTACAACAAAGTAACCGTTTACCCCTATTTAGAATTTAGGATTTCAATCGCGCAAAAAGATGATCGGGTGGTTATTATTTTATGCATAAAGTGTGTTTACTCATAAGGAAACGTGATCATATCTTCTCAACCCATATACGTAACGAATTATGTTACATTTAGTTTCCTTTTGCTGCTACCATCGCAACTTGCAAAGAGTTCACACCCTTCTTATTTAAGACTAGTGAGGTGTTATAATCAAGTTGCAAAATAAATAATAAATAAATAAATAATTAGGTTTGGTGGGGTTTAACTCCAGGTCACCTTTCGAAAATACGATGTAAGTCTTTATTTAAGATCGGCCAATTGATTAAATTTTACAACTTATATAAAGCTGCACGTCGTCCGCGTGCATTCTAACTTTGTAATGTTTGAATTTGCTTCGCAGATCATTGATGTATAGTGAAAACTGTAGAGGGATAAGGATTGAGCACTATGGAACACCTCAGCTTAGTTGTAAATGGGTCGATGTAGAGGAACCTAATTCAACAAATTGTTGTCTGCCCGTCAGATAAGAACTGGATGAAAACCTGAGAAAAGATTTCAATTTATTCAAAGTATGTTGTAGTCAACAGTGTCGAATGCCTTCAAGTGATTTAGGAGTACTAAGAATGTAACAATTCCAAAATCAGCTTTTTGCCTAATGTAGGCTGAAATATCCACTACAGACGTTATGCAACTGTATTTCTTACGAAATCTAGATTGGCAGCTGGTAAGAATATTTTTATTCTCAAGATAACTAGTCACTTGATTATGAACCAATCTTTCAAGGAACGGTAGAATTGCTATCGGCCTGTATTCACTGTTTGACGTCTTCATTGGGATGATTCATGCAATTTTCCATACTTTGAGGTAACGGTTTTTAGTGAGAATTTTGTTGAAAATTAACATTATAGGGAGGGAAAGTTTAGGAATGACAATCTTATGAGACTTTGCATCGATTCACCGTTTTTATAATAATTTTTTTTTTATATAAGTACTTGAAGAGCCGACAAAAGTTTCACACTAAAGTTTATTTTATCACCACAAATTTTTATGCACTGTCTCTTTAGTCTTAGTACATCAACGAAAAATTGCCTTCGTTTTCCACGGAACGCACAACGAAAATTTGGAGAACCGATAAAATCACTTGCCCCACGTTGGGCGCCAAAATGTACGATGAGGAGGTTTCTCACCGGCAGCACTATAGAGCAATTCGGTATTCCTTGAATTGGTGTCTATAGGCCACTGAAATGGTTGATGGCAAGTGATACTTACGGGCAATGCGAATTTACGTTCGTGGTACGCGAGCAAAATTAAAAAGGATGATGACTTTAACACTTCAACTTTAACACTGTTTTCTTTATTTAAAATTCTTTTTTCTTAAACCTAACATTTGTGTTGTTGTTGTTATATTTGTTTCTCACTTCCAATGAACCAATGCAATTCAGCAATATTAATGTAACAACAAGTAATATAAAATTGCGTTATTGTCAAGAACAACAAATACAAGCATTAAGAAATTACATGAGAAACAAATCATTGCAAAGAGATTAACTGTTCATAAACAAAATAAAGATACGGTGGACCTGCATGAACAAAATTATATCAAATTATAGAGGCAAAAAGCGAATAAACAAAAGCAAAAGTGTGAATAAATTTTAATATAATATTTGATTGAAATTAATTTGACATTAATGTTATACGATGACCTAACAACTATGTTTATTAAAATAGTAAAGTTGAGCCATACTCATCATAGTATTCAGTTCTTCATCGATTAGTTGTATGTCTCTAACATTTGTCGAATTGCCGAATTATTTTCGTGTGTTATTTGAAATAATTTTTTTGCTTAATTGTGTCTGAGCATAATTGCTCAGAATACTGGCCACTTGTTATTCCACAGATTGTAAAAATTAAAAACTATTAGCACACCTCCTAACTTATGTGCCTTGGTTTCTGCCGCAAAAATTTACGTAATGGTTTTGCAATTAATTATCCTATCGGCGGGATAAACTTGATTTCAAACCTGTAGAATTCATCGAAACATAGCTTCTGTAATTAAAGCTCTACATTTTTATGTAGAGATGAATGTCAACATACAGTTTGTAAAACAATTTTTTGCACATGGAGAAAAATAAAAAAACTTCAAAATATGCATTGATTTCACATAAAAATAATTTTTTTTTTCGAAGTGTGATTTGCCAATATAATAAATAAAAAACCTTTATAACAATGACAAAATTCTTATGTAGGTTAATAAAAAATAACAATAGTTCAATTTCTATACTGTAAAAAAAATGTTTGCACACTTGATAAAGCATTAAGTCTGATGTAATTTATTGAAATTTTGTCTATAATATTTTGTGTGTCCACCTCGAGCATCCATTACCGCTTGCAGACGTCTTCGCATCGATTGAATTAGCTTCGAAATATCATATTCTAACGATATTTCTTCCCACTCTTTTTTAATGAACCGTATCAAATCATTTTTGCTCGTTGGCGATATTTTTCCTCCCTTTTTCTTTAGATGAACCCACAAATTTTCTATTGTATCAATAACTTTGGTACAGTTGTTTAGTAGACCGGACTTACATAAGCAAGATTTATGCTTGGGATCATTGTCTTCATAGTATTTGTATTTTAATTTATTCGGATTATCGGGTATATGGAAGCAATTTTTTTAACGCTGGCCGTCATTTCATTTTTCAAAATATCAAGGTATACTTCTTTAGTCATTATTTCATCTAAAATCCTGATTACACCAACTCTTTTGTTGGATATACAGCCCCATACCATTACGGACAGTTTTCCAAACTTTACTGTAGGAACAAGCTTTTTTATTTTCTAGAAAACTGCCCCATACCATTGCGGACAGTTTTCCAAACTTTACTGTAGGAACAAGTATTTTATTTTCTAGTGCTGTTTGGGGCTTACGCAATACTCTTTGCGGTCCATTATGATAATAAAGCATAATTTTTGTTTCATCGAAAAAATAACATCGTTCCAGTATTCTGGAGGAAGTGACACGTTCTCGGTGGCAAATCTTAATCTATTTTCAAAGATTTGTGCTTCTGAATGAAATTTCTGATGGTTGCATGGGAAACACGTCGCCCGAAGTCTTTTTTCACTTGAATAGCTAATATTGTCGTGCTGGATTGAGGGTTAACATAAAGAGTTCAAATTTCTTTCAATTCGCTGCGTCACCTTTTTCGGCCTGCCTGTGGATCCTTTTAAGTCTAGTCGTCCTTTTTTTCAGCACGGGATATGATATTATATACAGTTCTGATTTTCAGGGATTCAGGGAAAATATATCGGCTATTTCCTTGGGAGATATGCCTGTGTAATGACTGAAATAGACCAATTGCATAATATTTTTTGAAACTCGTTTTCCTGGCATTTTTTATAGTCGTATATGCGCTCACTTGTTGCATTAAGAACGATCACTTTATTATTAAATCTTTGTTTACCTCTTTCACATTCCATTCCATTTATGAAATTTATATTGAGTAAACTTATACTGATTTGGCTGCTGTATCTACAACAAAGTAACCGTTTACCCCTATTTAGAATTTAGGATTTCAATCGCGCAAAAAGATGATCGGGTGGTTATTATTTTATGCATAAAGTGTGTTTACTCATAAGGAAACGTGATCATATCTTCTCAACCCATATACGTAACGAATTATGTTACATTTAGTTTCCTTTTGCTGCTACCATCGCAACTTGCAAAGAGTTCACACCCTTCTTATTTAAGACTAGTGAGGTGTTATAATCAAGTTGCAAAATAAATAATAAATAAATAAATAATTAGGTTTGGTGGGGTTTAACTCCAGGTCACCTTTCGAAAATACGATGTAAGTCTTTATTTAAGATCGGCCAATTGATTAAATTTTACAACTTATATAAAGCTGCACGTCGTCCGCGTGCATTCTAACTTTGTAATGTTTGAATTTGCTTCGCAGATCATTGATGTATAGTGAAAACTGTAGAGGGATAAGGATTGAGCACTGTGGAACACCTCAGCTTAGTTGTAAATGGGTCGATGTAGAGGAACCTAATTCAACAAATTGTTGTCTGCCCGTCAGATAAGAACTGGATGAAAACCTGAGAAAAGATTTCAATTTATTCAAACTATGTTGTAGTCAACAGTGTCGAATGCCTTCAAGTGATTAAGGAGTACTAAGAATGTAACAATTCCAAAATCAGCTTTTTGCCTAATGTAGTCTGAAATATCCACTACAGACGTTATGCAACTGTATTTCTTACGAAATCTAGATTGGCAGCTGGTAAGAATATTTTTATTCTCAAGATAACTAGTCACTTGATTATGAACCAATCTTTCAAGGAACGGTAGAATTGCTATCGGCCTGTATTCACTGTTTGACGTCTTTATTGGGATGATTCATGCAATTTTCCATACTTTGAGGTAACGGTTTTTAGTGAGAATTTTGTTGAAAATTAACATTATAGGGAAAGAAAGTTTAGGAATGACAATCTTATGAGACTTTGCATCGATTCACCGTTTTTATAATAATTTTTTTTTTATATAAGTACTTGAAGAGCCGACAAAAGTTTCACACTAAAGTTTATTTTATCACCACAAATTTTTATGCACTGTCTCTTTAGTCTTAGTACATCAACGAAAAATTGCCTTCGTTTTCCACGGAACGCACAACGAAAATTTGGAGAACCGATAAAATCACTTGCCCCACGTTGGGCGCCAAAATGTACGATGAGGAGGTTTCTCACCGGCAGTACTATAGAGCAATTCGGTATTCCTTGAATTGGTGTCTATAGGCCACTGAAATGGTTGATGGCAAGTGATACTTACGGGCAATGCGAATTTACGTTCGTGGTACGCGAGCAAAATTAAAAAGGATGATGACTTTAACACTTCAACTTTAACACTGTTTTCTTTATTTAAAATTCTTTTTTCTTAAACCTAACATTTGTGTTGTTGTTGTTATATTTGTTTCTCACTTCCAATGAACCAATGCAATTCAGCAATATTAATGTAACAACAAGTAATATAAAATTGCGTTATTGTCAAGAACAACAAATACAAGCATTAAGAAATTACATGAGAAACAAATCATTGCAAAGAGATTAACTGTTCATAAACAAAATAAAGATACGGTGGACCTGCATGAACAAAATTATATCAAATTATAGAAGCAAAAAGCGAATAAACAAAAGCAAAAGTGTGAATAAATTTTAATATAATATTTGATTGAAATTAAATCGACATTAATGTTATACGATGACCTAACAACTATGTTTATTAAAATAGTAAAGTTGAGCCATACTCATCATAGTATTCAGTTCTTCATCGATTAGTTGTATGTCTCTAACATTTGTCGAATTGCCGAATTATTTTCGTGTGTTATTTGAAATAATTTTTTTGCTTAATTGTGTCTCAACATAATTGCTCAGAATACTGGCCACTTGTTATTCCACAGATTGTAAAAATTAAAAACTATTAGCACACCTCCTAACTTATGTGCCTTGGTTTCTGCCGCAAAAATTTACGTAATGGTTTTGCAATTAATTATCCTATCGGCGGGATAAACTTGATTTCAAACCTGTAGAATTCATCGAAACATAGCTTCTGTAATTAAAGCTCTACATTTTTATGTAGAGATGAATGTCAACATACAGTTTGTAAAACAATTTTTTGCACATGGAGAAAAATAAAAAAACTTCAAAATATGCATTGATTTCACATAAAAATAATTTTTTTTTTCGAAGTGTGATTTGCCAATATAATAAATAAAAAACCTTTATAACAATGACAAAATTCTTATGTAAAATATTAAAAAATAACAATAGTTCAATTTCTATACTGTAAAAAAAATGTTTGCACACTTGATAAAGCATTAAGTCTGATGTAATTTATTGAAATTTTGTCTATAATATTTTGTGTGTCCACCTCGAGCATCCATTACCGCTTGCAGACGTCTTCGCATCGATTGAATTAGCTTCGAAATATCATATTCTAACGATATTTCTTCCCACTCTTTTTTAATGAACCGTATCAAATCATTTTTGCTCGTTGGCGATATTTTTCCTCCCTTTTTCTTTAGATGAACCCACAAATTTTCTATAGTATCAATAACTTTGGTACAGTTGTTTAGTAGACCGGACCTACATAAGCAAGATTTATGCTTGGGATCATTGTCTTCATAGTATTTGTATTTTAATTTATTCGGATTATCGGGTATATGGAAGCAATTTTTTTAACGCTGGCCGTCATTTCATTTTTCAAAATATCAAGGTATACTTCTTTAGTCATTATTTCATCTAAAATCCTGATTACACCAACTCTTTTGTTGGATATACAGCCCCATACCATTACGGACAGTTTTCCAAACTTTACTGTAGGAACAAGCTTTTTTATTTTCTAGAAAACTGCCCCATACCATTGCGGACAGTTTTCCAAACTTTACTGTAGGAACAAGTATTTTATTTTCTAGTGCTGTTTGGGGCTTACGCAATACTCTTTGCGGTCCATTATGATAATAAAGCATAATTTTTGTTTCATCGAAAAAATAACATCGTTCCAGTATTCTGGAGGAAGTGACACGTTCTCGGTGGCAAATCTTAATCTATTTTCAAAGATTTGTGCTTCTGAATGAAATTTCTGATGGTTGCATGGGAAACACGTCGCCCAAAGTCTTTTTTCACTTGAATAGCTAATCTTGTCGTGCTGAATTGAGGGTTAACATAAAGAGTTCAAATTTCTTTCAATTCGCTGCGTCACCTTTTCGGCCTGCCTGTGGATCCTTTTAAGTCTAGTCGTCCTTTTTTTCAGCACGGGATATGATATTATATACAGTTCTGATTTTCAGGGATTCAGGGAAAATATATCGGCTATTTCCTTGGGAGATATGCCTGTGTAATGACTGAAATAGACCAATTGCATAATATTTTTTGAAACTCGTTTTCCTGGCATTTTTTATAGTCGTATATGCGCTCACTTGTTGCATTAAGAACGATCACTTTATTATTAAATCTTTGTTTACCTCTTTCACATTCCATTCCATTTATGAAAAAACCTAAATTCCCAAAATTTTTGCCAAATAACGGTATTTGCGTTCCTTTTTTAATTGCCTTCATTCAATATGCGGTTTTTTTACACTTTTTATACTGAGTAAACTTATACTGATTTAGCTGCTGTATCTACAACAAAGTAACCGTTTACCCCTATTTAGAGTTTAGGATTTCAATCGCGCAAAAAGTGGTTATTATTTTATGCATAAAGTTTGTTTACTCATAAGGAAACGTGGTCATATCTTCTCAACCCATATACGTAACGAATTATGTTATTAAAAGTCACATTTAGTTTCCTTTTGCTGCTACCATCGCAACTTGCAAAGAGTTCACACCCTTCTTATTTAAGACTAGTGAGGTGTTACAATCAAGTTGCAAAATAAATAATAAATAAATAAATAATTAGGTTTGGTGGGGTTTAACTCCAGGTCACCTTTCGAAAATACGATGTAAGTCTTTATTTAAGATAGGCCAATTGATTAAATTTTACAACTTATATAAAGCTGCACGTCGTCCGCGTGCATTCTAACTTTGTAATGTTTGAATTTGCTTCGCAGATCATTGATGTATAGTGAAAACTGTAGAGGGATAAGGATTGAGCACTGTGGAACACCTCAGCTTAGTAGTAAATGGGTCGATGTAGAGGAACCTAATTCAACAAATTGTTGTCTGCCCGTCAGATAAGAACTGGATGAAAACCTGAGAAAAGATTTCAATTTATTACAAAGTATGTTGTAGTCAACAGTGTCGAATGCCTTCAAGTGATTAAGGAGTACTAAGAATGTAACAATTCCAAAATCAGCTTTTTGCCTAATGTAGTCTGAAATATCCACTACAGACGTTATGCAACTGTATATCTTACGAAATCTAGATTGGCAGCTGGTAAGAATATTTTTATTCTCAAGATAACTAGTCACTTGATTATGAACCAATCTTTCAAGGAACGGTAGAATTGCTATCGGCCTGTATTCACTGTTTGACGTCTTCATTGAGATGATTCATGCATTTTTCCATACTTTGAGGTAACGGTTTGTAGTGAGAATTTTGTTGAAAATTAACATTATAGGGAGGGAAAGTTTAGGAATGACAATCTTATGAGACTTTGCATCGATTTAGTCAATTCCTGTTGCATTAGACTTTATTGACAACAGACTAGAGAGGACATCATAACATGTGACACTAGTGAAATAGAAATTATTGTCTGGGAGACAATAAAAGTTTGTTTTACAAAATTTGTTGCAATATTATATTTTCTTCGATAACTTGAGGTAAAAACCACGCAACATGGTCAAATAAGTGTTTGAGATAAACCGAAATGTTTTGGGACGGCAGTAAAATTGGTTGTTTGAGCCGGCTTGAAGGAAAATCTATCAATACATTACAACGTGAGCCCAGTTATTGTAGTGCTAGTCTGACAGCTTAAAAAAATTGGTACATAAGAGACGGTGGGAGCCCAAGCCGTCAGTTCATCGTTAAATACTTTTGCAATCATCGGATAACTGCTGCAAGGTTCAAAACTCCAAATATGGGGAGAGGTAGGTGTTTAGAGATCAAAATCTTATATATTATATATAAAATTCTTCGAAATAGAGCTTGATCCGATCGGATTAGTATTTTCCGATGCATTTCTTCAGTGTTTAAATAATCGTCATTAAAAAATGAAAATAGTAAAATCAACGAGCAAAGTTGGTGTAGGGCCCGAAGTATTGTTCAGGCTCACTCCATTTGAAAATGGAAATGAAGCATTAAAAACTACAAGCAGCTTAGTGGTGATGCTATAGAGGAACAATTTGCACTAAACTTTTCCGTATGGCCTGAAGTTAGATACTCAGAGATAACTGTGTAGTATTACTCTTTCTTCCGTTATTATCCACAATCATTTCCGAGCACCAATAGTTTCACTGAAATCGCATTAGAAGAAGTGGACGTAACATACAGCTAAAATACCATTTTACACATCGTTGACCCAAAATAAATACAGTATGCCATACAAGGATTTGAAGAAAACATAAGAGTAATACCAAACATTAATGACAAACACTTTCTAAGTATAGAACTAAATAAAGCAAAAGTAAAACTTCAAACAATTATGCCAACAAGACATCCGAGAGGACTAATAAACTTCGTAGGAACAGGAATGAAATGGCTATACGGCACAATAGACGACTTTGACAGGACAGAAATAGAACGACATTTAAATACAATCGACGATAATAATCATGCTATAATAGAAGACATTAACAAAAGTATTGAAATAAATCACGTATCACGCACGATTTCGAAGATAAAAAAGCAATAGAAAGTGATAGGACTCGGATTACATCAAAATTATATCAGATATCTAAAAACGACGAAGACTTAGAAAACAAGCTCCTACATCTGGATATATTGTTAAAAATTAAAATGTTGCTAGATAATGTCGAACACATACAAAATAATCTTGTTGCTGCAAAAACAAACACTATGAATAATAATGTATTAACAATTGAAGAAATAATTCGTTGTAATATTGATTTTTATTAAACAAAGAACACTAAAGTAGGTTTAGCCCAATATAAAGAAAATAAAATAATTTTTGCAATTCAAATATATAAATATATAAGAAAAGTACCACGATCATTTTTTGTACCTATACCTAATGAAAATCAAGAAGAACTAATTTTTAAAAACAGAGAAATTCTAAAGATAAATAATACAATGTATGGTTTTAATAATGAAATTATAAGAATTACGAACAATTGTTTAAGAAAAAAAGAACAAACAAATAGATATAAAACCAGGCTTAATACTTAAAAAAAACCACATAAACTCCACAGTTAATAGTAGTTGTAATAATAGACAGTTCCATTTAACAGGAAACCAACTAATAATATTTAATGATTGTAAATAAAAAATAAATGGAGACCGTTATTATAATTTTGATGATAAATTTGAACAAAATTTTTTGATTAACAATAACTTTAATTTAAATAATATTTCGTCTCAGTTGACGTTTGATGAAATAGTATCCAACCAAATTAAGAATATTCAATATTCAGAAAATCGAAGAAATCAGACTTCATAAAAAAACTTAATTACACTTTTAATGGCTTAGCAATGACATTCAGTATATTAGCTCTGAGTGCAGTAATCATATTTTACATGTATAAAAATTTTAAAAATCAAAAAACAGAAGTAATCATTAAAACTCAGGAGAGTTTTCAGTCAAATGGGGGAGGAGTCAAGTCAACCCCTCATTCTAATAATTCAACAGTTTCTTTACCTATTCATTTATAACAACAATAACATTTAATTCTAGAAGTTCATCAAACCTTCCAGTTGCGAAACTTAATGCCCCATTTTTTAGTTCAACAAACTGACTATTCTTTGGTTGACAATAATATTTCGCAACCCAGTAGTCAGCATTTCGACATTAATTAAAATAATTCTTTTTTCAACTTAATATTGGAATAATATAGAGTTTTAAGATTAATAAAGAGTAAACTCCAGAAAAAAAGATAAAATAAATATTTGTAATTCTCAATACGCTTATACTCATTAGTCACGCACTTAGCGGTCTCTACGGAAGTGTCTGTTGAAAAGAGGAAGACATCGACGTAGTGGTTGTCTTTTATGGCAGATGCGGCTAAAGAATATTTATTTTCTAATTTCAATGCATTAAGGTTTTTCAGATACTGCGATATGGAGGGCGCGCAGGAGGCCCCAAATATCATAACGTCATCACAGTTGTTCCCTAAAAATAGTTGCGCATGGCAGTCTTCTCCTCGAATATAGATCTGATGGAAAACTTCTATATCGCCACAAATTGCAATTCTACGTTGGGGGAAACGCCAGCAAGGGATGACAGAAAATCTGGCTCTTTGAACAGCATGAAAACATCTTTTGCCTTAGCAAATGCACCTCACACTATTCTGATTTTATTGGGTTTATTTTTGTTAATAACGGGACACATTGGCAAATACCACACGTTGTAGTTACTATTTTGACTTTCATCCACTTTGGCTGTGTAGTTTTTCTGTATGTACTCATGAATAGTTTTTTCGAAATGTTCAAATAAGTCTCTATTATTTCTCAGAATCTTTCCGAAACAAATCAATATTTTTTTAGCCATATCATAGCAACAATAAAGTTGTTTCATAATGACTTCGTTCGTTCGTGTATTTCTCTAGTAGACTTATTGCTCTTTGATCATCACTACCGAGAGTTGGACCGTAATTACTTATCCCAGCTAAGTTAGTTGCATGAAACTACTTAATTAAGTGAGTAAGAGTTTGGTTGTTTTCACGTTCGCACTCACAGGCATAAAAATTACATATATTGGGTTTTGGCACTGAGTCCAAAACTCGACAAACTACATATGAGCCAGTCCAAGCGAGTACGTATAGCGACAGGTTCTTGACTATTATCTTCTTTAATAGGAGTTGGAGCACATAGTCTTAAATTGTTTAAACCGAGAAGTATGTGGACATTTTGCACTCAACTTCTTATAATTAAAACTTTGGCTCGGAAGCGATGATTTCTAAAGGCTAATTTTTGTTTTATTAAACCCAGAAATTTCCATTGATACTCGTTTTGAGTCTTTCGCTTCAATGGTCGTGATTCACCAGTTAAATCTAATTCGTTAATTCGCTGTTCATTTATTAAAATGCAAAGGGGTTTTAAATTGTTCATTATTTCCGTATATTGTGATGGATAAAATTTTGAAAAAAATTCACTTCATTCATTCCCACTGTAGGCTGCAAGTAAATTATGTGTTTTATTTTCGTTTGTATGTTGATTTGTCATTTTCTCTATCTTCGGTCGATTGTTTACGTAACAGGGTATTGTGGTTTATTTAGCAACCTTTCTCTTTGCAAACGCATCGTTGTTACAAATTCCATAATGACGTCGGAAACAGAGCTTACATAAATTATATTTTCTCAGTAAGTTCCACCTATCGTTTTCGTTCACAGTCACAAATTGTTTGCACTTTTCATATTACGCAAGTTTTTGTTTTGTTCTCTTCTCCGTGTGCATTTACATAGAAGATTCTAGTTCTACGCGAAAGCTGTTCTGTTGACCTCGAAGAGTCGTCTTCACGACTTACCGAGACTCCAACACTCCACATTGTAGCATTTTGAACATCTTCACCGAGCTGCGCCTGAATGTTGAGTTTAGCTGAGATGTACAAATCTTCAAGGCCTTGCACTGTCTTCTGGGTCAAACTTTTCGGTTAGAGTTTGATAAGTTAAGATTTGCTTGAAGTAGGACTCCAGAATTCCCAGACGACATTTTAATTCTGCTGAGGAAAGCACTTTACCTTTACCCCTTCCACTGCCTTCAATTTGGTTTTTGATGCGGGAAATACTTTTCTTTGTATTTGCCCGTTGCAGTTTTATTTCCTCTAATGACATCACTTTCGCGTTGAAAAGTCAGCAAAATTCACAAGAAATTTTATTTTGCTTTAAGGATAAAAACTACAAATTATTTTTTAACTGTTTCCAAAAATTCAGCTTTAGTAAGCACAATTCGAAATAGTTTTTGTTTAAGGTACCGTATTTGCTTTATGTACAGCAATAACGGTAGCCACAAGTTTGTATATGAATTTATAAATTTCAACTATATACATGAACAGTAAATGTTTTTAAGTCCGTTAACTTTTTCCTTCTCCAAAATTAGCGGATTTAAAGTCACCGTTTTTATAATAATTTTGTTTTTTTATATAAGTACTTGAAGAGCCGACAAAAGTTTCACAATAAAGTTTATTTTATCACAACAAATTTTCGTCTTAGTTCATCAACGAAAAATTGCCTTCGTTTTCCACGGAACGCACAATGAAAATTTGGAGAACCGATAAAATCACTTGCCCCAGGTTGGGCGCCAAATTGTACGATGAGGAGGTTTCTCACCGTGGTGTCTATAGGCCACTGAAATGTTCGATGGCAAGTGATACTTACGGGCAATGCGAATTTACGTTCGTGGTACGCGAGCAAAATTAAAAGGGATGATGACTTTAACACTTCAACTTTAACACTGTTTTCTTTATTTAAAATTCTTTTTTCTTAAACCTCACAAAATTATTCTTATATATAAGGATCATCGGTGTTGTTGTTATATTTGTTTCTCACTTCCAATGAACCAATGCAATTCAGCAATATTAATGTAACAAGTAATATAAAATTGCGTTATTGTTAAGAACAAATACAAGCATTAAGAAATTACATGAGAAACAAATCATTGCAAAGGGATTAACTGTTCATAAACAAAATAAAGATACGGTGGACCTGCATGAACAAAATTATATCAAATTATAGAAGCAAAAAGCGAATAAACAAAAGCAAAAGTGTGAATAAATTTTAATACAATATTTGATTGAAATTAATTTTACATTAATGTTATACGATGACCGAACAACTATGTTTATTAAAATAGTAAAGTTGAGCCATACTCATCATAGTATTCAGTTCTTCATCGAGTAGTTGTATATCTCTAGCATTTGTCGAATTGCCGAATTATTTTCGTGTGTTATTTGAAATAATTTTTTTGCTTAATTGTGTCTGAGCATAATTGCTCAGAATACTGGCCACTTGTTATTCCACAGATTTTAAAAATTAAAAACTATTATCACACCTCCTAGCTTATGTGCCATTTCTATATACTATTATTTCTATTGATACGGGTCTCTCAATACCAGACCATTGTGTAGCTTACCGATTGGAAAACGGATTTAAGTGTGGTCGATGTGGTTTCTGCCGCAAAAATTTACGTAATGGTTTTGCACTTAATTATCCTATCGGCGGGATAAACTTGATTTGAAAACCTGTAGAATTCATCGAAACATAGCTTCTGTAATTAAAGCTCTACATTTTTATGTAGAGATGAATGTCAATATACAGTTTGTAAAACAATTTTTTGCACATGGAGAAAAATAAAAAAACTTCAAAATATGCATTGATTTCACATAAAAATAAATTTTTTTTCTTCGAAGTGTGATTTGCCAATATAATAAATAAAAAACCTTTATAACAATGACAAAATTCTTATGTAAAATATTAAAAAATAACAATAGTTCAATTTCTATACTGTAAAAAAAATGTTTGCACACTTGATAAAGCATTAAGTCTGATGTAAATTATTGAAATTTTGTCTATAATATTTTGTGTGTCCACCTCGAGCATCCATTACCGCTTGCAGACGTCTTCGCGTCGATTGAATTAGCTTCGAAATATCATATTCTAACGGTATTTCTTCCCACTCTTTTTTAATGAACCGTATCAAATCATTTTTGCTCGTTGGCGATATTTTCCTCCCTTTTTCTTTAGATGAACCCACAAATTTTCTATAGTATCAATAACTTTGGTACAGTTGTTTAGTAGACCGGACCTACATAAGCAAGATTTATGCTTGGGATCATTGTCTTCATAGTATTTGTATTTTAATTTATTCGGATTATCGGGTATATAGAAGCAATTTTTTTAACGCTGGCCGTCATTTCATTTTTCAAAATATCAAGGTATACTTCTTTAGTCATTATTTCATCTAAAATCCTGATTACACCAACTCTTTTGTTGGATATACATGGGACAAAACTGTCCCATACCATTACGGACAGTTTTCCAAACTTTACTGTAGGAACAAGCTTTTTTATTTTCTAGAAAACTGCCCCATACCATTGCGGACAGTTTTCCAAACTTTACTGTAGGAACAAGTATTTTATTTTCTAGTGCTGTTTGGGGCTTACGCAATACTCTTTGCGGTCCATTATGATAATAAAGCATAATTTTTGTTTCATCGAAAAAATAACATCGTTCCAGTATTCTGGAGGAAGTGACATGTTCTCGGTGGCAAATCTTAATCTATTTTCAAAGATTTGTGCTTCTGAATGAAATTTCTGATGGTTGCATGGGAAACACGTCGCCCGAAGTCTTTTTTCACTTGAATAGCTAATATTGTCGTGCTGGATTGAGGGTTAACATAAAGAGTTCAAATTTCTTTCAATTCGCTGCGTCACCTTTTTCGGCCTGCCTGTGGATCCTTTTAAGTCTAGTCGTCCTTTTTTTCAGCACGGGATATGATATTATATACAGTTCTGATTTTCAGGGATTCAGGGAAAATATATCGGCTATTTCCTTGGGAGATATGCCTGTGTAATGACTGAAATAGACCAATTGCATAATATTTTTTGAAACTCGTTTTCCTGGCATTTTTTATAGTCGTATATGCGCTCACTTGTTGCATTAAGAACGATCACTTTATTATTAAATCTTTGTTTACCTCTTTCACATTCCATTCCATTTATGAAAAAACCTAAATTCCCAAAATTTTTGCCAAATAACGGTATTTGCGTTCCTTTTTTAATTGCCTTCATTCAATATGCGGTTTTTTTACACTTTTTATACTGAGTAAACTTATACTGATTTAGCTGCTGTATCTACAACAAAGTAACCGTTTACCCCTATTTAGAGTTTAGGATTTCAATCGCGCAAAAAGTGGTTATTATTTTATGCATAAAGTGTGTTTACTCATAAGGAAACGTGGTCATATCTTCTCAACCCATATACGTAACGAATTATGTTATTAAAAGTCACATTTAGTTTCCTTTTGCTGCTACCATCGCAACTTGCAAAGAGTTCACACCCTTCTTATTTAAGACTAGTGAGGTGTTACAATCAAGTTGCAAAATAAATAATAAATAAATAAATAATTAGGTTTGGTGGGGTTTAACTCCAGGTCACCTTTCGAAAATACGATGTAAGTCTTTATTTAAGATCGGCCAATTGATTAAATTTTACAACTTATATAAAGCTGCACGTCGTCCGCGTGCATTCTAACTTTGTAATGTTTGAATTTGCTTCGCAGATCATTGATGTATAGTGAAAACTGTAGAGGGATAAGGATTGAGCACTGTGGAACACCTCAGCTTAGTAGTAAATGGGTCGATGTAGAGGAACCTAATTCAACAAATTGTTGTCTGCCCGTCAGATAAGAACTGGATGAAAACCTGAGAAAAGATTTCAATTTATTACAAAGTATGTTGTAGTCAACAGTGTCGAATGCCTTCAAGTGATTAAGGAGTACTAAGAATGTAACAATTCCAAAATCAGCTTTTTGCCTAATGTAGTCTGAAATATCCACTACAGACGTTATGCAACTGTATATCTTACGAAATCTAGATTGGCAGCTGGTAAGAATATTTTTATTCTCAAGATAACTAGTCACTTGATTATGAACCAATCTTTCAAGGAACGGTAGAATTGCTATCGGCCTGTATTCACTGTTTGACGTCTTCATTGAGATGATTCATGCATTTTTCCATACTTTGAGGTAACGGTTTGTAGTGAGAATTTTGTTGAAAATTAACATTATAGGGAGGGAAAGTTTAGGAATGACAATCTTATGAGACTTTGCATCGATTTAGTCAATTCCTGTTGCATTAGACTTTATTGACAACAGACTAGAGAGGACATCATAACATGTGACACTAGTGAAATAGAAATTATTGTCTGGGAGACAATAAAAGTTTGTTTTACAAAATTTGTTGCAATATTATATTTTCTTCGATAACTTGAGGTAAAAACCACGCAACATGGTCAAATAAGTGTTTGAGATAAACCGAAATGTTTTGGGACGGCAGTAAAATTGGTTGTTTGAGCCGGCTTGAAGGAAAATCTATCAATAAATTACAACGTGAGCCCAGTTATTGTAGTGCTAGTCTGACAGCTTAAAAAAATTGGTACATAAGAGACGGTGGGAGCCCAAGCCGTCAGTTCATCGTTAAATACTTTTGCAATCATCGGATAACTGCTGCAAGGTTCAAAACTCCAAATATGGGGAGAGGTAGGTGTTTAGAGATCAAAATCTTATATATTATATATAAAATTCTTCGAAATAGAGCTTGATCCGATCGGATTAGTATTTTCCGATGCATTTCTTCAGTGTTTAAATAATCGTCATTAAAAAATGAAAATAGTAAAATCAACGAGCAAAGTTGGTGTAGGGCCCGAAGTATTGTTCAGGCTCACTCCATTTGAAAATGGAAATGAAGCATTAAAAACTACAAGCAGCTTAGTGGTGATGCTATAGAGGAACAATTTGCACTAAACTTTTCCGTATGGCCTGAAGTTAGATACTCAGAGATAACTGTGTAGTATTACTCTTTCTTCCGTTATTATCCACAATCATTTCCGAGCACCAATGGTTTCACTGAAATCGCATTAGAAGAAGTGGACGTAACATACAGCTAAAATACCATTTTACACATCGTTGACCCAAAATAAATACAGTATGCCATACAAGGATTTGAAGAAAACATAAGAGTAATACCAAACATTAATGACAAACACTTTCTAAGTATAGAACTAAATAAAGCAAAAGTAAAACTTCAAACAATTATGCCTTCAAGACATCCGAGAGGACTAATAAACTTCGTAGGAACAGGAATGAAATGGCTATACGGCACAATAGACGACTTTGACAGGACAGAAATAGAACGACATTTAAATACAATCGACGATAATAATCATGCTATAATAGAAGACATTAACAAAAGTATTGAAATAAATCACGTATCACGCACGATTTCGAAGATAAAAAAGCAATAGAAAGTGATAGGACTCGGATTACATCAAAATTATATCAGATATCTAAAAACGACGAAGACTTAGAAAACAAGCTCCTACATCTGGATATATTGTTAAAAATTAAAATGTTGCTAGATAATGTCGAACACATACAAAATAATCTTGTTGCTGCAAAAACAAACACTATGAATAATAATGTATTAACAATTGAAGAAATAATTCGTTGTAATATTGATTTTTATTAAACAAAGAACACTAAAGTAGGTTTAGCCCAATATAAAGAAAATAAAATAATTTTTGCAATTCAAATATATAAATATATAAGAAAAGTACCACGATCATTTTTTGTACCTATACCTAATGAAAATCAAGAAGAACTAATTTTTAAAAACAGAGAAATTTTAAAGATAAATAATACAATGTATGGTTTTAATAATGAAATTATAAGAATTACGAACAATTGTTTAAGAAAAAAAGAACAAACAAATAGATATAAAACCAGGCTTAATACTTAAAAAAAACCACATAAACTCCACAGTTAATAGTAGTTGTAATAATAGACAGTTCCATTTAACAGGAAACCAACTAATAATATTTAATGATTGTAAATAAAAAATAAATGGAGACCGTTATTATAATTTTGATGATAAATTTGAACAAAATTTTTTGATTAACAATAACTTTAATTTAAATAATATTTCGTCTCAGTTGACGTTTGATGAAATAGTATCCAACCAAATTAAGAATATTCAATATTCAGAAAATCGAAGAAATCAGATTTCATAAAAAAACTTAATTACACTTTTAATGGCTTAGCAATGACATTCAGTATATTAGCTCTGAGTGCAGTAATCATATTTTACATGTATAAAAATTTTAAAAATCAAAAAACAGAAGTAATCATTAAAACTCAGGAGAGTTTTCAGTCAAATGGGGGAGGAGTCAAGTCAACCCCTCATTCTAATAATTCAACAGTTTCTTTACCTATTCATTTATAACAACAATAACATTTAATTCTAGAAGTTCATCAAACCTTCCAGTTGCGAAACTTAATGCCCCATTTTTTAGTTCAACAAACTGACTATTCTTTGGTTGACAATAATATTTCGCAACCCAGTAGTCAGCATTTCCACATTAATTAAAATAATTCTTTTTTCAACTTAATATTAGAATAATATAGAGTTTTAAGATTAATAAAGAGTAAACTCCAGAAAAAAAGATAAAATAAATATTTGTAATTCTCAATACGCTTATACTCATTAGTCACGCACTTAGCGGTCTCTACGGAAGTGTCTGTTGAAAAGAGGAAGACATCGACGTAGTGGTTGTCTTTTATGGCAGATGCGGATATAAAGAATATTTATTTTCTAATTTTAATGCATTAAGGTTTTTCAGATACTGCGATATGGAGGGCGCGCAGGAGGCCCCAAATATCATAACGTCATCACAGTTGTTCCCTAAAAATAGTTGCGCATGGCAGTCTTCTCCTCGAATATAGATCTGATGGAAAACTTCTATATCGCCACAAATTGCAATTCTACGTTGGGGGAAACGCCAGCAAGGGATGACAGAAAATCTGGCTCTTTGAACAGCATGAAAACATCTTTTGCCTTAGCAAATGCACCTCACACTATTCTGATTTTATTGGGTTTATTTTTGTTAATAACGGGACACATTGGCAAATACCACACGTTGTAGTTACTATTTTGACTTTCATCCACTTTGGCTGTGTAGTTTTTCTGTATGTACTCATGAATAGTTTTTTCGAAATGTTCAAATAAGTCTCTATTATTTCTCAGAATCTTTCCGAAACAAATCAATATTTTTTTAGCCATATCATAGCAACAACAAAGTTGTTTCATAATGACTTCGTTCGTTCGTGTATTTCTCTAGTAGACTTATTGCTCTTTGATCATCACTACCGAGAGTTGGACCGTAATTACTTATCCCAGCTAAGTTAGTTGCATGAAACTACTTAATTAAGTGAGTAAGAGTTTGGTTGTTTTCACGTTCGCACTCACAGGCATAAAAATTACATATATTGGGTTTTGGCACTGAGTCCAAAACTTGACAAACTACATATGAGCCAGTCCAAGCGAGTACGTATAGCGACAGGTTCTTGACTATTATCTTCTTTAATAGGAGTTGGAGCACATAGTCTTAAATTGTTTAAACCGAGAAGTATGTGGACATTTTGCACTCAACTTCTTATAATTAAAACTTTGGCTCGGAAGCGATGATTTCTAAAGGCTAATTTTTGTTTTATTAAACCCAGAAATTTCCATTGATACTCGTTTTGAGTCTTTCGCTTCAATGGTCGTGATTCACCAGTTAAATCTAATTCGTTAATTCGCTGTTCATTTATTAAAATGCAAAGGGGTTTTAAATTGTTCATTATTTCCGTATATTGTGATGAATAAAATTTAAAAAAAAAATCACTTCATTCATTCCCACTGTAGGCTGCAAGTAAATTATGTTTTTTATTTTCGTTTGTATGTTCATTTGTCATTTTCTCTATCTTCGGTCGATTGTTTACGTAACAGGGTATTGCGGTTTATTTAGCAACCGTTCTCTTTGAAAACGCATCGTTGTTACAAATTCCATAATGACGTCGGAAACAGAGCTTACATAAATTATATTTTCTCAGTAAGTTCCACCTATCGTTTTCGTTCACAGTCACAAATTGTTTGCACTTTTCATATTACGCAAGTTTTTGTTTTGTTCTCTTCTCCGTGTGCATTTACATAGAAGATTCTAGTTCTACGCGAAAGCTGTTCTGTTGACCTCGAAGAGTCATCTTCACGACTTATGCTGCTTACCGAGACTCCAACACTCGACTTTGTAGCATTTTGAACATCTTTACCGAGCTGCGCCTGAATGTTGAGTTTAGCTGAGATGTACAAATCTTCAAGGTCGGGCCTTGCACTGTCTTCTGGGTCAAACTCTTCGATTTGAGTTTGATAAGTTAAGATTTGCTTGAAGTATTACTCCAGAATTCCCAGACGACATTTTAATTCTGCTGAGGAAAGCACTTTACCTTCACCCCTTCCACTGCCTTCAATTTGGTTTTTGATGCGGGAAATACTTTTCTTTGTATTTGCCCGTTGCAGTTTTATTTCCTCTAATGACATCACTTTCGCGTTGAAAAGTCAGCCAAATTCACAAGAAATTTTATTTTGTTTTAAGGACAAGAACTACAAATTTCTTTTTTAACTGTTTCCAAAAACTCGGCTTTAGTAAGCACAATTCGAAATAGTTTTTGTTTAAGGTACCGTATTTGCTTTATGTACAGCAATAACGGTAGCCACAAGTTTGTATATGAATTTATAAATTTCAACTATATACATGAACAGTAAATGTTTTTAAGTCCGTTTACTTTTTCCTTCTCCAAAATTAGCGGATTTAAAGTCACCGTTTTTATAATAATTTTGTTTTTTTATATAAGTACTTGAAAAGCCGACAAAAGTTTCACACTAAAGTTTATTTTATCACCACAAATTTTCGTCTTAGTTCATCATCGAAAAATTGCCTTCGTTTTCCACGGAACGCACAACGAAAATTTGGAGAACCGATAAAATCACTTGCCCCAGGTTGGGCGCCAAATTGTACGATGAGGAGGTTTCTCACCGTGGTGTCTATAGGCCACTGAAATGTTCGATGGCAAGTGATACTTACGGGCAATGCGAATTTACGTTCGTGGTACGCGAGCAAAATTAAAAGGGATGATGACTTTAACACTTCAACTTTAACAATGTTTTCTTTATTTAAAATTCTTTTTTCTTAAACCTCACAAAATTATTCTTATATATAAGGATCATGGGTGTTGTTGTTATATTTATTTCTCACTTCCAATGAACCAATGCAATTCAGCAATATTAATGCAACAACAAGTAATATAAAATTGCGTTATTGTTACGAACATATACAAGCATTAAGAAATTACATGAGAAACAAATCATTGCGAAGGGATTAACTGTTCATAAACAAAATAAAGATACGGTGGACCTGCATGAACAAAATTATACCAAATTAAAGAAGCAAAAGCGAATAAACAAAATCAAAAGTGTGAATAAATTTTAATACAATATTTGATTGAAATTAATTTGACATTAATGTTATACGATGACCTAACAACTATGTTTATTAAAATAGTAAAGTTGAGCCATACTCATCATAGTATTCAGTTCTTCATCGAGTAGTTGTATATCTCTAACATTTGTCGAATTGCCGAATTATTTTCGTGTGTTATTTGAAATAATATTTTTGCTTAATTGTGTCTGAGCATAATTGCTCAGAATACTGGCCACTCGTTATTCCACAGATTGAAAAATTAAAAACTATTATCACACCTCCTAGCTTATGTGCCATTTCTAAATACTATTATTTCTATTGATACGGGTCTCTCAATACCAGACCATTGTGCAGCTTACCGATTGGAAAACGGATTTAAGTGTGGTCGATATGGTTTCTGCCGCAAAAATTTACGTAATGGTTTTGCACTTAATTATCCTATCGGCGGGATAAACTTGATTTGAAAACCTGTAGAATTCATCGAAACATAGCTTCTGTAATTAAAGCTCTACATTTTTATGTAGAGATGAATGTCAATATACAGTTTGTAAAACAATTTTTTGCACATGGAGAAAAATAAAAAAACTTCAAAATATGCATTGATTTCACATAAAAAGAAATTTTTTTTTTTCGAAGTGTGATTTGCCAATATAATAAATAAAAAACCTTTATAACAATGACAAAATTCTTATGTAGAATATTAAAAAATAACAATAGTTCAATTTCTATACTGTAAAAAAAATGTTTGCACACTTGATAAAGCATTAAGTCTGATGTAAATTATTGAAATTTTGTCTATAATATTTTGAGTGTCCACCTCGAGCATCCATTACCGCTTGCAGACGTCTTCGCATCGATTGAATTAGCTTCGAAATATCATATTCTAACGGTATTTCTTCCCACTCTTTTTTAATGAACCGTATCAAATCATTTTTGCTCGTTGGCGATATTTTTCCTCCCTTTTTCTTTAGATGAACCTACAAATTTTCTATAGTATCAATAACTTTGGTACAGTTGTATAGTAGACCGGACCTACATAAGCAAGATTTATGCTTGGGATCATTGTCTTCATAGTATTTGTATTTTAATTTATTCGGATTATCGGGTATATGGAAGCAATTTTTTTAACGCTGGCCGTCATTTCATTTTTCAAAATATCAAGGTATACTTCTTTAGTCATTATTTCATCTAAAATCCTGATTACACCAACTCTTTTGTTGGATATACAGCCCCATACCATTACGGACAGTTTTCCAAACTTTACTGTAGGAACAAGCTTTTTTATTTTCTAGAAAACTGCCCCATACCATTGCGGACAGTTTTCCAAACTTTACTGTAGGAACAAGTATTTTATTTTCTAGTGCTGTTTGGGGCTTACGCAATACTCTTTGCGGTCCATTATGATAATAAAGCATAATTTTTGTTTCATCGAAAAAATAACATCGTTCCAGTATTCTGGAGGGAGTGACACGTGCTCGGTGGCAAATCTTAATCTATTTTCAAAGATTTGTGCTTCTGAATGAAATTTCTGATGGTTGCATGGGAAACACGTCGCCCAAAGTCTTTTTTCACTTGAATAGCTAATCTTGTCGTGCTGGATTGAGGGTTAACATAAAGAGTTCAAATTTCTTTCAATTCGCTGCGTCACCTTTTTCGGCCTGCCTGTGGATCCTTTTAAGTGTAGTCGTCCTTTTTTTCAGCACGCGATATGATATTATATACAGTTCTGATTTTCAGGGATTCAGGGAAAATATATCGGCTATTTCCTTGGGAGATATGCCTTTGTAATGACTGAAATAGACCAATTGCATAATATTTTTTGAAACTCGTTTCCCTGGCATTTTTTATAGTCGTATATGCGCTCACTTGTTGCATTAAGAACGATCACTTTATTATTAAATCTTTGTTTACCTCTTTCACATTCCATTCCATTTATGAAAAAACCTAAATTCCCAAAATTTTTGCCAAATAACGGTATTTGCGTTCCTTTTTTAATTGCCTTCATTCAATATGCGGTTTTTTTACACTTTTTATACTGAGTAAATTTATACTGATTTGGCTGCTGTATCTACAACAAAGTAATCGTTTACCCCTATTTAGAATTTAGGATTTCAATCGCGCAAAAAGATGATCGGGTGGTTATTATTTTATGCATAAAGTGTGTTTACTCATAAGGAAACGTGATCATATCTTCTCAACCCATATATGTAACGAATTATGTTATTAAAAGTCACATTTAGTTTCCTTTTGCTGCTACCATCGCAACTTGCAAAGAGTTCACACCCTTCTTATTTAAGACTAGTGAGGTGTTACAATCAAGTTGCAAAATAAATAATAAATAAATAAATAATTAGGTTTGGTGGGGTTTAACTCCAGGTCACCTTTCGAAAATACGATGTAAGTCTTTATTTAAGATCGGCCAATTGATTAAATTTTACAACTTATATAAAGCTGCACGTCGTCCGCGTGCATTCTAACTTTGTAATGTTTGAATTTGCTTCGCAGATCATTGATGTATAGTGAAAACTGTAGAGGGATAAGGATTGAGCACTGTGGAACACCTCAGCTTAGTTGTAAATGGGTCGATGTAGAGGAACCTAATTCAACAAATTGTTGTCTGCCCGTCAGATAAGAACTGGATGAAAACCTGAGAAAAGATTTCAATTTATTACAAAGTATGTTGTAGTCAACAGTGTCGAATGCCTTCAAGTGATTAAGGAGTACTAAGAATGTAACAATTCCAAAATCAGCTTTTTGCCTAATGTAGTCTGAAATATCCACTACAGACGTTATGCAACTGTATATCTTACGAAATCTAGATTGGCAGCTGGTAAGAATATTTTTATTCTCAAGATAACTAGTCACTTGATTATGAACCAATCTTTCAAGGAACGGTAGAATTGCTATCGGCCTGTATTCACTGTTTGACGTCTTCATTGAGATGATTCATGCATTTTTCCATACTTTGAGGTAACGGTTTGTAGTGAGAATTTTGTTGAAAATTAACATTATAGGGAGGGAAAGTTTAGGAATGACAATCTTATGAGACTTTGCATCGATTTAGTCAATTCCTGTTGCATTAGACTTTATTGACAACAGACTAGAGAGGACATCATAACATGTGACACTAGTGAAATAGAAATTATTGTCTGGGAGACAATAAAAGTTTATTTTACAAAATTTGTTGCAATATTATATTTTCTTCGATAACTTGAGGTAAAAACCACGCAACATGGTCAAATAAGTGTTTGAGATAAACCGAAATGTTTTGGGACGGCAGTAAAATTGGTTGTTTGAGCCGGCTTGAAGGAAAATCTATCAATACATTACAACGTGAGCCCAGTTATTGTAGTGCTAGTCTGACAGCTTAAAAAAATTGGTACATAAGAGACGGTGGGAGCCCAAGCCGTCAGTTCATCGTTAAATACTTTTGCAATCATCGGATAACTGCTGCAAGGTTCAAAACTCCAAATATGGGGAGAGGTAGGTGTTTAGAGATCAAAATCTTATATATTATATATAAAATTCTTCGAAATAGAGCTTGATCCGATCGGATTAGTATTTTCCGATGCATTTCTTCAGTGTTTAAATAATCGTCATTAAAAAATGAAAATAGTAAAATCAACGAGCAAAGTTGGTGTAGGGCCCGAAGTATTGTTCAGGCTCACTCCATTTGAAAATGGAAATGAAGCATTAAAAACTACAAGCAGCTTAGTGGTGATGCTATAGAGGAACAATTTGCACTAAACTTTTCCGTATGGCCTGAAGTTAGATACTCAGAGATAACTGTGTAGTATTACTCTTTCTTCCGTTATTATCCACAATCATTTCCGAGCACCAATGGTTTCACTGAAATCGCATTAGAAGAAGTGGACGTAACATACAGCTAAAATACCATTTTACACATCGTTGACCCAAAATAAATACAGTATGCCATATAAGGATTTGAAGAAAACATAAGAGTAATACCAAACATTAATGACAAACACTTTCTAAGTATAGAACTAAATAAAGCAAAAGTAAAACTTCAAACAATTATGCCTACAAGACATCCGAGAGGACTAATAAACTTCGTAGGAACAGGAATGAAATGGCTATACGGCACAATAGACGACTTTGACAGGACAGAAATAGAACGACATTTAAATACAATCGACGATAATAATCATGCTATAATAGAAGACATTAACAGAAGTATTGAAATAAATCACGTATCACGCACGATTTCGAAGATAAAAAAGCAATAGAAAGTGATAGGACTCGGATTACATCAAAATTATATCAGATATCTAAAAACGACGAAGACTTAGAAAACAAGCTCCTACATCTGGATATATTGTTAAAAATTAAAATGTTGCTAGATAATGTCGAACACATACAAAATAATCTTGTTGCTGCAAAAACAAACACTATGAATAATAATGTATTAACAATTGAAGAAATAATTCGTTGTAATATTGATTTTTATTAAACAAAGAACACTAAAGTAGGTTTAGCCCAATATAAAGAAAATAAAATAATTTTTGCAATTCAAATATATAAATATATAAGAAAAGTACCACGATCATTTTTTGTACCTATACCTAATGAAAATCAAGAAGAACTACTTTTTAAAAACAGAGAAATTTTAAAGATAAATAATACAATGTATGGTTTTAATAATGAAATTATAAGAATTACGAACAATTGTTTAAGAAAAAAAGAACAAACAAATAGATATAAAACCAGGCTTAATACTTAAAAAAAACCACATAAACTCCACAGTTAATAGTAGTTGTAATAATAGACAGTTCCATTTAACAGGAAACCAACTAATAATATTTAATGATTGTAAATAAAAAATAAATGGAGACCGTTATTATAATTTTGATGATAAATTTGAACAAAATTTTTTGATTAACAATAACTTTAATTTAAATAATATTTCGTCTCAGTTGACGTTTGATGAAATAGTATCCAACCAAATTAAGAATATTCAATATTCAGAAAATCGAAGAAATCAGATTTCATAAAAAAACTTAATTACACTTTTAATGGCTTAGCAATGACATTCAGTATATTAGCTCTGAGTGCAGTAATCATATTTTACATGTATAAAAATTTTAAAAATCAAAAAACAGAAGTAATCATTAAAACTCAGGAGAGTTTTCAGTCAAATGGGGGAGGAGTCAAGTCAACCCCTCATTCTAATAATTCAACAGTTTCTTTACCTATTCATTTATAACAACAATAACATTTAATTCTAGAAGTTCATCAAACCTTCCAGTTGCGAAACTTAATGCCCCATTTTTTAGTTCAACAAACTGACTATTCTTTGGTTGACAATAATATTTCGCAACCCAGTAGTCAGCATTTCCACATTAATTAAAATAATTCTTTTTTCAACTTAATATTAGAATAATATAGAGTTTTAAGATTAATAAAGAGTAAACTCCAGAAAAAAAGATAAAATAAATATTTGTAATTCTCAATACGCTTATACTCATTAGTCACGCACTTAGCGGTCTCTACGGAAGTGTCTGTTGAAAAGAGGAAGACATCGACGTAGTGGTTGTCTTTTATGGCAGATGCGGATATAAAGAATATTTATTTTCTAATTTTAATGCATTAAGGTTTTTCAGATACTGCGATATGGAGGGCGCGCAGGAGGCCCCAAATATCATAACGTCATCACAGTTGTTCCCTAAAAATAGTTGCGCATGGCAGTCTTCTCCTCGAATATAGATCTGATGGAAAACTTCTATATCGCCACAAATTGCAATTCTTCTTTGGGGGAAACGCCAGCAAGGGACGACAGAAAATCTGGCCCTTTGAACAGCATGAAAACATCTTTTGCCTTAACAAATGCACCTCACACTACTCTGATTTTATTGGGTTTATTTTTGTTAATAACGGGACACATTGGCAAATACCACACGTTGTAGTTACTATTTTGACTTTCATCCACTTTGGCTGTGTAGTTTTTCTGTATGTACTCATGAATAATTTTTTCGAAATGTTCAAATAAGTCTCTATTATTTCTCAGAATCTTTCCGAAACAAATCAATATTTTTTTTAGCCATATCATAGCAACAATAAAGTTGTTTCATAATGACTTCGTTCGTTCGTGTATTTCTCTAGTAGACTTATTGCTCTTTGATCATCACTACCGAGAGTTGGACCGTAATTACTTATCCCAGCTAAGTTAGTTGCATGAAACTACTTAATTAAGTGAGTAAGAGTTTGGTTGTTTTCACGTTCGCACTCACAGGCATAAAAGTTACATATATTGGGTTTTGGCACTGAGTCCAAAACTTGACAAACTACATATGAGCTGAGGTTCTTGACTATTACCTTCTTTAATAGGAGTTGGAGCACATAGTCTTAAATTGCTTAAACCGAGAAGTATGTGGACATTTTGCACTCAACTTCTTATAATTAAAACTATGGCTCGGAAGCGATGATTTCTAAAGGCTAATTTTTGTTTTATTAAACCCAGAAATTTCCATTGATACTCGTTTTGAGTCTTTCGCTTCAATGGTCGTGATTCACCAGTTCAATCTAATTCGTTAATTCGCTGTTCATTTATTAAAATGCAAAGGGGTTTTAAATTGTTCATTATTTCCGTATATTGTGATGGATAAAATTTAAAAAAATTCACTTCATTCATTCCCACTGTAGGCTGCAAGTAAATTATGTGTTTTATTTTCGTTTGTATGTTCATTTGTCATTTTCTCTATCTTCGATCGATTGTTTACGTAACAGGGTATTGTGGTTTATTTAGCAACCTTTCTCTTTGCAAACGCATCGTTGTTACAAATTCCATAATGACGTCGGAAACAGAGCTTACATAAATTATATTTTCTCAGTAAGTTCCACCTATCGTTTTCGTTCACAGTCACAAATTGTTTGCACTTTTCATATTACGCAAGTTTTTGTTTTGTTCTCTTCTCCGTGTGCATTTACATAGAAGATTCTAGTTCTACGCGAAAGCTGTTCTGTTGACCTCGAAGAGTCGTCTGCACGACTTACCGAGACTCCAACACTCCACATTGTAGCATTTTGAACATCTTCACCGAGCTGCGCCTGAATGTTGAGTTTAGCTGAGATGTACAAATCTTCAAGGTCTGGCCTTGCACTGTCTTCTGGGTCAAACTTTTCGGTTAGAGTTTGATAAGTTAAGATTTGCTTGAAGTAGGAATCCAGAATTCCCAGACGACATTTTAATTCTGCTGAGGAAAGCACTTTACCTTTACCCCTTCCACTGCCTTCAATTTGGTTTTTGATGCGGGAAATACTTTTCTTTGTATTTGCCCGTTGCAGTTTTATTTCCTCTAATGACATCACTTTCGCGTTGAAAAGTCAGCAAAATTCACAAGAAATTTTATTTTGTTTTAAGGATAAGAACTACAAATTATTTTTTAACTGCTTCCAAAAACTCAGCTTTAGTAAGCACAATTCGAAATAGTTTTTGTTTAAGGTACCGTATTTGCTTTATGTACAGTAATAACGGTAGCCACAAGTTTGTATATGAATTTATAAATTTCAACTATATACTGGAACAGTAAATGTTTTTATGTCCGTTAACTTTTTCCTTCTCCAAAATTAGCGGATTTAAAGTCACCGTTTTTATAATAATTTTGTTTTTTTATATAAATACTTGAAGAGCCGACAAAAGTTTCACAATAAAGTTTATTTTATCACCACAAATTTTCGTCTTAGTTCATCAACGAAAAATTGCCTTCGTTTTCCACGGAACGCACATCGAAAATTTGGAGAACCGATAAAATCACTTGCCCCAGGTTGGGCGCCAAATTGTACGATGAGGAGGTTTCTCACCGTGGTGTCTATAGGCCACTGAAATGTTCGATGGCAAGTGATACTTACGGGCAATGCGAATTTACGTTCGTGGTACACGAGCAAAAATAAAAGGGATGATGACTTTAACACTTGAACTTTAACAATGTTTTCTTTATTTAAAATTCTTTTTTCTTAAACCTCACAAAATTATTCTTATATATAAGGATCATCGGTGTTGTTGTTATATTTATTTCTCACTTCCAATGAACCAATGCAATTCAGCAATATTAATGTAACAACAAGTAATATAAAATTGCGTTATTGTTAAGAACAAATACAAGCATTAAGAAATTACATGAGAAACAAATCATTGCGAAGGGATTAACTGTTCATAAACAAAATAAAGATACGTTGGACCTGCATGAACAAAATTATATCAAATTATAGAAGCAAAAAGCGAATAAACAAAAGCAAAAGTGTGAATAAATTTTAATACAATATTTGATTGAAATTAATTTGACATTAATGTTATACGATGACCTAACAACTATGTTTATTAAAATAGTAAAGTTGAGCCATACTCATCATAGTATTCAGTTCTTCATCGAGTAGTTGTATATCTCTAACATTTGTCGAATTGCCGAATTATTTTCGTGTGTTATTTGAAATAATTTTTTTGCTTAATTGTGTCTGAGCATAATTGCTCAGAATACTGGCCACTTGTTATTCCACAGATTTTAAAAATTAAAAATTATTATCACACCTCCTAGCTTATGTGCCATTTCTATATACTATTATTTCTATTGATCGCAAAAATTTACGTAATGGTTTTGCACTTCATTATCCTATCGGACTATATAAACTTGATTTGAAAACCTGTAGAATTCATCGAAACATAGCTTCTGTAATTAAAGCTCTACATTTTTATGTAGAGATGAATGTCAATATACAGTTTGGAAAACAATTTTTTGCACATGGAGAAAAATAAAAAAACTTCAAAATATGCATTGATTTCACATAAAAATAATTTTTTTTTTCGAAGTGTGATTTGCCAATATAATAAATAAAAAACCTTTATAACAATGACAAAATTCTTATGTAGAATATTAAAAAATAACAATAGTTCAATTTCTATACTGTAAAAAAAATGTTTGCACACTTGATAAAGCATTAAGTCTGATGTAAATTATTGAAATTTTGTCTATAATATTTTGAGTGTCCACTTCGAGCATCCATTACCGCTTGCAGACGTCTTCGCATTGATTAAATTAGCTTCTAAATATCATATTCTAACGGTATTTCTTCCCACTCTTTTTTAATGAACCGTATCAAATCATTTTTGCTCGTTGGCGATATTTTTCCTCCCTTTTTCTTTAGATGAACCCACAAATTTTCTATAGTATCAATAACTTTGGTACAGTTGTTTAGTAGACCGGACCTACATAAGCAAGATTTATGCTTGGGATCATTGTCTTCATAGTATTTGTATTTTAATTTATTCGGATTATCGGGTATATGGAAGCAATTTTTTTAACGTTGGCCGTCATTTCATTTTTCAAACTATCAAGGTATACTTCTTTAGTCATTATTTCATCTAAAATCCTGATTACACCAACTCTTTTGTTGGATATACAGCCCCATACCATTACGGACAGTTTTCCAAACTTTACTGTAGGAACAAGCTTTTTTATTTTCTAGAAAACTGCCCCATACCATTACGAACAGTTTTCCAAACTTTACTGTAGGAACAAGTATTTTATTTTCTAGTGCTGTTTGGGGCTTACGCAATACTCTTTGCGGTCCATTATGATAATAAAGCATTATTTTTGTTTCATCGAAAAAATAACATCGTTCCAGTATTCTGGAGGGAGTGACACGTGGTCGGTGGCAAATCTTAATCTATTTTCAAAGATTTGTGCTTCTGAATGAAATTTCTGATGGTTGCATGGGAAACACGTCGCCCAAAGTCTTTTTTCACTTGAATAGCTAATCTTGTCGTGCTGAATTGAGGGTTAACATAAAGAGTTCAAATTTCTTTCAATTCGCTGCGTCACCTTTTCGGCCTGCCTGTGGATCCTTTTAAGTATAGTCGTCCTTTTTTTCAGCACGGGTTATGATATTATATACAGTTCTGACTTTCAGGGATTCTGGGAAAATATATCGGCTATTTCCTTGGGGGATATGCCTTTGTAATAATAATAATAAAAATAGACCAATTGCATAATATTTTTTGAAACTCGTTTTCCTGGCATTTTTTATAGTCGTATATGCGCTCACTTGTTGCATTAAGAACGATCACTTTATTATTAAATCTTTGTTTGCCTCTTTTTTACCTCTTTCACATTCCATTCCATTTATGAAAAAACCTAAATTCCCAAAATTTTTGCCAAATAACGGCATTTGCGTTCTTTTTTTAATTGCCTTCATTCAATATGCGGTTTTTTTTACACTTTTTATACTGAGTAAACTTATACTGATTTAGCTGCTGTATCTACAACAAAGTAACCGTTTACCCCTATTAAGAGTATAGGATTTCAATCGCGCAAAAAGATGATCGGGTGGTTATTATTTTATGCATAAAGTGTAGTTTCCTGTTGCTGCTACCATCGCAACTTGCAAAGAGTTCACACCCTTCTTATTTAAGACTAGTGAGGTGTTATAATCAAGTTGCAAAATAAATAATAAATAAATAAATAATTAGGTTTGGTGGGGTTTAACTCCAGGTCAACTTTCGAAAATACGATGTAAGTCTTTATTTAAGATCGGCCAATTGATTAAATTTTACAACTTATATAAAGCTGCACGTCTTCCGCGTGCATTCTAACTTTGTAATGTTTGAATTTGCTTCGCAGATTGATGTATAGTGAAAACTGTAGAGGGACAAGGATTGAGCACTGTGGAACACCTCAGCTTAGTAGTAAATGGGTCGATGTAGAGGAACCTAATTCAACAAATTGTTGTCTGCCCGTCAGATAAGAACTGGATGAAAACCTGAGAAAAGATTTCAATTTATTACAAAGTATGTTGTAGTCAACAGTGTCGATGCCTTCAAGTGATTAAGGAGTACTAAGAATGTAACAATTCCAAAATCAGCTTTTTGCCTAATGTAGTCTGAAATATCCACTACAGACGTTATGCAACTGTATATCTTACGAAATCTAGATTGGCAGCTGGTAAGAATATTTTTATTCTCAAGATAACTAGTCACTTGATTATGAACCAATCTTTCAAGGAACGGTAGAATTGCTATCGGCCTGTATTCACTGTTTGACGTCTTCATTGGGATGATTCATGCATTTTTCCATACTTTGAGGTAACGGTTTGTAGTGAGAATTTTGTTGAAAATTAACATTATAGGGAGGGAAAGTTTAGGAATGACAATCTTATGAGACTTTGCATCGATTTAGTCAATTCCTGTTGCATTAGACTTTATTGACAACAGACTAGAGAGGACATCATAACATGTGACACTAGTGAAATAGAAATTATTGTCTGGGAGACAATAACTCAAAATATTCGTCTTAATACGGTTTGTTTTACAAAATTTGTTGCAATATTATATTTTCTTCGATAACTTGAGGTAAAAACCACGCAACATGGTCAAATAAGTATTTGAGATAAACCGAAATGTTTTGGGACGGCAGTAAAATTGGTTGTTTGAGCTGGCTTGAAGGAAAATCTATCAATACATTACAACGTGAGCCCAGTTATTGTAGTGCTAGTCTGACAGCTCAAAAAAATTGGTACATAAAAGACGGTGGGAGCCCAAGCCGTCAGTTCATCGTTAAATACTTTTGCAATCATCGGATAACTGCTGCAAGGTTCAAAACTCCAAATATGGGGAGAGGTAGGTGTTTAGAGATCAAAATCTTATATATTATATATAAAATTCTTCGAAATAGAGCTTGATCCGATCGGATTAGTATTTTCCGATGCATTTCTTCAGTGTTTAAATAATCGCCATTAAAAAATGAAAATAGTAAAATCAACGAGTAAAGTTGGTGTAGGGCCCGAAGTATTGTTCAGGCTCACTCCATTTGAAAATGGAAATGAAGCATTAAAAACTACAAGCAGCTTAGTGGTGATGCTATAGAGGAACAATTTGCACTAAACTTTTCCGTATGGCCTGAAGTTAGATACTCAGAGATAACTGTGTAGTATTACTCTTTCTTCCGTTATTATCCACAATCATTTCCGAGCACCAATACATACAGCTACAATACCATTTTACACATCGTTGATCCAAAATAAATACAGTATGCAATACAAGGATTTGAAGAAAACATAAGAGTAATACCAAACATTAATGACAAACACTTTTTAAGTATAGAACTAAATAAAGCAAAAGTAAAACTTCAAACAATTATGCCTACAAGACATCCGAGAGGACTAATAAACTTCGTAGGAACAGGAATGAAATGGCTATACGGCACAATAGACGACTTTGACAGAACAGAAATAGAACGACAAATACAATCGACGATAATAATCATGCTATAATAGAAGACATTAACAGAAGTATGGAAATAAATCAAGTATCACGCACGATTTCGAAGATAAAAAAGCAAAAGAAAGTGATAGGACTCGGATTACATCAAAATTATATCAGATATCTAAAAACGACGAAGACTTAGAAAACAAGCTCCTACATCTGGATATATTGTTAAAAATTAAAATGTTGCTAGATAATGTCGAACACATACAAAATAATCTTGTTGCTGCAAAAACAAACACTATGAATAATAATGTATTAACAATTGAAGAAATAATTCGTTATAATATTGATTTTTATTAAACAAAGAACACTAAAGTAGGTTTAGCCCAATACAAAGAAAATAAAATAATTTTTGCAATTCAAATATATAAATATATTAGAAAAGTACCACGATCATTTTTTGTACCTATACCTAATGAAAATCAAGAAGAACTAATTTTTAAAAACAGAGAAATTTTAAAGATAAATAATACAATGTATGGTTTTAATAATGAAATTATAAGAATTACGAACAATTGTTTAAGAAAAAAAGAACAAACAAATAGGAATAAAACCAGGCTTAATACTTAAAAAAAACCACATAAACTCCACAGTTAATAGTAGTTGTAATAATAGACAGTTCCATTTAACAGAAAACCAACTAATAATATTTAATGATTGTAAATTAGAAATAATTGGAGACCGTTATTATAATTTTGATAATAAATTTGAACAACATTTTTTGATTAACAATAACTTTAATTTAAATAATATTTCGTCTCAGTTGACGTTTGATGAAATAGTATCCAACCAAATTAAGAATATTCAGAATATCGAAGAAATCAGATTTCATAAAAAACTCAATTAATGACTTAGCAATGACATTCAGTATATTAGCTTTGAGTGCAGTAATCATATTTTACATGTATAAAAATTTTAAAAATCAAAAAACAGAAGTAATCATTAAAACTCAGGAGAGTTTTCAGTCAAATGGGGGAGGAGTCAAGTCAACCCCTCATTCTAATAATTCAACAGTTTCTTTACCTATTCATTTATAACAACAATAACATATAATTCTAGAAGTTCATCAAACTTTCCAGTTGCGAAACTTAATGCCCCATTTTTTAGTTCAACATACTGACTATTCTTTGGTTGACAATAATATTTCGCAACCCAGTAGTCAGCATTTCCACATTAATAAAAATAATTTTTTTTTCAACTTAATATTAGAATAATATAGAGTTTTAAGATTAATTTTTAAACGTATGAAGGGTAATAAAGAGTAAACTCCAGAAAAAAAGATAAAATTAATTTTTTTCATTCCCAATACGTCTCTACTGAAGTGTCTGTTGAAAAGAGGAAGGCATCGACGTAGTGGTTGTCTTTTATGGCAGATGCGGCTAAAAAATATTTATTTTCTAATGTCAATGCATTAAGGTTTTTCAGATACTGCGATATGGAGGGCGCGCAGGAGGCCCCAAATATCATAACGTCATCACAGTTGTGCCCTAAAAATAGTTGCGCATGGCAGTCTTCTCTTCGAATATAGATCTGATGGAAAACTTCTATATCGCCACAAATTGCAATTCTTCTTTGGGGGAAACGCCAGCAAGGGACGATAGAAAATCTGGCCCTTTGAACAGCATGAAAACATCTTTTGCCTTAGTAAATGCACCTCACACTATTCTGATTTTATTGGGTTTATTTTTGTTAATAACGGGACACATTGGCAAATACCACACGTTGTAGTTACTATTTTGACTTTCATCCACTTTGGCTGTGTAGTTTTTCTGTATGTACTCATGAATAATTTTTTCGAAATGTTCAATTAAGTCTCTATTATTTCTCAGAATCTTTCCGAAACAAATCAATATTTTTTTAGCCATATTATAGCAACAATAAAGTTGTTTCATAATGACTTCGTTCATTCGTGTATTTCTCTAATAGACTTATTGCTCTTTGCTCATCACTACCGATAGTTGGACCGTAATTACTTATTCCAGCTAAGTTAGTTGCATGAAACTACTTAATTAAGTGAGTAAGAGTTTGGTTGTTTTCACGTTCGCACTCACAGGCATAAAAATTACATATATTGGGTTTTGGCACTGAGTCCAAAACTTGACAAACTACATATGAGCCAGTCCAAGCGAGTACGTATAGCGACAGGTTCTTGACTATTATCTTCTTTAATAGGAGTTGGAGCACATAGTCTTAAATTGTTTAAACCGAGAAGTATGTGGACATTTTGCACTCAACTTCTTATAATTAAAACTTTGGCTCGGAAGCGATGATTTCTAAAGGCTAATTTTTGTTTCATTAAACCCAGAAATTTCCATTGATACTCGTTTTGAGTCTTTCGCTTCAATGGTCGTGATTCACCAGTTAAATCTAATTCGTTAATTCGCTGTTCATTTATTAAAATGCAAAGGGGTTTTAAATTGTTCATTATTTCCGTATATTGTGATGGATAAAATTTAAAAAAAATTCACTTCATTCATTCCCACTGTAGGCTGCAAGTAAATTATGTGTTTTATTTTCGTTTGTATGTTCATTTGTCATTTTCTCTATCTTCGGTCGATTGTTTACGTAACAGGGTATTGTGGTTTATTTAGCAACCTTTCTCTTTGCAAACGCATCGTTGTTACAAATTCCATAATGACGTCGGAAACAGAGCTTACATAAATTATATTTTCTCAGTAAGTTCCACCTATCGTTTTCGTTCACAGTCACAAATTGTTTGCACTTTTCATATTACGCAAGTTTTTGTTTTGTTCTCTTCTCCGTGTGCGTTTACATAGAAGATTCTAGTTCTACGCGAAAGCTGTTCTGTTGACCTCGAAGAGTCGTCTTCACGACTTATGTTGCTTACCGAGACTCCAACACTCCACATTGTAGCATTTTGAACATCTTCACCGAGCTGCGCCTGAATGTTGAGTTTAGCTGAGATGTACAAATCTTCAAGGTCTGGCCTTGCACTGTCTTCTGGGTCAAACTTTTCGGTTAGAGTTTGATAAGTTAAGATTTGCTTGAAGTAGGACTCCAGAATTCCCAGACGACATTTTAATTCTGCTGAGAAAAGCACCACTGCCTTCAATTTGGTTTTTGATGCGGGAAATACTTTTCTTTGTATTTGCCCGTTGCAGTTTTATTTCCTCTAATGACATCACTTTCGCGTTGAAAAGTCAGCAAAATTCACAAGAAATTTTATTTTGTTTTAAGGATAAGAACTACAAATTATTTTTTAACTGTTTCCAAAAATTCAGCTTTAGTAAGCACAATTCGAAATAGTTTTTGTTTAAGGTACCGTATTTGCTTTATGTACAGCAATAACGGTAGCCACAAGTTTGTATATGAATTTATAAATTTCAACTATATACTGGAACAGTAAATGTTTTTAAGTCCGTTAACTTTTTCCTTCTCCAAAATTAGCGGATTTAAAGTCACCGTTTTTATAATAATTTTGTTTTTTTATATAAGTACTTGAAGAGCCGACAAAAGTTTCACACTAAAGTTTATTTTATCACCACAAATTTTCGTCTTAGTTCATCAACGAAAAATTGCCTTCCGTCTCCACGGAACGCACAATGAAAATTTGGAGAACCGATAAAATCACTTGCCCCAGGTTGGGCGCCAAATTGTACGATGAGGAGGTTTCTCACCGTGGTGTCTATAGGCCACTGAAATGTTCGATGGCAAGTGATACTTACGGGCAATGCGAATTTACGTTCGTTGTACGCGAGCAAAATTAAAAGGGATGATGACTTTAACACTTCAACTTTAACACTGTTTTCTTTATTTAAAATTCTTTTTTCTTAAACCTCACAAAATTATTCTTATATATAAGGATCATCGGTGTTGTTGTTATATTTGTTTCTCACTTCCAATGAACCAATGCAATTCAGCAATATTAATGTAACAAGTAATATAAAATTGCGTTATTGTTAAGAACAAATACAAGCATTAAGAAATTACATGAGAAACAAATCATTGCAAAGGGATTAACTGTTCATAAACAAAATAAAGATACGGTGGACCAGCATGAACAAAATTATATCAAATTATAGAAGCAAAAAGCGAATAAACAAAAGCAAAAGTGTGAATAAATTTTAATACAATATTTGATTGAAATTAATTTGACATTAATGTTATACGATGACCGAACAACTATGTTTATTAAAATAGTAAAGTTGAGCCATACTCATCATAGTATTCAGTTCTTCATCGAGTAGTTGTATATCTCTAGCATTTGTCGAATTGCCGAATTATTTTCGTGTGTTATTTGAAATAATTTTTTTGCTTAATTGTGTCTGAGCATAATTGCTCAGAATACTGGCCACTTGTTATTCCACAGATTTTAAAAATTAAAAACTATTATCACACCTCCTAGCTTATGTGCCATTTCTATATACTATTATTTCTATTGATACGGGTCTCTCAATACCAGACCATTGTGCAGCTTACCGATTGGAAAACGGATTTAAGTGTGGTCGATGTGGTTTCTGCCGCAAAAATTTACGTAATGGTTTTGCACTTAATTATCCTATCGGCGGTATAAACTTGATTTGAAAACCTGTAGAATTCATCGAAACATAGCTTCTGTAATTAAAGCTCTACATTTTTATGTAGAGATGAATGTCAATATACAGTTTGGAAAACAATTTTTTGCACATGGAGAAAAATAAAATAACTTCAAAATATGCATTGATTTCACATAAAAATAAATTTTTTTTTTTCGAAGTGTGATTTGCCAATATAATAAATAAAAAACCTTTATAACAATGACAAAATTCTTATGTAGAATATTAAAAAATAACAATAGTTCAATTTCTATACTGTAAAAAAAATGTTTGCACACTTGATAAAGCATTAAGTCTGATGTAAATTATTGAAATTTTGTCTATAATATTTTGTGTGTCCACCTCGAGCATCCATTGCCGCTTGCAGACGTCTTCGCATCGATTGAATTAGCTTCGAAATATCATATTCTAACGGTATTTCTTCCCACTCTTTTTTAATGAACCGTATCAAATCATTTTTGCTCGTTGGCGATATTTTTCCTCCCTTTTTCTTTAGATGAACCCACAAATTTTCTATAGTATCAATAACTTTGGTACAGTTGTTTAGTAGACCGGACCTACATAAGCAAGATTTATGCTTGGGATCATTGTCTTCATAGTATTTGTATTTTAATTTATTCGGATTATCGGGTATATGGAAGCAATTTTTTTAACGCTGGCCGTCATTTCATTTTTCAAAATATCAAGGTATACTTCTTTAGTCATTATTTCATCTAAAATCCTGATTACACCAACTCTTTTGTAGGATATACAGCACCATACCACTACGGACAGTTTTCCAAACTTTACTGTAGGAACAAGCTTTTTTATTTTCTAGAAAACTGCCCCATACCATTGCGGACAGTTTTCCAAACTTTACTGTAGGAACAAGTATTTTATTTTCTAGTGCTGTTTGGGGCTTACGCAATACTCTTTGCGGTCCATTATGATAATAAAGCATAATTTTTGTTTCATCGAAAAAATAACATCGTTCCAGTATTCTGGAGGAAGTGACACGTTCTCGGTGGCAAATCTTAATCTATTTTCAAAGATTTGTTCTTCTGAATGAAATTTCTGATGGTTGCATGGGAAACACGTCGCCCAAAGTCTTTTTTCACTTGAATAGCTAATCTTGTCGTGCTGAATTGAGGGTTAACATAAAGAGTTCAAATTTCTTTCAATTCGCTGCGTCACCTTTTCGGCCTGCCTGTGGGTCCTTTTAAGTCTAGTCGTCCTTTTTTTCAGCACGGGATATGATATTATATACAGTTCTGATTTTCAGGGATTCAGGGAAAATATATCGGCTATTTCCTTGGGAGATATGCCTTTGTAATGACTGAAATAGACCAATTGCATAATATTTTTTGAAACTCGTTTTCCTGGCATTTTTTATAGTCGTATATGCGCTCACTTGTTGCATTAAGAACGATCACTTTATTATTAAATCTTTGTTTACCTCTTTCACATTCCATTCCATTTATGAAAAAACCTAAATTCCCAAAATTTTTGCCAAATAACGGCATTTGCGTTCTTTTTTTAATTGCCTTCATTCAATATGCGGTTTTTTTACACTTTGTATACTGAGTAAACTTATACTGATTTAGCTGCTGTATCTACAACAAAGTAACTGTTTACCCCTATTTAGAGTTTAGGATTTCAATCGCGCAAAAAGATGATCGGGTGGTTATTATTTTATGCATAAAGTGTGTTTACTCATAAGGAAACGTGATCATATCTTCTCAACCCATATATGTAACGAATTATGTTATTAAAAGTCACATTTAGTTTCCTTTTGCTGCTACCATCGCAACTTGCAAAGAGTTCACAGCCTTCTTATTTAAGACTAGTGAGGTGTTATAATCAAGTTGCAAAATAAACAATAAATAAATAAATAATTAGGTTTGGTGGGATTTAACTCCAGGTCACCTTTCGAAAATACGATGTAAGTCTTTATTTAAGATCGGCCAATTGATTAAATTTTACAACTTATATAAAGCTGCACGTCTTCCGCGTGCATTCTAACTTTGTAATGTTTGAATTTGCTTCGCAGATTGATGTATAGTGAAAACTGTAGAGGGACAAGGATTGAGCACTGTGGAACACCTCAGATTAGTAGTAAATGGGTCGATGTAGAGGAACCTAATTCAACAAATTGTTGTCTGCCCGTCAGATAAGAACTGGATGAAAACCTGAGAAAAGATTTAAATTTATAACAAAGTATGTTGTAGTCAACAGTGTCGAATGCCTTCAAGTGATTAAGGAGTACTAAGAATGTAACAATTCCAAAATCAGCTTTTTGCCTAATGTAGTCTGAAATATCCACTACAGACGTTATGCAACTGTATATCTTACGAAATCTAGATTGGCAGCTGGTAAGAATATTTTTATTCTCAAGATAACTAGTCACTTGATTATGAACCAATCTTTCAAGGAACGGTAGAATTGCTATCGGCCTGTATTCACTGTTTGACGTCTTCATTGGGATGATTCATGCATTTTTCCATACTTTGAGGTAACGGTTTGTAGTGAGAATTTTGTTGAAAATTAACATTATAGGGAGGGAAAGTTTAGAATTGACAATCTTAGGAGACTTTGCATCGATTTAGTCAATTCCTGTTGCATTAGACTTTATTGACAACAGACTAGAGAGGAAATGATAACATGTGACAGTAGTGAAATAGAAATTATTGTTTGAGAGACAATAACTCTTGTCTTGTTAAGACAATAACAAGCTCTATAAGAAATAGAGCTTGTTTCGATCGGATTAGTATTTTCCGATGCATTTCTTCAGTGTTTAAATAATCGCCATTAAAAAATGAAAATAGTAAAATCAACGAGTAAAGTTGGTGTAGAGCCCGAAGTATTGTTCAGGCTCACTCCATTTGAAAATGGAAATGAAGCATTAAAAACTACAAGCAGCTAAGTGGTGATGCTATAGGGCAACAATTTGTACTTTTCCGTATGGCCTGAAGTTAGATACTCAGAGATAACTGTGTAGTATTACTCTTTCTTCCGTTATTATCCACAATCATTTCCGAGAAACTGATCCATCGCCTCCTTTCATGTATTCTTTTCGAAAACTCGCATCGGAAAGGTAATGCCACAACATCAGCATCGCTGTACCGGACAGTGTTCTGGTAAATGCAAATTTTCGCAAAACAAGCACTTAAGCACTTTTCCTTTTTCTTACAATTAAGCGATTGGGAAACTCTTCCTATAAAGACAGGCAAAACGCCTGTGAACATAATGTTCGAAGAAATACTTACGCGGCGAAGTATTTCATATCGAAATTCCTATTTATTATCAAAAAAACACTAATTATGTCAGGAGTTTTGTGTTAGGATTTTACAGTAAATTTAAATTGAATGTTTATAATAACCGGAAAATATCGCAAGTTAATTTACCAAAATTAACTGTCACGTTACCGGAACGTTTCAACCTGTATAAAAGATTTTTACGGCGCCGTTAAGTGACATTCGTAAGCCAATGCTGGCACTCATATCATTTAAATAGCAATGCGGCACATTTGCCAATTTTCGGTACTTTTCATTACCATTATCATTAATAATAAAAATAATGATAACAACAATAATAATTTTAGTAGTAGAAAATAATAATAACAACAACAAAAAATAATAATAAAAATAAAAAAAATTATAAAAATTATTATCATAATAATTTTAAGAATAATAATGATAATATATAAATTGCAATGTAAAAACTTTATATCTCTCGAAGCCAATTTAGTACCTTTTTAAATTTCACATGTACGAATATAACTTGCCTATCACTGTGCCAAAAAGTTCGGCAAAATAGCACGCGAATAAATTATGTTAGACAATGTTTTGTTTATTTTATTGACGCCTGTTTCAATTTTGGTTAGTTTAATTTTAAGACAAAAAGTTTAGTCATAATTTCTCTTTATTATTTCAACAATTCGTTTGGGGCTCACTTCCCCTGTTATTTCTGGGAATATTGCAATATTAAATAAATTGAATGTTGCAATTCTAAATAATTTTGCTGAAGGCATAATGTTTTAAACAAGCAAAGATTTTTAGCTTCTGAATTTATTTTAATATAAATTTGCTGAAGGTGCAATGTAGATTAAAAACCGTATTATGGGGGTCCATATTAAAGGGAATATTAGGGCAAACTTGTAATGAAGGAGAATATTAGTAATGTGATAACTTGTATGCTCAAATTTTTAATTCTGTTGTGTTAATAATAAAGTCATTCCAATAAATGTTTGGATTCCCGACATATATAGCCAGGTCGCAGTTACTAAAACGTATCTTTCATTCAGTAGTAAATTCCTTAAAATAGCACGATGTCTCAAATTTTTTTAACCAGTATTCAGGGGTCAACCCCTACATATGGCATGCATTGTACCAGAACTTTTTTGGGGAGGTAGGAAAGAAGGAGCGGTGTTTTGCTATTTGTTTATTATAATGATAAGTAAGGCAGAACTTAACTGATTATTTTGACTGTGCAATGTCCAGTCTACATACCTTCGACAATGCACAATCAAACATTAGTTAACCCAACATTGCAGTTTTTGTGTTGTATTGGTGTTTTTTGTTATCGAACCTTTGACCTCTGGACTGCTGATCGAATACTCTGACTCATCTATCGAGGCACCCGTTTTCGTTGGTGGTGTGTTTGTTGCTAACACGAAACCATGTTCCGGTTGAGAAATTTTAGCTGCTTGGCCAACATCATTCAGTTTGCAGATAGCTTCCTTGTTGTGTAGGATTTAACCAAAACATAAGGATTTGTGTACGGTTTCTTGTTGTAAGCTCACCTTGCAGTAAAACAGATTTTAATTTCTTTTGCATAAACTGTCGAAATATTAAATTATTTTCATTATTATTGGTTTTATAATTATTTCTTTGGTTTTATTAATTGGTAAGGGAATTGTATCGGAAATTGTGTATTTTTCTGGAGGGATATGAAGAATGAGAAAGCATGAGAATATTGAAAATAATATTTGTATTATTATAATATGCCGGTAATTCTAATAGTTAATACAAATGTTGATATCGTAGATTGTTTTCGATTTATCTAAGTTCTTCCACATCTAAGATAATTTTTGGGGTGATGTCAAGTCATTGCTTCGGAAATATTTGTGATGTGACTCGTAAGAAAATCGATATGGTAGTTTATTTTATTTGGATTCCTTAATAAGTTTGAAGTTGGATAAAATGCTGTTTTGAGAATTTGTAATAATTTTACAATAATATCTTCTTCATCTTTATACGGCTTGTATTTTTTTTAATCTTTCGACAATTTTAGTACTGATTATGCCTTGTTGTTTGTATTGGTTTGTATTGTATTCTCAAATTATATATTGCTTCTTTAATACGGGTACCAACGTCGCTGTCCAAGTTTTCTATACTATTAAATAATTTTCTAAATATAAAATATATGTGTATTATTGAATTCAATTTGTTTTTAAGGTTTGTTAGGTTGTAATTTGTCATTTTTAAAGATTCTTTGATATAATTTGAACTTGTGGATTGCTTTAATGATTCCTCGGTTTTCATGATATTGTTTTTATGAGTCAAGTTTTATGATGTATATGAGGTTGGTATAATCTGTTATTGTTTTAGTGTTTGTGCATGTATTGTGGTTATTAACCTGAAAAATTATTACATTATTTTAATTTTGGAGAGATATTCATGTTTAATATCGTGAGATCAACGATCAAATTTGTATGTTGTACCATAAAATAGTTCGAGAGGTGTTAGTTTTATGGAAGAGTGAATAGTATTATTATATCTTATATATAATTCAGCAGTTGTTATGCATCGCATTTATTTATTATTTGAGTTATCTTTAAGTTCAAGTAAGAAGAGTAGTATTCACACTTCAATGTTTCTATTATTGTTGTTCTCGTGACAGTCTTGAATTAATTTATCTTGATTACCATTCTCTTTTATATCTTTTACCATTTGGGTGCATCTTACCACATGAAAATCTGCTTTGTGAAAAATGTTTGAAATATGGCTTTTCGACTTGAAAATTCCGTCATCAATAAATATTGCGATAGTTTTATTAGGAGCAAGGTGATATTTTAAAATTTCTATTGTAGTAGCATTTATATAAAGGGATATGTAAATGTTTTTCTACGTTTGTTTTTAAAGATAGCTTCAAGTTGCATATGCGTATTACGGGTAATATTTTATACGGCTAAGTGCGTCTGCATTAGTATTAAGCTTTCCTCTTTAGAGTAAAACTCTTCTAACTTTAATCGACAACGAATTGAGTTTGTTTCTTTAAAACTCATAATACATGTTAAGGGCTTATGATCCGTTATGATTCTGAACTGGTGGCCGAATAGATACAGTCGAAAACCTTTTGTAGCCCATACTATGTCCAGAAGGTCTTTCTCTATTCTTGACTAATTGCTTTCTGATGATGTGTACGACTTCCATAACAAAGCGGTTTATCACTTCCTTGTGATAGAATGGCGCCAATCGCAAAATTATTCGCGTCTGTTGTGAGATTAAATGGCTTTGAAAAATTGGAGTATTGTAAAATTGAGTAATTTGTTTCTTTATATTTATCATATATTATAATGGGTTGGTCTTTTCTTTAGACAACTCTTAAACGGGTTTCTTATTTTGAAAAAATCTTTAATGCATTTGCAGTAGTATCCTTTAAGACTAATGAATTGGAAAATTTAAGATGTCTTTTTTTTTTGTCAGGTTTTGGTTTTACCCCTTTAGTTGTTACGGTGACCCAAAAAAGCACATTGTTTGCGTAGGATTTCTGAATTTTCTAGTTGCGCTTTGAGGTTGCCTTTTCATCGAGCTGCAAAAACGTCTTTTATATATTCATTAAATTCCTTTAGTGAAGATAAGATAATTATGTCATCTAAATGTACTAGACACACAGTTCCAATTAAATCTTTAAGAACGTAATCCATTACTATTTGGAATGTGCAAGATGCGTTCTTAAGAGCGAAGGCATTCTAACGAACTCGTAGTACCTTTTTTCTATTGTCAAGCCGATTTTAAAAAGGTTTTTCGGACTCTAATTTAGTGAATTACATACATTTTATTAGTTTGTTTAGAATTTCGTTGATGTTTGGTATTGGATAGCTATCTGATGTGGTTTTCTCGTTTAATTTTCTATAGTTTATTATTAGACGCCATTTAAGTTTTCCACTAACATTTAATTTTTTGTGTACTACATGTTTTCAATGTCTCTTATAAAAGTGACTCTTCTATTTTTATATTAAAATACATTAAAGTTTTTGTACATTAATATTAAGTAACACAACATATTCCTTTGCAGCTTTAATTAAAATAAATACGTACAATAAGAATTAATGTATTGGTAATCTATATAGTAAGATAAAACATACATTTATATAATTTTAGTTTTTAACTTTTACTTTTACAACAACATTCTTGTTAACTATTTATAATAGTAATCTATTTTTACAAGTCAAGCCTTTCTGGTCGCCTTAGTGTTCTTCCCTTACGTGTTAGATATTGCTCATCGAAATTATTAGAGCCTTTACCACCATGCTGAGTTACTTCCATCATACTTCCGATATTGTAATATGTTCCAAACTTCTATATTCTTACCACATAAAACTACGTGAGATATTGGATGCCTATTATTTCGCCATGAAACCAAGATCCATTTGAATTCTTTTTAAATATAACTTTCTCTCCTTCACTTGTTACTTTGGGAGTGACAGCTTTTTCGTTGTAATATTCTTACTACATTCTTCGAAGTTCGGTAAGAGATTGTCCACAACTGATAGAACTCTAGTGCGCAAGGAACATGACATTAACAACTGATAATGACTTGGTAAATTCCCGTTTGGAGTTCTTTTATAATGCAATAGCGAAATATAACGATCAGAATTACTTTTCAATGCCTTCAACAATAACTTTTTTACTGTCTGAATTGTTCGTTCTGTAAGCCATTAGACCTTGCCAAATATGGAGTGGAAGATAAGTGATATATTCCCCAATTTTCAAAACATAAACAGACTTTTACTTCGTTATTACGTGGAAAGCACTATAACCTTCATTAAGGAATTCAACTTCAACAAATTTCGCAAAATAACCAACTACGATAATGTGTGACTTCAGCCTGAAATGGAAGAGATCACACCCTACCTTATACAAAGGAACCTCAATATTTTCCTATGGCACTAACTCTGGCCTATTGTCAGAACTCTGATACTTTAGAACTCTTTTAACATCTGATGGTTAATTAGAGTAATTAATAATAGTAATTAATATGAGTAAAACATCTTTCAAAATTCTAATCTCATCCTTTACTTTGAAATACGGTGCAACACCTTATTCAATTTCCTTTCTGTTTTTAGGCCACCCCTAATTTACATAAGACATAATTTTTAAACGCGTTTCATCTTTACTACTCTATTCTCTGGTCGTATCCACATCTGCAAAAGGCAATTCCATATCCCTCCTGCGATCCTTATCCCTTCGGATAATGCCGTATGCTACAGCGGAGCTTTCGTGTTCTGCAGTCCAAAGCCATTGAAACCCATATCTCAAAAATTCCTTAAATTCCTATTCTTTAATGATGAATTTTCTACAAATGTTCCTACATAATAGACCATCACCAAAAACCGTTATAAGTCTCTAACGTTTTCTGGTTTAGGCATTTGAGAATAGCGTTCACTTTTTCTCCAGCAACCCTAACACCTGACTTCTCAAAAACGTTACCTAAAAACGTTATCTCATTTTTATAAAAAAATTGCTTTAAGACTTGTTAAACCTCAAGCCAACTTCTTCTGCTCTCCGAAGAACAGTTTCCATTAGTGTTGAAATATTCCCGAAAAGTTTGACCATTACAGCATGATAATAAATACCAAAAGGCAGTCGTAGGAATCGAAAACAACAAAATGTGGTAAATGTGCACAATTTAGAGAACCTTTCATTTAACGGTACCATCCAAAAACCATTACTAGTGTATAGTGAAGAGAAAACCCTGGAACCGTTCAATTTTGCTTTACATTCCCCAATGTTGCCTATTTATATTCCTGGGAGCTATACAAATTCTTAAGTTCCCATTCGCCTTAGTAACAGGCATTATTGAATTAACATTTCCGTTAGTTCATGTTCATGGGCAATATCAGCTGAATTAACCATCCTATCTAGTTCTTTTTTAAACTTTCTTGTAATTTTAGCGGTATCTTACGAGGAGGGTCCACAACTGGCCACTAACAGTTTCAAATATTTCCAAATTATTCCGTTTATTGAAACACTATTAACCTGTGTAACTAAATTCATAGCTAAGTTATTATTTTCCTTAATTAGGAAAAAAAATTTGTTATTTTATTCGGTCAGCGTGATTTTCTAAGAAAAGTCAATGTAAGCGATTGCATTTAATGCTTAGGCTGCATTGTTTTAAGGTGCAATAAACTTTATAATTTCTTTTTAAACGATTGCAACAACTTGGCAAAAATTGAAGGTTTGCATTTTTGATTTTAATTATTTCATTTTACTTTGTTCTATTTTTACTAAACGTCTACGTTAACTTTTTCCCTCTTATATCGATTGTCCCCAATCAATTAATTTATTTGGGTTGTCGTAATTTGCAAAAATTGTACCATTTTTGCCTATGCTTAATAATAATTACAAATGCTATAACAATAATTATGATTGCCGTATCCGTGCTCAGACTAATGATATGACTACTCGTATTTTTACTCTTATGAACTAGAATCTTAATATTTTTCTCATGTTGTAGTTGCTTTAGATATAGATTTTCGAGTCTGAAATTAAGGTTTGTTACATTATTTTCTTTAATTTTTGTGATTAGGTTTGGTGGGACGAAAGTATCGTGTACCCTCATATTAACATACATAAGTATAAGTTCTATTCAATACATTAATTTTACAATTTGCAAATTAAATTAGAAATGTTCTACTTTGTTTTATCTTTATTCTATCGCAATTATGAGATATATTTCCTTCAAAATGTCTTAAGATGATAATTCCTTGTACAATTTCTTTTACTGGAAATTCTTCAAAGTCTCCTAACTCGCATTGTGCTTCCTTAAATTCTAGGATATTAGTGATACATTTATCTTTAAGGCAACTAAGTGCTTTTCCAAATTATCCTTTACATTTATGTCAAATATATTATTATTGTCATCCGTTAATACTTCATATGAGTTTAGAACTATTGATTTGTTTAATGTGCTTGGCAATGGTTGAAAAATTATTCTAGATAGTAAAATAGGGGAGAATTGAAAACACTGTGACTCTTATTTTACTATAGCTATCAAAGTCTTAATTCAGTCAAGTTCTTTTTGTGTTAATATATCGGTAGGAATTACGCCTAATTTGCATGAAAATATAATTCCTCCGATTTGCTTTTATAATTTCTTACACCATTGCTGACACCATGTTGTGTTGTTATTGAATAACATTGAAGTTTTTGTTCATTAATATTTACTAATAATAACAGGAGGGGACAGCGGGAATGGAGAAATCAATGTCTACAGGTACTTTAATAAAAGCTTTTGTTTTTGGAGTTATTAGTTATTTCCCTGAAGTTAGGTTTGGTTGAAAATGCAATGGAGTAATGGTGTTTCTTGTTATTAATTGTTTTTTCTCGAGGTCGATTTTCGCATTTAATTTAAAAATATGATCCAGTCACATAAGACAATTAAAGTAATTGTGAAGTTTAAATATGAAATATTCTCACTTGGTTTTTTTTTAAATTCTATGAAAGATGGTATGTTTACTTTAGAGTTAGATTATTGTCGTTGTTGTGGTTATTGTTATTGGTGTATATTTTTCTGAATCATTAGTTGCAACTTGGGTTTCTATTACTGAGCTGTAAAATTCTTCAAGTGTTTTATTACTTTGTTTGAGTAAATAAAGATCGCGAATTAGTGAAGATCTGTCTATACATATTTAACATTTTTTTAATAGGATTTCCGTTAAATTTTCGAAGATCTTTGAAGGCATCTGGGATTCTTAGAGATTTTAGAATATTTTTTTCTGTTGAAGGTGTTTTTTCTGTGGAATTCAGACTATTTTGGTCTGCACTAATGTCACTTACAGTTTCAGGGAAAGGAATAAGAGTTCTTGGAATACTATAAGGACAAATTCTATGCATATAAAAAAAGTACACATCCAAAGAGTTTCCAAGAGGGTCACTTCGACCTGGTCTTTTAAAACATATGAATTTGTTTATTTCGTAATATAAAACAATTAATTTTAAATTATTAACTAATTCAATGATATATTATTTTGTATTTATTGAAATGCCTGATACCTTTTGTTATAAGTGTTCAGCTGGTATTTTATATATTGTATGTATAAATTCATTTTATTGTTTCTTTAATTGTATTAACTCTTTCGAGAAAAATAATTTATTTTAATATAATTTAATAATTGATTTCGTTTATACTTATTTACAATTCAAGATTTGACCTACATACGTTTAAAATAATTGTAACCTGCATTGTGATTAGAATTCCAGTAATAAATTTTGTTTGCTTATATACGATTATCCTTCGTAGTGTGGAACCCTTTTTTTGTAATGGGTCTGTTCAGATTTGTTACGATTACCCTCCCAATGTTGATCCTTGCAACTTATTTCCTTATTGTTGTTTTGTTAGAATTTATTACGATTTTTATGGTGATGATCCGTCACTTGAATATGTGTATAGCGATAATCCTTCGTTTATTATTCCACTTTATACAGCGACTTCCCAACCACAACAATTACGGTTTCTTAATTAAATTCTGTAAAAAAATGTGAATGTTGTGCGGTTTACTCTTTAGACACAACTGTCACTTTATTTAATAATTTTTCGAAATCAAGCTCAATACAAAATTAGTTATTTATCAATTTAACAAATTATCAATACCGATTTTTAAAAATTGCAAAACAAAATTAATAAAGACTGTATTTTAATATTAATAAATAAATTTATAAAACCAAAAAACCTCAATCTCAAACCTATACATGGTGTTGTATAGCTCGTGCCTATGCTCCTCGGCCTGACACAGTAGTTGAAGGGTATTTCTTTTTTGTGAATCGGGCAAAAGATACTGAGATTTCACTCGTCGAGCATGCTTTTCTTCGACCATATCTTATAGATGAGCTGGTGCATGCACTCAACCACATCCTCTTAAGCTACCTTAAACAGTTCTGCGGACAGTGCGTCCGCTCTAGCAGCTTTGTTCGTTTTTAATATCGATATCGCTATCTTGACTTCATGTAGGTAGGGGGACGGTCTTCTTCTTCTTTATCGTCCATTGTGTGGGGTACAACATTCTGCCTGACAGTGGTATTCGTATCTTCCTCGCCATTAAATAATCTGCAGAAGTAATCTTTCCAGATTCTCAGTATCGACTGCGATTATACTACGATTTGTCCTTCTGCGTTACGTCAGGCTTCTGTCCGAAGTTTATATCCATTGGATAGTTGCTTTGCCTGCAAACTTTCGGATATTATTCCTTCCGTAGCACGACTTCAGTTCCTCGATCGCTTGCTTCTCATGCTCTTTCTTTTTCCTTTTGAGAAGCCAGTGCTCTTTCTTCTTTTACGTTCGTAGAGCTCAAGAACTGCACTCGTGCACGGTTCCATTTTTCGAAGATTTTTTTGCCTGGCAGGGTTGGACTCTCTGAGAGCTTTAGGGAGACCCGATCGGAGAATTGAGTTACTGTTAATCTTGGATTCTGTCGTATATTCCATAATCCAAAGTTAACATTAACTTTTTTTTCGATATTGTTATCAAGTTTCCCATTTTCCAAAAATCAATTATTACATTTTCCTGAATTAAAGATACCCGATATCGTACGAATAATTAATGCTGACGAGTCTAGATATAACTTCTCAACACAACAAGCGAATCGGTTCAAAAGTATACGCTCTGATTTAAAGACTTCAAAGGAGGAGAAACACATAAAAGTTATGAAAACCCCAAAGAAGGAATACACTGCGTTTCTTTTCCTGAGACATTTCCTGCAAAATAAATTTTTATATTATTTTGTTCATTAATTTAACATATGTGTATAAATTCATATCTTAACAGTTAGAAGATTCCAAACGGCACTAAACTGAATATGCTATTTATGGTTTTTGAGTTAATAATAATGATCAACAAGACTAAAAGCTTAGAAGACTGATGCATCTCGCAAATTTGTTCTAATTAAGACCATGAACAAATTACATAATAGTAGCTTACATAATTTGTCTTGTATTTAACCACTCTAGTACATTTACATTTAGAAAATTTAAGTTGTTTTTAAGAAAATTTGATATCTGAAACTTTGAATTCAGCAGAAAAAACTCAACATATTTAATATATGTATCTTAATATACAGTAATTGGAAAGCGAACAAATGAAGAGTTAAAATAAAATGTTGGCTACTATATCGGTCTAGCCACCAATTTTCTTAATACCCAGATGTGAGAAAAGAATACAAATTTGCAAATATATGATACAATATTGTACCAAATTTGGCAGAGATAGCTAACACTGTCTTACGTAAGGATTCTAAAACGTTATTTTCAATGAGGAACAGTTATGCTTAGAAAAAAAATTAGTGTATGCTGTAATATGAATTTTGTGCTACAAAAACTTTAAATAGTTATTAAATAAAAAAGATAAAATTAAGTTTTATTTTAACATCGGTAGAAAAAATACATATATAAATAATATAATATAAATTTCGTTATTTTTTAAATGGTTTTATTTCTCCCTGTTTATTCATAATAGATTTTTTTCACAGAATATACTTTTGTTTTCCTGATTCCTGATGCATTATATAAATTATTTATGTCCTTAGTTATGTGCACACACCTAAATATACAAATGAAATACAATGAATTTTATTTTAAATATCCACCTTAAGTGCTAAACATGAGTGTCTTAAACTAGTATAGGTTTATCAAAGTTCTTGTGAAATGTGTATAGTGTATTTTCTTAAGAAGTATTTCTTATATGTTCTTATTATTATTGTGTTTGTTTGGTTGGGATACTATTTTTTTAGTATTCCCAACTAAAAAATATATATCTTATTGTTATATTTATTATGAAAATATTTGCTTAAAATGATCTTGTTAGTTTAGGATGTCGCTGAAAAGGATTGAGTTTTCGTGGTTGCTTTTAAGGTATGGTATTTTGTGTGTCTGTTATGTGTGCATTAGAGTGGACAATATTTATATGGAATTATTTTTGTTTTTTGTAGGAGGTGGTTCGCCCCCTAATTTTTTTCTTTTGGTCACAAATAACATATTTCCAAAACTGTAGACTGTTTGGTCAACGTTAAGGCGTGGCACATGCGCCCTCAAGTTGACAAGAAGGGATTTTGCACAATTTAATAAGAAAAAAGTTATAACTTCATTATTATTTATCAAAATTTATGTTAAGTATCGATATAATATTTAATTTTGACTATTATTTTAATGCGTGCCCCTAAAAAGGCGTGGCACCTTATATAATTTAAGTAATATATACGAAAATATGTAGTTTTTGCTTCAAAATATGATGGAATCTTACATATGTATGTAAAATTTATTTCCTAAAAGTCATTAAATAAATGCCGGCAAATTGGGGCGTGGCAAGTTAAAATTTTAAACTGCTAGTAACAAATGCAGCTCTGTGCTAATTAGTTGCGATCAAGCAAACTTATATTTTCATAGAAGTAGCAATACTGGAATAACGGTATCTAGTACACATGTGCTTTTGTTAAGCTAAAAAAGAGCGTTGATAATGTGTTGTTATACATGCAAATGTGAAAATATTAATTTGATTTGATTGAAAGATAAGGTTTATAAAATTGGTAAGTTTAAACAACAAAGTGCTCGATATTTTCAAAATATAATAACATATTTAATATTATTAATGTAACTCAAACAGCAATGGAAACAAGAGCAAATGAAAAGTTATTTCTGCTTGGGCACGACGAAAGTCAAATCATTGGGTGCAAGTTACCATCAAAAGGGCAAATATTAAAAGTTCTTTTTTACAATATGCGGAAAATTAAGCTCAATCTTCGTCCGAGTGCATATCTTGTAATTAAAGAAGAAGAAGAAGAAGAAACAGCTATAAATTTAAAGGAAAAATTTCAAAACATTTTACCGCAAACCATTACAGTACATTGGGATGGAAAGCTGTTACCATCATTAACTGGAAAGGAAAAAGTAGACAGATTGCCAGTTGTTATTACATCTACAGAGACAGAGCATCTACTTGGAGCTCCTGCATTACAGGCTGGTACAGGAAGGCAACAGGCTGAAGCAATAATCCAATTATTAAAAGAGTGGAATTTGACAGACAAAGTTCAGGCCCTGTGTTTTGATACAACAGCAACAAACACGGGAAGACTTCAAGGTGCTTGCGTGATATTGGAACAGGAATTAGGAAAAGATCTTTTGTACTTGCCCTGTCGTCACCAAATCTACGAAATTGTATTAAAGAGCGTATTGAAAAAAGAAATTTGTCTTCAAGTGGACCAACTTTGTCAATTTTCCAAAAGTTTAAAGGGTCCTGGGCGATGATAAACCAAGAAAATTTTAAATTTGGAGTTGATGACGAGAAGGTAAGTCAGCATATTAGCGTTTTCGAATTAGAAGATCTAGCCACGTTTTTCCGCCAATATTTAAAAATAAAACAGCCTAGGGCTGATTATAAGGAGCTTCTGGAATTAAGCCTAATATTTCTTGGGGAGCACGATAGGAATTATAAATTCAAGTCACCAGGAGCATAGCATCACGCTCGTTGGATGGCCAAGGCGATTTATTCATTAAAAATGTTTTTATTCAGAGAAGAGTTTGTCATGTCGTCAGATGAAATAGACGCCATACGCGATGCTTGTTTATTTATTGTGAAAATTTATGTAAAAGTCTGGATAGAAGCGCCAATAGCTGCCAAAGCGCCTAATCAAGACCTTCTTTTAATTAAATCTCTTTTCGCCTACAAAAATGTCAACGAAAACGTAAGCAATGCAACTTTGGGAAAATTCCGTAACCATTTATGGTATTTAGCAGCAGAAACAGTAGGTTTTTCGTTTTTTGATGAAACCATAACTTCTGAAACAAAAACTTGTATGATAAAGAGACTTCGTGTAGAGTCAGAAAATGAGAGCAAGCGGCTGATTACTGATATACAGGACTTACAATCAAAATCAATTGAGGACTTCGTAACCAAAAATACACTTCACTTCTTTGAACGTTTTTCGATTGCAACCGATTTTTTCCAAAAAGAACCCTCCCAATGGCAGAACGAGCCAAGCTATATACAGGGCGTAAATATCGTCAGTAAAATTAGGGTAGTTAACGATACTGCCGAACGAAATGTTAAATTAATGGAAGAATATAATAATTCATTATCAATAAATGAAGAAGAAAAACAATTTATCTTACAAATTGTAACTGATTATCGAAAAAACTATAAAGGTATTAATAAATCAGATCTCATGGAACACTAATCTATTTGTGTTTTATTTTAACTTGCCGGCATTTATTTAATGACTTTTAGGAAATAAATTTTACATACATATGTAAGATTCCATCATATTTTCAAGCAAAAACTACATATTTTCGTATATATTACTTAAATTATATAAGGTGCCACGCCTTTTTAGGGGCACGCATTAAAATAATAGTCAAAATTAAATATAATATCGATACTTAACATAAATTTTGATAAATAATAATGAAGTTATAACTTTTTTCTTATTAAATTGTGCAAAATCCCTTCTTGTCAACTTGAGGGCGCATGTGCCACGCCTTAACGTTGACCAAACAGTCTACAGTTTTGGAAATATGTTATTTGTGCCGAAAAGAAAAAAATTAGGGGGCGAATAACATGTTATTCAAAAAAAAAAAAAATGTCCACTCTAGTGTGCATGCATGTCATGGTTGGTATGTCACTTATGTATATACATATTCAAAGTTGCGTTAAACTGTATTTCTATACTTTTGCTTTGAAAATTTAACTGTAAAGCGTACAAAATTATTAACATACCAGCATATCCATATGCGTGCACACTGTATTCTAAAAACAACTCTCTTTTTCTTTCTTCAAATTTTGTACTGCAGTTGATTTTGTGAAGATGTATGAAAATTCATAATTTAACAATTATTGATTTTTTTCACTCGACTTATTGCAATTGAAATAAATATATTCAAATTAATTGGTAAACGGTTGCTTAAATTTGATTTTGGATTTCAGACATAAATCAGTCACACTACAACATGCTAATTTTTGATGTTTGCTGTCAATTTAAAAACCTGAATTAGGAATCCAAACTTCAACTCTTATCAAACTTGAAGTAAATTCACCAGCTCTTGCTCAATCTGCAATATACTGAAAATGTAATCTACTATTTTAGAGGCTAACTTAAATAAATGATTGGAATATAGGTTTCTGGAACGCAAACGGCATCCACCAACACAAAAATGATCTTGAATAATTTCAATGTATCGTAATGAGGAGGGCGGAAATCCGTTTCATATCCACAAGCTACTTTAAAATAATAGATACTATACGATACTAAACACCCTCATGGAAGAGCTTGTGAAGAACCGACAATTTTGATAAAAGAAACTGTGTAAGGTGTACATACTTCCTCTTTCTTGAAACATATCAAAATCAAAGACATTTTTCGTAAAAGCTTAAAGCTTCTTGCTTTATTGAGGGTCTTTTTATAACTAAAAATATGGCTTTAATACTTAATTGCCGTAACTTAAATTTAATATAATATATATATATGTATATATGTATGTAAAGCAGCTACAATTCTACACTAATTCTACACTTAAATTACGGTTTGCTCTTAAGTTCAGTTGCTTTCATTTTGAGGTAAAGCTTTGGTCTTTTGGAAAAAGTTAAAAGTAAGATCAGTTCAGTTGTTGTTCTGAAGTCGTCAAAAGTAGAAGGCAAATTATTGAGTGGTTGAAAGTAGAAAAAGATTGTGTTCAGTTGAAATTAATTTTGTGCTATTCTTTTCTATTATCTTCTATTAAAAAACCCTACAATATTAATTTAATAATTTAAAGAACAAATTTTCCCAGAACTTAAATATTATAATTTGGAAAAACCTAATTAGAATATAAGAATATTGCAAATTGAGTTATAAATGTTACATATATATATAGTATATATATATATAAATATATAAAATATAAATAAATTATCTTTTACTATTACGATTTCATTTGGTTTAAATTATTTCGTTCTTTCTTTTTTGTACCGGCGTTGCAGTTCAGTGATATACTAATTTTTAAATTTATCAGCGTTTTAATGTGGATACATTTGTAATTGGCAGATCAGAAGGGGCTTCAGGTGGCGCTTTTATGAAAGCCCCAGGCGTTAGAGCCAATATTTCGCTAGGATATTCATTTATTGCGGACAGTGGTATCGAACTTAGTATGTGAAGTGAATTCTTCAAAAGTAAAAGTTAGCGGCTGAGTTATCCTTTTTAAGTGTAATTTCATGCTTTTCACGGCGGCCTCCCATAGGTCAACCATGTTTGCGGTAAGGTTAAAATACCAGCTAAATTGGTGCAAGCTTTATTTGCTGACCAATGCTTTTGCTGTGTATTTTAGAAAAGAACTAAATGACTGTGATGGTTCCGTAAAGCATAGCGCCCTGTACCGAAATTTCTTCCATTAGGGGTGAACAATGTTTTGTGCAGGCCTCATCGCCCAGTAAATCCGCTAAAGTATGCTAGGAAGGCATCCGTTAAAAGAGCCTGCAAAGTCTATGCTTGTATATGTAAAAGAGAAAGAAAAGTTTATGCTTTCTGGGGAAAGGGCTGGAATCTCCTTTCCTAGATTGTGCACTCTTGTAACTTCTAATGTACTTTAGCAGGAGATTTTTCCATCTTGGAATAATTCCACGCAGCATTACTTGGTAGTAAAATGCGATGGGTAAATTCGATGAGAGCTTAGTAAAGTGTGTTTTCTCTTTTAGTATTATTAGACCCTGTTCTTCATAACTAAGTGCTAAATTTTGTAATCTACCAAGTTGGTGGTATATTATAAGGTCGTCCTCACCAAGAAATGAATTTAAGGTTACCAGCTTGTTTCTAAGATAAAATGGAAAGTTTTCTTTCAGGAACGTACATTCTCTGGAAAAACATAGTTTCTGCATGAAGCTGACGAGTTTTCTTTTATTGAACCCAATCTCTTCTGCGGTTATAAATTCTTCATTTTCGATTTTTGGTTTCTTCCTTATTCGATAGATGAATCGGAATCTGTAGGTTATGGCTCTTAACGCTCGATCAAGGGAAGAAAACTCCTTTAGCTCAGGCTCCATATTTCAAATAAAATTTCCGATGGATTGGTCATTGATCCATGGGTTGCAATAGCCAAGCTGGACCATGCCACCAAAGCTTGCTCTTTTGCAGCTCTTGAAGATAGCAACCAGGGCTGCCAAGGCGGGATTTTCTTCTATTTTTATGTGTTTCCATTGATTCGTACCGACAATTTCGGCATCTTGCTTCGCTACCCAGAGTACTGAGATCCTTTTGAAACCAGCCGAGAACGGTAGTTTAATCAGTCCATAAAAAATTCAAAAGAAAATTTACAGTTCCTAACATAATTATGTATTAATTTAGTAAGCAGAGGAGCCCCGCAAAATTTGGTTTCCTTAAGAGAGGTAATCATCGTTTTTGCTGCCATTTCAGTTCTCATAAAGATTATACCGCCTTTTCTGAGGCGTCACAGAGCCCATGTATCAGTATTTTGTGGTCCGGAGCAAAATCTATCTATATAGGACTTTTTATATGCAAATATCTGACAAAGATTTCGTGATTGATTTATATTTTGTCAGGATTTGGGTGAGAGCAGCGTCAATTTTTGAAAACAGAGAATTTTTAAAGATAAATAATAGAATGTATGGTTTTAATAATGAAATTATAAGAAATAATTTTAAAAAATCTAAACTGTGCATTTTTACGAACAATTGTTAAAGAAAGAAAGAACAAACAAATAGAAACTATAGAAATAAAACCAGGCTTAATACTTAAAAAAACACATAAACTCCACAGTTAATAGTAGTTGTAATAATAGGCAGCTCCATTTAACAGGAAACCAACTAATAATATTTAATGATTGTAAATTATAATTAGTTATTATAATTTTGATGATAAATTTGAACAACATTTTTTGATTAACAATAACTTTAATTTAAATAATATTTCGTCTCAGTTGACGTTTGATGAAATAGTATCCAACCAAATTAAGAATATTCAGAATATCGAAGAAATCAGATTTCATAAAAAACTCAATTAATGATTCAGCAATGACATTCAGTATATTAGCTTTGAGTGCAGTAATCATATTTTACATGTATAAAAATTTTAAAAATCAAAAAACAGAAGTAATCATTAAAACTCAGGAGAGTTTTCAGTCAAATGGGGGAGGAGTCAAGTCAACCCCTCATTCTAATAATTCAACAGTTTCTTTACCTATTCATTTATAACAACAATAACATTTAATTCTAGAAGTTCATCAAACCTTCCAGTTGCGAAACTAAATACCCCATTTTTTAGTTCAACAAACTGACTATTCTTTGGTTGACAATAATATTTCGCAACCCAGTAGTCAGCATTTCCACATTAATAAAAATAATTTTTTTTTCAACTTAATATTAGAATAATATAGAGTTTTAAGATTAATTTTTAAACGTATGAAGGGTAATAAAGAGTAAACTCCAGAAAAAAAGATAAAATTAATTTTTTTAATTCCCAATACGTCTCTACTGAAGTGTCTGTTGAAAAGAGGAAGGCATCGACGTAGTGGTTGTCTTTTGTGGTTTCTAATGTCAATGCATTAAGATTTTTCAGATACTGCGATATGGAGGGCGCGCAGGAGGCCCCAAATATCATAACGTCATCACAGTTGTGCCCTAAAAATAGTTGCGCATGGCAGTCTTCTCTTCGAATATAGATCTGATGGAAAACTTCTATATCGCCACAAATTGCAATTCTTATTTGGGGGAAACGCCTGCAAGGGACGATAGAAAATCTGGCCCTTTGAACAGCATGAAAACATCTTTTGCCTTAGTAAATGCACCTCACACTATTCTGATTTTATTGGGTTTATTTTTGTTAATAACGGGACACATTGGCAAATACCACACGTTGTAGTTACTATTTTGACTTTCATCCACTTTGGCTGTGTAGTTTTTCTGTATGTACTCATGAATAATTTTTTCGAAATGTTCAATTAAGTCTCTATTATTTCTCAGAATCTTTCCGAATTAAATCAATATTTTTTTAGCCATATCATAGCAACAATAAAGTTGTTTCATAATGACTTCGTTCATTCGTGTATTTCTCTAGTAGACTTATTGCTCTTTGCTCATCACTACCGAGAGTTGGACCGTAATTACTTATCCCAGCTAAGTTAGTTGCATGAAACTACTTAATTAAGTGAGTAAGAGTTTGGTTGTTTTCACGTTCGCACTCACAGGCATAAAAATTACATATATTGGGTTTTGGCACTGAGTCCAAAACTTGACAAACTACATATGAGCCAGTCCAAGCGAGTACGTATAGCGACAGGTTCTTGACTATTATCTTCTTTAATAGGAGTTGGAGCACATAGTCTTAAATTGTTTAAACCGAGAAGTATGTGGACATTTTGCACTCAACTTTTTATAATTAAAACTTTGGCTCGGAAGCGATGATTTCTAAAGGCTAATTTTTGTTTCATTAAACCCAGAAATTTCCATTGATACTCGTTTTGAGTCTTTCGCTTCAATGATCGTGATCCACCAGTTAAATCTAATTCGTTAATTCGCTGTTCATTTATTAAAATGCAAAGGGGTTTTAAATTGTTCATTATTTCCGTATATTGTGATGGATAAAGTTTAAAAAAAAATTCAGTTCATTCATTCTCACTGTTGGCTGCAAGTAAATTATGTGTTTTATTTTCGTTTGTATGTTCATTTGTCATTTTCTCTATCTTCGGTCGTTTGTTTACGTAACAGGGTATTGTGGTTTATTTGGCAACCTTTCTCTTTGCAAACGCATCGTTGTTACAAATTCCATAATGACGTCGGAAACAGAGCTTACATAAATTATATTTTCTCAGTAAGTTCCACCTATCGTTTCTGTTCACAGTCACAAATTGTTTGCACTTTTCATATTACGCAAGTTTTTGTTTTGTTCTCTTCTCCGTGTGCATTTACATAGATGATTCTAGTTCTACGCGAAAGCTGTTCTGTTGACCTCGAAGTGTCGTCTTCAAGACTTATGCTGCTTACCGAGACTCCAACACTCGACATTGTAGCATTTTGAACATCTTCACCGATCTGCGCCTGAATGTTGAGTTTAGCTGAGATGCACAAATCTTCGAGGTCGGGCCTTGCATTGTCTTCTGTGTCAAACTTTTCGATTTGAGTTTGATAAGTTAAGATTTGCTTGAAGTAGGACTGCAGAATTCCCAGACGACATTTTAATTCTGCTGAGGAAAGCACCTTACCGTTACTCCTTCCACTGGCTTCAATTTGGTTTTTGATGCGGGAAAAACTTTTCTTTGTATTTGCCCGTAGCAGTTTTATTTCCTCTAATGACATCACTTTCGCGTTGAAAAGTCAGCAAAATTCACAAGAAATTTTATTTTGTTTTAAGGATAAGAACTACAAATTTCTTTTTTAACTGTTCCCAAAAACTCAGCCTAGCTGACCCTTAGCTTTTGCCTTCTTCAAAATTAGCGGATTTAAAGTTACCATTTTTATAATAATTTTTTTTTTATATAAGTTCTTGAAGAGCCGACAAAAGTTTCACACTAAAGTTTATTTTATCACCACAAATTTGTATGCACTGTCTCTTTAGTCTTAGTACATCAACGAAAAATTGCCTTCGTTTTCCACGGAACGCACAACGAAAATTTGGAGAACCGATAAAATCACTTGCCCCACGTTGGGCGCCAAAATGTACGATGAGGAGGTTTCTCACCGGCAGCACTATAGAGCAATTCGGTATTCCTTGAATTGGTGTCTATAGGCCACTGAAATGTTCGATGGCAAGTGATACTTACGGGCAATGCGAATTTACGTTCGTGGTACGCGAGCAAAATTAAAAGGAATGATGACTTTAACACTTCAACTTTAACACTGTTTTCTTTATTTAAAATTCTTTTTTCTTAAACCTAACATTTGTGTTGTTGTTGTTATATTTGTTTCTCACTTCCAATGAACCAATGCAATTCAGCAATATTAATGTAACAACAAGTAATATAAAATTGCGTTATTGTCAAGAACAACAAATACAAGCATTAAGAAATTACATGAGAAACAAATCATTGCAAAGAGATTAACTGTTCATAAACAAAATAAAGATACGGTGGACCTGCATGAACAAAATTATATCAAATTATAGAAGCAAAAAGCGAATAAACAAAAGCAAAAGTGTGAATAAATTTTAATATAATATTTGATTGAAATTAAATCGACATTAATGTTATACGATGACCTAACAACTATGTTTATTAAAATAGTAAAGTTGAGCCATACTCATCATAGTATTCAGTTCTTCATCGATTAGTTGTATGTCTCTAACATTTGTCGAATTGCCGAATTATTTTCGTGTGTTATTTGAAATATTTTTTTTGCTTAATTGTGTCTGAGCATAATTGCTCAGAATACTGGCCACTTGTTATTCCACAGATTTTAAAAATTAAAAACTATTATCACACCTCCTAGCTTATGTGCCATTTCTATATACTATTATTTCTATTGATACGGGTCTCTCAATACCAGACCATTGTGCAGCTTACCGATTGGAAAACGGATTTAAGTGTGGTCGATATGGTTTCTGCCGCAAAAATTTACGTAATGGTTTTGCACTTAATTATCCTATCGGCGGGATAAACTTGATTTGAAAACCTGTAGAATTCATCGAAACATAGCTTCTGTAATTAAAGCTCTACATTTTTATATAGAGATGAATGTTAATATACAGTTTGTAAAAATATTTTTTGCACATGGAGAAAAATAAAAAAAACTTCAAAATATGCATTGATTTCACATAAAAATAATTTTTTTTTTTCGAAGTGTGATTTGCCAATATAATAAATAAAAAACCTTTATAACAATGACAAAATTCTTATGTAGAATATTAAAAAAATAACAATAGTTCAATTTCTATACTGTAAAAAAAATGTTTGCACACTTGATAAAGCATTAAGCCTGATGTAAATTATTGAAATTTTGTCTATAATATTTTGTGTGTCCACCTCGAGCATCCATTACCGCTTGCAGACGTCTTCGCATCGATTGAATTGGCTTCGGAATATCATATTCTAACGGTATTTCTTCCCACTCTTTTTTAATGAACCGTATCAAATCATTTTGTTCGTTGGCGATATTTTTCCTCCCTTTTTCTTTAGATGAACCCACAAATTTTCTATAGTATCAATATCTTTGGTACAGTTGTTTAGTAGACCGGACCTACATAAGCAAGATTTATGCTTGGGATCATTGTCTTCATAGTATTTGTATTTTAATTTATTCGGATTATCGGGTATATGGAAGCAATTTTTTTAACGCTGGCCGTCATTTCATTTTTCAAAATATCAAGGTATACTTCTTTAGTCATTATTTCATCTAAAATCCTGATTACACCAACTCTTTTGTTGGATATACAGCCCAATACCATTACAGACAGTTTTCCAAACTTTACTGTAGGAACAAGCTTTTTATTTTCTAGAAAACTGCCCCATACCATTACGAATAGTTTTCCAACTTTACTGTAGGAACAAGCTTTTTATTTTCTAGTGCTGTTTGGGGCTTTCGGAATACTCTTTGCGGTCCATTATGATAATAAATCATAATTTTTGTTTCATCGAAAAAATAACATCGTTCCATCTGGAGGGAGTGACACGTGGTCGGTGGCAAATCTTAATCTATTTTCAAAGATTTGTGCTTCTGAATGAAATTTCTGATGGTTGCATGGGAAACACGTCGCCCAAAGTCTTTTTTCACTTGAATAGCTAATCTTGTCGTGCTGGATTGAGGGTTAACATAAAGAGTTCAAATTTCTTTCAATTCGCTGCGTCACCTTTTCGGCCTGCCTGTGGATCCTTTTAAGTCTAGTCGTCCTTTTTTTCAGCACGGGATATGATATTATATACAGTTCTGATTTTCAGGGATTCAGGGAAAATATATCGGCTATTTCCTTGGGAGATATGCCTGTGTAATGACTGAAATAGACCAATTGCATAATATTTTTTGAAACTCGTTTCCCTGGCATTTTTTATAGTCTTATATGCGCTCACTTGTTGCATTAAGAACGATCACTTTATTATTAAATCTTTGTTTACCTCTTTCACATTCCATTCCATTTATGAAAAAACCTAAATTCGAAAAATTTTTGCCAAATAACGGCATTTGCGTTCTTTTTTTAATTGCCTTCATTCAATATGCGGTTTTTTTTACACTTTTTATACTGAGTAAACTTATACTGATTTAGCTACTGTATCTACAACAAAGTAACCGTTTACCCCTATTTAGAGTTTAGGATTTCAATCGCGCAAAAAGTGGTTATTATTTTATGCATAAAGTGTGTTTACTCATAAGGAAACGTGGTCATATCTTCTCAACCCATATACGTAACGAATTATGTTATTAAAAGTCACATTTAGTTTCCTTTTGCTGCTACCATCGCAACTTGCAAAGAGTTCACACCCTTCTTATTTAAGACTAGTGAGGTGTTACAATCAAGTTGCAAAATAAATAATAAATAAATAAATAATTAGGTTTGGTGGGGTTTAACTCCAGGTCACCTTTCGAAAGTACGATGTAAGTCTTTATTTAAGATCGGCCAATTGATTAAATTTTACAACTTATATAAAGCTGCACGTCGTCCGCGTGCATTCTAACTTTGTAATGTTTGAATTTGCTTCGCAGATCATTGATGTATAATGAAAACTGTAGAGGGATAAGGATTGAGCACTTTGGAACACCTCAGCTTAGTTGTAAATGGGTCGATGTAGAGGAACCTAATTCAACAAATTGTTGTCTGCCCGTCAGATAAGAACTGGATGAAAACCTGAGAAAAGATTTCAATTTATTACAAAGTATGTTGTAGTCAACAGTGTCGAATGCCTTCAAGTGATTAAGGAGTACTAAGAATGTAACAATTCCAAAATCAGCTTTTTGCCTAATGTAGTCTGAAATATCCACTACAGACGTTATGCAACTGTATTTCTTACGAAATCTAGATTGGCAGCTGGTAAGAATATTTTTATTCTCAAGATAACTAGTCACTTGATTATGAACCAATCTTTCAAGGAACGGTAGAATTGCTATCGGCCTGTATTCACTGTTTGACGTCTTCATTGGGATGATTCATGCAATTTTCCATACTTTGAGGTAACGGTTTGTAGTGAGAATTTTGTTGAAAATTAACATTATAGGGAGGGAAAGTTTAGGAATGACAATCTTATGAGACTTTGCATCGATTTAGTCAATTCCTGTTGCATTAGACTTTATTGACAACAGACTAGAGAGGACATCATAACATGTGACACTAGTGAAATAGAAATTATTGTCTGGGAGACAATAAAAGTTTGTTTTACAAAATTTGTTGCAATATTATATTTTCTTCGATAACTTGAGGTAAAAACCACGCAACATGGTCAAATAAGTGTTTGAGATAAACCGAAATGTTTTAGGACGGCAGTAAAATTGGTTGTTTGAGCCGGCTTGAAGGAAAATCTATCAATACATTACAACGTGAGCCCAGTTATTGTAGTGCTAGTCTGACAGCTTAAAAAAATTGGTACATAAGAGACGGTGGGAGCCCAAGCCGTCAGTTCATCGTTAAATACTTTTGCAATCATCGGATAACTGCTGCAAGGTCCGAAACTCCAAATATGGGGAGAGGTAGGTGTTTAGAGATCAAAATCTTATATTTTATATATAAAATTCTTCGAAATAGAGCTTGATCCGATCGGATTAGTATTTTCCGATGCATTTCTTCAGTGTTTAAATAATCGCCATTAAAAAATGAAAATAGTAAAATCAACGAGTAAAGTTGGTGTAGGGCCCGAAGTATTGTTCAGGCTCACTCCATTTGAAAATGGAAATGAAGCATTAAAAACTACAAGCAGCTTAGTGGTGATGCTATAGAGGAACAATTTGCACTAAACTTTTCGGTATGGCCTGAAGTTAGATACTCAGAGATAACTGTGTAGTATTACTCTTTCTTCCGTTGTTATCCACAATCATTTCCGAGCACCAATGGTTTCACTGAAATCGCATTAGAAGAAGTGGACGTAACATACAGCTAAAATACCATTTTACACATCGTTGACCCAAAATAAATACAGTATGCCATATAAGGATTTGAAGAAAACATAAGAGTAATACCAAACATTAATGACAAACATTTTCTAAGTATAGAACTAAATAAAGCAAAAGTAAAACTTCAAACAATTATGCCTACAAGACATCCGAGAGGACTAATAAACTTCGTAGGAACAGGAATGAAATGGCTATACGGCACAATAGACGACTTTGACAGGACAGAAATAGAACGACATTTAAATACAATCGACGATAATAATCATGCTATAATAGAAGACATTAACAGAAGTATTGAAATAAATCACGTATCACGCACGATTTCGAAGATAAAAAAGCAATAGAAAGTGATAGGACTCGGATTACATCAAAATTATATCAGATATCTAAAAACGACGAAGACTTAGAAAACAAGCTCCTACATCTGGATATATTGTTAAAAATTAAAATGTTGCTAGATAATGTCGAACACATACAAAATAATCTTGTTGCTGCAAAAACAAACACTATGAATAATAATGTATTAACAATTGAAGAAATAATTCGTTGTAATATTGATTTTTATTAAACAAAGAACACTAAAGTAGGTTTAGCCCAATATAAAGAAAATAAAATAATTTTTGCAATTCAAATATATAAATATATAAGAAAAGTACCACGATCATTTTTTGTACCTATACCTAATGAAAATCAAGAAGAACTAATTTTTAAAAACAGAGAAATTTTAAAGATAAATAATACAATGTATGGTTTTAATAATGAAATTATAAGAATTACGAACAATTGTTTAAGAAAAAAAGAACAAACAAATAGATATAAAACCAGGCTTAATACTTAAAAAAAACCACATAAACTCCACAGTTAATAGTAGTTGTAATAATAGACAGTTCCATTTAACAGGAAACCAACTAATAATATTTAATGATTGTAAATAAAAAATAAATGGAGACCGTTATTATAATTTTGATGATAAATTTGAACAAAATTTTTTGATTAACAATAACTTTAATTTAAATAATATTTCGTCTCAGTTGACGTTTGATGAAATAGTATCCAACCAAATTAAGAATATTCAATATTCAGAAAATCGAAGAAATCAGATTTCATAAAAAAACTTAATTACACTTTTAATGGCTTAGCAATGACATTCAGTATATTAGCTCTGAGTACAGTAATCATATTTTACATGTATAAAAATTTTAAAAATCAAAAAACAGAAGTAATCATTAAAACTCAGGAGAGTTTTCAGTCAAATGGGGGAGGAGTCAAGTCAACCCCTCATTCTAATAATTCAACAGTTTCTTTACCTATTCATTTATAACAACAATAACATTTAATTCTAGAAGTTCATCAAACCTTCCAGTTGCGAAACTTAATGCCCCATTTTTTAGTTCAACAAACTGACTATTCTTTGGTTGACAATAATATTTCGCAACCCAGTAGTCAGCATTTCCACATTAATTAAAATAATTCTTTTTTCAACTTAATATTAGAATAATATAGAGTTTTAAGATTAATAAAGAGTAAACTCCAGAAAAAAAGATAAAATAAATATTTGTAATTCTCAATACGCTTATACTCATTAGTCACGCACTTAGCGGTCTCTACTGAAGTGTCTGTTGAAAAGAGGAAGGCATCGACGTAGTGGTTGTCTTTTATGGCAGATGCGGCTAAAAAATATTTATTTTCTAATGTCAATGCATTAAGGTTTTTCAGATACTGCGATATGGAGGGCGCGCAGGAGGCCCCAAATATCATAACGTCATCACAGTTGTTCCCTAAAAATAGTTGCGCATGGCAGTCTTCTCCTCGAATATAGATCTGATGGAAAACTTCTATATCGCCACAAATTGCAATTCTTCTTTGGGGGAAACGCCAGCAAGGGACGACAGAAAATCTGGCCCTTTGAACAGCATGAAAACATCTTTTGCCTTAACAAATGCACCTCACACTACTCTGATTTTATTGGGTTTATTTTTGTTAATAACGGGACACATTGGCAAATACCACACGTTGTAGTTACTATTTTGACTTTCATCCACTTTGGCTGTGTAGTTTTTCTGTATGTACTCATGAATAATTTTTTCGAAATGTTCAATTAAGTCTCTATTATTTCTCAGAATCTTTCCGAAACAAATCAATATTTTTTTAGCCATATCATAGCAACAATAAAGTTGTTTCATAATGACTTCGTTCATTCGTGTATTTCTCTAGTAGACTTATTGCTCTTTGCTCATCACTACCGATAGTTGGACCGTAATTACTTATTCCAGCTAAGTTAGTTGCATGAAACTACTTAATTAAGTGAGTAAGAGTTTGGTTGTTTTCACGTTCGCACTCACAGGCATAAAAATTACATATATTGGGTTTTGGCACTGAGTCCAAAACTTGACAAACTACATATGAGCCAGTCCAAGCGAGTACGTATAGCGACAGGTTCTTGACTATTATCTTCTTTAATAGGAGTTGGAGCACATAGTCTTAAATTGTTTAAACCGAGAAGTATGTGGACATTTTGCACTCAACTTCTTATAATTAAAACTTTGGCTCGGAAGCGATGATTTCTAAAGGCTAATTTTTGTTTCATTAAACCCAGAAATTTCCATTGATACTCGTTTTGAGTCTTTCGCTTCAATGGTCGTGATTCACCAGTTAAATCTAATTCGTTAATTCGCTGTTCATTTATTAAAATGCAAAGGGGGTTTAAATTGTTCATTATTTCCGTATATTGTGATGGATAAAATTTAAAAAAAAAATCACTTCATTCATTCGCACTGTAGGCTGCAAGTAAATTATGTGTTTTATTTTCGTTTGTATGTTCATTTGTCATTTTCTCTTATCTTCGGTCGATTGTTTACGTAACAGGGTATTGCGGTTTATTTAGCAACCGTTCTCTTTGAAAACGCATCGTTGTTACAAATTCCATAATGACGTCGGAAACAGAGCTTACATAAATTATATTTTCTCAGTAAGTTCCCCCTATCGTTTTCGTTCACAGTCACAAATTGTTTGCACTTTTCATATTACGCAAGTTTTTGTTTTGTTCTCTTCTCCGTGTGCATTTACATAGAAGATTATAGTTCTACGCGAAAGCTGTTCTGTTGACCTCGAAGAGTCGTCTTCACGACTTATGCTGCTTACCGAGACTCCAACACTCGACATTGTAGCATTTTGAACATCTTTACTGAGCTGCGCCTGAATGTTGAGTTTAGTTGAGATGTACAAATCTTCAAGGTCGGGCCTCGCACTGTCTTCTGGGTCAAACTCTTCGATTTGAGTTTGATAAGTTAAGATTTGCTTGAAGTAGGACCCCAGAATTCCCAGACGACATTTTAATTCTGCTGAGGAAAGCACTTTACCTTCACCCCTTCCACTGCCTTCAATTTGGTTTTTGATGCGGGAAATACTTTTCTTTGTATTTGCCCGTTGCAGTTTTATTTCCTCTAATGACATCACTTTCGCGTTGAAAAGTCAGCAAAATTCACAAGAAATTTTATTTTGCTTTAAGGATAAGAACTACAAATTATTTTTTAACTGTTTCCAAAAATTCAGCTTTAGTAAGCACAATTCGAAATAGATTTTGTTTAAGGTACCGTATTTGCTTTATGTACAGCAATAACGGTAGCCACAAGTTTGTATATGAATTTATAAATTTCAACTATATACTGGAACAGTAAATGTTTTTAAGTCCGTTAACTTTTTCCTTCTCCAAAATTAGCGGATTTAAAGTCACCGTTTTTATAATAATTTTGTTTTTTTATATAAGTACTTGAAGAGCCGACAAAAGTTTCACACTAAAGTTTATTTTATCACCACAAATTTTCGTCTTAGTTCATCAACGAAAAATTGCCTTCGTTTTCCACGGAACGCACAACGAAAATTTGGAGAACCGATAAAATCACTTGCCCCAGGTTGGGCGCCAAATTGTACGATGAGGAGGTTTCTCACCGTGGTGTCTATAGGCCACTGAAATGTTCGATGGCAAGTGATACTTACGGGCAATGCGAATTTACGTTCGTGGTACGCGAGCAAAATTAAAAGGGATGATGACTTTAACACTTCAACTTTAACAATGTTTTCTTTATTTAAAATTCTTTTTTCTTAAACCTCACAAAATTATTCTTACATATAAGGATCATCGGTGTTGTTGTTATATTTATTTCTCACTTCCAATGAACCAATGCAATTCAGCAATATTAATGTAACAAGTAATATAAAATTGCGTTATTGTTAAGAACAAATACAAGCATTAAGAAATTACATGAGAAACAAATCATTGCGAAGGGATTAACTGTTCATAAACAAAATAAAGATACGGTGGCCCTGCATGAACAAAATTATATCAAATTATAGAAGCAAAAAGGGAATAAACAAAATCAAAAGTGTGAATAAATTTTAATACAATATTTGATTGAAATTAATTTGACATTAATGTTATACGATGACCTAACAACTATGTTTATTAAAATAGTAAAGTTGAGCCATACTCATCATAGTATTCAGTTCTTCATCGAGTAGTTGTATATCTCTAACATTTGTCGAATTGCCGAATTATTTTCGTGTGTTATTTGAAATAATTTTTTTGCTTAATTGTGTCTGAGCATAATTGCTCAGAATACTGGTTTTCCAAACTTTACTGTAGGAACAAGCTTTTTATTTTCTAGAAAACTGCCCCATACCATTACGAATAGTTTTCCAACTTTACTGTAGGAACAAGCTTTTTATTTTCTAGTGCTGTTTGGGGCTTTCGGAATACTCTTTGCGGTCCATTATGATAATAAATCATAATTTTTGTTTCATCGAAAAAATAACATCGTTCCATCTGGAGGGAGTGACACGTGGTCGGTGGCAAATCTTAATCTATTTTCAAAGATTTGTGCTTCTGAATGAAATTTCTGATGGTTGCATGGGAAACACGTCGCCCAAAGTCTTTTTTCAGTTGAATAGCTAATCTTGTCGTGCTGGATTGAGGGTTAACATAAAGAGTTCAAATTTCTTTCAATTCGCTGCGTCACCTTTTCGGCCTGCCTGTGGGTCCTTTTAAGTCTAGTCGTCCTTTTTTTCAGCACGGGATATGATATTATATACAGTTCTGATTTTCAGGGATTCAGGGAAAATATATCGGCTATTTCCTTGGGAGATATGCCTGTGTAATGACTGAAATAGACCAATTGCATAATATTTTTTGAAACTCGTTTTCCTGGCATTTTTTATAGTCGTATATGCGCTCACTTGTTGCATTAAGAACGATCACTTTATTATTAAATCTTTGTTTACCTCTTTCACATTCCATTCCATTTATGAAAAAACCTAAATTCCCAAAATTTTTGCCAAATAACGGTATTTGCGTTCCTTTTTTAATTGCCTTCATTCAATATGCGGTTTTTTTACACTTTTTATACTGAGTAAACTTATACTGATTTGGCTGCTGTATCTACAACAAAGTAATCGTTTACCCCTATTTAGAATTTAGGATTTCAATCGCGCAAAAAGTGGTTATTATTTTATGCATAAAGTGTGTTTACTCATAAGGAAACGTGGTCATATCTTCTCAACCCATATACGTAACGAATTATGTTATTAAAAGTCACATTTAGTTTCCTTTTGCTGCTACCATCGCAACTTGCAAAGAGTTCACACCCTTCTTATTTAAGACTAGTGAGGTGTTACAATCAAGTTGCAAAATAAATAATAAATAAATAAATAATTAGGTTTGGTGGGGTTTAACTCCAGGTCACCTTTCGAAAATACGATGTAAGTCTTTATTTAAGATCGGCCAATTGATTAAATTTTACAACTTATATAAAGCTGCACGTCGTCCGCGTGCATTCTAACTTTGTAATGTTTGAATTTGCTTCGCAGATCATTGATGTATAGTGAAAACTGTAGAGGGATAAGGATTGAGCACTGTGGAACACCTCAGCTTAGTAGTAAATGGGTCGATGTAGAGGAACCTAATTCAACAAATTGTTGTCTGCCCGTCAGATAAGAACTGGATGAAAACCTGAGAAAAGATTTCAATTTATTACAAAGTATGTTGTAGTCAACAGTGTCGAATGCCTTCAAGTGATTAAGGAGTACTAAGAATGTAACAATTCCAAAATCAGCTTTTTGCCTAATGTAGTCTGAAATATCCACTACAGACGTTATGCAACTGTATTTCTTACGAAATCTAGATTGGCAGCTGGTAAGAATATTTTTATTCTCAAGATAACTAGTCACTTGATTATGAACCAATCTTTCAAGGAACGGTAGAATTGCTATCGGCCTGTATTCACTGTTTGACGTCTTCATTGGGATGATTCATGCAATTTTCCATACTTTGAGGTAACGGTTTGTAGTGAGAATTTTGTTGAAAATTAACATTATAGGGAGGGAAAGTTTAGGAATGACAATCTTATGAGACTTTGCATCGATTTAGTCAATTCCTGTTGCATTAGACTTTATTGACAACAGACTAGAGAGGACATCATAACATGTGACACTAGTGAAATAGAAATTATTGTCTGGGAGACAATAAAAGTTTGTTTTACAAAATTTGTTGCAATATTATATTTTCTTCGATAACTTGAGGTAAAAACCACGCAACATGGTCAAATAAGTGTTTGAGATAAACCGAAATGTTTTAGGACGGCAGTAAAATTGGTTGTTTGAGCCGGCTTGAAGGAAAATCTATCAATACATTACAACGTGAGCCCAGTTATTGTAGTGCTAGTCTGACAGCTTAAAAAAATTGGTACATAAGAGACGGTGGGAGCCCAAGCCGTCAGTTCATCGTTAAATACTTTTGCAATCATCGGATAACTGCTGCAAGGTCCGAAACTCCAAATATGGGGAGAGGTAGGTGTTTAGAGATCAAAATCTTATATATTATATATAAAATTCTTCGAAATAGAGCTTGATCCGATCGGATTAGTATTTTCCGATGCATTTCTTCAGTGTTTAAATAATCGCCATTAAAAAATGAAAATAGTAAAATCAACGAGTAAAGTTGGTGTAGGGCCCGAAGTATTGTTCAGGCTCACTCCATTTGAAAATGGAAATGAAGCATTAAAAACTACAAGCAGCTTAGTGGTGATGCTATAGAGGAACAATTTGCACTAAACTTTTCGGTATGGCCTGAAGTTAGATACTCAGAGATAACTGTGTAGTATTACTCTTTCTTCCGTTATTATCCACAATCATTTCCGAGCACCAATGGTTTCACTGAAATCGCATTAGAAGAAGTGGACGTAACATACAGCTAAAATACCATTTTACACATCGTTGACCCAAAATAAATACAGTATGCCATATAAGGATTTGAAGAAAACATAAGAGTAATACCAAACATTAATGACAAACACTTTCTAAGTATAGAACTAAATAAAGCAAAAGTAAAACTTCAAACAATTATGCCTACAAGACATCCGAGAGGACTAATAAACTTCGTAGGAACAGGAATGAAATGGCTATACGGCACAATAGACGACTTTGACAGGACAGAAATAGAACGACATTTAAATACAATCGACGATAATAATCATGCTATAATAGAAGACATTAACAGAAGTATTGAAATAAATCACGTATCACGCACGATTTCGAAGATAAAAAAGCAATAGAAAGTGATAGGACTCGGATTACATCAAAATTATATCAGATATCTAAAAACGACGAAGACTTAGAAAACAAGCTCCTACATCTGGATATATTGTTAAAAATTAAAATGTTGCTAGATAATGTCGAACACATACAAAATAATCTTGTTGCTGCAAAAACAAACACTATGAATAATAATGTATTAACAATTGAAGAAATAATTCGTTGTAATATTGATTTTTATTAAACAAAGAACACTAAAGTATGTTTAGCCCAATATAAAGAAAATAAAATAATTTTTGCAATTCAAATATATAAATATATAAGAAAAGTACCACGATCATTTTTTGTACCTATACCTAATGAAAATCAAGAAGAACTAATTTTTAAAAACAGAGAAATTTTAAAGATAAATAATACAATGTATGGTTTTAATAATGAAATTATAAGAATTACGAACAATTGTTTAAGAAAAAAAGAACAAACAAATAGATATAAAACCAGGCTTAATACTTAAAAAAAACCACATAAACTCCACAGTTAATAGTAGTTGTAATAATAGACAGTTCCATTTAACAGGAAACCAACTAATAATATTTAATGATTGTAAATAAAAAATAAATGGAGACCGTTATTATAATTTTGATGATAAATTTGAACAAAATTTTTTGATTAACAATAACTTTAATTTAAATAATATTTCGTCTCAGTTGACGTTTGATGAAATAGTATCCAACCAAATTAAGAATATTCAATATTCAGAAAATCGAAGAAATCAGATTTCATAAAAAAACTTAATTACACTTTTAATGGCTTAGCAATGACATTCAGTATATTAGCTCTGAGTACAGTAATCATATTTTACATGTATAAAAATTTTAAAAATCAAAAAACAGAAGTAATCATTAAAACTCAGGAGAGTTTTCAGTCAAATGGGGGAGGAGTCAAGTCAACCCCTCATTCTAATAATTCAACAGTTTCTTTACCTATTCATTTATAACAACAATAACATTTAATTCTAGAAGTTCATCAAACCTTCCAGTTGCGAAACTTAATGCCCCATTTTTTAGTTCAACAAACTGACTATTCTTTGGTTGACAATAATATTTCGCAACCCAGTAGTCAGCATTTCCACATTAATTAAAATAATTCTTTTTTCAACTTAATATTAGAATAATATAGAGTTTTAAGATTAATAAAGAGTAAACTCCAGAAAAAAAGATAAAATAAATATTTGTAATTCTCAATACGCTTATACTCATTAGTCACGCACTTAGCGGTCTCTACTGAAGTGTCTGTTGAAAAGAGGAAGGCATCGACGTAGTGGTTGTCTTTTATGGCAGATGCGGCTAAAAAATATTTATTTTCTAATGTCAATGCATTAAGGTTTTTCAGATACTGCGATATGGAGGGCGCGCAGGAGGCCCCAAATATCATAACGTCATCACAGTTGTGCCCTAAAAATAGTTGCGCATGGCAGTCTTCTCTTCGAATATAGATCTGATGGAAAACTTCTATATCGCCACAAATTGCAATTCTTCTTTGGGGGAAACGCCAGCAAGGGACGATAGAAAATCTGGCCCTTTGAACAGCATGAAAACATCTTTTGCCTTAGTAAATGCACCTCACACTATTCTGATTTTATTGGGTTTATTTTTGTTAATAACGGGACACATTGGCAAATACCACACGTTGTAGTTACTATTTTGACTTTCATCCACTTTGGCTGTGTAGTTTTTCTGTATGTACTCATGAATAATTTTTTCGAAATGTTCAATTAAGTCTCTATTATTTCTCAGAATCTTTCCGAAACAAATCAATATTTTTTTAGCCATATTATAGCAACAATAAAGTTGTTTCATAATGACTTCGTTCATTCGTGTATTTCTCTAGTAGACTTATTGCTCTTTGCTCATCACTACCGATAGTTGGACCGTAATTACTTATTCCAGCTAAGTTAGTTGCATGAAACTACTTAATTAAGTGAGTAAGAGTTTGGTTGTTTTCACGTTCGCACTCACAGGCATAAAAATTACATATATTGGGTTTTGGCACTGAGTCCAAAACTTGACAAACTACATATGAGCCAGTCCAAGCGAGTACGTATAGCGACAGGTTCTTGACTATTATCTTCTTTAATAGGAGTTGGAGCACATAGTCTTAAATTGTTTAAACCGAGAAGTATGTGGACATTTTGCACTCAACTTCTTATAATTAAAACTTTGGCTCGGAAGCGATGATTTCTAAAGGCTAATTTTTGTTTCATTAAACCCAGAAATTTCCATTGATACTCGTTTTGAGTCTTTCGCTTCAATGGTCGTGATTCACCAGTTAAATCTAATTCGTTAATTCGCTGTTCATTTATTAAAATGCAAAGGGGTTTTAAATTGTTCATTATTTCCGTATATTGTGATGAATAAAATTTAAAAAAAAAATCACTTCATTCATTCCCACTGTAGGCTGCAAGTAAATTATGTGTTTTATTTTCGTTTGTATGTTCATTTGTCATTTTCTCTATCTTCGGTCGATTGTTTACGTAACAGGGTATTGCGGTTTATTTAGCAACCGTTCTCTTTGAAAACGCATCGTTGTTACAAATTCCATAATGACGTCGGAAACAGAGCTTACATAAATTATATTTTCTCAGTAAGTTCCACCTATCGTTTTCGTTCACAGTCACAAATTGTTTGCACTTTTCATATTACGCAAGTTTTTGTTTTGTTCTCTTCTCCGTGTGCATTTACATAGAAGATTATAGTTCTACGCGAAAGCTGTTCTGTTGACCTCGAAGAGTCGTCTTCACGACTTATGCTGCTTACCGAGACTCCAACACTCGACATTGTAGCATTTTGAACATCTTTACCGAGCTGCGCCTGAATGTTGAGTTTAGCTGAGATGTACAAATCTTCAAGGTCGGGCCTTGCACTGTCTTCTGGGTCAAACTCTTCGATTTGAGTTTGATAAGTTAAGATTTGCTTGAAGTATTACTCCAGAATTCCCAGACGACATTTTAATTCTGCTGAGGAAAGCACTTTACCTTCACCCCTTCCACTGCCTTCAATTTGGTTTTTGATGCGGGAAATACTTTTCTTTGTATTTGCCCGTTGCAGTTTTATTTCCTCTAATGACATCACTTTCGCGTTGAAAAGTCAGCCAAATTCACAAGAAATTTTATTTTGTTTTAAGGACAAGAACTACAAATTTCTTTTTTAACTGTTTCCAAAAACTCGGCTTTAGTAAGCACAATTCGAAATAGTTTTTGTTTAAGGTACCGTATTTGCTTTATGTACAGCAATAACGGTAGCCACAAGTTTGTATATGAATTTATAAATTTCAACTATATACTGGAACAGTAAATGTTTTTAAGTCCGTTAACTTTTTCCTTCTCCAAAATTAGCGGATTTAAAGTCACCGTTTTTATAATAATTTTGTTTTTTTATATAAGTACTTGAAGAGCCGACAAAAGTTTCACACTAAAGTTTATTTTATCACCACAAATTTTCGTCTTAGTTCATCATCGAAAAATTGCCTTCGTTTTCCACGGAACGCACAACGAAAATTTGGAGAACCGATAAAATCACTTGCCCCAGGTTGGGCGCCAAACTGTACGATGAGGAGGTTTCTCACCGTGGTGTCTATAGGCCACTGAAATGTTCGATGGCAAGTGATACTTACGGGCAATGCGAATTTACGTTCGTGGTACGCGAGCAAAATTAAAAGGGATGATGACTTTAACACTTCAACTTTAACAATGTTTTCTTTATTTAAAATTCTTTTTTCTTAAACCTCACAAAATTATTCTTATATATAAGGATCATGGGTGTTGTTGTTATATTTATTTCTCACTTCCAATGAACCAATGCAATTCAGCAATATTAATGCAACAACAAGTAATATAAAATTGCGTTATTGTTACGAACAAATACAAGCATTAAGAAATTACATGAGAAACAAATCATTGCGAAGGGATTAACTGTTCATAAACAAAATAAAGATACGGTGGACCTGCATGAACAAAATTATATCAAATTAAAGAAGCAAAAGCGAATAAACAAAATCAAAAGTGTGAATAAATTTTAATACAATATTTGATTGAAATTAATTTGACATTAATGTTATACGATGACCTAACAACTATGTTTATTAAAATAGTAAAGTTGAGCCATACTCATCATAGTATTCAGTTCTTCATCGAGTAGTTGTATATCTCTAACATTTGTCGAATTGCCGAATTATTTTCGTGTGTTATTTGAAATAATATTTTTACTTAATTGTGTCTGAGCATAATTGCTCAGAATACTGGCCACTCGTTATTCCACAGATTGAAAAATTAAAAACTATTATCACACCTCCTAGCTTATGTGCCATTTCTATATACTATTATTTCTATTGATACGGGTCTCTCAATACCAGACCATTGTGCAGCTTACCGATTGGAAAACGGATTTAAGTGTGGTCGATATGGTTTCTGCCGCAAAAATTTACGTAATGGTTCTGCACTTAATTATCCTATCGGCGGGATAAACTTGATTTGAAAACCTGTAGAATTCATCGAAACATAGCTTCTGTAATTAAAGCTCTACATTTTTATGTAGAGATGAATGTCAATATACAGTTTGTAGAACAATTTTTTGCACATGGAGAAAAATAAAAAAACTTCAAAATATGCATTGATTTCACATAAAAATAAATTTTTTTTTTTCGAAGTGTGATTTGCCAATATAATAAATAAAAAACCTTTATAACAATGACAAAATTCTTATGTAGAATATTAAAAAATAACAATAGTTCAATTTCTATACTGTAAAAAAAATGTTTGCACACTTGATAAAGCATTAAGTCTGATGTAATTTATTGAAATTTTGTCTATAATATTTTGTGTGTCCACCTCGAGCATCCATTACCGCTTGCAGACGTCTTCGCATCGATTGAATTAGCTTCGAAGTATCATATTCTAACGATATTTCTTCCCACTCTTTTTTAATGAACCGTATCAAATCATTTTTGTTCGTTGGCGATATTTTTCCTCCCTTTTTCTTTAGATGAACCCACAAATTTTCTATAGTATCAATAACTTTGGTACAGTTGTTTAGTAGACCGGACCTACATAAGCAAGATTTATGCTAGGGATCATGTCTTCATAGTATTTGTATTTTAATTTATTCGGATTATCGGGTAGCAATTTTTTTAACGCTGGCCGTCATTTCATTTTTCAAAATATCAAGGTATACTTCTTTAGTCATTATTTCATCTAAAATCCTGATTACACCAACTCTTTTGTTGGATATACAGCCCCATACCATTACGGACAGTTTTCCAAACTTTACTGTAGGAACAAGCTTTTTTATTTTCTAGAAAACTGCCCCATACCATTGCGGACAGTTTTCCAAACTTTACTGTAGGAACAAGTATTTTATTTTCTAGTGCTGTTTGGGGCTTACGCAATACTCTTTGCGGTCCATTATGATAATAAATCATAATTTTTGTTTCATCGAAAAAATAACATCGTTCCATCTGGAGGGAGTGACACGTGGTCGGTGGCAAATCTTAATCTATTTTCAAAGATTTGTGCTTCTGAATGAAATTTCTGATGGTTGCATGGGAAACACGTCGCCCAAAGTCTTTTTTCACTTGAATAGCTAATCTTGTCGTGCTGGATTGAGGGTTAACATAAAGAGTTCAAATTTCTTTCAATTCGCTGCGTCACCTTTTTCGGCCTGCCTGTGGATCCTTTTAAGTGTAGTCGTCCTTTTTTTCAGCACGCGATATGATATTATATACAGTTCTGATTTTCAGGGATTCAGGGAAAATATATCGGCTATTTCCTTGGGAGATATGCCTTTGTAATGACTGAAATAGACCAATTGCATAATATTTTTTGAAACTCGTTTTCCTGGCATTTTTTATATTCGTATATGCGCTCACTTGTTGCATTAAGAACGATCACTTTATTATTAAATCTTTGTTTACCTCTTTCACATTCCATTCCATTTATGAAAAAACCTAAATTCCCAAAATTTTTGCCAAATAACGGCATTTGCGTTCTTTTTTTAATTGCCTTCATTCAATATGCGTTTTTTTTACACTTTGTATACTGAGTAAACTTATACTGATTTAGCTGCTGTATCTACAACAAAGTAACTGTTTACCCCTATTTAGAGTTTAGGATTTCAATCGCGCAAAAAGATGATCGGGTGGTTATTATTTTATGCATAAAGTGTGTTTACTCATAAGGAAACGTGATCATATCTTCTCAACCCATATATGTAACGAATTATGTTATTAAAAGTCACATTTAGTTTCCTTTTGCTGCTACCATCGCAACTTGCAAAAAGTTCACACCCTTCTTATTTAAGACTAGTGAGGTGTTACAATCAAGTTGCAAAATAAATAATAAATAAATAAATAATTAGGTTTGGTGGGGTTTAACTCCAGGTCACCTTTCGAAAATACGATGTAAGTCTTTATTTAAGATCGGCCAATTGATTAAATTTTACAACTTATATAAAGCTGCACGTCGTCCGCGTGCATTCTAACTTTGTAATGTTTGAATTTGTTTCGCAGATCATTGATGTATAGTGAAAACTGTAGAGGGATAAGGATTGAGCACTGTGGAACACCTCAGCTTAGTTGTAAATGGGTCGATGTAGAAGAACCTAATTCAACAAATTGTTGTCTGCCCGTCAGATAAGAACTGGATGAAAACCTGAGAAAAGATTTCAATTTATTACAAAGTATGTTGTAGTCAACAGTGTCGAATGCCTTCAAGTGATTAAGGAGTACTAAGAATGTAACAATTCCAAAATCAGCTTTTTGCCTAATGTAGTCTGAAATATCCACTACAGACGTTATGCAACTGTATTTCTTACGAAATCTAGATTGGCAGCTGGTAAGAATATTTTTATTCTCAAGATAACTAGTCACTTGATTATGAACCAATCTTTCAAGGAACGGTAGAATTGCTATCGGCCTGTATTCACTGTTTGACGTCTTCATTGGGATGATTCATGCAATTTTCCATACTTTGAGGTAACGGTTTGTAGTGAGAATTTTGTTGTGAATTAACATTATAGGGAGGGAAAGTTTAGGAATGACAATCTTATGAGACTTTGCATCGATTTAGTCAATTCCTGTTGCATTAGACTTTATTGACAACAGACTAGAGAGGACATCATAACATGTGACACTAGTGAAATAGAAATTATTGTCTGGGAGACAATAAAAGTTTGTTTTACAAAATTTGTTGCAATATTATATTTTCTTCGATAACTTGAGGTAAAAACCACGCAACATGGTCAAATAAGTGTTTGAGATAAACCGAAATGTTTTGGGACGGCAGTAAAATTGGTTGTTTGAGCCGGCTTGAAGGAAAATCTATCAATACATTACAACGTGAGCCCGGTTATTGTAGTGCTAGTCTGACAGCTTAAAAAAATTGGTACATAAGAGACGGTGGGAGCCCAAGCCGTCAGTTCATCGTTAAATACTTTTGCAATCATCGGATAACTGCTGCAAGGTCCGAAACTCCAAATATGGGGAGAGGTAGGTGTTTAGAGATCAAAATCTTATATATTATATATAAAATTCTTCGAAATAGAGCTTGATCCGATCGGATTAGTATTTTCCGATGCATTTCTTCAGTGTTTAAATAATCGCCATTAAAAAATGAAAATAGTAAAATCAACGAGTAAAGTTGGTGTAGGGCCCGAAGTATTGTTCAGGCTCACTCCATTTGAAAATGGAAATGAAGCATTAAAAACTACAAGCAGCTTAGTGGTGATGCTATAGAGGAACAATTTGCACTAAACTTTTCGGTATGGCCTGAAGTTAGATACTCAGAGATAACTGTGTAGTATTACTCTTTCTTCCGTTATTATCCACAATCATTTCCGAGCACCAATGGTTTCACTGAAATCGCATTAGAAGAAGTGGACGTAACATACAGCTAAAATACCATTTTACACATCGTTGACCCAAAATAAATACAGTATGCCATATAAGGATTTGAAGAAAACATAAGAGTAATACCAAACATTAATGACAAACACTTTCTAAGTATAGAACTAAATAAAGCAAAAGTAAAACTTCAAACAATTATGCCTACAAGACATCCGAGAGGACTAATAAACTTCGTAGGAACAGGAATGAAATGGCTATACGGCACAATAGACGACTTTGACAGGACAGAAATAGAACGACATTTAAATACAATCGACGATAATAATCATGCTATAATAGAAGACATTAACAGAAGTATTGAAATAAATCACGTATCACGCACGATTTCGAAGATAAAAAAGCAATAGAAAGTGATAGGACTCGGATTACATCAAAATTATATCAGATATCTAAAAACGACGAAGACTTAGAAAACAAGCTCCTACATCTGGATATATTGTTAAAAATTAAAATGTTGCTAGATAATGTCGAACACATACAAAATAATCTTGTTGCTGCAAAAACAAACACTATGAATAATAATGTATTAACAATTGAAGAAATAATTCGTTGTAATATTGATTTTTATTAAACAAAGAACACTAAAGTAGGTTTAGCCCAATATAAAGAAAATAAAATAATTTTTGCAATTCAAATATATAAATATATAAGAAAAGTACCACGATCATTTTTTGTACCTATACCTAATGAAAATCAAGAAGAACTAATTTTTAAAAACAGAGAAATTTTAAAGATAAATAATACAATGTATGGTTTTAATAATGAAATTATAAGAATTACGAACAATTGTTTAAGAAAAAAAGAACAAACAAATAGATATAAAACCAGGCTTAATACTTAAAAAAAAACACATAAACTCCACAGTTAATAGTAGTTGTAATAATAGACAGTTCCATTTAACAGGAAACCAACTAATAATATTTAATGATTGTAAATAAAAAATAAATGGAGACCGTTATTATAATTTTGATGATAAATTTGAACAAAATTTTTTGATTAACAATAACTTTAATTTAAATAATATTTCGTCTCAGTTGACGTTTGATGAAATAGTATCCAACCAAATTAAGAATATTCAATATTCAGAAAATCGAAGAAATCAGATTTCATAAAAAAACTTAATTACACTTTTAATGGCTTAGCAATGACATTCAGTATATTAGCTCTGAGTACAGTAATCATATTTTACATGTATAAAAATTTTAAAAATCAAAAAACAGAAGTAATCATTAAAACTCAGGAGAGTTTTCAGTCAAATGGGGGAGGAGTCAAGTCAACCCCTCATTCTAATAATTCAACAATTTCTTTACGTATTCATTTATAACAACAATAACATTTAATTCTAGAAGTTCATCAAACCTTCCAGTTGCGAAACTTAATGCCCCATTTTTTAGTTCAACAAACTGACTATTCTTTGGTTGACAATAATATTTCGCAACCCAGTAGTCAGCATTTCCACATTAATTAAAATAATTCTTTTTTCAACTTAATATTAGAATAATATAGAGTTTTAAGATTAATAAAGAGTAAACTCCAGAAAAAAAGATAAAATAAATATTTGTAATTCTCAATACGCTTATACTCATTAGTCACGCACTTAGCGGTCTCTACGGAAGTGTCTGTTGAAAAGAGGAAGACATCGACGTAGTGGTTGTCTTTTATGGCAGATGCGGATATAAAGAATATTTATTTTCTAATTTCAATGCATTAAGGTTTTTCAGATACTGCGATATGGAGGGCGCGCAGGAGGCCCCAAATATCATAACGTCATCACAGTTGTTCCCTAAAAATAGTTGCGCATGGCAGTCTTCTCCTCGAATATAGATCTGACGGAAAACTTCTATATCGCCACATATTGCAATTCTACTTTGGGGGAAACGTCAGCAAGGGACGATAGAAAATCTGGCCCTTTGAACAGCATGAAAACATCTTTTGCCTTAGTAAATGCACCTCACACTATTCTGATTTTATTGGGTTTATTTTTGTTAATAACGGGACACATTGGCAAATACCACACGTTGTAGTTACTATTTTGACTTTCATCCACTTTGGCTGTGTAGTTTTTCTGTATGTACTCATGAATATTTTTTTCGAAATGTTCAAATAAGTCTCTATTATTTCTCAGAATCTTTCCGAAACAAATCAATATTTTTTTAGCCATATCATAGCAACAATAAAGTTGTTTCATAATGACTTCGTTCGTTCGTGTATTTCTCTAGTAGACTTATTGCTCTTTGATCATCACTACCGAGAGTTGGACCGTAATTACTTATCCCAGCTAAGTTAGTTGCATGAAACTACTTAATTAAGTGAGTAAGAGTTTGGTTGTTTTCACGTTCGCACTCACAGGCATAAAAATTAAATATATTGGGTTTTGGCACTGAGTCCAAAACTTGACAAACTACATATGAGCCAGTCCAAGCGAGTACGTATAGCGACAGGTTCTTGACTATTATCTTCTTTAATAGGAGTTGGAGCACATAGTCTTAAATTGTTTAAACCGAGAAGTATGTGGACATTTTGCACTCAACTTCTTATAATTAAAACTTTGGCTCGGAAGCGATGATTTCTAAAGGCTAATTTTTGTTTTATTAAACCCAGAAATTTCCATTGATACTCGTTTTGAGTCTTTCGCTTCAATGATCGTGATCCACCAGTTAAATCTAATTCGTTAATTCGCTGTTCATTTATTAAAATGCAAAGGGGTTTTAAATTGTTCATTATTTCCGTATATTGTGATGAATAAAATTTAAAAAAAAAATCACTTCATTCATTCCCACTGTAGGCTGCAAGTAAATTATGTGTTTTATTTTCGTTTGTATGTTCATTTGTCATTTTCTCTATCTTCGGTCGATTGTTTACGTAACAGGGTATTGCGGTTTATTTAGCAACCGTTCTCTTTGAAAACGCATCGTTGTTACAAATTCCATAATGACGTCGGAAACAGAGCTTACATAAATTATATTTTCTCAGTAAGTTCCACCTATCGTTTTCGTTCACAGTCACAAATTGTTTGCACTTTTCATATTACGCAAGTTTTTGTTTTGTTCTCTTCTCCGTGTGCATTTACATAGATGATTCTAGTTCTACGCGAAAGCTGTTCTGTTGACCTCGAAGAGTCGTCTTCACGACTTATGCTGCTTACCGAGACTCCAACACTCGACATTGTAGCATTTTGAACATCTTTACCGAGCTGCGCCTGAATGTTGAGTTTAGCTGAGATGTACAAATCTTCAAGGTCGGGCCTTGCACTGTCTTCTGGGTCAAACTCTTCGATTTGAGTTTGATAAGTTAAGATTTGCTTGAAGTATTACTCCAGAATTCCCAGACGACATTTTAATTCTGCTGAGGAAAGCACTTTACCTTCACCCCTTCCACTGCCTTCAATTTGGTTTTTGATGCGGGAAATACTTTTCTTTGTATTTGCCCGTTGCAGTTTTATTTCCTCTAATGACATCACTTTCGCGTTGAAAAGTCAGCAAAATTCACAAGAAATTTTATTTTGCTTTAAGGATAAGAACTACAAATTATTTTTTAACTGTTTCCAAAAATTCAGCTTTAGTAAGCACAATTCGAAATAGATTTTGTTTAAGGTACCGTATTTGCTTTATGTACAGCAATAACGGTAGCCACAAGTTTGTATATGAATTTATAAATTTCAACTATATACTGGAACAGTAAATGTTTTTAAGTCCGTTAACTTTTTCCTTCTCCAAAATTAGCGGATTTAAAGTCACCGTTTTTATAATAATTTTGTTTTTTTATATAAGTACTTGAAGAGCCGACAAAAGTTTCACACTAAAGTTTATTTTATCACCACAAATTTTCGTCTTAGTTCATCATCGAAAAATTGCCTTCGTTTTCCACGGAACGCACAACGAAAATTTGGAGAACCGATAAAATCACTTGCCCCAGGTTGGGCGCCAAACTGTACGATGAGGAGGTTTCTCACCGTGGTGTCTATAGGCCACTGAAATGTTCGATGGCAAGTGATACTTACGGGCAATGCGAATTTACGTTCGTGGTACGCGAGCAAAATTAAAAGGGATGATGACTTTAACACTTCAACTTTAACAATGTTTTCTTTATTTAAAATTCTTTTTTCTTAAACCTCACAAAATTATTCTTATATATAAGGATCATGGGTGTTGTTGTTATATTTATTTCTCACTTCCAATGAACCAATGCAATTCAGCAATATTAATGCAACAACAAGTAATATAAAATTGCGTTATTGTTACGAACAAATACAAGCATTAAGAAATTACATGAGAAACAAATCATTGCGAAGGGATTAACTGTTCATAAACAAAATAAAGATACGGTGGACCTGCATGAACAAAATTATATCAAATTAAAGAAGCAAAAGCGAATAAACAAAATCAAAAGTGTGAATAAATTTTAATACAATATTTGATTGAAATTAATTTGACATTAATGTTATACGATGACCTAACAACTATGTTTATTAAAATAGTAAAGTTGAGCCATACTCATCATAGTATTCAGTTCTTCATCGAGTAGTTGTATATCTCTAACATTTGTCGAATTGCCGAATTATTTTCGTGTGTTATTTGAAATAATTTTTTTGCTTAATTGTGTCTGAGCATAATTGCTCAGAATACTGGCCACTCGTTATTCCACAGATTGAAAAATTAAAAACTATTATCACACCTCCTAGCTTATGTGCCATTTCTATATACTATTATTTCTATTGATACGGGTCTCTCAATACCAGACCATTGTGCAGCTTACCGATTGGAAAACGGATTTAAGTGTGGTCGATATGGTTTCTGCCGCAAAAATTTACGTAATGGTTCTGCACTTAATTATCCTATCGGCGGGATAAACTTGATTTGAAAACCTGTAGAATTCATCGAAACATAGCTTCTGTAATTAAAGCTCTACATTTTTATGTAGAGATGAATGTCAATATACAGTTTGTAAAACAATTTTTTGCACATGGAGAAAAATAAAAAAACTTCAAAATATGCATTGATTTCACATAAAAAGAAATTTTTTTTTTTCGAAGTGTGATTTGCCAATATAATAAATAAAAAACCTTTATAACAATGACAAAATTCTTATGTAGAATATTAAAAAATAACAATAGTTCAATTTCTATACTGTAAAAAAAATGTTTGCACACTTGATAAAGCATTAAGTCTGATGTAATTTATTGAAATTTTGTCTATAATATTTTGTGTGTCCACCTCGAGCATCCATTACCGCTTGCAGACGTCTTCGCATCGATTGAATTAGCTTCGAAGTATCATATTCTAACGATATTTCTTCCCACTCTTTTTTAATGAACCGTATCAAATCATTTTTGTTCGTTGGCGATATTTTTCCTCCCTTTTTCTTTAGATGAACCCACAAATTTTCTATAGTATCAATAACTTTGGTACAGTTGTTTAGTAGACCGGACCTACATAAGCAAGATTTATGCTAGGGATCATGTCTTCATAGTATTTGTATTTTAATTTATTCGGATTATCGGGTAGCAATTTTTTTAACGCTGGCCGTCATTTCATTTTTCAAAATATCAAGGTATACTTCTTTAGTCATTATTTCATCTAAAATCCTGATTACACCAACTCTTTTGTTGGATATACAGCCCCATACCATTACGGACAGTTTTCCAAACTTTACTGTAGGAACAAGCTTTTTTATTTTCTAGAAAACTGCCCCATACCATTGCGGACAGTTTTCCAAACTTTACTGTAGGAACAAGTATTTTATTTTCTAGTGCTGTTTGGGGCTTACGCAATACTCTTTGCGGTCCATTATGATAATAAATCATAATTTTTGTTTCATCGAAAAAATAACATCGTTCCATCTGGAGGGAGTGACACGTGGTCGGTGGCAAATCTTAATCTATTTTCAAAGATTTGTGCTTCTGAATGAAATTTCTGATGGTTGCATGGGAAACACGTCGCCCAAAGTCTTTTTTCACTTGAATAGCTAATCTTGTCGTGCTGAATTGAGGGTTAACATAAAGAGTTCAAATTTCTTTCAATTCGCTGCGTCACCTTTTCGGCCTGCCTGTGGATCCTTTTAAGTCTAGTCGTCCTTTTTTTCAGCACGGGATATGATATTATATACAGTTCTGACTTTCAGGGATTCTGGGAAAATATATCGGCTATTTCCTTGGGGGATATGCCTTTGTAATAATAATAATAAAAATAGACCAATTGCATAATATTTTTTGAAACTCGTTTTCCTGGCATTTTTTATAGTCGTATATGCGCTCACTTGTTGCATTAAGAACGATCACTTTATTATTAAATCTTTGTTTGCCTCTTTTTTACCTCTTTCACATTCCATTCCATTTATGAAAAAACCTAAATTCCCAAAATTTTTGCCAAATAACGGCATTTGCGTTCTTTTTTTAATTGCCTTCATTCAATATGCGGTTTTTTTTACACTTTTTATACTGAGTAAACTTATACTGATTTGGCTGCTGTATCTACAACAAAGTAACCGTTTACTCCTATTTAGAGTTTAGGATTTCAATCGCGCAAAAAGATAATCGGGTGGTTATTATTTTATGCATAAAGTGTGTTTACTCATAAGGAAACGTGATCATATCTTCTCAACCCATATACGTAACGAATTATGTTACATTTAGTTTCCTTTTGCTGCTACCATCGCAAATTGCAAAGAGTTCACACCCTTCTTATTTAAGACTAGTGAGGTGTTATAATCAAGTTGCAAAATAAATAATAAATAAATAAATAATTAGGTTTGGTGGGGTTTAACTCCAGGTCACCTTTCGAAAATACGATGCAAGTCTTTATTTAAGATCGGCCAATTGATTAAATTTTACAACTTATATAAAGCTGCACGTCGTCCGCGTGCATTCTAACTTTGTAATGTTTGAATTTGCTTCGCAGATCATTGATGTATAGTGAAAACTGTAGAGGGATAAGGATTGAGCACTGTGGAATACCTTAGCTTAGTAGTAAATGTGTCGATGTAGAGGAACCTAATTCAACAAATTGTTGGCTGCCCGTAAGATAAGAACTGGATGAAAACCTGAGAAAAGATTTCAATTTATTACAAAGTATGTTGTAGTCAACAGTGTCGAATGCCTTCAAGTGATTAAGGAGTACTAAGAATGTAACAATTCCAAAATCAGCTTTTTGCCTAATGTAGTCTGAAATATCCACTACAGACGTTATGCAACTGTATTTCTTACGAAATCTAGATTGGCAGCTGGTAAGAATATTTTTATTCTCAAGATAACTAGTCACTTGATTATGAACCAATCTTTCAAGGAACGGTAGAATTGCTATCGGCCTGTATTCACTGTTTGACGTCTTCATTGGGATGATTCATGCAATTTTCCATACTTTGAGGTAACGGTTTGTAGTGAGAATTTTGTTGAGAATTAACATTATAGGGAGGGAAAGTTTAGGAATGACAATCTTATGAGACTTTGCATCGATTTAGTCAATTCCTGTTGCATTAGACTTTATTGACAACAGACTAGAGAGGACATCATAACATGTGACACTAGTGAAATAGAAATTATTGTCTGGGAGACAATAAAAGTTTGTTTTACAAAATTTGTTGCAATATTATATTTTCTTCGATAACTTGAGGTAAAAACCACGCAACATGGTCAAATAAGTGTTTGAGATAAACCGGAATGTTTTGGGACGGCAGTAAAATTTGTTGTTTGAGCCGGCTTGAAGGAAAATCTATCAATACATTACAACGTGAGCCCAGTTATTGTAGTGCTAGTCTGACAGCTTAAAAAAATTGGTACATAAGAGACGGTGGGAGCCCAAGCCGTCAGTTCATCGTTAAATACTTTTGCAATCATCGGATAACTGCTGCAAGGTCCGAAACTCCAAATATGGGGAGAGGTAGGTGTTTAGAGATCAAAATCTTATATATTATATATAAAATTCTTCGAAATAGAGCTTGATCCGATCGGATTAGTATTTTCCGATGCATTTCTTCAGTGTTTAAATAATCGCCATTAAAAAATGAAAATAGTAAAATCAACGAGTAAAGTTGGTGTAGGGCCCGAAGTATTGTTCAGGCTCACTCCATTTGAAAATGGAAATGAAGCATTAAAAACTACAAGCAGCTTAGTGGTGATGCTATAGAGGAACAATTTGCACTAAACTTTTCGGTATGGCCTGAAGTTAGATACTCAGAGATAACTGTGTAGTATTACTCTTTCTTCCGTTATTATCCACAATCATTTCCGAGCACCAATGGTTTCACTGAAATCGCATTAGAAGAAGTGGACGTAACATACAGCTAAAATACCATTTTACACATCGTTGACCCAAAATAAATACAGTATGCCATATAAGGATTTGAAGAAAACATAAGAGTAATACCAAACATTAATGACAAACACTTTCTAAGTATAGAACTAAATAAAGCAAAAGTAAAACTTCAAACAATTATGCCTACAAGACATCCGAGAGGACTAATAAACTTCGTAGGAACAGGAATGAAATGGCTATACGGCACAATAGACGACTTTGACAGGACAGAAATAGAACGACATTTAAATACAATCGACGATAATAATCATGCTATAATAGAAGACATTAACAGAAGTATTGAAATAAATCACGTATCACGCACGATTTCGAAGATAAAAAAGCAATAGAAAGTGATAGGACTCGGATTACATCAAAATTATATCAGATATCTAAAAACGACGAAGACTTAGAAAACAAGCTCCTACATCTGGATATATTGTTAAAAATTAAAATGTTGCTAGATAATGTCGAACACATACAAAATAATCTTGTTGCTGCAAAAACAAACACTATGAATAATAATGTATTAACAATTGAAGAAATAATTCGTTGTAATATTGATTTTTATTAAACAAAGAACACTAAAGTAGGTTTAGCCCAATATAAAGAAAATAAAATAATTTTTGCAATTCAAATATATAAATATATAAGAAAAGTACCACGATCATTTTTTGTACCTATACCTAATGAAAATCAAGAAGAACTAATTTTTAAAAACAGAGAAATTTTAAAGATAAATAATACAATGTATGGTTTTAATAATGAAATTATAAGAATTACGAACAATTGTTTAAGAAAAAAAGAACAAACAAATAGATATAAAACCAGGCTTAATACTTAAAAAAAACCACATAAACTCCACAGTTAATAGTAGTTGTAATAATAGACAGGTCCATTTAACAGGAAACCAACTAATAATATTTAATGATTGTAAATAAAAAATAAATGGAAACCGTTATTATAATTTTGATGATAAATTTGAACAACATTTTTTGATTAACAATAACTTTAATTTAAATAATATTTCGTCTCAGTTGACGTTTGATGAAATAGTATCCTACCAAATTAAGAATATTCAGAATATCGAAGAAATCAGATTTCATAAAAAACTCAATTAATGATTCAGCAATGACATTCAGTATATTAGCTTTGAGTGCAGTAATCATATTTTACATGTATAAAAATTTTAAAAATCAAAAAACAGAAGTAATCATTAAAACTCAGGAGAGTTTTCAGTCAAATGGGGGAGGAGTCAAGTCAACCCCTCATTCTAATAATTCAACAGTTTCTTTACCTATTCATTTATAACAACAATAACATTTAATTCTAGAAGTTCATCAAACCTTCCAGTTGCGAAACTTAATGCCCCATTTTTTAGTTCAACAAACTGACTATTCTTTGGTTGACAATAATATTTCGCAACCCAGTAGTCAGCATTTCCACATTAATTAAAATAATTCTTTTTTCAACTTAATATTAGAATAATATAGAGTTTTAAGATTAATAAAGAGTAAACTCCAGAAAAAAAGATAAAATAAATATTTGTAATTCTCAATACGCTTATACTCATTAGTCACGCACTTAGCGGTCTCTACTGAAGTGTCTGTTGAAAAGAGGAAGGCATCGACGTAGTGGTTGTCTTTTATGGCAGATGCGGCTAAAAAATATTTATTTTCTAATGTCAATGCATTAAGGTTTTTCAGATACTGCGATATGGAGGGCGCGCAGGAGGCCCCAAATATCATAACGTCATCACAGTTGTGCCCTAAAAATAGTTGCGCATGGCAGTCTTCTCTTCGAATATAGATCTGATGGAAAACTTCTATATCGCCACAAATTGCAATTCTTCTTTGGGGGAAACGCCAGCAAGGGACGATAGAAAATCTGGCCCTTTGAACAGCATGAAAACATCTTTTGCCTTAGTAAATGCACCTCACACTATTCTGATTTTATTGGGTTTATTTTTGTTAATAACGGGACACATTGGCAAATACCACACGTTGTAGTTACTATTTTGACTTTCATCCACTTTGGCTGTGTAGTTTTTCTGTATGTACTCATGAATAATTTTTTCGAAATGTTCAATTAAGTCTCTATTATTTCTCAGAATCTTTCCGAAACAAATCAATATTTTTTTAGCCATATCATAGCAACAATAAAGTTGTTTCATAATGACTTCGTTCATTCGTGTATTTCTCTAGTAGACTTATTGCTCTTTGCTCATCACTACCGATAGTTGGACCGTAATTACTTATTCCAGCTAAGTTAGTTGCATGAAACTACTTAATTAAGTGAGTAAGAGTTTGGTTGTTTTCACGTTCGCACTCACAGGCATAAAAATTACATATATTGGGTTTTGGCACTGAGTCCAAAACTTGACAAACTACATATGAGCCAGTCCAAGCGAGTACGTATAGCGACAGGTTCTTGACTATTATCTTCTTTAATAGGAGTTGGAGCACATAGTCTTAAATTGTTTAAACCGAGAAGTATGTGGACATTTTGCACTCAACTTCTTATAATTAAAACTTTGGCTCGGAAGCGATGATTTCTAAAGGCTAATTTTTGTTTCATTAAACCCAGAAATTTCCATTGATACTCGTTTTGAGTCTTTCGCTTCAATGGTCGTGATTCACCAGTTAAATCTAATTCGTTAATTCGCTGTTCATTTATTAAAATGCAAAGGGGTTTTAAATTGTTCATTATTTCCGTATATTGTGATGGATAAAATTTAAAAAAAAAATCACTTCATTCATTCGCACTGTAGGCTGCAAGTAAATTATGTGTTTTATTTTCGTTTGTATGTTCATTTGTCATTTTCTCTTATCTTCGGTCGATTGTTTACGTAACAGGGTATTGCGGTTTATTTAGCAACCGTTCTCTTTGAAAACGCATCGTTGTTACAAATTCCATAATGACGTCGGAAACAGAGCTTACATAAATTATATTTTCTCAGTAAGTTCCCCCTATCGTTTTCGTTCACAGTCACAAATTGTTTGCACTTTTCATATTACGCAAGTTTTTGTTTTGTTCTCTTCTCCGTGTGCATTTACATAGAAGATTATAGTTCTACGCGAAAGCTGTTCTGTTGACCTCGAAGAGTCGTCTTCACGACTTATGCTGCTTACCGAGACTCCAACACTCGACATTGTAGCATTTTGAACATCTTTACTGAGCTGCGCCTGAATGTTGAGTTTAGTTGAGATGTACAAATCTTCAAGGTCGGGCCTTGCACTGTCTTCTGGGTCAAACTCTTCGATTTGAGTTTGATAAGTTAAGATTTGCTTGAAGTAGGACCCCAGAATTCCCAGACGACATTTTAATTCTGCAGAGGAAAGCACTTTACCTTCACCCCTTCCACTGCCTTCAATTTGGTTTTTGATGCGGGAAATACTTTTCTTTGTATTTGCCCGTTGCAGTTTTATTTCCTCTAATGACATCACTTTCGCGTTGAAAAGTCAGCAAAATTCACAAGAAATTTTATTTTGCTTTAAGGATAAGAACTACAAATTATTTTTTAACTGTTTCCAAAAATTCAGCTTTAGTAAGCACAATTCGAAATAGATTTTGTTTAAGGTACCGTATTTGCTTTATGTACAGCAATAACGGTAGCCACAAGTTTGTATATGAATTTATAAATTTCAACTATATACTGGAACAGTAAATGTTTTTAAGTCCGTTAACTTTTTCCTTCTCCAAAATTAGCGGATTTAAAGTCACCGTTTTTATAATAATTTTGTTTTTTTATATAAGTACTTGAAGAGCCGACAAAAGTTTCACACTAAAGTTTATTTTATCACCACAAATTTTCGTCTTAGTTCATCAACGAAAAATTGCCTTCGTTTTCCACGGAACGCACAACGAAAATTTGGAGAACCGATAAAATCACTTGCCCCAGGTTGGGCGCCAAATTGTACGATGAGGAGGTTTCTCACCGTGGTGTCTATAGGCCACTGAAATGTTCGATGGCAAGTGATACTTACGGGCAATGCGAATTTACGTTCGTGGTACGCGAGCAAAATTAAAAGGGATGATGACTTTAACACTTCAACTTTAACAATGTTTTCTTTATTTAAAATTCTTTTTTCTTAAACCTCACAAAATTATTCTTACATATAAGGATCATCGGTGTTGTTGTTATATTTATTTCTCACTTCCAATGAACCAATGCAATTCAGCAATATTAATGTAACAAGTAATATAAAATTGCGTTATTGTTAAGAACAAATACAAGCATTAAGAAATTACATGAGAAACAAATCATTGCGAAGGGATTAACTGTTCATAAACAAAATAAAGATACGGTGGACCTGCATGAACAAAATTATATCAAATTATAGAAGCAAAAAGGGAATAAACAAAATCAAAAGTGTGAATAAATTTTAATACAATATTTGATTGAAATTAATTTGACATTAATGTTATACGATGACCTAACAACTATGTTTATTAAAATAGTAAAGTTGAGCCATACTCATCATAGTATTCAGTTCTTCATCGAGTAGTTGTATATCTCTAACATTTGTCGAATTGCCGAATTATTTTCGTGTGTTATTTGAAATAATTTTTTTGCTTAATTGTGTCTGAGCATAATTGCTCAGAATACTGGCCACTCGTTATTCCACAGATTGAAAAATTAAAAACTATTATCACACCTCCTAGCTTATGTGCCATTTCTATATACTATTATTTCTATTGATCGCAAAAATTTACGTAATGGTTTTGCACTTCATTATCCTATCGGCGGTATAAACTTGATTTGAAAACCTGTAGAATTCATCGAAACATAGCTTCTGTAATTAAAGCTCTACATTTTTATGTAGAGATGAATGTCAATATACAGTTTGTAAAAATATTTTTTGCACATGGAGAAAAATAAAAAAAACTTCAAAATATGCATTGATTTCACATAAAAATAAATTTTTTTTTCGAAGTGTGATTTGCCAATATAATAAATAAAAAACCTTTATAACAATGACAAAATTCTTATGTAGAATATTAAAAAAATAACAATAGTTCAATTTCTATACTGTAAAAAAAATGTTTGCACACTTGATAAAGCATTAAGCCTGATGTAAATTATTGAAATTTTGTCTATAATATTTTGTGTGTCCACCTCGAGCATCCATTACCGCTTGCAGACGTCTTCGCATCGATTGAATTGGCTTCGGAATATCATATTCTAACGGTATTTCTTCCCACTCTTTTTTAATGAACCGTATCAAATCATTTTGTTCGTTGGCGATATTTTTCCTCCCTTTTTCTTTAGATGAACCCACAAATTTTCTATAGTATCAATATCTTTGGTACAGTTGTTTAGTAGACCGGACCTACATAAGCAAGATTTATGCTTGGGATCATTGTCTTCATAGTATTTGTATTTTAATTTATTCGGATTATCGGGTATATGGAAGCAATTTTTTTAACGCTGGCCGTCATTTCATTTTTCAAAATATCAAGGTATACTTCTTTAGTCATTATTTCATCTAAAATCCTGATTACACCAACTCTTTTGTTGGATATACAGCCCAATACCATTACAGACAGTTTTCCAAACTTTACTGTAGGAACAAGCTTTTTATTTTCTAGAAAACTGCCCCATACCATTACGAATAGTTTTCCAACTTTACTGTAGGAACAAGCTTTTTATTTTCTAGTGCTGTTTGGGGCTTTCGGAATACTCTTTGCGGTCCATTATGATAATAAATCATAATTTTTGTTTCATCGAAAAAATAACATCGTTCCATCTGGAGGGAGTGACACGTGGTCGGTGGCAAATCTTAATCTATTTTCAAAGATTTGTGTTTCTGAATGAAATTTCTGATGGTTGCATGGGAAACACGTCGCCCAAAGTCTTTTTTCACTTGAATAGCTAATCTTGTCGTGCTGGATTGAGGGTTAACATAAAGAGTTCAAATTTCTTTCAATTCGCTGCGTTACCTTTTTCGGCCTGCCTGTGGATCCTTTTAAGTGTAGTCGTCCTTTTTTTTAGCACGGGATATGATATTATATACAGTTCTGATTTTCAGGGATTCATGGAAAATATATCGGCTATTTCCTTGGGGGATATGCCTTTGTAATGACTGAAATAGACCAATTGCATAATATTTTTTGAAACTCGTTTTCCTGGCATTTTTTATAGTCGTATATGCGCTCACTTGTTGCATTAAGAACGATCACTTTATTATTAAATCTTTGTTTACCTCTTTCACATTCCATTCCATTTATGAAAAAACCTAAATTCCCAAAATTTTTGCCAAATAACGGTATTTGCGTTCCTTTTTTAATTGCCTTCATTCAATATGATGTTTTTTTACACTTTTTATACTGAGTAAACTTATACTGATTTGGCTGCTGTATCTACAACAAAGTAACCGTTTACTCCTATTTAGAGTTTAGGATTTCAATCGGGCAAAAAGATAATCGGGTGGTTATTATTTTATGCATAAAGTGTGTTTACTCATAAGGAAACGTGATCATATCTTCTCAACCCATATACGTAACGAATTATGTTACATTTAGTTTCCTTTTGCTGCTACCATCGCAAATTGCAAAGAGTTCACACCCTTCTTATTTAAGACTAGTGAGGTGTTATAATCAAGTTGCAAAATAAATAATAAATAAATAAATAATTAGGTTTGGTGGGGTTTAACTCCAGGTCACCTTTCGAAAATACGATGCAAGTCTTTATTTAAGATCGGCCAATTGATTAAATTTTACAACTTATATAAAGCTGCACGTCGTCCGCGTGCATTCTAACTTTGTAATGTTTGAATTTGCTTCGCAGATCATTGATGTATAGTGAAAACTGTAGAGGGATAAGGATTGAGCACTGTGGAATACCTTAGCTTAGTAGTAAATGTGTCGATGTAGAGGAACCTAATTCAACAAATTGTTGTCTGCCCGTCAGATAAGAACTGGATGAAAACCTGAGAAAAGATTTCAATTTATTACAAAGTATGTTGTAGTCAACAGTGTCGAATGCCTTCAAGAGATTAATGAGTACTAAGAATGTAACAATTCCAAAATCAGCTTTTTGCCTAATGTAGTCTGAAATATCCACTACAGACGTTATGCAACTGTATTTCTTACGAAATCTAGATTGGCAGCTGGTAAGAATATTTTTATTCTCAAGATAACTAGTCACTTGATTATGAACCAATCTTTCAAGGAACGGTAGAATTGCTATCGGCCTGTATTCACTGTTTGACGTCTTCATTGGGATGATTCATGCAATTTTCCATACTTTGAGGTAACGGTTTGTAGTGAGAATTTTGTTGGAAATTAACATTATAGGGAGGGAAAGTTTAGAATTGACAATCTTAGGAGACTTTGCATCGATTTAGTCAATTCCTGTCTCATTAGACTTTTTTGACAACAGACTAGAGAGGACATCATAACATGTGACAGTAGTGAAATAGAAATTATTGTTTGAGAGACAATAACTCTTGTCTTGTTAAGACAATAACAAGCTCTATAAGAAATAGAGCTTGTTTCGATCGGATTAGTATTTTCCGATGCATTTCTTCAGTGTTTAAATAATCGCCATTAAAAAATGAAAATAGTAAAATCAACGAGTAAAGTTGGTGTAGAGCCCGAAGTATTGTTCAGGCTCACTCCATTTGAAAATGGAAATGAAGCATTAAAAACTACAAGCAGCTAAGTGGTGATGCTACAGGGCAACAATTTGTACTAAACTTTTCCGTATGGCCTGAAGTTAGATACTCAGAGATAACTGTGTAGTATTACTCTTTCTTCCGTTATTATCCACAATCATTTCCGAGAAACTGATCCATCGCCTCCTTTCATGTATTCTTTTCGAAAACTCGCATCGGAAAGGTAATGCCACAACATCAGCATCGCTGTACCGGACAGTGTTCTGGTAAATGCAAATTTTCGCAAAACAAGCACTTAAGCACTTTTCCTTTTTCTTACAATTAAGCGATTGGGAAACTCTACCTATAAAGACAGGCAAAACGCCTGTGAACATAATGTTCGAAGAAATACTTACGCGGCGAAGTATTTCATATCGAAATTCCTATCTATTATCAGAAAAACACTAATTATGTCAGGAGTTTTGTGTTAGGATTTTACAGTAAATTTAAATTGAATGTTTATAATAACCGGAAAATATCGCAAGTTAATTTACCAAAATTAACTGTCACGTTACCGGAACGTTTCAACCTGTATAAAAGATTTTTACGGCGCCGTTAAGTGACATTCGTAAGCCAATGCTGGCACTCATATCATTTAAATAGCAATGCGGCACATTTGCCAATTTTCGGTACTTTTCATTACCATTATCATTAATAATAAAAATAATGATAACAACAATAATAATTTTAGTAGTAGAAAATAATAATAACAACAACAAAAAATAATAATAAAAATAAAAAAAAATTATAAAAATTATTATCATAATAATTTTAAGAATAATAATGATAATATATAAATTGCAATGTAAAAACTTTATATCTTTCGAAGCCAATTTAGTACCTTTTTAAATTTCACATGTACGAATATAACTTGCCTATCACTGTGCCAAAAAGTTCGGCAAAATAGCACGCGAATAAATTATGTTAGACAATGTTTTGTTTATTTTATTGACGCCTGTTTCAATTTTGGTTAGTTTAATTTTAAGACAAAAAGTTTAGTCATAATTTCTCTTTATTATTTCAACAATTCGTTTGGGGCTCACTTCCCCTGTTATTTCTGGGAATATTGCAATATTAAATAAATTGAATGTTGCAATTCTAAATAATTTTGCTGAAGGCATAATGTTTTAAACAAGCAAAGATTTTTAGCTTCTGAATTTATTTTAATATAAATTTGCTGAAGGTGCAATGTAGATTAAAAACCGTATTATGGGGGTCCATATTAAAGGGAATATTAGGGCAAACTTGTAATGAAGGAGAATATTAGTAATGTGATAACTTGTATGCTCAAATTTTTAATTCTGTTGTGTTAATAATAAAGTCATTCCAATAAATGTTTGGATTCCCGACATATATAGCCAGGTCGCAGTTACTAAAACGTATCTTTCATTCAGTAGTAAATTCCTTAAAATAGCACGATGTCTCAAATTTTTTTAACCAGTATTCAGGGGTCAACCCCTACATATGGCATGCATTGTACCAGAATTTTTTTGGGGAGGTAGGAAAGAAGGAGCGGTGTTTTGCTATTTGTTTATTATAATGATAAGTAAGGCAGAACTTAACTGATTATTTTGACTGTGCAATGTCCAGTCTACATACCTTCGACAATGCACAATCAAACATTAGTTAACCCAACATTGCAGTTTTTGTGTTGTATTGGTGTTTTTTGTTATCGAACCTTTGACCTCTGGACTGCTGATCGAATACTCTGACTCATCTATCGAGGCACCCGTTTTCGTTGGTGGTGTGTTTGTTGCTAACACGAAACCATGTTCCGGTTGAGAAATTTTAGCTGCTTGGCCAACATCATTCAGTTTGCAGATAGCTTCCTTGTTGTGTAGGATTTAACCAAAACATAAGGATTTGTGTACGGTTTCTTGTTGTAAGCTCACCTTGCAGTAAAACAGATTTTAATTTCTTTTGCATAAACTGTCGAAATATTAAATTATTTTCATTATTATTGGTTTTGTAATTATTTCTTTGGTTTTATTAATTGGTAAGGGAATTGTATCGGAAATTGTGTATTTTTCTGGAGGGATATGAAGAATGAGAAAGCATGAGAATATTGAAAATAATATTTGTATTATTATAATATGCCGGTAATTCTAATAGTTAATACAAATGTTGATATCGTAGATTGTTTTCGATTTATCTAAGTTCTTCCACATCTAAGATAATTTTTGGGGTGATGTCAAGTCATTGCTTCGGAAATATTTGTGATGTGACTCGTAAGAAAATCGATATGGTAGTTTATTTTATTTGGATTCCTTAATAAGTTTGAAGTTGGATAAAATGCTGTTTTGAGAATTTGTAATAATTTTACAATAATATCTTCTTCATCTTTATACGGCTTGTATTTTTTTTAATCTTTCGACAATTTTAGTACTGATTATGCCTTGTTGTTTGTATTGGTTTGTATTGTATTCTCAAATTATATATTGCTTCTTTAATACGGGTAGCAACGTCGCTGTCCAAGTTTTCTATACTATTAAATAATTTTCTAAATATAAAATATATGTGTATTATTGAATTCAATTTGTTTTTAAGGTTTGTTAGGTTATAATTTGTCATTTTTAAAGATTCTTTGATATAATTTGAACTTGTGGATTGCTTTAATGATTCCTCGGTTTTCATGATATTGTTTTTATGAGTCAAGTTTTATGATGTATATGAGGTTGGTATAATCTGTTATTGTTTTAGTATTTGTGCATGTATTGTGGTTATTAACCTGAAAAATTATTACATTATTTTAATTTTGGAGAGATATTCATGTTTAATATCGTGAGAACAACGATCAAATTTGTATGTTGTACCATAAAATAGTTCGAGAGGTGTTAGTTTTATGGAAGAGTGAATAGTATTATTATATCTTATATATAATTCAGCAGTTGTTATGCATCGCATTTATTTATTATTTGAGTTATCTTTAAGTTCAAGTAAGAAGAGTAGTATTCACACTTCAATGTTTCTATTATTGTTGTTCTCGTGACAGTCTTGAATTAATTTATCTTGATTACCATTCTCTTTTATATCTTTTACCATTTGGGTGCATCTTACCACATGAAAATCTGCTTTGTGAAAAATGTTTGAAATATGGCTTTTCGACTTGAAAATTCCGTCATCAATAAATATTGCGATAGTTTTATTAGGAGCAAGGTGATATTTTAAAATTTCTATTGTAGTAGCATTTATATAAAGGGATATGTAAATGTTTTTCTACGTTTGTTTTTAAAGATAGCTTCAAGTTGCATATGCGTATTACGGGTAATATTTTATACGGCTAAGTGCGTCTGCATTAGTATTAAGCTTTCCTCTTTAGAGTAAAACTCTTCTAACTTTAATCGACAACGAATTGAGTTTGGTTCTTTAAAACTCATAATACATGTTAAGGGCTTATGATCCGTTATGATTCTGAACTGGTGGCCGAATAGATACAGTCGAAAACCTTTTGTAGCCCATACTATGTCCAGAAGGTCTTTCTCTATTCTTGACTAATTGCTTTCTGATGATGTGTACGACTTCCATAACAAAGCGGTTTATCACTTCCTTGTGATAGAATGGCGCCAATCGCAAAATTATTCGCGTCTGTTGTGAGATTAAATGGCTTTGAAAAATTGGAGTATTGTAAAATTGAGTAATTTGTTTCTTTATATTTATCATATATTATAATGGGTTGGTCTTTTCTTTAGACAACTCTTAAACGGGTTTCTTATTTTGAAAAAATCTTTAATGCATTTGCAGTAGTATCCTTTAAGACTAATGAATTGGAAAATTTAAGATGTCTTTTTTTTTGTCAGGTTTTGGTTTTACCCCTTTAGTTGTTACGGTGACTCAAAAAAGCACATTGTTTGCGTAGGATTTCTGAATTTTCTAGTTGCGCTTTGAGGTTGCCTTTTCATCGAGCTGCAAAAACGTCTTTTATATATTCATTAAATTCCTTTAGTGAAGATAAGATAATTATGTCATATAAATGTACTAGACACACAGTTCCAATTAAATCTTTAAGAACGTAATCCATTACTATTTGGAATGTGCAAGATGCGTTCTTAAGAGCGAAGGCATTCTAACGAACTCGTAGTACCTTTTTTCTATTGTCAAGCCGATTTTAAAAAGATTTTTCGGACTCTAATTTAGTGAATTACATACATTTTATTAGTTTGTTTAGAATTTCGTTGATGTTTGGTATTGGATAGCTATCTGATGTGGTTTTCTCGTTTAATTTTCTATAGTTTATTATTAGACGCCATTTAAGTTTTCCACTAACATTTAATTTTTTGTGTACTACATGTTTTCAATGTCTCTTATAAAAGTGACTCTTCTATTTTTATATTAAAATACATTAAAGTTTTTGTACATTAATATTAAGTAACACAACATATTCCTTTGCAGCTTTAATTAAAATAAATACGTACAATAAGAATTAATGTATTGGTAATCTATATAGTAAGATAAAACATACATTTATATAATTTTAGTTTTTAACTTTTACTTTTACAACAACATTCTTGTTAACTATTTATAATAGTAATCTATTTTTACAAGTCAAGCCTTTCTGGTCGCCTTAGTGTTCTTCCCTTACGTGTTAGATATTGCTCATCGAAATTATTAGAGCCTTTACCACCATGCTGAGTTACTTCCATCATACTTCCGATATTGTAATATTTTCCAAACTTCTATATTCTTACCACATAAAACTACGTGAGATATTGGATGCCTATTATTTCGCCATGAAACCAAGATCCATTTGAATTCTTTTTAAATATAACTTTCTCTCCTTCACTTGTTACTTTGGGAGTGACAGCTTTTTCGTTGTAATATTCTTACTACATTCTTCGAAGTTCGGTAAAAGATTGTCCACAACTGATAGAACTCTAGTGCGCAAGGAACATGACATTAACAACTGATAATGACTTGGTAAATCCCCGTTTGGAGTTCTTTTATAATGCAATAGCGAAATATAACGATCAGAATTACTTTTCAATGCCTTCAACAATAACTTTTTTACTGTCTGAATTGTTCGTTCTGTAAGCCATTAGACCTTGCCAAATATGGAGTGGAAGATAAATGATATATTCCCCAATTTTCAAAACATAAACAGACTTTTACTTCGTTATTACGTGGAAAGCACTATAACCTTCATTAAGGAATTCAACTTCAACAACTTTCGCAAAATAACCAACTACGATAATGTGTGACTTCAGCCTGAAATGGAAGAGATCACACCCTACCTTATACAAAGGAACCTCAATATTTTCCTATGGCACTAACTCTGGCCTATTGTCAGAACTCTGATACTTTAAAACTCTTTTAACATCTGATGATTAATTAAAGTAATTAATAATAGTAATTAATATGAGTAAAACATCTTTCAAAATACTAATCTCATCCTTTACTTTGAAATACGGTGCAACACCTTATTCAATTTCCTTTCTGTTTTTAGGCCACCCCTAATTTACATAAGACATAATTTTTAAACGCGTTTCATCTTTACTACTCTATTCTCTGGTCGTATCCACATCTGCAAAAGGCAATTCCATATCCCTCCTGCGATCCTTATCCCTTCGGATAATGCCGTATGCTACAGCGGAGCTTTCGTGTTCTGCAGTCCAAAGCCATTGAAACCCATATCTCAAAAATTCCTTAAATTCCTATTCTTTAATGATGAATTTTCTACAAATGTTCCTACATAATAGACCATCACCAAAAACCGTTATAAGTCTCTAACGTTTTCTGGTTTAGGCATTTGAGAATAGCGTTCACTTTTTCTCCAGCAACCCTAACACCTGACTTCTCAAAAACGTTACCTAAAAACGTTATCTCATTTTTATAAAAAAATTGCTTTAAGACTTGTTAAACCTCAAGCCAACTTCTTCTGCTCTCCGAAGAACAGTTTCCATTAGTGTTGAAATATTCCCGAAAAGTTTGACCATTACAGCATGATAATAAATACCAAAAGGCAGTCGTAGGAATCGAAAACAACAAAATGTGGTAAATGTGCACAATTTAGAGAACCTTTCATTTAACGGTACCATCCAAAAACCATTACTAGTGTATAGTGAAGAGAAAACCCTGGAACCGTTCAATTTTGCTTTACATTCCCCAATGTTGCCTATTTATATTCCTGGGAGCTATACAAATTCTTAAGTTCCCATTCGCCTTAGTAACAGGCATTATTGAATTAACATTTCCGTTAGTTCATGTTCATGGGCAATATCAGCTGAATTAACCATCCTATCTAGTTCTTTTTTAAACTTTCTTGTAATTTTAGCGGTATCTTACGAGGAGGGTCCACAACTGGCCACTAACAGTTTCAAATATTTCCAAATTATTCCGTTTATTGAAACACTATTAACCTGTGTAACTAAATTCATAGCTAAGTTATTATTTTCCTTAATTAGGAAAAAAAATTTGTTATTTTATTCGGTCAGCGTGATTTTCTAAGAAAAGTCAATGTAAGCGATTGCATTTAATGCTTAGGCTGCATTGTTTTAAGGTGCAATAAACTTTATAATTTCTTTTTAAACGATTGCAACAACTTGGCAAAAATTGAAGGTTTGCATTTTTGATTTTAATTATTTCATTTTACTTTGTTCTATTTTTACTAAACGTCTACGTTAACTTTTTCCCTCTTATATCGATTGTCCCCAATCAATTAATTTATTTGGGTTGTCGTAATTTGCAAAAATTGTACCATTTTTGCCTATGCTTAATAATAATTACAAATGCTATAACAATAATTATGATTGTCGTATCCGTGCTCAGACTAATGATATGACTACTCGTATTTTTACTCTTATGAACTAGAATCTTAATATTTTTCTCATGTTGTAGTTGCTTTAGATATAGATTTTCGAGTCTGAAATTAAGGTTTGTTACATTATTTTCTTTAATTTTTGTGATTAGGTTTGGTGGGACGAAAGTATCGTGTACCCTCATATTAACATACATAAGTATAAGTTCTATTCAATACATTAATTTTACAATTTGCAAATTAAATTAGAAATGTTCTACTTTGTTTTATCTTTATTCTATCGCAATTATGAGATATATTTCCTTCAAAATGTCTTAAGATGATAATTCCTTGTACAATTTCTTTTACTGGAAATTCTTCAAAGTCTCCTAACTCGCATTGTGCTTCCTTAAATTCTAGGATATTAGTGATACATTTATCTTTAAGGCAACTAAGTGCTTTTCCAAATTATCCTTTACATTTATGTCAAATATATTATTATTGTCATCCGTTAATACTTCATATGAGTTTAGAACTATTGATTTGTTTAATGTGCTTGGCAATGGTTGAAAAATTATTCTAGATAGTAAAATAGGGGAGAATTGAAAACACTGTGACTCTTATTTTACTATAGCTATCAAAGTCTTAATTCAGTCAAGTTCTTTTTGTGTTAATATATCGGTAGGAATTACGCCTAATTTGCATGAAAATATAATTCCTCCGATTTGCTTTTATAATTTCTTACACCATTGCTGACACCATGTTGTGTTGTTATTGAATAACATTGAAGTTTTTGTTCATTAATATTTACTAATAATAACAGGAGGGGACAGCGGGAATGGAGAAATCAATGTCTACAGGTACTTTAATAAAAGCTTTTGTTTTTGGAGTTATTAGTTATTTCCCTGAAGTTAGGTTTGGTTGAAAATGCAATGGAGTAATGGTGTTTCTTGTTATTAATTGTTTTTTCTCGAGGTCGATTTTCGCATTTAATTTAAAAATATGATCCAGTCACATAAGACAATTAAAGTAATTGTGAAGTTTAAATATGAAATATTCTCACTTGGTTTTTTTTTAAATTCTATGAAAGATGGTATGTTTACTTTAGAGTTAGATTATTGTCGTTGTTGTGGTTATTGTTATTGGTGTATATTTTTCTGAATCATTAGTTGCAACTTGGGTTTCTATTACTGAGCTGTAAAATTCTTCAAGTGTTTTATTACTTTGTTTGAGTAAATAAAGATCGCGAATTAGTGAAGATCTGTCTATACATATTTAACATTTTTTTAATAGGATTTCCGTTAAATTTTCGAAGATCTTTGAAGGCATCTGGGATTCTTAGAGATTTTAGAATATTATTTTCTGTTGAAGGTGTTTTTTCTGTGGAATTCAGACTATTTTGGTCTGCACTAATGTCACTTACAGTTTCAGGGAAAGGAATAAGAGTTCTTGGAATACTATAAGGACAAATTCTATGCATATAAAAAAAGTACACATCCAAAGAGTTTCCAAGAGGGTCACTTCGACCTGGTCTTTTAAAACATATGAATTTGTTTATTTCGTAATATAAAACAATTAATTTTAAATTATTAACTAATTCAATGATATATTATTTTGTATTTATTGAAATGCCTGATACCTTTTGTTATAAGTGTTCAGCTGGTATTTTATATATTGTATGTATAAATTCATTTTATTGTTTCTTTAATTGTATTAACTCTTTCGAGAAAAATAATTTATTTTAATATAATTTAATAATTGATTTCGTTTATACTTATTTACAATTCAAGATTTGACCTACATACGTTTAAAATAATTGTAACCTGCATTGTGATTAGAATTCCAGTAATAAATTTTGTTTGCTTATATACGATTATCCTTCGTAGTGTGGAACCCTTTTTTTGTAATGGGTCTGTTCAGATTTGTTACGATTACCCTCCCAATGTTGATCCTTGCAACTTATTTCCTTATTGTTGTTTTGTTAGAATTTATTACGATTTTTATGGTGATGATCCGTCACTTGAATATGTGTATAGCGATAATCCTTCGTTTATTATTCTACTTTATACAGCGACTTCCCAACTACAACAATTACGGTTTCTTAATTAAATTCTGTAAAAAAATGTGAATGTTGTGCGGTTTACTCTTTAGACACAACTGTCACTTTATTTAATAATTTTTCGAAATCAAGCTCAATACAAAATTAGTTATTTATCAATTTAACAAATTATCAATACCGATTTTTAAAAATTGCAAAACAAAATTAATAAAGACTGTATTTTAATATTAATAAATAAATTTATAAAACCAAAAAACCTCAATCTCAAACCTATACATGGTGTTGTATAGCTCGTGCCTATGCTCCTCGGCCTGACACAGTAGTTGAAGGGTATTCCTTTTTTGTGAATCGGGCAAAAGATACTGAGATTTCACTCGTCGAGCATGCTTTTCTTCGACCATATCTTATAGATGAGCTGATGCATGCACTCAACCACATCCTCTTAAGCTACCTTAAACAGTTCTGCGGACAGTGCGTCCGCTCTAGCAGCTTTGTTCGTTTTTAATATCGATATCGCTATCTTGACTTCATGTAGGTAGGGGGACGGTCTTCTTCTTCTTCATCGTCCATTGTGTGGGGTGCAACATTCTGCCTGACAGTGGTATTCGTATCTTCCTCGCCATTAAATAATCTGCAGAAGTAATCTTTCCAGATTCTCAGTATCGACTGCGATTATACTACGATTTGTCCTTCTGCGTTACGTCAGGCTTCTGTCCGAAGTTTATATCCATTCGATAGTTGCTTTGCCTGCAAACTTTCGGATATTATTCCTTCCGTAGCACGACTTCAGTTCCTCGATCGCTTGCTTCTCATGCTCTTTCTTTTTCCTTTTGAGAAGCCAGTGCTCTTTCTTCTTTTACGTTCGTAGAGCTCAAGAACTGCACTCGTGCACGGTTCCATTTTTCGAAGATTTTTTTTGCCTGGCAGGGTTGGACTCTCTGAGAGCTTTAGAGAGACCCGATCTACTGTTAATCTTGGATTCTGTCGCATATTCCATAATCCAAAGTTAACATTAACTTTTTTTCGTTATTGTTATCAAGTTTCCCATTTTCCAACAATCAATTATTACATTTTCCTGAATTAAAGATACCCGATATCGTACGAATAATTAATGCTGACGAGTATAGATATAACTTCTCAACACAACAAGCGAATCGGTTCAAAAGTATACGCTCTGATTTAAAGACTTCAAAGGAGGAGAAACACATAAAAGTTATGAAAACCCCAAAGAAGGAATACACTGCGTTTCTTATGCGCACTTAAGATTGACCAAATTGCTGCCTGGAAATAAGACATTTCCTGCAAAATAAATTTTTATATTATTCTGTTCATTAATTTAACATATGTGTATAAATTCATATCTTAACAGTTAGAAGATTCCAAACGGCACTAAACTGAATATGCTATTTATGGTTTTTGAGTTAATAATAATGATCAACAAGACTAAAAGCTTAGAAGACTGATGCATCTCGCAAATTTGTTCTAATTAAGACCATGAACAAATTACATAATAGTAGCTTACATAATTTGTCTTGTATTTAACCACTCTAGTACATTTACATTTAGAAAATTTAAGTTGTTTTTAAGAAAATTTGATATCTGAAACTTTGAATTCAGCAGAAAAAACTCAACATATTTAATATATGTACCTTAATATACAGTAATTGGAAGCGAACAAATGAAGAGTTAAAATAAAATGTTGGCTACTATATCGGTCTAGCCACCAATTTTCTTAATACCCAGATGTGAGAAAAGAATACAAATTTGCAAATATATGATACAATATTGTACCAAATTTGGCAGAGATAGCTAACACTGTCTTACGTAAGGATTCTAAAACGTTATTTTCAATGAGGAACAGTTATGCTTAGAAAAAAAATAGTGTATGCTGTAATATGAATTTTGTGCTACAAAAACTTTAAATAGTTATTAAATAAAAAAGATAAAATTAAGTTTTATTTTAACATCGTTAGAACAAATACATATATAAATAATATAATATAAATTTCGTTATTTTTTAAATGGTTTTATTTCTCCCTGTTTATTCATAATAGATTTTTTTCACAGAATATACTTTTGTTTTCCTGATAACAGATGCTAATAATAGTTGTATGGTCACCGTTGACCGCAGATGCACTGCTGCATTATATAAATTATTTATGTCCTTAGTTATGTGCACACACCTAAATATACAAATGAAATACAATGAATTTTATTTTAAATATCCACCTTAAGTGCTAAACATGAGTGTCTTAAACTAGTATAGGTTTATCAAAGTTCTTGTGAAATGTGTATAGTGTATTTTCTTAAGAAGTATTTCTTATATGTTCTTATTATTATTGTGTTTGTTTGGTTGGGATACTATTTTTTTAGTATTCCCAACTAAAAAATATATATCTTATTGTTATATTTATTATGAAAATATTTGCTTAAAATGATCTTGTTAGTTTAGGATGTCGCTGAAAAGGATTGAGTTTTCGTGGTTGCTTTTAAGGTATGGTATTTTGTGTGTCTGTTATGTGTGCATGCATGTCATGGTTGGTATGTCACTTATGTATATACATATTCAAAGTTGCGTTAAACTGTATTTCTATACTTTTGCTTTGAAAATTTAACTGTAAAGCGTACAAAATTTTTCTTTCTTCAAATTTTGTACTGCAGTTGATTTTGTGAAGATGTATGAAAATTCATAATTTAACAATTATTGATTTTTTTCACTCGACTTATTGCAATTGAAATAAAGATATTCAAATTAATTGGTAAACGGTTGCTTAAATTTGATTTTGGATTTCAGACATAAATCAGTCACACTACAACATGCTAATTTTTGATGTTTGCTGTCAATTTAAAAACCTGAATTAGGAATCCAAACTTCAACTCTTATCAAACTTGAAGTAAATTCACCAGCTCTTGCTCAATCTGCAATATACTGAAAATGTAATCTACTATTTTAGAGGCTAACTTAAATAAATGATTGGAATATAGGTTTCTGGAACGCAAACGGCATCCACCAACACAAAAATGATCTTGAATAATTTCAATGTATCGTAATGAGGAGGGCGGAAATCCGTTTCATATCCACAAGCTACTTTAAAATAATAGATACTATACGATACTAAACACCCTCATGGAAGAGCTTGTGAAGAACCGACAATTTTGATAAAAGAAACTGTGTAAGGTGTACGTACTTCCTCTTTCTTGAAACATATCAAAATCAAAGACATTTTTCGTAAAAGCTTAAAGCTTCTTGCTTTATTGATGGTCTTTTTATAACTAAAAATATGGCTTTAATACTTAATTGCCGTAACTTAAATTTAATATAATATATATATATGTATATATGTATGTAAAGCAGCTACAATTCTACACTAATTCTACACCTAAATTACGGTTTGCTCTTAAGTTCAGTTGCTTTCATTTTGAGGTAAAGCTTTGGTCTTTTGGAAAAAGTTAAAAGTAAGATCAGTTCAGTTGTTGTTCTGAAGTCGTCAAAAGTAGAAGGCAAATTATTGAGTGGTTGAAAGTAGAAAAAGATTGTGTTCAGTTGAAATTAATTTTGTGCTATTCTTTTCTATTATCTTCTATTAAAAAACCCTACAATATTAATTTAATAATTTAAAGAACAAATTTTCCCAGAACTTAAATATTATAATTTGGAAAAACCTAATTAGAATATAAGAATATTGCAAATTGAGTTATAAATGTTACATATATATATAGTATATATATATATATAAATATATAAAATATAAATAAATTATCTTTTACTATTACGATTTCATTTGGTTTAAATTATTTCGTTCTTTCTTTTTTGTACCGGCGTTGCAGTTCAGTGATATACTAATTTTTAAATTTATCAGCGTTTTAATGTGGATACATTTGTAATTGGCAGATCAGAAGGCGCTTCAGGTGGAGCTTTTATGAAAGCCCCAGGCGTTAGAGCCAATATTTCGCTAGGATATTCGTTTATTGTGGACAGTGGTATCGAACTTAGTATGTGAAGTGAATTCTTCAAAAGTAAAAGTTAGCGGCTGAGTTAACCTTTTTAAGTGTAATTTCATGCTTTTCACGGCGGCCTCCAATTGGTCAACCATGTTTGCGGTAAGGCTAAAATACCAGCTAAATTCGTGCAAGCTTTATTTGCTAACCAATGCTTTTGCTGTGTATTTTAGAAAAGAACTAAATGACTGTGATGGTTCCGTAAAGCATAACGCCCTGTAACGAAATTTCTTCCATTAGGGGTGAACAATGTTTTGTGCAGGCCTCATCGCCCAGTAAATCCGCTAAAGTATGCTAGGAAGGCATCCGTTAAAAGAGCCTGCAAAGTCTATGCTTGTATATGTAAAAGAGAAAGAAAAGTTTATGCTTTCTGGGGAAAGGGCTGGAATCTCCTTTCCTAGATTGTGCACTCTTGTAACTTCTAATGTACTTTCGCAGGATATTTTTCCATCTTGGAATAATTCCACGCAGCATTACTTGGTAGTAAAATGCGATGGGTAAATTCGATGAGAGCTTAGTAAAGTGTGTTTTCTCTTTTAGTATTATTAGATCCTGTTCTTCATAACTAAGTGCTAAATTTTGTAATCTACCACCAACTTTTATAAGGTCGTCCTCACCAAGAAATGAATTTAAGGTTACCAGCTTGTTTCTAAGATGAAATGGAAAGTTTTCTTTCAGGAACGTACATTCTCTGGAAAAACATAGTTTCTGCATGAAGCTGACGAGTTTTCTTTTATTGAACCCAATCTCTTCTGCGGTTATAAATTCTTCATTTTCGATTTTTGGTTTCTTCCTTATTCGATAGATGAATCGGAATCTGTAGGTTATGGCTCTTAACGCTCGATCAAGGGAAGAAAACTCCTTTAGCTCAGGCTCCGTATTTCAAATAAAATTTCCGATGGATTGGTCATTGATCCATGGGTTGCAATAGCCAAGCTGGACCATGCCACCAAAGCTTGCTCTTTTGCAGCTCTTGAAGATAGCAATCAGGGCTGCCAAGGCGGGATTTTCTTCTATTTTTATGTGTTTCCATTGATTCGTACCGACAATTTCGGCATCTTGCTTCGCTACCCAGAGTACTGAGATCCTTTTGAAACCAGCCGAGAACGGTAGTTTAATCAGTCCATAAAAAAAATTCAAAAGAAAATTTACAGTTCCTATCATAATTATGTATTAATTTAGTAAGCAAAAGAGCCCCGCAAAATTTGGTTTCCTTAAGAGAGGTAATCATCGTTTTTGCTGCCATTTCAGTTCTCATAAAGATTATACCGCCTTTTCTGAGGCGTCACAGAGCCCATGTATCAGTATTTTGTGGTTCGGAGCAAAATATATCTGTATAGGAATTTTTATATGCAAATATCTGACAAAGATTTCGTGATTGATTTATATTTTGTCAGGATTTGGGTGAGAGCAGCGTCATCTCAATCAGCCTTTTCTTTCCATAATTCCTGCATTAAAATTTTGCGATTAGAATTACCGGTCCAATCCTAGTGAGTCGAATAATTTGGCAACGACGGACAAAATTGTCCTTTTTGGTGTAGAGATTAGAGTATCTGGTAGATGTAAAGTCTAGTATTGTTTTTATGTTACTTGCGAATAAGGGCTATATGCAGAAGAAAAAATTTATCATTTTTTGTAATTTTGTATAGGAAGTCCAATTAATTTATGAAGCATATTTCAACAATCATTGTCCTGCAGAGTCTTTATTGCCAAAAAATGGGGTACAGTTGACTCCAAACGTCTCAATTTTCTAGCCGAAAGTTTAAACAGGTGCCTCGTTATTTTGCCGGAAGAAATATTGCTGGTGCAACTGATCATTTCCATCTACCAAAATGTATCAAAAATATTTTTGTATGTCACCTGTGGAAACGTATTTGTAGTTTCCTCAACCAGTTATTACTCGCATCAAATCAATTTGAAAAGTAGGTCCCTGGTAGAGAACATCATTTAGTGAAAACCCGCTTTTCGTTTTCTTTGAAGAGTTACATACCACACTTAATTTGGCTCTTTTACTTTCAGGGCGGATAACCACATGGTGTGCCAGATAAAATGTCTTTTGTTTCTCCGTTTGAGATTTAAAGTGAACCACAGTTTTCATGTGATCTAAATCTAAATATTTTTTTAATTCGGAGACTCCTCCACGTATCAAAATATATATTATGCGGATAATCAATATTAAATGGAAGAGGGACGATGTACTATGTAGCTGCCTTCGGATTGTTGATGCAGCTCGTTGCCAGCCACGGGATGTATGGCAATGGAAAATTATTTTATTTTGTTACTTAAGACCGGGCCTGACAAATACCATCCAGATGCCCTGTAATCACTACCAATTATCATATAAATAGTTGCTGTCTTAAAGAATTCAAGATCTGCTAACTTCAAGCCATCCATTTCTCCGAAAATTCTGGTCTCGATAGGCCTACAGGAAATCAAGCTTGACAGCTTTGGCATTACAATTGCCGCCAATTGCAGCGTAAAGTTAAAGATTGTGGATTTTGTTCCTTTGGATTTCCCTAACACCAAGACCTGATATTTGTGAATCAAAGCTTTTGACACGAATACAAAAAATTTTTTGGATTCATGTGATAATAAAAGTTCTTTCAGAGCCAGTATCTAAAAAGGAGCTTTTACTGTACAACCACACCAACTACATACATATTTATGGTATACTGCCTAACCATCAAACATGGAAGTCTCCGTACAATTACAGCAACCCTATGGCACGTTGGAAGCACCCGAATTAAAAAAAAACTAAACATACATTTGTACAAATATTACCGATTTTACCGATAACATTTTGTCTTTCACTGGTTGAATTTAAAAAATAGTTTTCTTAAAATTAATATTTGTACAGTTCATTTATTTTGAAGATTTAACGAATAGTGAAAGGGGGAAAAATTAATAATAATTTTTATGATTTTTCTTTTGGTAAATAGTTGAAGAACATGAAAATTTCAATAAAAAAATTTAAGTCTCCATCCGGGGTGTTCCAAAAGCTTTGATCGATAAAAAATATTTACTTGAAACGCAACTTTGAATTCTTTGTTGGATTATATTTAGTGAAAAAGATTCCATCTGTTAATCTTTTTAAAAATTTTTAAGTCATCTACTTAGTACTCACCAACTCGTATCGGCTGCACAATAAGAACATATCGCACCCTAAATACAAAAGGGGCACAACTCAAAATTCTAAAATTTTCAGGAGAGACAAAAAACTGTTTATGTTTAGTTCATCGTGCAGAAGAAACACATTTAACATAACTGTATTTTTCCAGTTAAAGAAGATAGTGATGTGAAAGAAATTTTTGCAGTAGTTAGAGATGTGTATTCTGAATTAATTTATGGAAAAAAGTCAGTTTTGGAAAATTTTGAGTTGTGCCCCTTTTGTATTTAGGGTGCGATATCTTATCCGTAGACTTAAAATTAGTGTATGTATGCTTCTATCATAAAGTTCATTGTTGTGAAATGTTTATTATTTTAAATTGACTTAATATAAAAAACTATTGAAGAAAACCCATATCTTAAATATTCGTTTGAATGACTTTACTATGAATTTTTTCTTTTTGTTTCCTTTAGAATTTGTTGTGTTTTATTAATTGTGGGAATCATTAATGATTTTTCAATTCTTTCTTAATTCAGAATGTTGTCATGGTCCTGGATATGCTACTCCGCTGGATGCTATGAAAACTGGTCCAAAAGAGAAACTTTTATACACCATCACTGTGCAACCAAATTTGGATGAACCCCATGGTGACTACTTATCAACTATAGATGTTGATCCAGACAGCCCAACATATTGTCATGTAAGTATGCATTTTTTTAATAATTTCCGCTCTTTGCCAGCATTTGCTTTTAATTCTTTCGCCTTTATTTGCAAATTGGAGAAATGAGATTACAAAGTATTATGGAGGTTTAAGTTTTGTTCTGTCATTTTCACTACATTGAGAACTTATGTATTCAAAAGTTGAAACACCACTATCAATCATCCAAGTTTCTGTGAAGTAACAGAGAAAACTGTTCCTGTCAATATTGTTGGAACCTCATTCAATAATTAATTTTCAATATTTTGTTCAACACATTTGCAGTTCCAACAAAACCTTTACAATCTGCCTGGTGACATTTCCTTGAAAACTGGAAATATTTATAAATAAAATAATTTTTGAACTTACTTTATTCTAAATTGTTTATTTTTTGCACTATATATTTTTATTATACTTAACTTTGAACACAGATCTATACACCATCATGCTTTGTCGTCAAAAGCAATCTTCAGTTAATTTCGAAAGTTCATTTGCTGCATCCACAGCAGGCTTAATAGCAGAAAAACGTTCAAGCAACACATCGAGCATAATAAAGATAGAAATATCTTCATCAATTTGAACTCCCTTTTCAGAAAACACAATCGACCAAAAATTAGGAAACATCTTCCTTTTTTGTTAGTAACTTACGATCAAAAGTCTTCTGAAGATATCTGCAGATCTCTTGCCATCCTTTTATATTGTTTTTATAATTATTACGATCTTTATTTCAATATTGTCTAAATGTTGTTGAAAGAGGATATTCATTCTTGAATTTGTGCTTCAGCAATCTGGTCTTGTGTAACACAGCTCCTATTTCACCGTTCCATATTCCATAGTCTTCGATTCCGAACCTGTGGGACAACGCAGTAGAGGACGCCCACGGAACCGATGGCGCACACAAGTGGAGAGGGACCTCAACCAACTTGGTGTGCAAAATTGGAGAACGCTGGCTAAAGACCGTGCCAGCTGGAAAACTTTGTTGGTTGAGGCCCAGGTTCACCACGGACTGTAGCGCCAAAAGAAGAAGAAGAAGATATTCCATAGTTTCTACCATTCAACAATTAAATTCGCCCTCCAACAGAATGCAATATTCTTAACCGTTCTTATCAAAAGTTATTAAACAAGACTCGCTCATATGTCTCCAGCCTATCTCCTTTATTATATCCTTACGGATTCTGGGTCCAACTTTTGCGATTAAAACATTTTTATAAAAGGGTTTATTTCAAGTAAAGAAAATGTCAGTAACACAGCAACACACATACATAGATAACAAAAATTCCTGATGTTGAATACGTATATAGTATTTCAGAACACTTAACAGACTGTAAATAACAATCATAAGTAATCAACAGTTCAATTTATAGCATGTAGTAAATGAAAAAATTTATTTAATATTACTAAAAAAATAGAAAAAAATTTAACTGAGTGAAGCAATATTTATTCCGATTCATTTTTATGGCATTTACTTCCATTGCTTTTTCTTGAATAAAGCCACAAGCAATAAGTGAGAGCAAATGATTTTCTTTGTTTTCTCTGGAAAATTGTTAACGTCACACTTTTATTTTTTTGTATTGGATGCCTTTTTAAGGTGCTTCCTAGCGATCAGCGTGATTTATAGTCTTAACTTAACTATTACAAAAAAAACACAACTTTACTTTTCCGTCATTGAATTATTACTGATTTTATTTCATTTATTTTATATGAAACTTATTATCTAAATACAAAATTGCTTATTCTATTGTTTTAGTTTTTTAAGTAAACTTCTAAATAATTTTTATTAATTTTGTACATTTTGCACTTTATTAAATTTCGACATGCTTTTTATTGAGTTCTTATTAATTTTATGTTTTTTTGCAATAAATTTCCAAATAATTTTTATTATAATATTTTGTTGACTTCCTGCATTTAATTTATTTGCTTTGTCATCAAAAGTATTTAATATAGAGTATTAACATAAATATATTGTTGTTGTGTTGTTAATGGTAAATCCATAACTCCTCCCTCCCTAAAATGAAGTGAAGGCCAAAGGGGCTTTGCGTAATTTGTTGCCGGAAGTTCATTAATTTTTTTGATCGAGTGAACATGTTATTTTAGTTGGTTTTCTTTTTATAACTGCGATTGTTAATATGATGATGAGAATTGTTACGGACCCGAAAACTGAATATGTAGTTTTTTCATGTATTTCTGTATTTGTTTGTAGGTTTTCTATTATTTGTTTGTCTTGGAATCTGTATTCGTTTAATTTTGGGAGTGTTATCTTATTTTTATTTGAAAGGATTGTAATGTTGTTGTTGAAATTGGGTGGCATTTCCATGGAGTTTCTATTGTCCCAATATATGTCATTTTCGTTGCTGTTATTAATGGCGACTTTGCAGGTGATGAATTGAATTAGAGTTGTGCTATTAACGGTGTGTTGTTTGGTTACCTTGTTGCATATAGTAATAATGTATTGGAGGGTTAATGAGGATAATATAGTTAGGTTCCGGGTGAATAATATCAGTTTTTGTCCTATATCTCGTAGATGGCAGGATGCAGTCTCATTCTTATTTACTATATTTTTAATAAGTTTGTGTTCATACTATATTCTGTTTCATGAATATTCTTACAATAAAATTGATTTTCTAAATGTTTACATTTTTCTTTATAAAATTATTTTCATTAATTAACGCGTATTCTTCGCTTATAATTTCTAAAGTTTTATTAATTGGTGTTGGAACAATATGATATAATGTAAATTTATTGTTTGAATTTTTATGTTAAATATAATATTAGTATTGTTATAACATGCAGTTAATTCGAGAAGTTCAAATATGTGTTCAGAGGAGAGTATATTTATTGTGTTATTTAGTGTGTTATGAATTAGAATTAGTTCTGTAGGACCTAATATTAATTTAGGAATAATATTCAATTTGGATAATACTATTGCTTCTGCGATATTGTTCAGATGTTGTGTGAGTATGTCGATGTTATAGTTTATCTGATTCAGTTGGTGGATTTGTGTTATTGTGTTAATTGTAGGGTTTAGTGAATTACGGGTTTGGTATTGTATGTTTTTTATGGATTGTGTAATAATAGTATATTGTTCTTTGTTTATATGGTTGGTTTTGTTTTCAAACCTTTTTATAATGTTAGTATTGCGAATTAGTTGTTGGTTTAGTGCAGTATTTATTCGTCCATTTTCAGCTAGTAGGGAATCAATTTCTTAATTTAATTTTTCCGCATCCTCGTAATCCATGTTTCCAGTTATGAATTTTATTGTTGAACCCAATGCGTTTATTAATCCTCTTTTATGTCTATTTCTGGATGTTAGTAGATTCAGTTTCGTAGTGAGTTCTTTCAGTTTTAGTTTTGTCGTTTTCAGTACAATTTTTGCAAATTGTGTGGTTTCAAAATGGGCTATGGTCTTTTCTATTTCTTGTGTATTGTCAGCGTTAGATTCGAGTTTTTCCCTAATCGATTCATGTAGTTTGCTTTGAAATTCTTTTAGCCGTTGTAAGTATTCATGTTGTGTATTATAGTTTAAATCTTTTTCAAATGTGGGTGTTCTTCCATAGAACAATTCGAATGGTGTTAACTTTGTCGCGGTGTGTATGGAATTATTATATGTCATGATTATTTCGGAAAGTATTTCATCTTGATCTAATGGTAGTTCTGATTCTTTATTTTTCTGCATAATGATTCTGTAAATTTCTGATATCGTTGAATGTAGTCTTTCGACTGGTGAATTGCTAGTGCTTAGTTGAAATGAGGTATAGTGCATATTAATTTGGCAAAAGTCTTTTATTATAGACGCACTGAACTCGGAGCCTTGGTAACAAGTTATTTTTTCCGGGGAGCCGTGTAGGCTTATATAATGTTTAATATTTTTTAAAATTGATGTGCTATTTCTAGATTCTAAATAGTATGCTGATCTGAATTTTGAAAATTTGTCGATAAGGGTGAGAATATTTCGTTTATTTATGCAGTATATGTCAATATGGACAATGTCTAATGGTTTTTTTTTTGGTATTTCTGGGGTTTCAAATATAGGTTTCGTGGGTCTTCTGTCATATTTAAGCGTTTGGCATATATCACAATGATTAATACATTTGGTTATCTTTTCTTTCATATAAGAAAAAAATATTCCCGTTTTAAATGTTCCAATGTTTCTTGTATACCTCTATGATTGTGATCGTTTATAAGTTTATCCTGATCATCGGTGTTTCGAATATATTGTAATAAAATTTTACAGCGAATTAGTTTAAAAAGTTTAATTTAAAATTTAATTTTGAATGTGTCATCGTCTGTCATTATAGCAGAGAGTTTATTAGGGGCCAGATAACGTTTATATATATGAGTCATTACAGTTTCGTTATATTCTGGCCTGCGTATTGCCTTTCTCAGTTTGTTTTTGAACACCTTCGTTTTTCATTTGTAAGATAATTTCAAGATTGAATCCATTTATTGCCTTTTCTGAAATTGGAATACTATCATCATTATTTTCGTCGGCAGAATGAATGGTCGTTCCCGCTGTTACTTGAATTGAGTTATTGTCGGTTGTATTAATGTTAACATCTTCATTGTTTGAAGCATTATGATCGTGAATTCTGATTCGGCTTAGAGCTTAGAGGTATTAAGTTTGCTTTTTTGTAAATGATTTCGTAATCAAATTCTTCGAGTTTAATCCTTCATCTGACTAATTTGTAATTTGGTTCTTTGCTACTCATGATCCATGTTAGTGCTCTATGGTCGGTTACAATTTTAAATTTATGTCCGAAAATGTATGGTCTGAAGTATTTCGTAGCCCAAACAATAGCTTACAGTTCTTTTTCTATTGCTGAGCAGTTTATTTCACTGTTCGTTAATGTCCTACTAGCATATCATATCGGCTTATCGCTTCCGATTGGTCCTTGGGAAAGAGTTGCTCCAAGAGCAAAGTCGCTCGCATCAGTTGTTAAGATGAATGGTTTTGAAAAGTCCGGGTATTGAAGTAAAGGGTCATTAATAGATTTTTGCATATTTCGAATGTATTGGTAATTTAAAAGGATTTTCTTTCCTTTTGTAAACATTCAGTCACAGGTTTTGTCAATTTTGAAAAGTCTTGTATAAATTTTCGATAATAACCCAATAGCTCTAAGAATGATTTTATCTCTTTTTGAGTTTTCGGGATAGGAAAACTTTTTATCGCGTAAATTTTTTCAGGGTTTGATTTTATTCCTTCGGTGGAAATAATATGTACTAAAAACGCACACTATTTGTGTAAAAATTCAGATTTGTCTAACTGAATTTTTACGTTTGATTCTCTTAGCCTTTCAAAAACTTTCTTCAAATTTAACATGTATTTTTATGGTGACGTATAGTAGACGATTATGTCGTCTAAGTATGCAAGACAAACTGTGCCTATCAAGTCTTTCAGCACATTGTCCATTATTCTTTGGAGTGTAGCCGGTGCATTTTTTAGACCAAAGGGCATTCTGACAATTTCAAAATGACCTCCATCTACTGAAAATGCAGTTTTTCCTACATGTTCTGGATGCATTTCTATTTGGTGGAATCCACGGCCAGATCCAGTGTAGTGAAGTACATGCTTCTACTTAATTCGTCTAATATGTCTGCAATATTGGGTATGGGGTATTTATCACAAATTGTCTTTTCGTTTAATTTCCTGTAGTCGATGACTAGTCTCCATTTTTGTACGTTACTAGCATTCTTATTTTTCGGGACTATCCATACAGGAGTACTCCAAGGTGAAAAACTTGGTTTTATAATGCCCTGTTGTAGCATTTTGTTTATTTGTGTCCGTACTTCTTCCTTATGGACGTAAGGGTATCTGTAGGATTTTGTAAAAATGGGGATATTGTCTGTGGTTTTGATTTTATGTTTAATTTGGTTAGAAAAACTAAGGGTGTTCCCTTCTTTAAAGAATATATCATTGAAGTCCTTACAAATTTTTATTAAGCTTTTTCTTCTTCGTTATTTAAGTGGTCTGTTCTCAGAAATTCAGTTTTATTATCTTCTTGAGGGGGTGTGTCTGAATTGTTCAACATAGATAACCTTTTCTTGATCGGATATGTTTACTACTGCAACAAAACTATACCGTTTTCTTGCGGAATAAATTCCTTCCGAAATGAATAAGTCAGAGTTTAAAAATGTTTTTTGTATGAAAAAATCACCGTTGCGAGAATCAACTGGTATCTTAATGACAATTTTTTAACAAGGTTGAATTATAAATTTTCCAGATGTCAGATTAGGTTTATTTGTGATTAGAGTTTTACTGCCTCGGTCTACTTTGACTTTCAGTTTATATAAAATATCAAGTCCTATCAATCCGTTGAAGTAATTGTGGAATCTAAATACAAATAGTTCCATCTTGCCTTTCTACTTGAATTCCACAAAGTATGGTATGCTGATTTTTTTGTTCAAGGAGTGTTTATTTAAAATTGTGGTAATCGTAATTGGTACACAGTTCAGACATTCGTCCTGATCAACAAATTCTGGATTTATAAATGATGGAGAGGCCCCAGTGGCTACTAGAAATTTTAATGGTCTACCGAAAGGGGAAGATATATTTATGTATGGTAATGTATGTCCATGTTTATTTATGTCTAAGTATCCGGTTGGTCTCGGGAGGCATTAACTAGAAAATTTTCACTGTCATCAATTGTGTTACTACTGTTTGTTCGTATTGGTTGTTTTGTCCATAGATAAAGTCCAAAGTCAGAATTAAGGTAATTGTTAAGGTAATTGTTGTAAAATGTTCTGTTCCGTTCGAATCCGTTATTTGGTACGTGCTTTTGGTATGTATTAAATTGTTTATTCTGACCGAATGTATTAATAGGTGCAATAATTTAGCGTTTCTGACTGTTGTTAACTAGATTCTGATATCTAATCATATTGTTCTGATATGGTATAGTTGGGTAGTACTGTCTCGAAAATTGTTGTGACAATCTGTTTGGATTGTTTACTATTGGTTGATAAGGTTGAGACGATTTATAATTCTGATAGTTTGTTGGGAAGTATTTAACATTCTGCTGAAGAACAGGATATGCGTTTGTTAATGGCTTTTTCGTATAATATATATTTTGCTCTTGTATGCAAAAGGAAAGAGCTTCGGGCATTGTTTTAGGTCTCATTGATCTAATGTTTGAGCCTAAGGGTTCTTTAAGTCCTTCTATGAAATTAAGATTAAGATGGTTTCGTGAATTAGAATATTATTATTGATAGACGACTGTATTTCTATAATTGAACTGTAAAAGTATTGGACCGACTGATGAGTTTGTTTTAAGTCACGTAAGTACCTTATTAAGGACGTTTCATTTCTTTTATCAGATTAATGTAGAATTAAGTTACTTTTTATATTTTCCCAAACTAAAGGGGTATCGTAACCGTTGAGTGCCTCATTAGCTTGCCCTAATACTTTATTCCTAATTGCCCTTACTATAATTTTCGCATAGTTTGTCAATCAGATCTCCTAAAATTTCGTTGACATTTGTCAGAAATTTTTACAACAATCTTGGGTTTCTGTCAAACTTTGGTATGTCTTTTACCGGATCGGGGACTCTCAATGAGTCAAATATGTACATATATTACTTAATTAACTTATTTACCCTAGTGATATTCTTAGTAGCTTCATGTTCCAATGGTGGTTGATGTTCCTTTGGGATGATTTGCTGTGCTGTACTTTCTTTTACTTCTGTTGAATGATGATGATGTTTTTTTTTCTTTTTTGGTATATTTGCTGCTGATAAATGGTTTTTATTTGTAAGTTTATATTTTGTAGTGCGTTTCTTTTTTTTTTTATTAGATTGTCTTATGTGTTATTTCACTATTTTAATTTTTTACTAGTAGTTTATTATGTTTGTTAACAGTTATTTTCTCTCACTGTTTTTTCAATTGGTGTTGATTATGGTTTTGTTGGTTTTTTTTTATTTTTTATTGTTTAAAATTGTATATTTTAAAGTGCTTAGTCTTAGATATTATTTTTACTTGACTCAATATTTTATTTCTTAAATAATTATTTTAATGTGTTCACTAACAGTAATTTTCACTTTATATTATTTGTTTTAATTGTTTTCGGATTCCCACTATTATGTCCTTTAATAGTTTTAAGAGCGAAAGTTTATTACCTTGAATTTTTTTTTCGACTGCGCCAGTTATAGTCTTAACATAACAATTAAAAAAAAACACAACTTTACTTTTCCGTCATTGAATTATTTCTGATTTTATTTCACTTTTAACGTTTTAATGAAACTTATTAACTAAATACAATATTGCTTATTCTATTGTTATAGTTTATTAAATTTCCAAATAATTTTTATTATAATATTTTCTTGGCTTCCTGCATTTAATTTATTTGCTTTGCCATCAAAAGTATTTAATATAGAGTGTTAACATGCGCCCATGCTCCTACGGAGGATAAAGATGACGATAGCAAGGATGACTTTTATAATCTCCTAGAAAGAACATACGATCAATGCCCCAGCTACGACACCAAGATCGTCCAAGGAAATTTCAACGTAAAGCTGGGCAAAGAAGACATCTTCGCTAGATTATCGAGAAACACAGCCTGCATGACGCCACATCCGATAACGGACTCAGACTGCTAGACTTCGTGACGGGGCCAAACCTCACTGTAGCAAGCACGCGATTCCCTCTCCTTAACATTCACAAAGGGATCTGGCGGTCCCCTTATCAATCAAACGTCAAACAGATTGATCATATTGCGATCGACGGCAGACACTCCTCCAGTATTCTTGATGTCCAAACGTTCGGAGGAGCCAACATTGACTCCGATCACTTCCTTGTTGTAGCCAAGGTGAAATCACGGATATCAGTAGCACAACGGAGTAGAGCACGACCACAACAGTTTGACATCGCAAAGCTACAATCGCAAGCTATCACTGGGAAACTCGCTGATCTAGTCTCCCTTAAGCTCTCAGAGAGTCCAACCCTGCCAGGCGAATCAATCGATGAGGAATGAAACCGTTGCCAAAACGCCATCAGAAGTGCTTCAACTGCGCCAACTACCGAGGAATAAGTCTCCTGAACAAGATCTTCTCAGCCGTTTTGTGTGACCGCCTGAAACCATTCGTGAACAATTAGATAAGTCCTTATCAGTACGGTTTCAGGTCGGGGAAGTCCACCATTGACCAAATTTTCACACTACGGCAGATCCTGGAAAAGACAAAAGAGATGCAAATCGACACCCACCACCTATTCGTCGATTTTAAGGCCGCATATGACAGTGTGCATGCGTGTTTTGACATTCCTACCAAACTCGTCAGGTTGTGCAGGATGACGATGGAGAATTCTCGCTGCTCCATCAAGGTTGTGTGACGAATTCACCGAAACCACACACCAACAACAGAGGCACGATCTTCCAAAAGTACGTGCAACTGCTAGCATACGCTGACGACATTGAAGTGATTGGTCGAATACAGCGAACCGTCAATGAAGGGTTTGCTGGTATTTCAAAGGAGGCGGCCAAAATGGGTTTAACGGTGAACGAGGGCAAAATGAAGTATATGCTGTCATCGAGAAAGGGCGCACAACATCGACCACTGGGCCATAAAGTTACCATAGGCAGCTATAACTTCGAGGTAATGAAGGAATTCGTCTACCTTGGCTTCCAAGTCAACAATACGAATAACATCAGTACCGAGAATAAAGGCAGAGTAACTCCTGCCGATCGCTGTTTCTTTGGGCTCAAGAGGCAGTTGATTAGTAAGGCCCTTTCTCGAAAAACCAAGCTGACACTATATATCACTTTGATAATCCCTGTGATTCTCTATGGTGCGAAAGCATGAACACTATCGAAGATGGATGAGGGAGTCCTTAGTATTTTCGAGAGAAAAGTTCTGAGTTCAGTCTTCGGACCTGTTTGCGTTGATGCTTTCTGGAGAAGAAAATTCAATCACGAACTGTACGGCTTGTACAGCGACATGAGCCTAACCAGGCGTCTACGGCTCCAATGGCTAAGGTGGTTGGGCCATGTAGAGCGCATGGAAAATATTGCTCCGACCTGTAGAATCTTCGACTCTGAACCAGTGGGACAACGCAATAGAGGACGCCCTCGGAACCGATGGCGCACACAAGTGGAGAGGGCCAACTTGGTGTGCAAAATTGGAAGATGCTGGCTAAGACCGTGCCAGCTGGAAAAGCTTGTTAGTTGAGGCCCAGATCCACCCCGGACTGTAGCGCCAAAAGAAGAAGAGTTAACTCTTCTTAAATAAATATATTGTTGTTGTTATAGTTGTTGTGTTGTTATTGGTAAATACATAACTCGTGCAAGAAATTATTTAGGGTACGGGCACATTTCGGAAATATTTGCTTAAAAAATGTTTGTCAAAAAATTTTGAAGTTGAAAGAGTTATGCAAATAATTATTGGTCGTAACAAAATAATTTCCTCAAACTATAAAAAAGAGTAATTCACCGAAAAAATATTAGCAAACTAATAGAGTGCTTTGAATATCTGTGGAGCAGTACCAAAAGTGTTTTTGGAAGACGAAATTAAAAGAAAATTGGCTATGAAAATAAATACGATGTCGAGAGGAGTACATACAATTGTTTAATAAAATTCAACAGTTTTTTTATTTTAACACGCATCCTGTTAATCACTATTATATTGATGAAACTTTAGTTCTTAGGGAAGTAAAACAAAGTAATCAAAACTTTTTGCATTTTCAAAGCCATCGGCCCTTTTGCGCAATTCTGTACACTATTTATTTTTTTGCACACATCATTACATTCTTGTACAGCAAAGCGCATTAAACCAACCTAAATACACTAGAAACAATGGGGAAAAATTTTATATGAAGAAAAATAGCATCTTATTTAAAAATAATTAAGTTGTCAACAAATTACATAGGTGTATCTACGAATTTATGCAAGTGGTATAATAAGATACAGGAACATTAATTACTTTATAGGCTGGCTGGCCGGGCGCAAAATTATTCAATTTTCGCGTCAACTGTTTCTACAACTTTTCCCATTTGCCTCAAGTGGACTGGATGGGTCAACTAAATCGACCACTCGCAAAGCTTGGTTTTTTCTTGCCTCTTTGTTCCATACATTTTTTCTATACTTGCTTCCACAGTGACCATAATCAACTCTTTTGTAAGTAAATTGAACATAAACAGGAAAGGTATCTTTTATTTTTCATGTTTGACATTTTCGTCGTATACTTTTGAGCACCGTTCTTATCTAATATCAAAGTTCATTATTAAAATAATTGGAATTTTTGTGTTTTCCAACGCAGAGGTATTATTTATTCACCGTTCAATTCGAATAATTTGATCTTCATCTAGTTTTGATGCAAATTTCTACAGCAGGCTTGGCTTGCTTAAATTTTTTTTAGTAGATATTAAAACCTTTATTTCACTGGAATAAAATTCGACTTGTGTGAGCGATAAGTGAACGGTAAGTTGTAAAAATCTCATCTGAGATTCAATAAATTCGTCACTTAAATTATTTTTACCGATGTTACAAAAACGTGCTGGTGTTCTTAAATATCTCGCCCATAGCAAAAAATATGGCCCTTTAAACCGCTTATTTATTTATTAATTTCTGTAAGCTTCTACAACGAAACTTAAAATAACTTGAAAAAAAATAAAAATCTTCAAATGTTATTTCATAATTATAAAATAGGGTCAATAATAAAAATTAAAAATTTTCTTTTCAAACTGTAAAGCGTTGCTAATATTCCTAATAGATGGTGAGATGGCATTCCAGAAGCGTATGGTAGGCTAGGCGCAAGGAATTACCAATTCTAAATCTAATTGGCATTATAGTTCTGTTTCTTTCTAATCGGTTGAAATTGAGGTGTTTGTAAAGATCTTCAGGCTGGCGTGTGGTTATCACTTTATGTAACAATTTTAGGTTTTTTACTTTTAACAGATGCTAAAGCTGAACTCTAAAATAAAGCTAAGCGGTTACCATAATATTTTAGCCCAAATACATATCGTGTGATATTGTTATATGTCATATAAACTCTCGATTTACTCGTTACGTCAGAATTTGAAAATAGTTGTCACGAGTATATCAATTTTGGGATTAGGTATGTTTTTACCAATAGCATTGTGATTTTAAACAGTGTACAATAATGAGTCAGCCAAAAGTTCGAAGCGTCGAAATAGTCTTTCCACAGACGACTGAAATGTGGTCTGACCATGTTAAATTATTATTAAAAATTACACCCAGATTTTTATCTTCTCGTACAGTTTAAATTTATTGGTTGTCAATGTGTGTTTTTGGTGCTTAGTTAAGACTAATACCGTTAGTAGAAACCCATACAGGCTCTTTCTAAACCTTCAATAACCTTTTTGCGAAAGTAAGTGTTCCTATTGCTTATATATAACTGAACTTCACTTCCAAAGTAGATTTTGAACCTTGTCATGAATACATATGTTGTTACTACTTTTCTTTTGCAAAACAGTTGACGATTCGCATAGATTTGCCACACCACCGTATTCATTGCCTCTGTCATTCCCATACAGTGTAGTGCAATCGAATCTTGAAACCTCGTCTCAGAAATGCATATAATGTGTAAGTTAACATCAGTAGTGCATCGAGCACACATTGGCATTGGAAATTTCAAATATTTATTGAATTTCCATTTTATAGTTTTCATATGTTTAAAGAATTTCCATTTTATAGTTTTCATATGTTTAAAGTTCTGAATCACAATTTGACCAACACAAAGGGGTGTCAAATGTCCAGACATAGCGTTTGCTATCGTTTGCTATTTTTGTGGGAACAAAATCACCTCATTATATTCTTGAGTGTGATTGGTCCGTTGCATGAATTTTGTTTAACTTTGTTTTGCAGGCTAAGCATAAAACAAATTGTAGTTGGTCTCTTTACTTATGAATAATAATTTTTAAGTTAGTCTTAAGTCTCAAGCCCACATAGTGGAGCAACAATTTATCTGGAGAAATAGTTTTAGTGCTGCAACTTTAATTATATTAAATAAAATTAAATTTAAATGAAAACCCTTGTTTAATTTAAAAGGAAATCGTGGCTCGATACCCGAAAATAACTGGCGCCCAACTAACTCTTTGTTTTTTTAATAAAACTAATGCAGTGTTAACTCCTAAAAATTTAAGTAAATGAAAATTTAATGGACAGCCCCTAAATTATAAAATAAAAGGGCATACAAAAATTAATTATAAATAAAATACTTTTTAAATGGTCAACCCCTAAATTTTAAAATAAAAGGACAAAAGAATAAATAAAGATTAAATGAGCAATCGCTAAATTTTAAAATAAAAGAAAAATTAGAACATTAAAAAAAAACTGTGTGCTATCATCTCCAGCAGTGACCAACAAAAGCAAGAACCTACACTTTTCCCTAGAGAGGCCGAGAAGAGGATCTCAAGTAACTCAGAGGAGATAAAAAGGAATCATCCAAGCCGGCTGCGGAATGCATTTAATATTTACGTAAGCAATAAAATTAAAACTATTAAATATTTGAAAATTAAGTTTAAGTAACTAAAAAGTGAAAATAAAATCAAATAAAAGAATTAAAATATAGAATTTTAAAAGAAAAAGTAATAAGCACTTGAATTGTGAAGATTATAAGCGTGAAGCTGAATAAAATTTTTTAGAAAATAAAAATCAGAATATTAGTTTTAATGCAAAGAAATTAAAAACTGATTAAACAAACAAGCAAAAGAATTAAAATATAGAATTTTAAAAGAAAAAGTAAAATTGTGAAAATAAATTTAGAAAGTGAAGAATTTAATTTTAAATTAGTTGGTACATTTTGTAAACGGATTTTGGTATAAATTTGGTCTTTTGCCCTGTGGGTCTTATTTTGTGCCCAATAGTGTTCTGTTTTGATATATTTGGTATATGACTTCTTTTAAAGATTCGACTGAGGAAGCAGAAAAGCTCTTAGATCAACTAGAAAATCTTAGTATTAGTGACAGGGAGGGAAATAGTAGCACAATGGACGCTAACAGCTTACAGTCACTTCTTACCGCTGCCATTCGGGTGGCAACAGAGCAAACTCGTAGTCAGTTTCAGGAAATGGTCGATGAGCTTAATAAAAAAATTGGTGCCCTTCAGGTTGCACCTTCCGTTGAGGAGTATAGGGACATAGAGATTGTTGAAGGTGTTACGTGCGAAGAATCACTTGACATAGTCAAGTCCGTTCCCGAATTTAAAGGCGAACCTTCTAAGTACGTATCTTGGCGTCAGGCAGCCGTTACAGCTCACAAGTTATTCGAAAAATACCAAGGAAGCTCAAAGTATTATCAAGCTGTTGCCATACTGAGAAACAAAGTCGTGGGGAGCGCTGATTCCGTTCTAAGCACCTACAACACACCTCTGAATTTTCGGGCCATACTTTCCAGATTAGATTTTGCGTATTCAGATAAGACATCGATTTATACGTTGGAGCAGGAACTCTCTACCCTTAGGCAGGGACAAAGGCCAATCATTCACTTTTACAACGACGTTGAGCGTAAGTTGACCCTCATAGTTAATAAGGTCATAAGGTCCCATGAGGGAGACGCTGCTCTGATTCAATCACTTAATCAAAAAAAAAGGATGGATGCATTGAGAGTGTTTATATCAGGCCTTAGAAAACCCCTGTGTGACACTCTATTTTCGTGTATGCCATCTGCTTTGGCATTGGCACAAGAACTAGAAACTAATCAAAATAGATACAATTTTGCTGCAATTTATAACAATGAGCTTGGAAAAGTCCAGCAAAACTACTTTTCGCAAATGCACCCGAGATCTACTACTCGTGACAATACAATTCTCAATAATCAGCCTTTTGGCAACAAATTAAAACGAGATGTACCAGATTTACCCTTTAATAATCAAATACAACAACCCACCAATCAGCTATTTAACGCGCAGTCTCGCCAGTTTTCCCAATTCAATGCTCAGCCCTCAAATACTCAAGGTTTCAATTCTCAACCTCGTAACTTGGTGTTGGATACAGACGTGAGTATGCGTACGGCTAGGTCCAACAATTTTCAGAAACAAAATGGCTGGAAAAGGGAAGCGAACTCGGACAGACAAAATTTTCGCAAGATGCAGAGAATAAACCTACTTAACCACGGGGAAGAAAGTGGTGCAACCTGTAGGAATTTCTCACAGGACAATCAGAATTCGGACAATGCATCCTTCGAGGACGAAGTTAATTTTTTAGGGGGAACGCAGTTCTTCCCTACATTGAACGAACAATAGGGGACAGAACTATAAAACTTTTGGTTGATACTGGAGCTACTAAAAGTTACATAAAAAATTTCCAGAATCTTAAAGGTATAAAAAAGATTTCAAAACCATCCCTTGTGAAATCTGTACATGGTGCCAGCAGAATTGAGCACGCAACTCTTATAAACATTTTTGATAGGACCGAAACATTTTTTTTGCTTCAAAATCTACAAGTGTTTGACGGCATTTTGGGTTTTGGTTTCATCAGGGACATTAAAGGTGTCATAGACACAGCTAAAGGCATACTTTTTTTCGAAGGAGGCCAGGAGAAATTAAAATATTTAAATTTGAATGCGGTGCATAATCTGATATTCGAAGCTATCCCCAAGGAGGTCGAAAACAAATTTTACGAAGTTATTCATGCAAACTCGGCTGTGTTTGCTAATCCTGATGAAGCTCTTCCTTACATCACCAATATTTCGGCCACAATCAGAACTAAAGATGAAGAACCTATTTACTCTAGGTACCAGTCATATCCCATAAGTATGATTGATTTCGTCAATAAGGAAGTAAAACAGCTCTTGAGAGACGGTATAATTAGACCGTCACGATCTCCCTACAACAGCCCTGTCTGGGTAGTGGATAAAAAGGGAATAGATGAACACGGAAAACCAAATAAGCGCCTTGTGATTGATTTCACAAAACTTAACTCAAAAACTATTTCTGACAAATACCCCATACCGGATCCATCCGTAATTCTGTCAAATCTGGGGAAGGCACGTTTCTTTACAACACTAGACTTGAAAAGCGGTTTCCATCAAATTAACCTGCGAGAACGCGATCGCAAAAAGACTGCCTTTAGTATTAATAATGGCAAGTATGAATTTTGTCGCCTGCCATTCGGGCTGAAGAATGCGCCTAGCATCTTTCAGCGAACCGTAGATGATATGTTACGCGATGAGATAGGAAATTCATGCCACGTCTATATAGACGACATTATCGTCTTCTCCGACTCTGCGCGAAAACATGTTGAAGATGTTAATAGGGTTCTGAGGAAATTACTCCACGCAAACATGCGAGTGTCACTGGAAAAATCAAAATTTTTTAAAACTTCCGTTGAATATTTAGGCTTTATTGTTTCAACAAAAGGCATTAAAACATGCCCAGGGAAGGTTGAGTCAATAGTAAAATTTGAGACCCCTTCGACTTTAAGGAGCTTAAGATCCTTTTTGGGACTTGCAGGATATTACAGACGGTTTGTAAAGGATTACGCCGCCATTGCTAAGCCGCTTACTAAATACTTGCGAGGAGAAAATGGACACGTGGGTACTCGACAATCTAAATTAGTCAAAATTCAACTCGATGAGGAAGCCTTGGCCGCTTTCGAAAAATTAAAAAAGCTTCTTGCATCTGAGGATGTTCTTCTTTTATACCCAAATTTTGAAAAGCCGTTCGATCTTACTGCGGACGCATCTTCTCATGCAATTGGGGCCGTTCTTTCACAAAACGGTCGCCCTATAACAATGATCCAATGATCTCAAGGACATTAACTTCCACAGAAGAAAATTACGCCACTAACGAGCGGGAATTATTAGCGATAGTATGGGCACTTAAAACCCTCAGACACTATCTTTATGGTGTGAAAAATCTTAATACTTTCACAGATCACCAACCCTTAACATTTTCTGTCTCTGAAAGAAATCCGAACTCTAAAATAAAGCGTTGGAAAGCATTTATAGAAGAATATTCACCTTCATTTTTTTACAAGCCTGGTAAAGATAACGTTGTGGCTGACGCGTTATCAAGACAATTTCTACACGTAGCTACGGACTCAACGTCACTCACCTCCATCCAGGGTTGCGCTAGCGAGCTTTCTCTCACTGAGGTTATCCCAACTGTCGAGAACCCAGTCAATTCCTTCAGGAATCAAATTATTATTGTTCAAGAAAATAATGTGGAAAAGAGAACCACCATTGTTTTTAAAAATCGCATTCGTCATCGCATTTCTTTCCAGACTATCGATGATCTACTTGATTCAATTTCAGTCGCTGTTGACCCGCAAGTCGTGAATGCAATATATTGTGACCTAAATGTCCTAGGCCAAATTCAACATGTACGGATAACTTTATCAACATGTACGGAAATTATCCTTCAGTTAAGTTCCGTTATACTACCAAATACGTAACCGACGTCTTTAATCCTAGTGACCAGCTAGATATACTTGTCACCGAGCACAACAGAGCGCATCGGTCAGTTAAAGAAAATATGACTCAAGTTCTTTAAGATTATTTCTTTCCCGACATAAAAAAGAGATTGAAGCAAATAGTATCTAGTTGTAGAACATGCCATGAAGCAAAGTACTCGAGACATCCTCAGAAACAGCGAATATCGGAAACACCGATACCAAACTTTGCTGGAGAAATATTACACTTGGACATCTTTAATACAAACAAACAATTTTTTCTAACATGCTTAGACAAGTTTTCAAAATTTGCCATCGTCAAGCCTGTCGCATCAAGAGCTATTATCGATATAAAACCGGCTATTTTGGAAATGTTGAACTTTTTCAAAAACACCAAGTTGTTGGTATGTGATAATGAAAAATCCTTTAATTCCGAAACAATTAAAACCCTTGCTAAAAATAACTTCGGCGCTGATATTAATCCTGTTCCTCCTTGATCTCGTGCTACTGGCCACCTCAAAATATAACAGATCGATTCATTCTACTACTGGTATGAAACCAATTGATATAATTCAAGCAATACCTGAGGATCTAAGAAGGGAAATTTGCCGAAGAATTACAAAAAAACAGGAGAGTGATTTAGCTTATCATAATAAAAAAACAGTTTCTAGAACGTACAACCCAGGAGATAAGGTTTATGTTAGGGCTAACAAACGACTAGGTAACAAATTTAGCAAAGCTTTCGCAGAAAAAGTGGTTCAACAAGATTTAGGAACTACATTGAAAATTGACAACAAAATCGTTCATAAAGACAATATTAAACTTCTTGTTACAGCCTGATGACATCCTTGGCAATCTGCCAATCATCCTTCATTCTTAACTACACTGCCTCCCATTACATACCCTTACAAGATGGAGATGTTGCCATCTTTCGCGACTTTGAGACTCTTGCTCATGTAAACAGTTTGACTTCCTTCGGCGTGCTCACCAGAGAAACAGAAAAACTTCTAGACCTATTCCCTAAGTCCCATATGAGGAAGTTATTGGAAGCTGACCTTGACCAGATCACAAAAACACTGGAAACACTAACCGTCCATCACAGGCATGCACGTAGCATAAATTTAATTGGTAAAGCACTTAAATACATCGCGGGAACCCCTGATTACGATGACTTTACCGGGATTACCAATACGCAGGACAAACTGATATTAGAAAACAATAAACAGGCAATAATAAATACGGAACTTCAAGCCCAAATAAACAATTTAACGAGAACAGTAAACATTCTACTCAAAAACACTAAAGCTCAGGAAATAGATACAGGTCATCTCTATGATTTATTAATCATAAGAAATAGAGCTATTATTAGGGAACTGGACAACATAGCACTATCGGTAGTTTTGGCTAAAGCCCAATTTATAAATCCCATTTTGTTGGATGGCAAAGATGTAGAATTTATGTTAAAATCCGAAATTGTTTCTAGTGTAAGTGTAAGTGATATTATTGCAAATTCAAAATTAAAAGTAGTTCAAAATAAGGATGTAATAATATTTTTAATTAAATTCCCTGTAATTAAATTACATTGTGAATTACAAAGAATATACCCGGTTATTCACGAGCATAAAATTTTATCATTTGAAACAACCAACATAGCTAAATGCGGAAACGCATACCTTATGCTAAAAGATTGTAAAAAGAGATCCATTACTTCATTTTGTCAACTATTGAAAGACAGAGAGAATTTATGTCTCAAAAGCCTGCTGAACAATAATACTGCATCATGTAAAACGAATTCCGCGCATGAGATTCCATACCTAGTAATGGTCGATGATGGTATAACCATTATAAATGACCAATCCTCGCACATAAATATTCAAAACGAAAACAAAACCCTTCCTAAAGGCACATACCTAATTACATTTGAAGATGAACTTATTGTCAATGCATCAAAATTTAAAAATGATCGTAAAATTACTAACATAAAGCCTGGTTCACCTATGGCATATACGGTTAATTTTTCAGAATATTTGCCCACCTTGTCACTCCCATATCTAAACGAATTGAACATTGAAAATAGGAACGAGATTTCACGCTTGTACTCCAAGGTCACAGGATCCTATTTAACCTCTGCCTCGGTTTTCGTTCTTGTGATCGCAATTTGTGCTTTGCTTTGGATAGCAAAAAGGCAGAAGAAAGTTGAAATCACTAATGTTATTCGTGAGTTCGAACAGACGGGGACGTCTGCAGCTTAAAGGGGGGAGTAGTTAACATCAGTAGTGCATCGAGCACACATTGGCATTGGAAATTTCAAATATTTATTGAATTTCCATTTTATAGTTTTCATATGTTTAAAGAATTTCCATTTTATAGTTTTCATATGTTTAAAGTTCTGAATCACAATTTGACCAACACAAAGGGGTGTCAAATGTCCAGACATAGCGTTTGCTATCGTTTGCTATTTTTGTGGGAACAAAATCACCTCATTATATTCTTGAGTGTGATTGGTCCGTTGCATGAATTTTGTTTAACTTTGTTTTGCAGGCTAAGCATAAAACAAATTGTAGTTGGTCTCTTTACTTATGAATAATAATTTTTAAGTTAGTCTTAAGTCTCAAGCCCACATAGTGGAGCAACAATTTATCTGGAGAAATAGTTTTAGTGCTGCAACTTTAATTATATTAAATAAAATTAAATTTAAATGAAAACCCTTGTTTAATTTAAAAGGAAATCGTGGCTCGATACCCGAAAATAACTTGTACACATGAGTCTGTAAATATATGTCGAAATTCGGCTTTGCGCATTTATGTATATGACATATCATTAAGCCCCTTTTTTTGTCTACAAAGAATTACAATATGCCAACGAAATCATACATGAAATATTTAATATTGCAACTACGAAAAACAATGCTTATGCACTCGTATCTCAGGAATAATTATTCTTGTCTTCACAATATTAAGTTTTTAAGAAAAGGTTTCTTGTTCGTATGGATAATGCATTTTTAAAACAATCATTTGTTTTTGATTTGTTGGTTTTGTATATTTTTTGAGTCTATAAATGTTGTTAACTTGAGGCGTTAAAATAATTAGGTTTGTGAAAATTTCACTGAATATGCAAAGCACGTATACGCACACTACCACCTATAACAGAGTATTTTTGCTAATTAATTTTTTTTAATTCCTGTATTTTATTTCATTGTTTCGAGTTGAGAGGTTTCAGCCGATAACAATGCCACTTTTTCATTTAATGAGTTTATGTCAGATTGAAATACATTAAGTCTCTTATCACTTTCACTTAAGAATTCTTCTATATGTTATTTGGTCTTTATTTGAGCTGTAAACTTTTCAAAACGATTGTCTACCATTGTAACTAATTAATATGGGGATATAGTGAGTGATAAGCACGAATTTTTTGGTTGTATTCTCCTCTGAGCTTCGGCAGGATTATTATCAATAAGAGAAGCTTGGATAACTTTTCTTGAATCTAATACTTTTTGTTGTTGCTTTTTTGTTCTTTTACTTTTGCCAATAGTTTTGTTTTGGGTTCGCAATTTACCTTTATGCATTAAGTTTGAGTTATAAATTAAAGAATTTTAAATGAGGTTTTCTCAAAAAAAAAACCAATTGCGTCTTTGAATAAAACACATACAAATTATATTAATTTACCTTTAATAAAAATATTGCAAGTTATATATAATTCACAATTTTAATAATGATTTAATACAATTTACAATTGTAACGCCCGTTCCGTAATTAACCGTAGCTAAGACTGCCAAATTATTCCCAAAAAGTTGATTTCTCGATGGCGGGATTACGTCGCAACAACATGTGCAAGTACACAGACGTTGATTCAAAAATTATATTTCCATCGATTTATTGCAAGGAAGTATTTCGTAATTGGATCGGATGCGCGTGTTGAAAAAAAACTATTAAACAGCTTAGACTGCTATATTAATTTTGTTGGCACTGTTGTTAACTTACATACTCTTGTTTTTATTATTGATTTATTTATTTAGATAGATTTAGAAAAATTAACTTTTTTTTGTTAGTTAGTGCTTAATTTCTAAATTTTGATCGCATCCATAAAGTACGCATTTTAATTTGAATTGAATTGTTTTATTTTTAATGCGTACAATTTGTAAAAAAAAAATGTTTTTAAAGATGTATTTATTCATGAACTGAATTCAGTACGCTTAAAAGCTTTACTACAAAAAAAGGTTGGCGCAAGCATCTGACTTTATAGAGCAAATATATAACACTCACAGTAAAGTTCGAATTGTCTGTTGGGTTATATATCTAGCCAGGGTTTTGAGAAATAAGGATCTTGGATGATATAATGACCAAGGAAGTTTATCTGAATATTTCAAGAAACGAATTAAGTAATTGTACTCGAAAATTTGGATTTGTTGATCTCGAAAACCCCGAAAAGTTAAAAATAAATTTTGCCAGGATAATGACCCAAAACATAAATCATATATTTGTAGATCCTGGCTTTAATTTTTAACAACTTAGAAAACATTTATTTTACAGAGAAAAAAGAGAAATATTTTTAAGTTACGATTGTTTTTTTGTTAGTAGAATTAATTTTGTTATTTTTTATTGAAAAGTGCTTAGAAACATCTCAAATTCTGTAAATAAAAAATATACAATAGTAAATTTATACAATTTGTTTAGAAATTACAGTTTTTTTAAAGCTTTAAATTTTTCTTTAGTATTGAAAACATTTTTTTCAACCTGTATTTTATTTTTGTTAAAAAGTGATTTTTATATTTTGTTTTAATTTTGTATACAAGAAATTGCTAAAATTCATTGCATTTTTGTATTGAGTCATGTATTTGTTATTGTCCAAGAAAAATTTGTCTGGTAATTTTTGTTGATTTTTTTTTTGTAGTTTTTATTATTGAACTGCTAATTTTTGGATTCCTTTCTGTTTGCAACAAACTGAAAAAATTCTTTATTAAAATAATTAATCAAAATTGAACAGGTCACGTATTGTTATTAATTTCATTTATTTCAAGTGTAGGAACTAAAAATAAAGTTATGTGAAGAAATACCTCAGCATAATTTGGTTGCGAAGAGAATTCAAACTTTAAGCTATCTGGGTGCATTATATAATAACTAAAGTCTTACAACTTCCGCTGGGAGCTTTGGATCGTTATCCTGTTGGAACACAAAAACGTCGATGACAGGTTAAGTTTTTCCGCGCTTTGTTTCAAATTATATTTTAAAATGTTTAAGTAAACCAATATGTCCATTGTCAAGTCAATAAATTGCAGATGGCCCACACCAAAAGCCTCCGGTCATGGTATGGGGATGCACCATACCATGACCCCACCATGTTAGACCATGCCGACAAGATTTTGTTTTTCATGCGCAGTTCCTGCCTTAAACCACCATGTACCATGATAACCTGCCTTACGCAAATTTTTTTTTTTTAATTTTCAGCACTATATAATAAATTATTTATTAAACTTTTTTAAATATTTATGTAAATTTTAAGATTTCCAGTACTTGAAGTTTTTTAGTTAAATGTTTCCCATGAGGAATGCTTCCGTAATGATGTAAGGACTAAGAAATGAAGCAGCTCTGTACTGTGGCTATCCCCTACGTTACTTTCTTCGAACCAAAAGAAATATATTATATATATGGCACAATGTACGCATTCTTCAACAAAAGTTTTTTTTAACATTTCTTATTTCTTTACAGTCAGAAAAAATTTTTTCGAAGACTTTTATGTAAATCTTACACACTGAGAAAAATAAGCCGGATGGATCACACAAACTTCCAAAGTCTGTATCTTTGTCATAATTTTTTGTATGAACATTTCTGAAGACTATGACAAAATATTCTGGGGTTTAATTACATCCATACGTCATTTAATATAGGATATTCGTTGAGCTATGTAACCAACAATATATCGGCTTGATGTTAACTCTACTGAAATATTTTCTGAAGCAAAACAATCAGCATCTTCAATAAAATAATCTTTTTTTATATCGAATATATGTGCGACATCTAACTTGATGATATACTGTCATTTCGTTGAATATCTTCAAAAAATGTCTGAAACTCAACAGTTAAAATCATCGTATCGTCGTTTACGCCATTTGATGCAGTACTAAATTGAGTTACTTTTAAAGATGTTAAGGATGTTACTCTACCGATAAAGATGAGGTTACTCTCCCAGGTTGAATTAAGCCACCGATTGAAAATATTTCGTTACCTACATATTATTATATTTAATCTATGTTATATAGGTTACTAGCTTTTCAAGTACTCGCCAAGCTGTGCTATTAATCTTCAACCGAAGTTTTAGTAGTTTTGGGTCGTTAAAATACATGCTATATGTGAATGCGAAAAATAGCCAACATTGCATGCATGTCAATTCCTGATGAACTTCGTATTTTTTCGTAATTTGGTACTTCATCAAATAGTGCAAACGACGACGCGATGATTTTAACTGTTGACAAAACAGCAAGTGCTGAAGAGCTTAAAAATGTTCACCAAAAAACAACTTAAATATAATATAATACAAAAAAGTTTAATAAATAAGTTGTAATTACGAAACTTATGCGAACTTCCCTTTCTTACTTACGTAAGAAAGTTTAATAAATAATTTATAACTACGAAACTTATGCGAACTTCCATTTCATTAAAACCCATTTATTGAAAGTGCGTAAATGAATTCTCTAAAAAAATTTAACTTCTTTTAATTCTTCACAACAACAACAAATGAAATTGACGTAAACAATGCGCATTCAAAACCTACATCCATATGCATATTTATGTACGTATGTATGTCTGCTTTTTAAAAATTTGTGTTCTCTTTATTTCTGGTCTCGCTCAAAAACACAACAATTTTTGTTTTCCCTAACAAACAAAGGTACTAAATTTCTGTTTTACTTCTTTGTTACGCTATAGTCTCTGGTTATATAAGTTAACACAAACAAAATTGTAAATTCGTTTAGTTAACACAAACAAAATTGTTAATTCTTTCTTTAACATTAATTGTGCAAATATTGCAATTTATTAATTTATTTATTTCTTTATTTTATTTACCTCAATTTGGTAATAATTGATAGATCAGCGTCTGCAACTATTGCCAAATCAATATTTAAATTAATATGAAATTTAATCACGCCACCTTTGTAATCAGGTCATTTATATTAATATAAAATAAGAAACTTTGTAATTTCAGAGCAGTTGATTTAATACAATAAATAAAAAAGGTAGTAAAGACCAACAAAAAATTTAATTTTTTTTTTTAATTTTGCGTAAAGTAAAATTATAACTGTCGGGCGCCAGGGAATCGCGATTTCTTTTCCTGTACGGTAAATAAAAAGTGTAAATCGTCCTGCACGTTCAGCACGTCGCTTCACCCGGTACATACGGTATAGAAATAAAAAAGGCATAAATCGTCGCTGTCGCATGGTCCCAACAACCGACAAGTAGCAGAAATTTAAGGCACCTTAGTAACTTATAGCAGCACAATTGCGCAGTTACAAAATTTGAATATGGCAACAACGGGCACTAAAAGCAGCTTAATATTAAGTCTTAGTGAAATACCAGCAAACATGTGAAGACTGTGGCCAAGCGAATCCAGTGGTGACACCGAAAATATAGTGAACAAAAACGATTAATAGGAACTAATATTATATATGAAAAAACAATTTAGTTTGTGTCAAGTGGACTTAGATACATAAGAGAAAGATGTAGATGGTATTCAAAGTGTCTTTTTAAAAGAACTTGTACCCAGAACCCAGCGAGAGCTTAAGAGTTACGATAACCCCTAATAAAATAAAAATTTAATTGAATGCCTTTTGTAATTCGATATAAGATTTGATTAATATGCAATAAAGTAAGCGTTCGTTCATAGTTATGTACATATTTAACAATGAATGCATTTAAATTTAAAACTTTTTTTAACATTTTTGCATAAAATTTATAAAATTAAACGTTTGTCCACAAAATGTGTACAAACTTACAAAAAATATGTATTTACAAAATCACTTGAAGTTAAAATATTTCTTCTTCTTTTAAATAAATGTCACAATGAATATTCAGCAATTACGTTTAAGTTATTTTTAATATCCCATAAAATAATATATAAGAAATTTAAAAGAATGCTTAGATTTTCAAAATGCCGTTTTAATTAGTTATTGAACTCTAACACTCTAATACAATAAACTCTTGAAAAGTAATAAAATCCAAAACAACTCTTAAGAATTTGAAATAAGAACAATTGACTGCGGAGATAAGCATTTCTTTATTTTATTGATTTTGGTATATAATATAATAAGAAATATTGAAAATCATTTTAGTTATATGTTTTGATTCAAATTATAATAATTTTATTATTATTATTATTATTTTTAATTTTATATATTATAATTATAAAATAATAATAATTTTGTTTGTGTGTTCTCTGTACTATACCTCAAAACTCTTGAGATCGTTAAGCGTGAAAATGATTTTTTAAAACAAGAAAACGAACTTTTGAATGAGAGAATTTTAGAAGCAAAAACAGAACTTTGTTGCGTCTAATAAAAATGAATTAGTACCGTAAAAAACAATGCAAGTGAAAATAGTAGCTGTTAAAAGTAATATGGCAAAAAAGATTCGAAATTAAGCGAAAGTATGAAAGACAGTTACGCGATTGGTAAAAATAATAAGAGCAACAGTGCAAAGAGAATGAAAGGCGGTGCAAATGATAGCCGGGCAGGTAATTACGATTTGGTGATCTACAATGAATATGAAAGTGTCCATGATGTCAAAGCAAGTAATTATAACAGTGGTATTGAATAAACCAATGATACCGAATGTACAAATGAAAGCAGAAATCCTAATGAAAGCACAAATTAATGTCAGGTTGCGAGTGAGTGTAACAATAGAAACGAACGTAATAATATGGAGAAAGGTGCTAATTATAAACTAAATGCTGACACTTATATTAACATGATCGATGAAATCCCTTTTGCAATGATTAAAGATTTGTGGCCGGTTTTCGATGGTTCAACTAATCCAACTACGTTTGTAGCACAGTTGAAATATATTATAGAAATGTTTTCCTTGCCTACAGCCACAATAAAAGACTTGCTGATGTCAAAGGTTCGAGTAAAAGTACAGTCCTGGTTGCACTTTTGCAGTCGAATTTTTGTACGGAGATTTGGACGTGTTGTTTAATGAAATTATTGAACTGCTTGGGGCTAAAGAGAATAAGCTCTCCATCAGAAGAAAATTTGAGTTGAGGAAATGGCAGTTCGATGAAGATTTTAATGACAAGGTAACTTTTGTTGAACATCTTGGTATTGCAGGGAATGAGCTATCTTGTCGAAGAAATTCCTGATGACAATTTACAAATTCACGCTAATCTTCAATGTTTTAAAAATAAAATACACTTACAAAAATATCGCTAAATGCCTTGTTTTATTATTCTATATAGTCGTGGGATGTGTCAAAAAACTCGTGTCAGCAAAAAGTATGATAGTCTGACCTAAAAACACATCTTTGTTAAAAAATTTTTGAACAAGTCTCTCCGATTTGCAAACTTTTATAAACATTTTCATAAAGTGATAGATTACGTTCGATCGGGGTTGAAACTATTGGAAAGCAGCTGAGTCATACGAGGAATAAAAATTCAAATACCCAAACCACTCCCGACATCAAAACCTCGTTTTTATTCATTGTATATATTATTTTGTAACACAAATGAAATATGGCGAGAAAAATCGTTTGTTGAGAAAGTGAAAAACACATGTTTTTGCATCTTGTTTGTATTATAGTGTTACATTTAAGATTCCAGATATCTGTTGTGGGATGTAGAAGGCATTCAGCATTCCATCTGCGTGCGTATGGGCAGTGGGGAATATTCGTCCATGGTTATTTATTTATTTATTTATGTAAAAAACAATACAACAAGACTAGGTCTTATATTACAGCATTGCTTAGAGACATGGCATATATATTTTGGCACTACATTAATATACATACAAATTATTAAAGGAGAAAAAAAAAATTAAAAATATAGTTTAAAAATAGAAATCAAATATAGTCAGAAATAGAAAACAAATAAAGTTTAAAATAGAAATAAAATATAGTCAAAAATAGAAATAGAAAAATAAATAAAGTTTAAAATAAAATTCAAATATTGTCAGAAATACTCTAATAGAATAAACTTAACTATAGGGGGTAATATAGAAGTTAGATAATGTTATTAAAACTGTTTATAGAATTAAGAAGAAGTTAAGGAGCGGATGGCCGAATTGTAGGATATTCTTAGTATAAATCCTTACGAGCATGCTTCCCTTTAACGAACGCACGTTTATAATTATGTATTCTGTGTTTACGAATTATATATTTGTATTATTGTACATATTCGGCACAAGTATGCTCTGAACAATATGGGTATTTTAGTTTTATTTATCTTTCAATTTTAACTTACCTTCTTTCACATACATATATATATATATATATATATATTATACATATAACTCTCCTTTCTATACTCTTCCTATACTATTTTCAAGATCTTAATAGTACATATTATTTAGTCTTAACTAGCCTTAGTATGATTTTGAAATAAAGAGACGAGTTAGTTGATTCGCAATCGTCAACACTTAGGGTTTTAAAATACTTTTAAAGCTGCCGACAAAAACTTTTCATTTAGTGAATTTAGTTCATTGTGTATCATACTTATTCGTCTATGATATGTAGTATTATATTTTTCAAAAAGTTGTTGATAGTTATTAATCCATTTATATGTTCCTTGATAACTTATTTACTTCCACATTAATGTTCTATTAAATTGCTTCACTATAGATGTGTTTGGAACACTATACGATGAATAATATTTCAATTGCATGAGCTTTTGAAATTCTTTTGCATCGTCTGTATGAAAATTTTTAGGTTTCATATAATTTTTACTAAAAATATTTCTCATAGCTGATGTAACATTTTTGAAAATTTTATTGTTTACTGCTCCAGCCCATGAGTTTTTCGAAAATATCTATTTTATCTGATTTATAATTTCCCATTTCAACTAAATCTGAATAACCCGTTTTCCTGAAATTATTATAGTTTTCTATTTTAATTTTGGGTCATTTGATATTGCGATTTGCGTAATTTTTATGAAATATTTGTTTAAAAAAATGATTTGATCATGAAAGGTTTTTTGAATAACTTTAACATTTTCTTTAATGTCTTTGAAAATTGAATCGCATCGAATTATTTAACTTAATTGAACTTTCTTAAAATGTTTAAAAAAATTTATTATATAAATTATTGTATTGCATTCATTCAGTTCTTCAACGATACAAATTACTTCCTTTGCATCATCCCAATATATATAAAACTTTTGACGATTCCTTTTCATATGGTGTGTGCTGCCATCTAAATGATTTTGTTTCCTTTATTGAAGCATTTAATTTATAACTTTTGCAGGCATTTGTACTTGTTAGTATTTCCTTACATGTTTCTTAAGATATTGCTTAAAGGCATGCATATATTCTCTTTCGCGATCTTCATTATTTAGCTTTCAGCAACTATTAAACAATTCCCTCCATCTTTATTAACAATTTGAGTCTCTGCAAATGATTGGGTTGATAAAGCTGCAACTTGAGCTTGTTTGTTGTTATCAAGCTTGTTATTTATTTGAGCTAACGGACTTGTTATTGGTCGAAACGTTTTTTCTAAGATATTAGCTAAATTCAGTTGATATTGACCAATTAAATCATCCTTTGCTCAGTAAATCATTCTTGTTTGTAACAAAAAATCCATATTTATCTTTCCAACATTCGCCACATATGTTACTAATATTCTTAAAAGATATATCGTCAATTACATGTTAATTCGTCTTGCTTAAATATTATAAACTTATTCGCATTATCGCGATTAAGAAGTTTCAGAATTTTTGAAACGAATAAGCACAGTCAATATTTCCATATCTACGCATACAAATGTATTCTCTAATTGTGTCCTGTTTTCCACATATCACATCATCAAATACAGGGTATCTGGTGGCAAATTTATATTTTTAAATACGATTATTTCAAAAAGTAATATACGTTGCGGAGAGAGGATAGCGCCGTTGGAATTATCGCGTGTGCGGATTTGTCAGTCACGATGTCGCAGTGGATAAATTTTTTAAGAGTAATGATTATTACGTAATTGTTCGTCGACAATTTTTTTCAAAGTTCGGTATTCGGAGAATGCATGATGGACCGAGTATAAATTTAATTCGTTCGTCGGTGCAGAGATTCCGCGCAACTGCTTCGGCTATGAATCTCCCACGGCCAGGGCCCAGTCGATCTTCAAGGACTCTCGAAAACATTGAACTGGTTGAAAGCAGCTTACATGAAAATCATTTCAATCAGAACACAAGGCTCCGTTTTGAACAGTGTGTTCAACTCGACTGAAGACATCTGGATGACATACTCTTCAAAGAATAAAATCCGCATTTCCATTCTATCGTTCAATGCTCTTAATAAAACTTCGTGTCAATTATTACATTTTTTATTTAGGTTTGAAAATATAAATCTGCTACCAGACACCCTGTATAATTATCGAATTTGAATGAGTTTTAGTTGGACGTATTATTGTACTTTTTCATTTTCTGAAAATGTTAACACATTTATTCCTTTAATGCGATCAATCAACTTCTTAAGATGGTTGATAATGAAATTTTTACTAAATATAAATGTTTTTAAATGTAAGGCCACTGGAGCTTTTAGGATTACTTTTCTGCATTTCATCAGCATTTTTAACAATCTGAGCAATTGAATGAGGGTTCAGCTGTCTATTTCGTGGAAATCTTCCATTTCTTTTATAAAATCTCTTGTTTTTTCCGAGAAGTCTTCATCGAGCATACCAATGGTGCTTGAAATTCGCATTTTATGTTTAAAGCAAAAAGTTTAATGTTGAATTTTAATGCACCATCTTTAGAGAAACCCACGCTTCGTTCATAAAATCCCTCCTCCTAGTTATTGAAATAACTAATCAGATTTTTGGTCCATTTGTATTATCTTCCACTCAAGGTCTGAAATTTTGTAAAGTTCATTCAGAGGAACATTCTCTGATTTTAGTCCTTGCGCAATATTAATAATTTTTTAAAGTATCTAAAAATAAAATTAATTTCTAATTGATTGTTTTTATGGGTAATGGGATCCAAAAGTTCTAACTATATATTTCTAATAAGTATGGCATAGTTACAATGGAATAATCTTTACGGCACAATTACAGGGACCAGTAATTATAATAATAATTATCCTTACGGAAAAAATACATTGCATGCCAGCATCCTGGTATCTGTAGTGCTCACTATGTTATTTGAAGCCGTAATTAGTTTGTTGGTATCTTTCACTGTTCGAGATAATGAGTGTTTGAAGTTCTTTTACTTAATTTATTTATTTCCTCATAGGTTATTCATAGAACGTTCACTAATCGCAAAGGTGACGAGCTTCATCATTCGGGATGGAATGCTTGTTCAAGTTGCTACAACTTTGACAAAAATACAAAGTGGATTCCGAAAAGAAACAAATTAGTAATGCCAGCTATAAACTCAGACAACATTTATATACTTGATGTTGTCAGTAATCCCCGCAAGCCGGAAATTGTAAAAGTTATTGATGGAAACGTTCTTAAGAGTCATAACGTAACGGCCCCTCACACCACTCATTGCTTAGCTGATGGTAATATATTGATTTCCACTATGGGTGACGCTAAAGGTAATGCAAAGTGTGATTTCATACTTTTCGATTCGGAGTTTAATTGTATGGGAAGTTGGATAAGAGGCAACAAGAAACCTATGTGTGGTTACGATTTTTGGTATCAGCCATATTTTGATGTTATGGTATCGTCCGAATGGGGAGCTCCAAAAAAATTTAGAAGGTAAATTACAAACCATATTGAAAATAAAGGCCTTTGTTATTAAAAAATGCCTAATTAAAATAACAAGCTTAAAATCAAACTGTTAATAAATTCCAGTACTTATGTATGTAGGTTCAAAAAAATATAACAAAATATAGTAAAAAAAACTTTTGTAGAGTTTTTTAAATCTACTTTTTTTCAAATTGAATCGCTTAAGTGTTCTACAAAGTTTAATTTTTGATTTATATACATGTGTGTAGGCCATTAAAGAAATAAAAAAGTAGGTGGAAGAAACAATGTACTAACTAACATATTTTAAAAGAAAATAGTTTGCTAACATTTTAAGTATTAGTCATGGTTAATTTATTCACAGCACTGTTTTATTGTTATATTGTACTATGTATACCTTGAAAATGGGTATATGCTTTGAAAATGTAATTGTTTGTTGAAAATAATTGTTTGAATTTCAATTACTTATGTAATGTGTTTTCTGAATAAAAATAATTGAATGAAGTTAATTAAAAATAATTATTATTTAGAGGTTGGAAGGATGAGGATATGAATGATCTATCTCAATATGGATGCCGCATAAATTTCTTTAAATGGTCCACTCGTAATTTGTTCCAGACTATTGACTTGGGCTTAGAAGGATTTACGCCTTTGGAAATTCGGTTCATGCACAATCCCATGAGACCAGAAGGATTTGTTGGTTGTGGTCTTTTCGCAAATGTTTTCTTTTTTAAAAAAAAGGAGAATTCAGAGGAATTTAATTGCAAGAAAGTTATTAGCATTCCTACAAAATTGGTGCAATTTGGAGAGGGTAAACCACAGGAGATTGGCGGCATGATTTCAGATATTGTTTTGTCTCTTGATGATCGATTTCTTTATGTTAACTTGTGGCGACATGGCGATGTTCGTCAGTATGATATAACAAACCCTGAGGAACCTAAACTGACTGGTCAGGTATTTGTTGGAGGATCTCTGTGCGATGATTTACTCAATGTCAAAGTAATAAAAGATGCAGAGAAAAATGTAAGTTGAAAAAAGAAAAATTAATGTTAACAACTTTAAGCATATTTCAATTACAGTATCCAATAAAACCAGCTTACCTAGGTGGAAAACGGCTTGAGGGAGGCCCTCAAATGATGCAATTGTCTTTAGATGGCAAACGATTATATGTGTCTACATCTCTTTTCTCTTCGTGGGATAAAATGGTAATATTTCCATTTACACCTTTACGAAAACAATTCAGCTTTCAGCAAATTTAAATTTTCTAGTTCTATCCCAAAATGATTGAAAAGGGAGGACATATTTGCATGATTGACATAGATATAGAAAAAGGTGGCATGGAGTTGAACAAAAATTTCTTTGTTGATTTCGGTAAAGAACCATATGGATCAACCCTTCCACATGAAATGCGTTATCCGGGTGGTGACTGTACATCTGATATTTGGTTAGCAAATTAGAAATACATAGATACTTATGTAAATTCACATTTGCATTTCAATAAAATAAATTGTTTTATGTACGTCTTACGTACACTTATTTTATGTTATAAAATATTTTTTTTATTATGGATTGTGAAAAATTTACATATGTTTGCACCAATTAATTTAAGAGAACATTTATTCGTGTTGCTTTGTGATTCTTTTTTGATTCACAAGTATTTTATTGATAATTTTATAGCTCCATATCTGTATGAAGTGTTTCTACAACGTCATATACATAAATACGGGTCATTCCATTTTGCCCCTTTGCAAATTTAGGATTCGTTAATTATAATTAGACTTTAGGTATTTTATTTTTAGTCTATTTTAGTTTATTTTAACATATTTTAATTCACAAATTACTTCTGTGAAGTATTTATTACATCCTTCAAAATGAAAATAAAATACCAGGAAAACAGCAAAGTTGCATACGAGTTATAGTTAAAATGAGAATCTCTTCGACATCTTTTCCAACATCTGTAACACTATTATTGAGATCGATCTACGATAAAAATTGCTTTTTGAAAAACTTGGCCAATTTTAATAAAATTAATAAAGTCTTTAGTTTTTGTTTAAGATATATTGGTCTAAACTCGGACAGCAAAGTCTACATTAATGAAAATCTGACTAAGGATAATTTGTAAATATTTCTAGCACTTCGTTTCAAGAAGCAGAGGGTCATATACATCGCGTTTACAATGCGAGGATTTGTATACATTAAGAAATCTGTTAATGATACCAGGCTACTAACCGATTATATAAATCTATTAAATGAGTTTAGTCCTGATAGTTTTAACGGCCTGCCTATACTATAGACGACGTGGAGCACAACAGCAATTTATTTCGTAACAAAAACACCTCCTTCTTGTTCAACGATAAAAATAACGCTAAAGCGTTAAAAAAAACACATACTAATACATACACACACAGGGGTTAGTAGTTTATAAATTATAAAGCTTTAGTATACTAATATGGTAATATCCCATCCCAATCACGAACCATATACATACAAAGTAAACTTAAAGTAAATGGAATCCGTTATCCCACATTCCAAAACTACACTTGCGTAATAGTAATAAACATACTACTACAATTTGACCATCGTGACATCATGAGATCCCCTGATCACACACTATTAATCAGATCTTCCACGTTCCCTGAACCACGGGCACATATTGAAAGCTGACCAGACACTTCTATATGGTGTACGAGAAATTTGAAAACTTTAAACATCTTCAAGAAGGTACCTATCGTTCCGCAGAACCTTAGATATTTTATAGGGGCCCTTAAAGCTTGGAACTAGTTTACGAGATACACCGGCAGTAGAATCAACGTTTTTCACCATTACGTAATCACCATTCATTTATATTACTGGGAGCTTTCTCCGTTAACTAACATGACTCTCATTGTAATGTTGTAACTTTTTCTGCTTCTCGGCCACCCTATCTCTGATCGCACCAAGGCCATCTAAAATATCCCTCAACTGATCAACCACTTCCCTTCTCTGTTCAGTTCTTAGTACCGTTACACTGGATAGCTGCCCTATAGTCCTATGGACGGTATTATTAATACTATATTCCACTTGTTCGAGTACGGTATCCCAATATTTATCTTCTTCAGGTTCCACCATTTTAGCCAACATTGGACCTATATTTCTGTTAACTCTTTTCACTTGACCATTCGCCTGTAGGGAACCAGTGGCTATCAAAACGTGAGCGACATTATTATCCAACAAAAAAATCTTCTTGACCCCACGATCACTGACTATGCACCTTGGTCGGCTTTATGATCTAAAAAAATCCCGTAGAGCCAGAACTACTTCCCTAACAAACTTTGTAAAAGCATCTATAATGACAAGTATATGTTTCAGTGACCTACCATTGTCAACTGGACCGTAATGATCTATATTCAGAGTGTCAAATGGTGTATCTAACTTAGGTATGTTTTGTAGGAGACCCTCCTCCTTGCCATTTTTAGCGGAATATACAATATAATTCAGACCGTTTTGCACATCAGATGATACCTTCGTTCTCATTTTGGGAAAGCAATAGGTCCTTTGAATCAGTTCAGTCATTTTATCTATGCCCACATGGCCCATTTCGTTGTGGTATTTATACATACCACCCTCCATATCCCTATTCTGACATATTATTAAATTCTCTTCGAACGTATTCGATTCCACCAGTATTATGGTAGTATTTCTACTCAGTGCATCAACATGTTTCATTTAGTACCTGACCTGTGTTCCAACTTATAATTAATTATAGTCATATAGTCAGCGAATTTCAGTGCGTGACAATTTTTAAATCCTTCCCCTGCTGATAGATTCGGAAACGTTTCAGCGCATAAACTATTGCCAACGTTTCGAGTTCAAAGCTTTGATATCTGGATTCTGTATCAGTCGTTCTATTCTAAAAATATAAAAGCCCCAAACCCGCAGAGCTTGCATCACAGTGAAGCTTAGTTTCATCTCTTGCGTCGTACAGAGCTAGTACTGGTGCCTCAATCATTTTATCCTTTAAAAGTTTAAATTCCCTGAGTTCAATTTCCCCAAACACATACTTCTTATCTTTTCTCGTTAAATCATATAGAGGTTTCGCAATAATCGAAAAGTCCTTTACGAATCTCCGGAAATACGAACATAAGCCCAAAAAGGAATGCACAGAATGCTGCTTATCACGAACTGGGAAATTGCTAATTATAGACAATCCCTTAGCATCAGCACGTATTCCGTTCCCATCTATCGTATACCCCAAATACTTCACAGACGTTTCCATTAATTCACACTTATCGACGTTGAGATTTAAATTATTCTCCACTAACCGCTTGAAAACTTCCCTCAAAATTGCAAAATGTTTATTTGTACCCTCGGTAGCAATCATAATATCATCCAAATAAATTATAATCCTGTCGTCATTATCATGTCAGCAAAGACTTTACTCACGAATTTCTGAAAAAATGCTGGTGGATTTTTCAACCCAAATGGCATTCGCAAAATTCAAACTGGCCAAGGGGTATCACAAACGACGTGTATTTAACCGATTCAGGGCATGAAAACATGAAAGAACCTATTCTTCAAATTCAGTTTTGTAAAAAAACCTTTTCCCAGAAAGTTTATTTATTAATTCATCAATTAAAGGAATTGTATAATTGTCCTTAATTGTTACCTTATTCAAAACCCTGTAATTAACACACATTCTCAAATCCCCCGTTTTCTATTTCACTAAAACTATAGGTGTATTTCTGCCTTCTCAGCATATGATAACTTTCTCGGATTATTAAAACATTTGTCATCGCTCAGCCTTAACTTCGTCTTGCTGTGCACCTTTGGTTCAACTGGACGATCAGGCCACAAATAATACCTATCAAACATATCTTCGAGTTTTTTTTATCACTATATCCAACGGAATTATCTATAGTTAAGGCATAAGATGCATCATCTGCTATTTCAGTAGCCAAACTATTCCTACAAAAATCTTCTCCGGTTTTATCTTCACTATCTTCTACACAGGATGTCAATTTAAAGATGTCAGAAAATCCCTACCCAGTACACAATTGTACGACATTTTCTCATCGGAAACAACTAACATAATAAATAAATACTTAGCAATAAAATGTTCCATAAGCATTCAATCTTGAACCATTTATTCCGCTCTATTTACCATGAAAACATAAAATAAAATTCGAATTCACATATTTCAAAGTCAAAGATCGCCTCACAAAACTAACGCTGCTACCCGAATCCATTAAACTGAAAATTAGAACTAGGATTAGTATAAAACTTAAAATACCTTACATATTAATTTTTATCTAATAGATTGACAGTCGTTTTCTTCTCAGGGCACGATGCAACTTGATGATTCATGCTTTCACATCCATAACAGGCTCCAATTTTTCGCCTTATCTTCTGGCATTCTGACGCAAAGTGCCCGAATGAGTTGCGATTATAGCACCTGACCTCATCTCTGTTTTCAATTCCTGAAAATGACTGTAGCAATCTTGATCTCTCAGTAAAACATTGCAGCTTTACCTGAAGTCTCAATTTTGTGCTGGGAATACCCTCAATAACTTAGTCAACTAGCTCATCTGTCTCAATTTTATTCGACAACATAACTTTCTCATTGAACACAATTCCACAAACAATTCACCGAACCTCCACTTCCGCGTATCGAAACTACGTCGCAACACAACCTTGTTGCCCTCAGGCAGAAGATTTGAGTCATCTCCTCCAAGAAATCATCTGATCTTTCGTTTACAAAATTTGCTTTGCTGTGTAGCCATGCTTGAGACTTTCCTTTTAGAGAGTTTTTTTAGAAGGAGTTTTAATGCTCCGAAATTGATTTACCCAAACCTCAGGAAATGGTTCAGCACTGTAGTCAGGAATGTGATTCAGAATACTAAAGGATATATTGGAATTGATGTCATCAGCACTGAACCACTGTTGCACAGAATTATCCTTCTTAATTGCACAAGTTTCATCAACCTTTTCCTTAGTTTTCTTCATCATCTTCAACAAATCAACTTCTCTGCGTAGGAGCTCCTTTTCACGTTTGATCAACTCCAATTCTTTCCTCATCATTTCCCCCAAAATTTGGAATTGATCTCGAAATTCCCGTGTACACTGATTTTGAATCTGCACTTTAGTGGAATTATTTTCTCCGCGACATTAATTTTCTACCATTTCTATTTCCATCATTCTCGTTTGTATTTTCGAATCCATAATTTTCTGCACACTCCTTTTGACTCTGCTCCACACAATCATTTTCATCAGTGCCATTAGCTAGCTGCATTCTCCTTCTTCTTCATTGCTGAGCAGTCTCCTCGCTTTAATATAAGTGCACTTTTCGTACATGCTGAAGACAACCCCAATTTCTGAGACCACAAATGTAGTTGTGCTGCTGTGTATTTTTTAGTGCCAAATTTCTCCACTTTATTTTCCATTCTATTTTTATGTTTTCAAATTAAATTTTCGACTATGTATAGTTTTTCCAGTTCTAATATTTCAGCCTTAAATCACTTTACATTTTTAAACATTAATTTCTTAACTACAAATAACCAATTTTAATTTTTGATGTTCGCTTAAAAAAATATATATATTTTAACAGTATCCCACTTCCGATTTCTAGGATTTGCCGAACTTAACAAAAACGCCTCCCTTTTTTTCAACGATTAAAAATTTATTAAAAATCATCTTATGAAAAAGTATGAAAAGTTATGAAAGCGTTAAAATAAACACATACTAAACATACCCACACATGGGCTGGTAGTTTATAAATTATAAAGCTTTACTATACTAGTGCGTGAACAAAAAAGAGATGGTTATAGTAACCCATCCCAATCGTGAACCATATATGTACATGCAAAGTAAACTTAATCACATTCCACACTTACGGAATAGTAATAGGTACAGCAAAAGAAACATCAGTACAGTAAACATACTACTATATATTTACTGCTTGAGATAATTTACGATGGTAGAAAGTTATTATTAGCCTGTATTTACAGACCAAACAATTGTATTTGTGTTGAACAATTTGTCGATACTCTTCGGACTGTTGCATGTGAAGATGTCGTAGTTACAAGTGATTTTAATTCGAATATCTTAGCTGATTCTTACCTAATTGATAATCTATATCTTCTTGGACTTGCTTCACCAAACGTAACTAATGTTACGCATTTTACTTCAACTATTAGCACACTTCTTGATCTCTTCTTTGTACGTGACCTCTCCAAGGTATTGCTTTATGATCTGCTGTATAGATTATATTACGTTGAAACGAAAATTCTGCAACATTGATTGGAGTATAGTTTATGGCATTCTTCCCGTTGACGATCAGAAGTCGTTATTGCGTAAGACATTTATAGCTCCTCCGCGATCTAAGACCCTAGATAGACATAGTAATAATGGTTTTCTAAAGATATTAAACATGCAATTGACTACAGGGATTTGTTATTTTCGCGCTGGAAACGTTTTAGACCTACTGAAATTTATGAGGCATATCGCACCGTAGATAGAGCAACGAACAGGCTCATTAAGACAGAAATTTCCGATTGTTTTGCAGCTAAGTTTTCTGCTGTAACTGAATCGAAACAAAAGTTGAGAATAACTCACGAAATCGGTATCGGCAAATCTACTATGCTCAATTGATGCAAATGATCTAAATAAAAATCTCAGACAAAAATATTTCACTAATGTCACCCGTTATGATGTACTCTCTAGTCTGTTGTCAATAAAGTGTAATGCAATAGGAATTGGCAAAATTGATCCCCAAAGTTTCTTAAGATATATAAGCCTGCTCCCATTTAGCGTTCATTTTCAAAAAAATTCTTATTACAAACCGTTACCCCAAAGTATAAAAAATTGCAAGAAGCAATCCTACCTTTCCTTTCGAAAGTTAGTTTTTTAGTACTCTTTTACCACTCGATCATTCGACACACAACATACTTTGTAATAAATTGAAATCTTTTCTTAAGTTTTCATCCAGTTCTTGTGTGTTAAAGGATTTGGTTATTTTCCGCAAACACGTTTTTGTTTATCAGCTTTTTAATGGATTGCTTTATTGTAATTCTTTTTAGGTCATGTGTTTTTTTTTTATAAAGAAAATTTCAATATGACAGTTAATCATTTGTTTATTTTTAGGGTTTTCATTTCATGGTAACACTCCTCCTCAAGTTTAATTTCAATAATATTAAGACTGCAATTCATTATTTTAATGAAAACTCCATCATGTTAAACTTATTAATCGTATATATAAGTATAAAAACAGTTTCAATAGTTCAATATCAATTATTATATATATGTACATATTTTGTAGTGTTTTCAAAGTTATTGTTAGTTTCAAGACATGAATTTGGTTACTACATTTTCGAACTTTTGATAGCATAAAGATTTTGTCAATATATCAGCTAAATTCTGATTCGAACATACATATTTTATATATACTAAATATAATATACTAAAAACTAAATCTATAATAAAACGAAATTTTATATCCATGTGTTTTGCTCCTTTCGAGTTTTCATAGTAAAAGTTTTCGTCATACAAATGTCCCCTTGATTGTCGACAAAAAGATTAGCCTTGCTATTGCAGCTGAGATGATCGCTTATTTTTTGAAGACTAACCAGTTCTTGCGCCATCATGTCAGCATCAACATACTCGGCCTCTGCTGTTAAAAGTGCTACGCAATTTTGCTTTTTTGAGAACCATGCTATTGTGTTTTGACCATGTAATACCAAACCTCCGCTTATACTTTTTCTGTCTTGTCTATTGTTGGCCCAATCTGCATCGGAAAAACCATTTAGATCTTCTGTTCCTTTTCTTTTCTTCATAAATCTTAGTATTCTCTGTCTCATTATTCAGTTTATCGTGAAAGCGACTAAGGTAAGGGACTGCATACATCAGATCTGATCTTGAGGTTATAGCTAAATATAGTAAACTTCCTATGTGCTCCCTTTATCTGTCATTTTCTTCGTGTTCATTCTCGCCCTTTTCCTGTATTTTGTATAAGTTGGTCTCCATACGCGTTTTGACTCCATTGCAGTTTGTCATCTCTAATTTTATCAACATTTTTTCAATTAAGTTCGTCTGTTTCAATATTATTTTGTCTTTCTATGTTCATACCCAAACATTTTTTTGTTTCTCTTAAGTCTTTTGCCTTGAACTCCTTTTTAATTTCTTCTATTATTTTGTCTGAATTTCCCATCACCAGAATATCATCGACGTAGATCAACACTCAGCAAGCATTTTTGTGTAGACAATAGTCATATTCTGATCGGTTAAGGTCTTTCATATTTGCAAAGCTGTCAATAGTCTCATTCCAGCATTTTGGTGATTCTTCTAATTTATATAGGGCACGTTGTAGTTTAAGGGCCTTTTTTACATGTAATTTCTTAAGGTGGATTAATGTAAATTTCAGTTTTGAGCTTACCATTTAGAAAAGCTGTTAGAATGTCTAATTGTCTTATAGAAAGATTTTCATTTACTGCTTTCGAGAAAAACATTCTTATCGTTGAGACTCTTTTCTGCTGGTGTTTTATTCTGTCTTTCTACAGGTATACGGTTTAATATGTATGTAGCTGTTTTTTCAGCTTCACTCCCAAGTTCATCATCAACGTTATTTTCATACATCATGGGTCTTATTTCTTCAAATAGTGTACGGTTGTATCTTCCAGCTTTTCCATTTAATTAGGTGGTGTATGGTAATGTGTAGTCTAATAATATTCCATTATGTTTGCAAGAGTCTTTTATACTGTTACTAGTGTATTCACCACCACAATCACCTTTTATTGTTTTAATTTTTAGGTTTTGTTATCGTTCAGCTTCTTTAATATACGTCTTTAATTTAATTTAATTTTAATATACGTTGTTGTATGTTTAATTTTTATTGGTAAGCAAGTATATTTTAGTGTTATTAGTATAATCATCTGCAACTGTTAATATATATGTACCTTTTGTTATCCCACGATGTCGGTGAAATTGTATTATAAATATCTGTATGAATAATTTCCAATGTTGGTTAATTTCCTTGTTTGTTTCGTCTGTATGCAAATTGGTCATATTATCGATGTCTGCACCAGATATTTGCATCCCATCAACCAATTGTAACATTTTTTTCATTTCCGGCATGACCGAGCTTGCAGTGCCATTTCACAGCATTTGATTTAATAGTTATATACGTTTTTTCTCTTATTTCTTCATATAAATGTAAGTTAATTGTGTAAAGTTCATTTTTGTTTTAAATACCTTTTAATATTTGTCTATTAATTTTCCTTCTTGTTACATCATCTTTTGTAAATATTACTTAAGCATTGTTTTCTGTTAGGGAATTCACAGATAATAGGTTTGTATTTAAGTTAAGCCTTTCTATATTAAGGTATCGATATATAACATTGTTTACTATAAAATTACTTGTTTTAATTTTTCCTCTCTTCTCAGCTTTTCATACTTCGTTTTCTTTAGCAGTACATATTTGTGTATTATCTTTCTTAACTTGTTTCAATATGTTTTCATCATTTATCATATGAGCAGTACACCCTGAATCTATAAGAAAATCTATTTCCATTCCGTCATTTTTTGTGTCTTCTTTGGTAAATTAGGCCAATTTCCTTCCTTTGTTTCTTTTGCAGATTGTACATATTTCCCTTGATGTTTTGCGTTCAAAATAATTTTTGTTCCTGTACGTCTTCAACTTGCCATTAGTCAGTCTTTTTTCTTCAGTTAATAGTGGAGCAGTGAGGTTACCGAGAGTTTTCTGTGACTTTGCAGTTGAGTCCCATGCTCTTTTAAATGGGTTATTAGTATCGGCTAATGTTGAGAGTATCTTTGATATTAACATATTTTTGGTGTGTGTTTCTCCAATGTTTTTTAACCTGAATGCTAGGTTTTCAATTGCACATATGTGATGCGTCATGTTTTTGGATTTGTTGTATGTATATTGGAATAACTCCTGCATTAACTCACATTTTTGCTGTTCGGCTGATTTCTCGAAAATTTCGCAAAGTTTAACGAACATTTGTTTTGCTGTTTCGCAACTCGTTAACAGGGGGAGTATTTTTTTTTATTGTCTACATGATTATTTTTTGAACTTCTACTACTTCTTTGGATCTGGCTTCTCGTACACCCTATCGGCGTGTATTTCGGTGCACTCAAGTTATTTGCCCATGTTGTATTTAATGATTTTAATTAATAATTGTTATGTTAAAATGTTACTTACAGTTGTTTTACTTATCTAATTTTTGCATGCCAAAGGCCCATAACCTGGTCAAGGATTTGGTTATTTTCATCAAACACGTTTTTCTTTATTAATTTTTTAATGGACTGCTTTCATGTAATTCTTTTTAGGTTATGTTTTTTCTTTTATAAAGAGAATGTTAATATGACAGTTAATCATTTGTTTAAACAATGATAGAGTTTTCATTTCATGGTAACATTGTAAACTCAATTTTTCTTATCTGACGGGTAGACAACAATTTATTGAATTAGGTTCCTCTACATCGACCCATATATCACTAAGCCGAGGTGTTCCACAGGGCTCAATCCTGGTCCCTCTACTGTGTTGACTAGACATCAATTATCTGCCATGCAAATTCAAACATTGCAAAGTTAGAATGTACGCGGACGACGTGCAGCTTTATATAAGTTGTAAAGCTTAATCGATGTGTGAGAATCTTAAATGCAGACTTACTTCGTATTTTCGAATGGAATACCGCTGATGGCCTGTAGTTAAACCCTAACTAAATATAAATATTTGATTATTAGGAAGAAACTATTGCAACTTGATTATAACCCCTCATTATTCTTAAATAATAAACCCATTTGGACTGTTACTGGCGATAAAAATCTGGGAATTTATTTCAACAGCACTCTGACTTGGTCAAACCAATATAATTTTGCTTGTGGTCGTGTAATTTCCATGTTAAGGAATCTTTGGCAAAGTCATCATTGCACTTCTTTTAACATTCTTATACTTCTCGCTAAAACATATTTAAGGCCGACTTTACTATATGGGAAACTAAATGTGACTTTTAATAAACTTTATGGTATGTTTTTTGAAGACTATCTGAAATCAAAGATTTTATTATTTATGCATAAAATAATAAGCACGGGTCAACCCGATCATCTTTTTGTGCGATTGAATTTCTCAACTCTAAATAGGGGTAAATGGTTACTTTGTTCTAGATACAGCCGCCAAATATCTAAACACCAATTTTTTATATATGCAATCAGTCTCCAGAACGATATTCCTCACAGGTCTTAAGTCATTAGTAACGTACATCACTTGAAGAAAATTATTTGCCATTTATTAAGTTAGTCCTATTTGACATTTACACATATTTTTTTTTCTATGACACCTTTTCTAAACGTTTATTATGTATCTATTCAGTGTTTTGTAAGTAGTCTTTGGAATTTTGTTTAACTATATAGACATACATATATCCTAATCCATTTATATTTATATCTGTATGTATTTGTACTCGGTTCTATAGTGCAAAATGACACTGACTTGTGTATGTGACATTGAAATAACATTAAATAAATAAATAATAATTACATATGTATATATATGATTAAGCTTATTTTTATATAAAGCATATGTGGTCCATTCCCACAGTGTGTGTGAATAGTCGGTTATTAAAAATCGTATGTTATCTTTATAAGCTTCTATTGTCAATACTAAGCGTAGTTCATAAATCTTCCTGAACTGAACTTACTGCCTAAGGGCTTTCTGCTTAGTTTCATTTTAAGAATTTTTGCCATTATATACTGTGGTATAGTCCTAATTACGTCAATTTGTCTCATTTACGTTGTTGAATGAACTAATTTATTATATTTTGATGTAGCAAGCAGAAAAATTTTCAAAGGATCAGTTCAAATATCATATAGTTTTAGGCACCTAGGAATCTCTGTCAGCATGCCAATGGACTAACTGTCCATATCAGCACCGAAACTATTTTTAAACACCGCTTTAACCATATCTGAATGCCACATACTACTACTTTAATGTCAACAAAAAAATTGGATGTTTCCCGAAAAATAGGCTTCACATTAGTATTAGTTCTTAGAGTTTATTGGTTTTACTATAGCAAAGTTTGAAAACTTGTCTAGACACGTCAAGAAGAATTAGAATTAGTCATATTGTAGATGTTTGTATAAATTATTTCGCCCATAGAAAATGGTATTGCTGTTTTTTCGGATTTATTAGGTATTTTGCCTCCCGACATGTTTTAAAACCAAATATAATCTGTTTTAGTGTTTTCTCACATTAGAGAAATAATAATACTGAAGGATTTGGTTAATGTTATGCTTTAAGGACCTATGTGCTCGGTTGTGCTCCCTGATAAGAATTTCGGCTTGGTCGTTCGCATTAAAAACATCAATTATAGGGCTTAGAACATAAGGGTTTATAGAAATATAAAGAAAATTACATAGATCCTCTACAGTTCCATACGAAATTTGATGAGGAATCCGTTCCCTAAAAATTATTTTTGTTTCCTTCTTTACACAATTCTCCTGGGCAAGGATAATTTGATTCTTAAAGCAATTAATTAGATTCTTAACCGTTGGTATTATTTCGGTAGGTGAAATCTCACTGGGACTGGCTTGCACTGAAAATGAGTCTGTTACCATATTTAGGTATTGCCTTCATAAGGCGTCTGCAACGAAATTATCTTTGACTGACTTATAAAAAAAAGAGGGTGAGTATTCTATAAATGCTTTCCATCATTTTATTTTCGAATTAAGGTTTTTATCAGAAACCGGAAATGTAAGCGGCAGGTGATTTGTAAAAATATTAATTTTTTTAACTCCATAAAAATAATGTCTTAATGCCCACACAATGTTCAATAACTCTCTCTTGTTTGTAGCGTAATTTTCTTTAGCTGGAGACAATGCCATCGAAAACATGGTAACTAGTCCTCCGTTCTGTGAAAGAACTGCTCCAATCGCATGAGATGATGCGCCTGGTGTTACATCAAACGGTTTCTTGAAATTTGGATATAAAAAAAGGAAGAAGATAGAAGTTTTTCCAACCTTTCAAAAGCTCTCTTCTTCGAAATTTATTTTTACCAATTTAGATCTACGAGTATCCAAGTCTTTAACAATCCGCCTGTAATAACCAGCGAGTCCTAAAAAGGATCTAAGACTTCTAAGGGTAGAGGGAGTCTCGAAATTTACAATGGCCTCAAACTTGTCTGGACACGTTTGTATATCCCTAGTTGAAACGATGAACACAAGATATTCTACAAAAATGGAATTTCTTTAGTGAAATCTTTATATTTGTTTCGAAGTTTCGAAAGTTTTCTCAAACCCCTGTCAATATCATAAACATATGACTTGCGACACATTTTTTAATAAAACCACCAAAGTGTTGGGAACGAGAAGGAATGAACGAGAAGTCGATCCCTGTGACAGCGCGTTGTGTTTGATAGAGTGTTTGAGGGATGCTGCGACGACCTATAAAACTTTTAAGGCATAAAAGAAAAATATTAGTTAAAAGATTTGATACAAGCAGTAGTAAAGCAGACAAAAACGGCCACATATGTTTTGTTCTGCTGCTGATAAGAAAGGTACAACGGTCCACAGAAGTCGACACCAGAAAAGAGAAAAGGGGGCTGGGCTTTTAACCTATCGGCTGGAAGGTCACCCATGAGTTGTTGCCATAGACATCGTCGATATTTGAAATAATGAACGCAATTTCTGACAAGCTTTCTAGTGAGATCTGCGGCGTTTATTATCCAAACTTTTTGGCGAAGGATTCAAAGAAGTGCTTTAGCGCCAGCATGTACATAAATGTTTTCGATGAAGGTATTCCCCTAAAATATTGGTGAAAGGATAATTCTTTGATAGTAGTATACAAAATTTGTTGTCGTGTGATAATGGTGCATTTGATAGCCGGCCGCCTACTCGAACAACGAGCAAAGTTGTCTGGCATCATTGAATTTTGTCTAGAGTTGGAACCAGTTTTTGAACGCTGGGCTTTAAATTGTTTCCTGTCTTGAGGCGATCAATTTCTTCTTGAAACGGGGATTGCTGAGTATTAGGAATGATTCTGACAAAAAATGATTTTAGCTCTATAGAGGTAATGAAAGTGTTTGGTTTTTGTTTGTCACAGGCAAGATGAATGTATGCCATGATACGAATAATTTTGAGATTGCGGAACTTCTAAATTCTCAATATTATCTTTTGGCCAATGGCTCTCAGGTTAAGAAATGTCATCTGCCCCCGTAAGAAGATCATCAACATATAAAGCCTGCTAATGGCCTTGGAACTAATGGGAAACTTGTCTTGATAAGATTACAGTGAGAAAAGGCGCGGCCATTGTCCCGTATGTGACAGTATTTAATTGATATAAGTTTATTAGATTTTTGGGATTCTCTCTCCACAGAATCAGATCTTTCTCGTTTATTCAAAACTGTCTGTACATTTTACACATGTCACCAGATAATGACAATTTGTTTAGTCGAAATGACAAAAGTGTAATTATAATATCCTGTTGAATTGTTGGACCAATGTCACCTTAAATTCAATGAAATATTTAAGCAGGTACGACAAGACGCGTCAAAGACCACTCTCAGCTTGGTAGTAGCGCTTTGAAAAAAAATGGTAAACATACCTGAACTCTTTCGTTATTGTTCAAAATTGTGTTGTTGATGAACTGTTCTTCACATTGTTGTTTTTCTTTGGTGAAGACAGATGTCGAAAGACTGAATTCTGCAATTTCCCAAAAGGCCTTTATTAATGAATCCAGAACTTGATGCTTTGTCATAACATTACACCAAAGTGTGCGATGTGGGAGTTGAGGGTTTATTCTGGCGGCAGCTACCGAACCAAGAGATGTGTTGATAAGATGGATTTTTCCGTCAAGGAGTAAATCAAAAAAAGACTTCTGAGCTAAGGAGCATATCGTTACCTGAAATGCAAAAGGGCGTAACAACCAAAAAATTCAACAAGTCTTAACAACAAAGTTGGTTTTTTCTTAAAAAAAAGGGCGCAACCCACATCTAATAAAAATGACGATTAAAGAAATTTTTTTCTACGAAATAAATGCATCATCGCAATTTAATGCTGTACTGAAGAAATTGCAACACCAGCTTCGTAATCTTTGATTTTTTGGAGTTTTTTGTCTCTCCTGTAAAATTTTGAAATATGTTGTTACGCCCTTTTGCATTTCAGGTAACGATATCGTTAAGGCAAATAAAATTGTAGGTCGGCTAGTTTCATGCCACTGGATACGTTCCAGTCAGAAGCAGTGATTTGCTGTTGAAAGTAAATAGATTTCGTTGTTCATTCAAAACCAAAAACACGGGATTTCATCAGGCTCGGAGAGGTTGTAAACTCCCAAAGAAGTTCCAGCTTTAAACAAAGATTACGTGTTAGGAATGACGAAAACTTCATGAACTAATTTTTTTTACTAATTTTTTTATTATTCCAATATTAAATTATGACATAAATTATATACGCCTCAGTGTTAAAATGGCTTTTAGAGGCAAAAGATTTGATAGATTTGAGGCTGAGTTAACCTGTGTTGGCCACTCTGATTGGTGTGACGACGATGGTTGAAACGATAGTTGATATGACGAATTCGAAGAAGAGTTGTGCTGAAGCTAGAAAGTTTAAGCGGAATGAGGCTGGTGGAAAGATTTACCTGTATTATTTGCATGTTGAAAATTCGGATTATATAGTGATGTGCGACAGCAAGATTTGAATAAGCAATTGGCAATTCCATGGCCTTTTCATAGAAAATTTATGCACAACTTTCCACTTTTGACGAAGTCGAAACGCAATGTTATGGATAGCTTTAGGTAACTTGGATAACTTTCTGTTGAGTGTTCTTTGCTTTTCGAATATTCGAAAGATATGCTGGGCGCTTGGAATTTTGTGTAGACTTGTGTTCACAAGCAAATGAACATGATTCTGTACTACGACTTTCCAATAACTGGCAGCGACGACCTAAAATTCAGTAGAACTGATCCCATGACGATAAGATACAAAATCTTCTTTTCCCTCATACACCTTCTTTGATTCGCTATCAATTTTAAATAAAACAAGGTGGATAATTATAGCGTCCATAATATCTAGCTCAGAGCAAAGAGCTGCGAAGTCCGGAAACCGAATCAAGAATTGAGCAACGCTGTAGCATTTGGTTTAGTAATCACTGATATCGAAAATAATGAGTTTATGCTACCGATAAACATCAATGTTTTGTTATCATATCGTTTAATCATATAACCAAACGCCTTTTGATAATTTGAATCAACTACTTGAAATGTTGCAATCAACGCTAGTACCTAACCAGATAAACAATTGAGCTCGTGATGTACTAAAGCTTTAAAAGTACGAATGAACCCCGAAACTTCTGCGTACTTTCCATAACATTTAGAGAGTTTCAGTTCAAGCAAACGATTATGCAAATGCGCAAGTTATATTATTTAAAGAAACCAATTCAAAATCAAACTTGTTATTCGCTTGAATGTTACACCAATAGTGAATTTTGTTTCTTAAACAACTTAACAGCTTTGTTATTAAAAGAATTGATGAGTCAAATAATAATAAAATAGTATAAAAAATATTCTTACAAAGTTTAATTTGAATTGGTGGAAATAAAAGAATTTGGAAGTAAGTATTAAATGCAATATTCTAGATTGCTGATTTTAGTTATTTCAAAATTAAATAGAAAATTGTTAAAAGTATGTCAGTAATATAAATACAAATATAATTTAGTCAATACTTTATTTTACTGACTTTATCGGTTTAATATTCCAGTGAAATATATATGTTTGTTTTTTTACGTAGTTGCTTGGCCAAGTCTTTTGGGTTTTTGGTGGAGAGGGGTGTGTGGTTGATGAGATAATATAACTTCTCCCCCGTTACTATAGAGCCATGGCCACAGCGAATTTGATGGGGCATAGCGATATCGGTAGGGGTAAAGTAATATCGAATTCTAGGACTTTTCCAGCAGGTCCAAGCTAGTAAAAGTTATGGAGATGGATATCAGCGTTGTTACCACTATTATGCTTCCTCTTTCATTTGTGTCCTTTCTTAATTTTAGAATATCGTTTCTGTTTGCGAAACTGTAGTCTTTGACTTTTTCTAAGCTTAAAGTTTTCGTCATTGATGTAATCTGTAGTTTGTTGAGGTTTGGTGGTGCAACGAAAACCGTGTCCCAATGGGTTGAAGGGTTGTCATTGTAAGTTGTACCTGCTACAGTGACGAAGCAATTCGCATAGTGGAGAACTGAGGTTCCCTTAATTGTAGAATTTTGTCTGCAATCAGAAGTTATTGGCAATTCTTTACGTTAATAAACATTATATAGTTATCTTCCGGTTGGAAAATATTTGATGTGAATCCCGCATCGTTCACAGGATATATTGGTGTTTTGCCATTCAGTATTCTTCCGATACAAGTTGATTTATCAGTGTTTACGGAGTCGTTCGACTGTTTGCAATAATACAAGTTCTCAATCTTTGGGCAAATCTCTGATAAGTACTGGAGGTTGTGTTTATTGTAACTTATATAAGTTTTTGTTTTAATTATTTTTGTATTATTTGTAGGCAAAGGAATGAGGTGAAAAAGTGTGTTTATACCTTTAAACAAATTTGGCAATTTTACATTAAAAATTAAGTTCCTGTTATTACAATATGCTTGGAGTTGCAGAAGTTCGTAAAGGTGTCCGTCCGAAACTAAGTCAATTTTCTGTGTTCGAAAATTATGTCTTATTTCATATAACTCGTCTGGATGAAGAATGATCTTTGATATTATACTCAGCCTAGCTAGTACTACAGCTTCTACTATATCTGAAATATGGTTTAATAATAAATCTATATTATAATTGAGTTGGTTCACGTATTTGATCTCCATTAATGCTCTCCTTAAGAATATGATTAGTTGTTTTTGCCGAGAGTTTTTGTAAAAATTGTGTAATGCTTTCTTGCTCATTGTTTAAATGTTCTGTTAGATTTTTAAATCTCTCTGTCATTTGCATGTTCAATCCTTTCTGTTTTTTTCTGTTATAGCTGAATTTGATGCTGTATCTTGAAGTTCCTGTATTTGTCTATTTATAGTTACTGCATCATTTGCGTCCATTTTTCCAGTTACGTATTTTATAACAGAGCCTATGCCGTTAAATAATCCTCGTATTGTGCGTTTATACGCACAATATATACGCGTATATAATGTCTGCAATTTGATTTCTAGTGCATTAAGTTTTAATTTACAAAATTTTGACAGCATCTTTTAGAAGGCTGTTTTTGTCAAATTTATCTATAATGCTAAATAATGTTGAGACTTTTGTATTGTAATTGTCCAGATCTATTATTTGTTTAAAATTTTTAGGGCGATCATATTTTGGTCTTTTTAAAATTCTTTATCTTCAAAATCTGTCCATACACTAGGGCTATGCAGAAAATATAGAAGCGTTAAAATAAGGTTCTATTATTTTCATGGTCTAAGTTTAATTTTTGACTTGTATAGTCATCTTTTAATGCTTTATGTTTTGAGAATCGTGCAGTTAACTTGTTTTTCTATATTCTTTTCTGTAAATTTCTTCACCTACGTCTCTTTTCTCTGGGGTTTCCTTTATCTTATTCAAACGACTAATATTTTTCACTTTAGCTGCCATAACTTTTCTTTTTATAGAAGGGTAAAGCTTTTCTTCAAATTCATTTAATTTAGCTAAGAATTCGTGTTTGTTGTCATATTTTACTTCGTTTGAAAAATTATATGGTCTTCCGAAGAATAGTTCGTATGGCGTAAGTTTTGTACATGAATGAATTACATTATTGTAAGTCATGAACGTCTCATATAATATTTCTTCGTGATATATTTCCATTTTCTTGGATTTTCTGGTGTTCAGAATAATTCTATAAGTTTCTGTTAGGGTTGGACTGCTGAAATATTGTAAAGTGAAGTACAATATCATACTGTTTACAAAAATCTTTAAACATATTTGAATTAAATTCAGTGCCTTGGTCGCAAACGATTTTCTTTGGTGTTCCCAAAAGGTTCATAAAAGATTTTAAAGCTTTGAGTACACAAATACTTGTTCTTGATTGTAATGTATACCCTGTTTTTTTAGATATCATCGATAAATTAGAAAATTTATCGATGGTAGTTAAAATACATTTACCATTTATAGTACATGCGTCAATATGCAAAATCTCAAGAGGTTCGTCAGGTATTTCGGTGACTTGAAATTTTAGTTTCGGTGGATCTCTGTCATATTTGAGTGTATTGCAAATTTCGCAATTGTTCATAGTTTTATTTATTACAGTTTGCATGAGAAGAAAATAATATTATCTTTTTAAGTATTCGTAGGTTTCGGTTATACCCTTGAGGTTCCTATTTTCGTGACAATTACGAATGAGCTTAACTTGCTTATCATTGTCGGTTATATATTTATATATTTAGTGCAGCGGACGATACGAAATTGTTTTCCGTTCGTATTTTGAGTATTTTAAGGTAGTATTTTAAGTATTCTAATTGAACATTCTAAAAAATTGTTTCGTCGGAAAAAATTGCAGTTAATTTACGTTAGGGAATGAATTTTTTAAATATTTGAATTCAGTAAATTCTTTTTCCTTTATTATTCGATGTTTTTTTATGTTAAACTCATTTAAAAGTCTTTTAGAAATTGGCATCCCATCATTCAGGTTTTCGGCACATAAATGTATTGTAAATAATTTGCTTGAGTCATTTAAATTTACTTCAGCGACATTACCATGGCCTAATCTAATCCTTCTCAATGCATCCGCATGGCTTCGAAAAGGATGCTGTGATATTGGGTCATTCATTAAAATGTTTTTGCATGTTTCAAAAGCTTTGACGTATCTGTCATTTAATGTTACGCTTCTGCCTTTTTTCAAACACTCCGTCATTGGTTTTGTAAGGTTTGCTATGTTTGGGATAAAATTTCTGTAGTAACTAAGTAGGGCTATGAACAACTTTATTTCACGGTTAGCGCGTGGTATTGGAAATTTCTGTATGGCTACAATATTCATTGGATTCGGTTTTATTTTTTTTATTATTTTTACTTGAAGATCTTAATTTCTGGAAGACTTTTTCCACATTTTCAATATGTTTCTGGAGAGATGTCGATAATATCGTCTAAATAGACTAAGCAGATTTTATTATTTTATTTTATTTATTTATTTATTTATGTAAAAAACAATACAACAAGACTAAGTCTTATATTACAGCATTGCTTAGAGACTTGGCACACATATTTTGGCACTACATTAATATACATATAAATTATTAAAGGAGAAAAAAATTTAAAATTAAATATATAGTTTAAAATAGAAATAAAATATAGTCAGAAATAGAAAATAAATAAAGTTTAAAATAGAAATAAAATATAGTCAGAAATAGAAATAGAAAGAAATAAAGTTTAAAATAAAATTCAAATATTGTCAGAAATACTCTAATAGAATAAACTTAACTATATGGGGTAATATTGAAATTAGAAAATGTTATTAAAAATGTTTATAGAAGTCAGAAATTGCAGATTTAAATTGGCTTGCATTACTAATTAACTGTATAGAAGGGGGAAGTTGGCTCCAAAGACGTATGGAATGTATAAAAAAATGTTGCTCAGAAGCGGTCTTGTTATGCTTGATGCTGTTAATTTTTTTGCCTCTGCTGGATATTGAGAAGGAGAGTCTTTGATACAGATAATTAGGCTGTTTGGTATAAACAATTTAATGCAGCAAAAGAAAAACTCTACATTTTAGTAGATTATTAAACGTCATATTATATATCCGTGTCGCATGTCTTGAAATGCTGCAATTTCTTGTAATCCCAAATATGTATCTTGCAATACTATTATATGTTATATTAAGTCTGCGTTTGCTCATACTATCACAACTAGCAAATAGTTCGCAGCCATACATCAGGCTCGGCAGTATGTAGGTCTTAGCTAGCAACATTCGAATATGTGGTGGAGTATAGTATTGCGACATCCATAGGCTTCTTAAAATCCCAAATGTCTTACCACAATTACTTTTGATATGGTCAGACCAATCCAATTGTTTATTAAAAATTGTGCCTAGGTTTTTCGCGGTATCAACAAATTTAATTACCTCGTTATTTATTTTTAATTGTGGTAAATATGGTGGAAAGTGTTTTGTGTTGCCAATAACTACAGCCGCAGATTTTTTAAGGCTTAAACTAAGTCCATTAGCAGATGCCCATAAATATATTCGCTTTAAATCTTCATTTATTAAGTTCATACAACTAACAACCTCTGTTACGTTACAGCGGATATAGAGCTGCACATGATCTGCATACATTTGGATCTTACAGTGTTTAAGTTGTATAGGTAGATCATTTGCGTATATTGAGTACAACAATGGACCAAGTATCGACGCCTGTGGTACCCCTCTAGGCATTGTTCAAGAATTGGATGTGTTTGAGCCGTAGGTAACTGATTGACTCCGACCACTAAGGTAAGAAGTTATTAGTTTTAAAGCTGTTTCTGAGAAATAACACATGTGTTTAAGTTTGAGGCCAAGAATACTGTGTTCAACTGTATCAAAAGCCTTGGAGTGGTCAAGTAGAATTAGAAAGGATACTATATTACGTTTGTCTATTTGACTCCTAATTTCCTCCGAGACATCAATCAACGTTGATATGCAACTATGTTTCGGCCTAAACCCAGACTGTCTAGCAGTAAGTAAAGAATTTTCATACAAATAGCTGTTTATCTGCACATGGGTAAGCTTTTCGAAGACTCTAGATAAAAAAGGCAAAATTGCTATGGGCCGGTAGCTCTTGTCAGCTTTAGGAATTGGTATGATTTTTGCATATCTCCACATAGATAGATATGTAGATGTTGTAATAATGGTATTAAATAAATGCGTAAAATACAACAAGGTATACAGAAGGGTAAGCTTTACAAATTTCGGATTCATTCCATCATGCCCAACAGAGTTAGATTTTATGTCACAAAATGATTTTGTCTCTTCTCTTCCTGCGTGAAGTGAGTGAAGTTAAAACACTCATGCTTTTGATGGTTTGAACAGTCGATGCTATTTGTGTTGTTGTAAAAGTTAATGTCAATAGCCGGCATTTGTATGTTTGCAAACTGTTGATTTAGTCTATTAACGTCAATCGCATTGTTCTCTGAAGACCTGTCATTAATAATACCCATTTTTCTTATCTCAGTCCATTTGTTCTTAGAATCAACAGGTGTTTGAAACTTGTTTTTATAAAAATTCATTTTAGATATTTTTATATTTGAATTGACATTGGCTCTAGCATTTCTAAAAATTTCGTATAGATCTGGGGTTCTAAACCGTTTCCACCTCTTATATGCACAGTTTCTAGCTTCAGTCAGAGTTTTAATTTCCGTTGTAAACCCCGGCTTTTCATTTCTTATAACTTTTCTTTTGATACGAATATATTTCTCATAGAGGTAACTTAGGTTATGATGCAGAAAACTGAGCTGTTTGTGAACAGTGGGCACGTAAAAAACGCTGCTCCAGTTTATAATCGACAAGTCGTCATATAGCGAGTGGAAATCAACGTTTTTAAAGTCTCTATACTCTAGTATTTTGGGTGGTGCTATGGATAAGGCATTAAAGTTATAAGAAAAAAATAATAAATCATGGTTAGAGAACATTGATGCTGACAGCTGTTTAAATAATTGCAATTTGGAATTGTTGTGGACAAAGCATAGATCTATTAGTGTACTCGAGTTGGTTGTAAAGTGAGTAGCGTAATTTTTATTTACTAAGTATAGACCAATAGAACTCATATCTTCCATTAGGCTCGTATCTTCCAAAATGTTTGCATTAAAGTCGCCAGTCATTATTACATTATTGTAACCAAGAGTGCATATGCTAAGTTGCTCAAGGAAAGAGTTAATGTTAATATATTTGTTTGGCCTATATATACTTCCAATGAGCAACCTTTCATTGTTATTAATAAGCTCAACGAAAATATATTCAATGCTATCCCCAACAACATTTTTATATTTTGTCTCACATGAAATACTTGATCTTATATACATGGCAACACCACCGCCAGTAGTTGACCTGTCAGCGCGATACAGATTATAACCGATCAAATTGTAGACACTATCTCCAACATCCGGATAGAACCACGATTCTAAGATTCATATCACATCAACATTGGAATTTTCAAAAATAAGTTGGAATTCATCCTTTTTGTTGTTTAAGCTCTGAGCTTAGACAGTATTCTTTCCATAGATGTCAGATTTTCCCTAGAGCCAGCCCCCAGGATATCAGAACGTAATGTTATTAACAAAGTTTATAACAATTTTCGTAATGCAACCAATAGAGTGTTTAAAGAGATTAACAGTTTTTTTTATAAATAGAATATAGTTTTTGAGTTAACAAGAAATTAGTTTTAACAATGACATTTCTATGAATACATATTACAGTTATGGAAAGTTTTAGTAACATACAAGTTATAACATTATTCAGTAAATTCCGCTGATCGAAAAAACTTATCTAATGAACTTAGTTCATCGACGCGTATAGGCTCATCAGTTTGTCGGCATTTTATATAAACAGATAAACGACTTGTAAAAGCTGTTGATATTATATTATCTCTTTTTAACCGATGTGCACGAAAAAAGATTCTGTCATTTTCCGGAGTCAAGTTTTCATTGACATAAAATGGGGAACTACTATTGAAAACAATCGCGTTTAGACACAACGGATTCTTTTGCGTTTTAACATAGTTTTTTATATAGCGCAGCACAAAATTTCTGTCATATGGGCATTTAAATTTAATAATTATTGCAGCATCTGTAGTTTTATTAAAGTCTTTTCTTTTATTAGCAGAGATATTATTTCTATTTTTTCTAATACGATAAGTCTGTTGAACGTCAGGGGGACGAATCTGTATTGTTTCGCAAATCTTTTTTTCCATTTTATAATGGAAGGCATTCCATTAATACGTATATCACACGACACCATTCAGTTTTCTTGTTTTTTAGAAATATTTTTCAAGTATACAGTTTCTTCTTTTAGTGCAATATTATCATGTTTCAGAGCTGCTACTTCTTCTGTAAGCGATTTTTCAAGTTCTGTTGTTAAAATTCCCTGAGATTTAATTTGGGCTTTTAACGATACAATTTCGGCTTGTGTATTTTTAAAATTAACCGCGACTGTTTCTAAAGTTGATACTCTTTTTGATATGTTAATTAGGTCGCTCTTTATTAAATTGAATCTTTTATCTAAATTGTCTAAGAGATCATTTTTACATTCTGTAAGTTTCTGTATCATTACAATCTCGATTTGCTCTGTAAGCCGTTCGAATCGCTTATCCATGAAATTAATCATTTTAAAAGGTGAGTGTGTATGTGTATAGTCGCACTAAGTACTTTGGAGACTTTCTCTTAGATGATTTTGAGCGGGAGTTCCAAGAGATTTAGTTGCTGTATAGTTTAATGGTGTGTTTTTGTCCATGTTTGATGAATTTTGCAAATTGTTGTTTGTGTTATTGCCGCTCTTATTATGTTTTTTTAGTAAGTTTAGAGTTTATTTTCGTTTTCTTTCTTAAATTATACATCGATTTAAATACGAGTATAAATACCTGTAAAGATTTTTTGTTGTAAAATTTTAATTTTGTTTAAGTATATATATTTTGTTGTTCTTTTGTTCGGTTATTGTTTTCTTTTTGGACCGTTTTGTTGTCGTGGGTGTTGTTGTGCTATTGCATTTACAAAATATTTTTGAATTTATTTACTTATTTCTTCAGTTGCTTCTATTACTTCTTTTGTTTAACTTCACTTTTAAGTCGTAAAGAATATTTGTAGTGTAATTTGTTAATAATTTTGTTTAATTTTATATATATAAATATAAATTATTGCTAATAGTGAAGCTAATAGTGAAGAGTTCGGCTATATTCTTATTAAATTCGTTGCGATTCTAGTAGTTGTTGTTGTGTTGTTATATTCAAAAATGTTATAGTTCGGTGAGACACAATATGCATGTACATATATATGTATATAGTTTTTGTTAAAGATGGCAGCGTTTTAAAGAAAGTTTAGTCTATTTAATTAATTAATGTTTTGGTTGTTAGTTTATGTTCTGTTTTGTTTATTTTAGATCAATATTTATTTTGTTTTAATAAACACTATATATTTATATTTATACATTTGTGTAATATGGTATGGTGAAAAAGAATTACAAAAGTTCACGGAGCAAATAAAAAAATTACCGTTCTGTCCAACATGTATTGTAATATATGATTCTTCCAACTAAATCTCTTAGGACATTGTCCATTACCCTTTGGAAGGTTGAAGGGGCATTTTTTAAGCCAAAGGCTATTCTTACACACTCATAATGATCTGCTTCAACAGTAACGGCCGTTTTTGGTTTGTCTTGCGGATTAATTTTAACCTGGTGGAAACCACTTGCTAAATCCAGGTTCGAAAAGTAAAGGCACTTGCCTAGTTTATCCAAGATTTCTGAGTTGTTTGGAAGTGGATATCTGTCCGAGATGGGTTTTTCGTTTAACTTCCTATAATCACTAACAAGTCTCCACTTTAGCTTCCCCGATGCATTTTTTTTTCTTTGGAACATTCCATACTGGAGAGCTCCGTGGGGAAAAGCTTGGCCCGATAACATATCTGATATCTGTCTTCGCACTTCCTCTTTATGGACATAGTGGTACCTATATGATCTTGTATGAATAGGAATATCGTCCATTGTTTTAATTTTGTGGTTTATTTCGTTAGTAAACGTTAAATTTTGTCTTTCTCTATAAAAAAATATCATTATATTTAACATATAATTTTAGAAGTTTTTGGTTTTCTTCGTTATTAAGATGTTTTGTTCGGAGCAATTCAGGTAAATTTGCAATCCGCTCGTTCAATGTTTTGTGATCGACATTGACGTTATTAAATTCTACGAAATTTCCTGAGCTATATGGATTTGTCTTTAGGGGATGCTCTTAGAAAATTGACTGATCGTTCCCGGTGGTATTAAGTATTTCTACTGTGCTGAGCCCGTTATTTGCATAGTATATGCCAGGAGAAATAAATTAACCATTGTGCAGGGTTATTGTATTTATAATTATGTCTCTTTAAAATCAACTGGTAGTTTTACGGATTGATATGGTGTAATTATCGGAAGAAAAATTTGGTTTAATCTTAAGGGGTATTTCTACACCATTGGTACCTAGTATTTTGTTTTTTAGATACATTTTTGCTCCATTTTTTGTAAAAAAATCCAAACCTAACAGTCCGTCGAAATAACCATGGAATTTAACGACTTGAAATCTAAAGGCTCCTGATTTTTTGGCACGATCTTTAGCCAGCAACCTCCAATTTTGCACACCAAGTTGGTTGAGGCTCCTCTCCACTTGTGTGCGCCATCGGTTCCGTGGGCGTCCTCTAATGCGTTGTCCCAAAGGTTCGGAGTCGAAGATTCTATGGGTCTGAGCAGTATTTTCCATTCGCTCTACATGGCCCAACCACCTTAACCGTTGGATCCGGGTTGGTTAGGCTCATGTCGCTGTACAACCCGTACAGTTCGTGATTGAATCTCGTGAGTTTTGCACGATTTTCTCAAGAATTATGTTAAGAAAGTCACATGACAGTGCGTCGCCTTGTCTAAAGCCTTTTCTGATATTGAAGGTCTCGGTGAATTCGTCACCAACCTTGATGGAGCAGCGCGAATTCTCCATCCTACACAACCTGACGAGCTTGGTAGGAATGTAAAACCAGACAAGGCGTCGTATAGCCCTGTGCAAACTGTCATATGCGGCCTTAAAATCGATGAATAGGTGGTGGGTATCGATTTGCATCTCTTGGGTATTTTCCAGGATCTGCCGTAGTGTGAAAATTTGGCCAATCGTGGACTTCCCCGGCCTAAACCGAACTGATAAGGACCTATCAAACTGTTCACGAATGGTTTCAGGCGGTCACACAAAACGGCAGAGAAGGTCTTGTGGACGATGTTCAGGAGACTTATTCCTCGGTAGTTGGCGCAGTTGAAGGGGTCTCCGTTTTTGTGGATCGGGCAAACAATGCTGAGATTCAACTCGTCAATATCTAAACAATTTATAAATTCTGGATTAATTGCCTACCAATTGGAGAATTGATGTTGATGTAGGGTTAAACACTACCATGGTTATTACAATCTATATATCCCGTTTGTTGTTTGAGGCTAATTGCCAAAAAATCCTGGTTGTCATCAATATTATAATTTGTATATTGATCCAGATTTATTTTATCAGCATAATTTGAAGACTTCTAAATTCATTAACATTATTCATTTCGTTCCTGTTTGATATTCTACTGAATTGAGTACTCGGGCTAGTTTTAAATTTACTAGTACCTCTTTCAAACTTTGAAAATCCACTACTGGTAACCAGTGGTTCTGGTGCCAGTTGTGGTTGTTTCCAATTTATTTGTCGAGACGAACTATCAAAACGCTGGTTGGGGTTATAATTTGAAAAATTTTTGCCTTGTATTTGGGGATTTTGTAATGAAAAATTACGATTAAGAAAACCTAAATCGAGTCCAGCCAATTTTAATTTATTCGAGTTTGATAATAATTTTCCTGTTTTGATACGTTACTTAAACAGTTTTGTGAATATTTAGAACTATATTGATAATTTTGTCTCCATTGGGGATATTTTGGTCTGTTCAAATTAGATATTATATAATGAATATTTTGTTCCCTAATGCAGTAGTCAAGAAACACTGGCAATGATTCTGGCCATAAGACTGCCTGTAGAACACTAGATCTGATAAGATTTTTTGAATTCGACATTTTTGACTTACTTTTTCTTGTTTTACTATTTTTTTATTGTTATTATGTTATTGTTATATCCATTCTTGGAAGGGGTGTTTTTCTACTCTGGAGGGTCCGCAGTTTCGGATTCTCAGAGTTGAGCCTTATTATATTGAATTTTAAAATAAATTGTTTTTGTTTTATGTAGAAGAAACCACTTGACACGTGATTAGCTAATCACATGTGTTTCACGCTTAGTTAACAAAGCAGCGAAAGAAGTCGGTCACGTTTAAGACGGTTAATTATTGACGGTTAATTGATACTGTTTTTCGGGGTTTAGGCTAGTTGTTATTATTATTAATTTTATAGCTCATTTAAAATTCAAATAATTTTAAAGTAGGTTTATTTAAAGTTTTCTTTCAAAGGCAAGTATTTGTTCTTTTTATTTACTAATTGTTATCATTAACCTTAAAGTTCATTCAGAGTTCAAGTACTCTGTAAGTATCTAAGTAGCGACAGAATTACGTAACGAGAAAACATGGACGAAGCCAGCGCAACGAGTTCGAAGGACAGGTTGAGGAGCTAAATAGGAAAATTAGTACACCAACTGTTAAGGAGTACAAAGCTGTCGAAATAATCGAGGGTGTTTTATGTGATGAGCCACTCGCTACTATTAAGTCTGTTGCTGATTAATATGTATCTTGGCGCCAAGCAGCTGGTACTGCTCACATATAGTTAGTTTGAACCATATCAAGGTAGTTCTATATATTACCAGGCGGTCGCAATTCTAAGAAATAAAATTGTAGGTTGTGCTGACTCGGTTTTATGCACTGTTTTGAATTTTTATGCAATACTTGCAAGGCTAGATTTTGCATACTCGGACAAATCATGAATCTTTACATTAGAGCAAGAACTTTTCACACTAAAACAGGGCCTGAAATCTATCATAAATTTTTATAGTTTGCGAACTGTTAGATCCAAAAATCACCAAGGATATCAGGGTCAGGAAAAAAATCAATGTTCAGGCAGGCTTGTAGAATACGCAAAAGATTGACTACCTTAACCACGAGGATTCATGATTTAATTCACGTGAGGAAGACGGATGCCTCCGTGTGATTACGCTTCAAGGCCACATAAGGACTTAAAAGGTTTGTGTTTCGAAGATGAAATAAATATTTAAGGGGAAAATCCACCCTCCCTACATTGAGAAAGTAAAGGAGGAGAAAATATAAAACTTTTAGTGGATACTGATTCTTCTCTAAGAGTTACATATAAAAACTCCAGAGCCTGAAAGGTGTAAAAAAATTACCTAAGCCTTTTCTAGTAAAATCAATCCACGGTCCTAGTAAAATCGATTATGCAACACCCGTAAATATTTTAAATAAAACTGAAACCTTCTTCGTATTGAACAATTTGCCGATATTCGACGAAATCCTGTGCTGTTTTATAAAAAAAAAATTAACGGTATAATCGATACGAACAGTAATATGTTATTTTTCCAAGGCGAAAAAGAGAACTTTAAATACTTGAATTTAGACTCAGTTAATAATTTGACGAATGAGGCAATCCCAAATACAACAGAATTGAACTTTTATGAAATGATTGAGAAAAATGCAGGAGTGTTTGCAAAACCGGATGAAGCACTGTCATATACTACAAATATCTCAGCTACAATTAGAACGAGGGATAATAAAACTATTTATTCACGACATCAGTCGTATCAAATCTCAATTATTGACTTTGATAATAAAGATGTGGGAAAGCTTTTACAGGAAGGCAGAATTGGACCGTCGCGTTCCCTGTATAAAGTCCAGTTTGACTAGTGGACAAAAGAGGAATAGGTGAGTATAGTAGCCCCAATAAGCGTCTTGTAATCGATTATACAAAGCTGAACCCCAGGACTATTTGTGACAAAAAATGTAAATGAACATTACTAAAAATATAAAACATGCTATAATTGTTTGCACAACTGTATTTTAATTCGCTATAAATATAAATTTGCTTGTCTGAATTTTATAAGGTACTTGCCTTCCAATGTTATTGCTGTAACTGAATTTATAACTAGTAAACAACACATTATTCTTAATTTTGTTTTATGCTTTGTACGTACTCATTTATTTAAGCCCAGAGAATCTCTCATGTATTAATCTGAACTCTATGTTATATACTTATATATAAAAACAACCGATACATGTTTGGTTGATTCATAAGTTAAATGGTCTTACTTGTAAACTCACTTTAGCTGCGCACGTTGAACAAACGAAAGGAAAACAGGTGTTTCTTATGTTGAAATTTGCTGTTGTTGTTGTTATGTTTTTTTTTTGATTCCTCAACAAATACCTAAACCAGATCCTACCATTATAAAGTCAAACCTAGGCAGAGCAAAACTGCTTTTGCTTTGCGTTAATAATGGGAAAAATGAAAAACGCGAGCATCTTCCAACGTGTTATCGATGGCATTCTACGCGAGGAAATAGGGGAATCTTGCCACGTTTTTATTGAAGATTATATTTTCCGGCTCTGAGTGGAACCATATTTATTATATCAACGGGGGTTTGAGGAAACTTTTGGAAGAAAACATGAGGGTTTCATTAGAAAAATCCAAATATCTAGGTATTCCACGTAATATCTGGGGGATATCGTTTCAACTAGGGGTATTAAAACACGTCCAGAGAAGATTGTGGCCATTGTAAATTTCCGGGCTTCCTCTACCCCTAAAACTCTTAGATCCTTTTTATAACTCGCTCGTTATTACAGGCGGTTTGTTAAAGACTATCTATTGCAAGGCTGAAAAATACCTGCGTGAGCATAATGGACACGTGGATACTCGGCGATCTAAATTGGTAAAAATAAATTTCGACAGAGACGCTGGCAGCATTTTAAAGGTTGAAAAAACCTCTAAACAGACGCATCGCCTCATGCGATTGGAGCAGTTCTTTCACTGAACGGAAAGCATTTATAAAGGAATACTCATCCACATTCTTTTATAAGCCAGGGAAAGATAATGTCGTTGCAGACACCTTATCAAAGCAATACCTGAATATGGTAACAGACTCATCTTCAATGCACTGGCACTGGCAGTGAGATTTAAAGTACGGAAATAATATCATCCACTTAGTTGCTTTAAGAATCAAATTATCCTTGTCCAAGAGAATATTGTAAGGAATAAAACAAAGATACTTGTTAGAGATCGCATCCGTCATAAAATATCGTCTAGAACTGTAGAGGATCTATGAAATTTTCTTTATACCTCTATAAACCCCCATCTTTTAACACAATTTTTGGGATCTAAATAGCTTAGCACAGATACAGCCTTTATTTATAACCAATAATGACAACAGAGCACAACTGAAACAGATTCTATTCAATTGCAAAACATGTCGGGAGGCAAAATACCTAGGACATTCGAAAAAACACCAAATACTAATACCATCTTCAATAGTGAATAATTTATATATATATACATCTGTAATAAATATACCATTCTACATGACGTGCCTGGACAAGTTTTTAAAATTGTAAAGCCAATAAACTTAAGGGCTATTATTGAAGTGAAGCTACTCTTCTTGAAGCATTGAATATTTTTGCGAACGCAAAAGTAGTAGTGTGTGACAACGAAGTCTTTTAATTCAGATACGTTTAAGGCGCTGGGTAAAAATCATTTCGGTGCTGATATCTACGCCATACCACCTCTCCGCAGTTCGTCCAATGCTCAGGTCGAACGTTTCCACAGCACGCTGACAGAAATTGCCAGGATGTGGGAAAAACTAAAACTAGACAATATTTCAACTGATCTCTGAAGATTGGTTCCGCTTGCTACATCAAAATATAATAGATCAGTTCACTTAACGACGGAAATGAGACACATTACTATACCGAAGGATTTAATTTTAATTTAAACTTAAAAATTCGATCTAAAATTGAAACCAAACAGAAAGCTGACTTAAGTCATAATAAAAATGCAATTATAAGAACATACGGCCCCGGGTGATAACAACTATGTGAAAACCAATAGGCGCTTAGGCAATAAGTGCAGTAGGGTTTTTGTCGAAAAAAGTGGTCCAGGAAGATTTAGGAACTACACTTAGTGTTGACAATATAATAGTTCATAGAGATAACATACAATTTTTAATAACCGACTCTTGATACGCACTCCATGAAGCAAAGTAAACAAAATTGTTTTCGATTTACTTTTTAAAGAAAAGAACAATATTCTTTGTATAAAACTATAGTTTATCGTATACATACATGTGTAATTATTAGTTCTAAATTATAAATTAAAACACATTCTGAATTAAGATCAGCTGAATCAGATCGGTTGACTTAATAATAAAATATATTTTATATATGAACATTTTGAGAAGACACCCAGATTTCTTTCAACTCTGTTATTTTGGAACAATTTGCGATTTTTCATCTATGCCAAGATATTATTTAATTGTTAAGGCGGGGACATCCTATTCTTAACAGAGGGAGTAGTTAAGATACTAACTTCTAAAGTGGTAAAAGCGCTGGTTAGGCATTATCATTAACTACTTTCAGAAGCATAAATGAAAGAGGAATAAGCAAATTTAGGCTTCTTCAATTGTTAAAAATATTTTTTCGCGTATTCAACGTTTTGCAACAAGCCTACATAGTAGGTATATAAACTGAATACTACATAGAAGTAATTTGTGAATTAAAATAAGTTAAAATAATTTAAAATAGATTGAAAATAAAAATATTGTAGACTAGTAGGTTTTTTGTAACAAGCCCATATAGTAGTTAAATTAAACTATATACTTCATAGAAGTAATTTGTGAATTAAAATAAATAAATAAAATAAAACACGTAAAATGTTTATGTGACATTGTAAAAGCACTTCATACAGTTATGGAGTTCTAAAATTATTAATAAAAAACTTGTGAATGAAAACAAAATCACATGGCAACACGAAGAAATATTCCCTTAAATTAATTTATATTCAGCAATTATTGCCAGAATATAATGCCGAGCAATTGAACACAAGCTGCCAAATAGAGTTGTTATTTGTTTGGCGTTTAGTTTTATTGTGAAAAAATATCAAAACGACGATGTACCAAACAATTAAATATCTAAATAATTTTAAATAAGAATGTACAAACATTTGATAAAACTAACTAACTAACTAAAAAAGAATTGCTTTAATACACGTATGGATGTATGTATTAATTAATTAATTTATTAAAGCACGAAAAAAAACAAAGCTTAAATTTCATACAAAGAATTTATGCATATACTATAATATATTTAAAGTATTAAAAATTAACAACGACAAACAAAGCACAACCTTCTCTTTCAAAAACTGTCACCTTATGTCCTAAGATATTTAGGTGTTCACCACCTACAAATACATATTTGGAGATTAGCAATCTGATAACGTGATTTCGAAAACCATTACTTCACCGACTAACCAAATGTATAGAAAAGAGAACTTTAATAAGCCAACCGTTCCTCAAAGGAAACTTAGACCAAATATACTATATATAAAAAGCTTTTCCAAGCTTGATATTTATTCTACGATGGAAGTTAACCCTTTAATGAAGTCTCATCGAGCAGAAACATCTCCCCCCTCTACTTCCGCTGACAACATTTCCAGAAAACAATAAATGAACGTTATGAAAGGAATCCCAGTGACGAGGAGTACGCAAAACACGAAAATGAGTTAAATTATAACGCTTTTCTAGAATTCAATACCTCAACTAGCATCAATATTTAAAATACAATCAACAATTTGGCAAGAGATAAAGATACAAGAAAAACAACTACTGTTCTGGTTGATTAATAATTAACAATTGGTTTTATTTACTTTCTCTATTTATACTAAATAATTTTAATAGTGCAATTTTAATAAATTTAACTAATTCCAAGAATCATTGGTAAGTAGGTTTTTGCTGACTGCATTTGTTGTCATTGTGGTTGTTGTAATTGATTGGTATATTTCGTACTATTTTGGTTTATTAGCAAGTTGATGACTGTCTTTGTTGTTGTTGTTGTTATTGATGGTTTAACTCATGACTATGAGTAAGATAGGTAACTCCTCTCGCTAGAGTAGAGTGAAGACCACAAAGAATCTGTAGGCGGACGAGCGATACTTTCAATCATAAACGTTTTCGGTATGTATGAGGCTTTCATTTTCTTTGTTAAGCAAATTGATGTTATCACAATTATAAGAATGATAATCACGATTGATGTATAGTTGATATAATGATGAGTTGTTGTTGTTATCTTCAAGGTAGACATTAAGTCGTGGTCACTGAACTGTTAAAATTTCAGTTTTTGTAAATTAAGTTACCCGATAATGGTTTCAGGAATTATTTCCACAAACTCTGGTAGTGTTATGTTGATATGCTCACGAAATGTCTGTGATTTGTCTTCATAAGTTAACCCATTAATATTGATCGTGCATCTCTCATAGTACAGTATTGTTGTATTAGTCACGTTAAATGGCCGGCTGCAATCAGATTCCACAAGTGTTGTTGGTATGTTGACAAAGAGTATACAATTATCTTCTGGTTGGTAAATGGTATCCAATCGTCCTACATCTTTTAAATTACATTTCGGTTGCATCTTTCGTCTACCCATACATTGTGATTGTTCCATAGACTCACTTCTTGCAGGATTGTGACAGACATAAGCATTTTCTAATTTCACACATTTTTTTTGATAATAGTTAATAGAATTATTATTATAGGCTATATATTTTGATGGCAATATTTGCCTTGTTATATTTATTGGTAAAGGTATAATATGAGCAAAATTAAAAGTTTCTTTTTGCAATTTTGCTATTTTTACGTTAAATATTATATTTGAGTTATTATAATATGCTTGTAGTTCAAGGATTTCATACAATTGTTTTACCGAATTTATTTCATGTAGTTGATCGTTTAGTAATTTAAAAATATTTTCTATTTCGTTGTGACTCAATATGAATTTATAAATTAAATTTAATTTTGCCAAAATAATACTTTCCGCTTTGTTGTTAATTTGGGTTGTTAGTAAATCAATGTTGTAATTGATTCTATTCAAATACTGAACTTGTGATATTATAAGATTTTATTTATTTATTCTGTTAGAAAATGTTTCTTGTGTAATTTTTAAGATTCTTGTAATTTTACTTAGTTCAGTATTTATGTGTGTGGTTATATTTTCAAACATCTGTGTCATTTCTGTATTCAATATTATTTGTTTATTAAAAGTTTCTTAAAAAACTTGTTCATTTTCAATTATATTTTTATATTTTATATTTTTAGCATCCATATCGTCCATGTTACCAGTTATGTACTTAATTGTTGAACCAATCCATTAAATATACCTCTCTTCTTCCTCTTAAAAGGCGATAAATTCTCAATTTTATCCATTTGTTGATCCAATTTCAACTTTGTAATCTTTAATGAATCTTGAATTGAACTATCTTTTTCGAACATATTTAATGTCTCTTTGATTCTTTCCGAGTTATTAACGTAGTCTGTGAGATCTATTATATGGATTAAATTCTTGTAGTGATATATTACCTTAGCTTTACCCATTTTCAATTCTACAATAGCCAACTCATTGTCTATTTGTTGTGTACTAAGCCTTTGGGAGTGGACTAAAGATAACCTAGGGAGAAAACAGATTTATTAGTTTTTGTTATTATATATGTATATATTTTGCTTATAATTATAATTTCTTTTTCATGTTCTTTTTATTTTTCATTTATGTATCTTTTGATTTTTATCCGAAATAAACGAGACTTTTTTTATCAGTTTGAACTTTGAAATCTACGTGTAATCTTATTTCTCCTATTTTCCTTTCGATATATTATATCGTTAGGCTGTAAGGGTTAAGGTTCTTCCCTATTTTTATTCAATTTATCTATTCTGTTTTTTACAGCAGTTTGTAATGTTTTTTTAATTTTGGGGTATATTATTTGTTGATACTTATTTAATTTTCGTAGGTACTCGTGTTCCCTATTGAATTTCACTGTTTCGTTGAATATTTGCGGTCTACCAAAGAATACTTCGTAGGGTGTTAGCTTCGTGGCAGTGTGTACGGAATTATTAAAGGTTATAAGAGCTTCTGAGCAAATTTCCTTGTGGTCCATGGAAAGCTTGTTTTCTCTTCTCTTGGCCATTATTATTCGATATATCTCTGTTAGAGTCGAATGTAATCTCTCAACAGGTGCATTGCTTGATGATTGTTGAAATGAAGTTATACTATGTAAATTGATATTGAATTGTTTGCAAAAATCTTCAAAAATAATTGCTGTAAATTCTTTTCCTTGATCACATACGATTTTCTTTGGAATTCCATAAGCACTAATGAAGGTTTTTAAAGATTTAATGACGTTCAAACTAGTTTTTGCGGTAATTGTAGTAACTGTAGCAAATTTTGAAATTTTATCGATTATAGTTAATATTTGTTGATGATTGATATGATATATATCTATGTGTAAAATATCCAAAGGTTTTTCTTGAGTTTCCGGGATTTGGAAAATTACTTTTTTTAGGTGTCTATCATTTTTCATTATTTGGAATGTGTCGCAGTCATTAACTATTTGGCTAATCTTATTTTTCATATACGGGAAGAAATATTCTCTCTTAAGGTTAAATATGTTTCTTCAATTCCCTGATGATTATTATTCTGGTGATATTTCCTTATAATTTCATCTTGTTCATCGTTATCTGTAACATCTCTTTTTCTAATTGTACAACGTATCAAACGATAGGTTTTGTTATAAGCGAAATATTTCGAAAATACTATTTGTACTATACGAAAAACGTGGTCATTATTTGTATAAATGGCAACAAGTCTATTTGGCTTAATAAACTTAGTAAACATTTTTATGATCAAATCTTCATCATAAGATGGTGACTTTATTATTCGTTTCAACTTATTCTTGAAGGGAACTTCAATAGAAACATTCGATTCTGGTTGTATCTCGAGTATTAACTGAATGTTAAATTCATTCAGTGGTTTCTCTGAAATTGGAATACCATCGTCCAAATTTTCTTCTGCAGAGTGATCTGTACTTCCACGTGTGCCTAGAGTGGAGAAAGCCTCATGATTGTTTATATCAGGTTTAATTCTAATTAACGCATCAGCGTTAAGTAGAATTTAATACGCCTTTTTTATACACGATCTCATAGTCGAATTCTTCTAACTTCAGGCGCCAACGTATCAGTTTTGAATTAGGTTCTTTTAACCCCATTATCCATGTTAATGGTCTATGTGACTATTTTGAATTTGCGACCGAAAAGATAGGGTCTGAAGTATTTTCTGTCCCAAACTATTGCCAAAAGTTCTTTCTCTATTGTAGAATAATTAATTTCCGAACCATTCAATGTTCTGATAGCATAACAAATAGGCTTATCGCTTCCTATTTTACCCTGAGACAGTACAGCCCCTAGCGCATAGTTACTAGCATCCGTGGTAAAAATGAAATCTTTAGAAAAATCCGATTTTTGTAATATAGAATTATTACAAAGCAGATTTTTACACATTTCAACGGTTCCTATGTCTGACTATGTCTTCCGTTAATTTTATTTCCCTGCCCTTCTTCAAACACTCTGTTAGTGGTTTCGTTAATTTTGCAAAGTTAGGGATAAATTTTCTATAGTAGCCCATAAATCCCAAAAAGGATTTAATTTGCTTTGAAGTTCTAGGAATTGGGAAATTTTTTACTGCACTTATTTTACCAGGGTTTGGTTTTATACCTTCGGTAGACACTATGTGTCCTAAAAATTCAATATCTTTCCGTAAGAACTCTGATTTATCCACTTGAATTTTGAAATTCGAATTTGTCAATCTTTCGAATACTATTTCCAGATTATTGATATGTGCCTGTAACGAAGCTGTAAAAATTCGTAATGCCCCCTTCCACTGAAAACGCAGTTTTTGGAATGTCTTTTGGTTCCATTTTAATCTGGTAGAACCCACTGGCAAGATCCACAGTAGAGAAGTATATACACTTTCCTAATTTGTCTAAAAGCTCGTTTATATTTGGGATTGGGTATTTATCGGTGATGGTTTTCTCATTCACCTTTCTATAGTCAATCACCAATCTCCATTTCTGTTTACCACTCGCATCTTTCTTTTTTGGTCCTATCCAGACGGGTGAGCTCCAGGGCGAATAACTTGGCCATATTATGTGTTGATTGAATAGTTTAGTAATTTGTTCTTATACTTCACCCTTGTGGACGTAAGGGTATCTATAAGATTTCGTGTACACTGGCACATCATTGCTTGTTGGTATACTGTGACGAATTTTGTTTGAGAACGTCAACTCTTGGCCTTCTCTGTAGAAAACATCAGAATATTTTCTACATAATTTTAGAAGGAGTCGCCTTTCCTTCTGGTTGAGGTGCTCAATCCGTAATCATTTTTTTATGTCAATGTCCTCATTTATATCATTTGTACCAAATTCTGTAGTATTCTTGGGAAAGATAATCTTGCAGTTTCAAAGGTTGATCTAAGTAAATTATTTCTGAGTCGCCCAAGTTTGTTACTTCTACTAAACTAAACCAATTTTGTGCTGTATAGATACCAGCTGAAATGACAAGGTTTTTGTTTATAGGTGTTTCTGCGATTAAAATCGACGGGCAACTTCATAATCGTCTTCGTATTAGGTTCAATTAAGATTTAGTCAGAACACACATTTGGTTTGTGATATAATGGAATTCATGTAAATCTTGTCTCTAAAATATTAGACTATAGGTCAGTTTTAGCTCTTATGTTGGATAAGTAATCAATTCCCAACAGACCATCGAAGTAGCTGTGGAATTTAAATAATAGTAATGAAAGTTTTCCCGTTTGGTTAAATTCTCTAAATATTGGTAGAATTACCCGTTTATCTACTATATATTTTTCTAAAACGGTTTTTATTATCGTCGGTTTACATTTGACGTGTTGTTGTTGGTCTACATGTTCTGGGGTAACGAATGAAGTTGAAGCCCCAGTATCTATTAGGAACTTGAGAAGTTTATTACCAGGAAACCTAATTTTTATGTAAATCCATGTTTACGGATGTCTAGGTATCCCGTAGGTTTTGGGAGGCAAGGCCTAGAAAATTTGCTCCTCTTCTACGTTAGTTAATTCACATTGCTCCTCCCCTTCGTTCAAATTATTAATTGCTATATTTGGATATCTTCTTGTTTGTGAGCTCGGGCTCTGCTTAATGGCTTGGAAGAACCCTCTGTTCCTTAGGTAGGAAAACCCGCTTGATGTATCCATGGGTTCCGGTTGTTGAAACTTGGGTATCTTATTATTTGGTATATTATTATTAAAAGCCATAATATTATTGGGCATATTATTGATGAAAGGTATATTATTATTATTTAACTACAAAATTTATGATGCCGGTTTTGTCTCTACCCCAAATTCTGTAAGTCGACAGAGAATCGACCATATAAGTTTTACATCTGAAATAAGAGATCTCTTAAGAAAAAAAGAAGACTTAGACAAATTTGGCAATCAAGTTGGAGTCCTCGCCGCAAACAAATCCTTAATAAAGCAGTAAAGAACCTTAAAATTGCACTTAAAAACTGGAAAAATTATCAGCTGGAAAATTTTTTGTGTAACCTCGACCCAAAAAGCAACAAAAATAACGAGTTTTCCTTGTGGAAAGCAACCAAATATATTATACGACCTGCAAGAAGAAATATTCCAAATAAAGACAGCAACGGTAAATGGTGTGAAACCGATAAAGCTAAAGCAGAGGCATTCGCTATTCACCTGCAAAACACATTTCAAAGACATGAACATAGAAGTAATCTTGATAATGAAATTAAAGAGTTTGTCAACTGCCCCTGCCCTATGGACTGGGCAATACAACACATATCAGCGAATGAAGTTAAAAATAAAATAAAGAAAATTAACTGCCACAAGTCACCTGGCTACGATAATATAAACGGAAAAGTTGTTCAAGCACTTCCGATGAAAGCTCTTATATTCCTAACGTCTTTATATAACTCTATTTGGAGACTAAATTGTTTTCCTACGCAATGGAAATGTGCAGAAATAATAATGATAAACAAGCCAAATAAGGCAGAAAACATAGTTACATCATATAGACCTATAAGTTTGCTGGTCGTATTCGCTAACATATTTTAAAGAATATTTTTGGAAAGATTAATGCTAGTTTTAGATAAATTGAAAATTATTCCTGAACACCAGTTTGGTTTTTGGAAAAGACATGGTACTCCAGAGCAATGCCATCGTATCATTGCCTATATAAGAGATACATTGGAAAATAAAAGATATTGCTCAGGAGTATTTCTTGATGTACAACAAGCTTTCGATAGAGTTTCGCACACCGGTTTACGTTTTAAGTTAAAAAAAGTACTTCCAATACCTTTTTATTTCTTTTTGAAATGTTACATAACAGATAGAAGCTTTTATGTTAAAGTGAATACAGAGACTTCTGAAATATGTAATATAAAATCTGGAGTCCCACAAGGCAGTGTACTTGGGCCAATTTTATACACGATCTTTACGTCAGAAATGCCTGTCAATGATAATGTTTTAATAGCTACATATGCAGATGATACTGCAATATTTACACCTTGCAACTGCCCAAATGATGCATCAAATACAGTACAAATTCATCTTAATGCATTAGAAATATGGATGAATAAATGGAAAATTGAAGTCAACACTGATAAGTCATCTCATGTAACATTTTCTTTACGACGAGGTAATTGTCCTGCCGTTCATTTTAATAATGAAATTATACCACAAAAAGAATCAGTTAAATATCTCGGAATCCAAATTGATAAAAGGTTAGCAAGGACAACTCATATTAGAACAAAAAAACAACATTTAAATATTAAAACAAGAAAACTATATTGGTTACTCAATCCAAAATCAAAATTAAGCTTACAAAACAAGATTCTTATATATAAAACAATATTAAAACCGGTATGGACTTATGGTATTCAACTTTGGGGTACAGCCAGCAAATTAAACATCGAAATACTACAAAGGTACCAATCAAAAACTCTTAGATCAATTATTGACGCTCCATGGTACGTTTCAAATAACACAATACACAACGATTTATGCATACGAAAAAGTCTAAGAAGAAATTCGGAGATGCAGTGAAACCTATCTAGAAAGACTGAGTCATCACATGAACCCGTTAGATGACACAGAAGAAACAAGAAGACTTGAAAGGCACATCCTGGATTTGCCGTTTAGACACTTAAACACTTCTTTTTATTTTTATTTTCATAATAGTATTAATTAATGCATATGTATTGTCTAATTATTATCTATTTATTTTGTAATGCATAGCATATATATATCCTCATTATATAAATATTACATCAATTATAAATTTTGATTTGTGTTGATCTCAATGGAGTTCAACATAGTATGTTATTTTTATAATCTTAATTTACTTATTTTTACTTATTGTCTTTGTTTGGATAGATAGTAAATAAAAACAAAAGTTAATTCTGTAACAAAGAGGAAACCGGCGGATATCTTTTTTGGGCGGTCGGAAAGAATTCGTTTGTACGCTTTTAAGGAATTTTGTAAAAAAGGTTACTGGATTGTAAGCATCCTTGAAGAATTTCCTTTAATTATACAAATGAAGATATCCAAAGTTATGTTTCAATAACTGCATATCTATTTTGACTTTGTTTATTATTTTCCAAAGTTGATGACGTATTTTTACATATATGTTATCGATTTTATAAGAACAAGAATTTTGAAGAGAATATTTCGTATCAGTATAAAAAGAAGATTAGTCTTCAACTAAAATATCAGTGGGCGAATGAGACTTTGGAAAAAAATGTATGGAAGTAACCACTTGACACGTGATTAGCTGTTCACAAGTGTTTCACGCTTAGTTAACGAAGCAGCGAAAGAAGTCTGCTTTACTGTTTTTCGGGGTTTTGGTATGTTGATATTATTATTAATTTTGTAGCTCCTTTAAAATTCAAATAGTTTCAAAGTAAGTTTATTTAAAATTTTCGTTCAAAGACAAGTATTTGTTCTTTTTATTTACTAATTGTTATCATTAAACTTAAAAATCATTCAGAATTCAAGTAATCTGTAAGTATCTGTCAATTTCAGCTTTGCTTGCAAAACAAATATTTTCTTTAGTATTTAATGACCTTCTATAGAAGAGGGTATTGATGAGGTCGACGAAACTTTAAACTTGTTAAAAAGCTTGAGTATTAGCGACAGAATTGCGAAACGAGAAAATATGGACGAAGCTAGCGCAACGAGTGCGAAGGACAAGTTGAGGAACTAAATAGGAAAATTAGTGCACCAACTGTTAAGGAGTACAAAGCTGTCGAAATAATCGAGGGTGTTTTATGTGATGAGCTATTATTAAGTTTGTTCCCGAGTTCGAGGGCGAAGGTGTTTAATATGTATCTTGGGGCTAGTAAAACTCAAAAATTGTTTGAACCACATCAAGGTAGCTCTATATATTAGCAGGCGGTCGCAATTCTAAGAAATACAATTGTAGGTTGTGCCGACTCTGTCATGCAATACTTGCAAGGTTAGATTTACAGGAAAATCCACCCTCCCTACATTGAGAAAGTAATAGGAGGAGAAAATATAAAACTTTCAGTCGATACTGATTCTTCTCTAAGAGGAAACGGAAACTTTCTTCGTATTGAACAATTTGCCGATATTCGACGAAATTCTGTGGTTTTTTTTAAAAAAAATCCAACGGTATAATCGATACGAACAGTCTTCTTCTTCTTCTTTTGGCGCTACAATCCGTGGTGGACCTGGGCCTCAACCAACAAAGTTTTCCAGCTGGCACGGTCTTTAGCCAGCGTTCTCCAATTGTGCACACCAAGTTGGTTGAGGTCCCTCTCCACTTGTGTGCGCCATCGGTTCCGTGGGCGTCCTCTAATGCGTTGTCCCACAGGTTCGGAATCGAAGATTCTACGGATCGGAGCAGTATTCTCCATGCGCTCTACATGGCCCAACCATCTTAGTCATTGGATCCGTAGGCGCCTGGTTAGGCTCATGTCGCTGTACAACCCGTACAGTTCATGACTGAATCTTCTTCTCCAGAAATCATCAACGCAAACAGTGCCGAAGATTGAACGCAGAACTTTTCTCTCGAAAATACCAAGGACTTCCTCATCCGCCTTCGACACCGTCCATGCTTCTGCGCCATAGAGAAGTACAGGGATTATCAAAGTGGTATATAGTGTCAGCTTGGTTTTTCGAGAAAGGGCCTTACTACTCAATTGCCTCTTGAGCCCAAAGAAACAGCGATTGGCAAGAGTTATTCTTCGTTTGATCTCGGCACTGATGTTATTTATACTGTTGACTTGGGAGCCAAGGTAGACGAAGTCCCTCACTACCTCGAAGTTATAGCTGCCTATGGTGATGTTCTGGCCCAGTCGTCGGTGTTGCGCGTCCTTTTTTGATGACAGCATATACTTCGTTTTGCCCTCGTTCACCGCTAGACCTATTTTGGCCGCCTCCGTTGAAATACCAGCAAACGCTTCAGTGACGGCTCGCTGCGTTCGACCAATCACGTCAATGTCGTCAGCGTATGCTAGCAGTTGCATGGACTTTTGGAAGATCGTGCCTCTGTTGTTGGCGTGTGAGTTCTGCACGATCTTCTCAAGAATTATGTTAAAAAAGTCACATGACAGTGCGTCGCCTTGTCTAAATCCCCTTCTGACATTGAAGGTCTCGGTGAATTCGTTACCGACCGCGATAGTTCTCCATCGTCATCCAAACCAGCCTGACGAGTTTAGTAGGAATGTCAAAACTAGACATGGCTTCGTATAGCTCGTCCCTATACACACTGTCATATGTGGCCTTAAAATCAACGAATAGGTGGTGGGTGTCGATTTGCATCTCTACGAACAGTAATATGCTATTTTTCCAAGGCGGAAAAGAGAACCTTAAGTACTTGAATTTAGACTCAGTCAATAATTTGACGAATGAGGCAATCCCAAATACAATAGAATTGAACTTTTATGAAATGATTGAGAAAAATGCAGGAGTGTTTGCAAAACCGGATGAAGCACTGTGATATACTACAAATATCTCAGCCGTATAATAGTCCAGTTTGACTAGTGGACAAAAGAGGAATAGATGAGTACAGTAGGCCCAATAAGCGTCTTGTAATCGATTATACAAAGCTGAACCCAAGGACTATTTGTGACAAAAAATGTAAATGAACATTACTAAAAATATAAAACATGCTATAATTGTTTGCACAACTGTATTTTTACTTCGCTAAAAATATAAATTTGCTTGTCTGAATTTTATAAGGTACTTGCCTTCCAATCTTATTGCTGTAACTGAATTTATAACTAGTAAACAACACATTATTCTTAATTTTGTTTTATGCTTTGTACGTACTCATTTATTTAAGCCCGGAGAATCTCTCATGTATTAATCTGAACTCAATGTTATATACTTATATACTCAAAAACAACCGATACATGTTTGGTTGATTCATAAGTTAAATGGTCTTACTTGTAAACTCACTTTAGCTGCGCACGTTGAACAAACGAAAGGAAAACAGGTGTTTCTTATGTTGAAATTTGCTGTTGTTGTTGTTATGTTTTTTTTTTTGATTCCTCAACAAATACCTTAAACCAGATCCTACCATTATAAAGTCAAACCTAGGCAGAGCAAAACTGCTTTTGCTTTGCGTTAATAATGGGAAATATGAAAAACGCGAGCGAAATAGGGGAATCTTGCCACGTTTTTATTGAAGATTATATTTTCCGGCTCTGAGTGGAACCATATTTATTATATCAACGGGGGCTTGAGGAAACTTTTGGAAGAAAACATGAGGGTTTCATTAGGGAAATCCAAACATCTGGGTATTCCACGTAATATCTGGGGTTCATAGTTTCAACTAGGGGTATTATAACATGTCCAGAGAAGATTTTCGCCATTGTAAATATCGGGGATACCTCTACCCTCAGAACTCTTAGATCCTTTTTAAGACTCGCTCCACAAAATACCTGCCTGAGCATAATGGACACGTGGATACTCGGCGATCTAAATTGGTAAAACTAAATTTCGACAAAGAGACGCTGGCAGATTTTTAAAGGTTGAAAAAACCTCTAAACAGACGCATAGTCTCATGCGATTGGAGCAGTTGTTTCACTGAACGGAAGACCTGTTACTATGATTTCGAGGACAATTCCTCCAGCTGAGGAAAATTAAGATACAAACAAGCAAGAATTATTGGCCATCGTGTGGGAACTAAAGGCACTAAGATATTATTTTTACGGAGTTAGAAAACTTAATATCCTTAGAGATCACCAGCCGCTTACATTTTGCTGTCTCTGATAGAAACCATAAGTCGAAAATAAAACGATGGAAAGCATTTATAAAGGAATACTAACACACATTCTTTTATAAGCCAGGGAAAGATAATGTCGATGCAGACGCCTTATCAAAGCAATACTTGAATATGGTAACAGACTCATCTTCAATGCAAGCCACTGCTAGTGATATTTCAAGTACGGAAATAATATTAAGGGTTGAGAATACCATTAGTTTCTTTAAGAATCAAATTATCCTTGTCCAAGAGAATATTTTAAGCAATAAAACAAAAATAATTGTTAGAGATCGCATCCGTCATAAAATTTCGTATAGAACTGTAGAGAATCTATGTGATTTTCTTATACTTCTATAAGCCCCCATGTTGTAACGCAATTTTTGGGATTTAAATAGCTTAGCACAGATACAGCCTTTATTGATAACCAATAGTGACAGCAGAGCATATCGGTCACTAAAACAAAATATTAACTAAATCCTTCAAGATTATTATTTCCCTAATATGAGACCAATTCTGAAACAGATTATATTCAATTGCAAGACATGTCGGGTGGCGAAATACCTAGGACATTCGAAAAGACATTAAATACCAATACCATCTTCTATAGCTGAAATACTTATATAAGTTGACAACAATTTTGTTTTCTTCTTAATATCTTGCTTTTTTATTGCTTACGCTGCGGCTCGTGTTGGTTTATTGATCCCAACACATTTAAGTGGAACAACTAAATGCTTGGCATTGAGGTTGTTTCTCAAATTACAGATACTTTGTTGGCGATTTTATTGATTTCAATAGTTTGAAATAATTAATAATTTCTGTAGTGAAAGAATAAAGAGAAAAATAAAGGTCAGTTGAAGTTAAGTACTCAAAAGAAAAACACACGATTTTTATTTGCTGGCGCCCAACTAAAATAAAAATCCTTAAGTAGAATAAAAATAAAATAAAAATCCTTAAGTAGGATAAAATTAAATAAAAATAAAAAAATCCTTAAGTAGGATAAAAATAAAATAAAAATCCTTAAGTAGGATGAAATTAAAAAACAATCCTTAAGTAGGATAAAATTAAATAAAAATCAAAATTCTTAAGAAGGACAAAATTAATAAAAATTCCTAAGTAAAATTGATTAATAACAAAACATCTCTCAAAAACTTAAAAATATTCACCAAAGTGTTAGTGACTTTTAATCTGCAAGCTGAAGTTGCCTTAAATATTTTAAAGAAAAACTAAACTATTTTTCAAAGACTTTGCAATAAAAAAAAGAAGAGAAGAACTATAAAGAAGTTCTTAGAAAATTTTTTTAAGTAAAACTCTGTCTAGAAAAGTGAATTAACTGAATAATCCTTGCTGACAACTGGAAAATCAACAATCCTACAACCTTTGACGACATTAGCAGCAATAATTTTCCGAAAAACGGTTCGAGACATCTTTACAGCCGAGGAATCAACAATCCTGCAATACCTAAAGAAGGACGACATCTGCAAAGTTCTCAAGGGGCCCGCTTTACTGTAAGATGGACACAAAAGTTATAATACATTAACGTAAGTTAATAATATTTTTATAATAAAATAAATAAGAACAAGAAAAGATTTGTGAAAAGTGAAATTATTAAAATTTCTGAGTATGTAAAAAAACAAAATTAACAAAATCTTCGATTAGTTAAAGTTAAATAATTGAACTTGCATTAATAAAAAATAATTAATGTTGAAAATAATGAAAAGCACAATTTTTCTAATATTTAGGGATTAAGCACCAAAATTAATAAAATTTAAGCAATCTTCTTTCGGAACTTATTTCATTGTATTTGGAATATCCTATTTCAAACTGTTTTCAAACAAATAAAAAGTTTTTATTTCGTTTAGTTGACTTAAAGCAAAGATTCTAAAAATATATTATATTAAACCTTTATCCTTAAATCAAATTCTAGTTTAAGAATTCTTAATTTTTTTTTTTCTCCTTTCATATCGAATTTTTTTTTTTTTTGAAGAAAATCATAAATTATTTAATATAAAATGGCTAACCCTAACAACTTAATTCGACCTTCAATTTTAAATAACCCCCACCACCTAATCCAATGATGATGATCCAAATCCACCCAATAATCCACAACAAAACCCTCAAATGGATGCATTAGTTAGTCTCGTCACTCGTTTATGTCAAGAACAGTGTAGAAATATAGTAGGAAATATTTTAGATCCAAATGCAGACATTATAGTGGAAGATCAGGTCATAGAAGAACAGTATAGGGAAAATCTGAATGAGCTAGATAAGATGCCCGATGTTGTTCGTTGTCTTAGAGAATTTTCTGGTAACCCTTCGGAGTTCAGCTCATGGAGGAAAAGTGTTGATCGTGTCCTGAAAATTTACGAAGAACAAAGAGGTACACCAAGGTACTTTGCTATCCTCAACGTAGTAAGGAATAAGATAACTGGAGCTGCAGACTCAGCACTTGAGTCTTACAATACCCCTTTATGTTGGGAGGCTATTTCCTGTTTTCTGACCATCCATTATGCAGACAAACGAGACATTACTACTTTAGAATACCAACTAACAACGCTTGTACAAGGAAATTCGTCAGTGCAAGACTTTTATCAGGAAGTTTACTCGCACTTATCATTAATAATCAATAAAATCAGTTGCATGACGATAGGGAAAAAAGCTATGGACGTATTAATACAAACATACAGGGACAAAGCTTTAGATACCTTCATAAGAGGTTTAAGAGGCGACCTTTCAAAACTCCTTTGCATAAGAGAACCAAATAGCTTACCACAAGCACTACACCTCTGCCTAAAACTCCAAAATCAGAACTTCAGTGCAGACCATGCCGTAAATAAAAATCCTAAGCAACATTTTAGACCTCAAACAGCACCTTCATTTTATCCTCAACCCACATCTGTTACCCCAAGAAACATTCAACACAGCCCAATATCGAAACCAGTTTTCCACCCAATATCCAAATCATTATCCGAATCCTTATCCTTATCCTTTCCAATACACGCACCCTCAAAATAAATATGTACAAAACACAACACAATTTCAAAATCCACAAAGACCATACCCCAATAATTTTCAAATACCTCCACCAAGACCTACCGCACTAAAACCACAACCAAAACCCATCCCTATGGAAATTGACCAGTCCATTCAATCCAGAAATGTTAATTATATTAACCGACCAAAGCCAAATGACAGATTCATAGGGAAAAGACCCATGCAATCATCTGTAATGCAACAACGATTTGTTGTTCGAACGAATTCCAGAGAAACTTTAACATTGAAACAGAAAATGATGACGCAGAGGAAGAGATTCATTACAATCAGTTAATGCAGTCGTATGAGTCTAGAAATAATTTGCAACCACTCGAAGAATACAATAACCAAAATGACTTCCCTGATCCAGACTATGAACCAGAAGCTATTAATGATCAAGATTTTACCGATATCCATTTAGAATAAATTCGTCTTTGCCATACTTTGAAGCAAAGACGAAGGAAGGGAAAATCCTCAAAATTTTAGTTGATACGGGTTCTAACAAAAATTATATTCAGACATCATTAATGAAAATAGCCATTCCTAATGAGAAAAACTTTTTTGCAAATTCCGCCCGAGGAAAGATCCACATAACCCACCATACGCTCATAAATTTATTCGGAATAAAAACTAAAAAACTCAAATTTTTCGGGTTACCTAATCTCAAATCTTTTGATGCCATATTGGGTAATGACAGTCTTAAGCAATTATCTGCTGTTATCTACACAAGTAAGAGCTTACTGACTATTAATAACCACATCAAAATTAAGCTTAACCTTCATAGGGTCTTCGGGTCAATTTTGACCCATTTTATGAGAAAACAAGAATTTTTTACTAAAATTAGTAATGCACGTTTTTAATATTTTACGACTTTTATTTAATATTAAATCTGAAAAGCTAAATTAGGTTTTCGGAAATATAAAATTGCAAAAAAAACATCTGTGAAATTTTTTACACTTAAGGTCTTCGGGTCAAATTTGACCATGAGTAAAAAACTCATGTTTTTTTGTTATGCATGGCATATCAGTTTACGACATAATTTCTGAAGATAACTTGGAATATGCTCACTTATCTGAAAGTTCTAGTGGAAGTGATGGTGACATTGAGTCTACTCCGGCGATGACATCGAAAAATGGCGAAATAAGATATTTCAAGGAATCGTTTATAAATAGAACTGGAAGACTCCAAGCAGAGAACATTATCAGTATGACTCCAGGCTTGACTCGTTATTCATGTTCAAGAATTACAAAGGAAGAGTTTTCTAGCTTCCAATTATTTTTCCCACCTCCTCTGATGCACATTATTTTGAGACATACAAATAATGAAGGTAAACGTGTTTTTGGTGATGATTGGACCAGTACTGATGACACCGAAATGTTCGCATTTATTGGTACACTTTTGTTGGCTGGAGTGTATAGGTCAAACCATGAAAGTACGGAAAGTTTGTGGGATTAGGAAAAGGGTAGACCAATTTTTAGAGCAATCATGCCATTGAAAAGATTCAAAATTATTTCAAGAGTGATACGATTTGACAATAAAGACACGAAGTGAACGACGAATTTTAGATAAATTTGCACCGATACGTGAATTATGGAATGCATGGGTTGAAATATTGCCCAAACTTTATAATCCATCTCAAGATGTAACAGTCGATGAGCAGCTGGTGGCATTCAGAGGAAGATGTCCTTTCCGGCAATATATACCATCGAAACTAAATACGGTTTAAAATTTTGGGTGCTTTGCGACTCTGCTACAGGTTATGCCTGGAATATACAACCATACACAGGCAAAGAACAAGGGTCTATGCCTGAAAAAAACCAAGGCATGCGTGTAGTTATCGATTTGACAGTTGGTCTGAAAGGTCATAATGTGACTGCAGATAATTTTTTTACGTCTTATCGATTGGGACAAAAATTGCTAGAAAAAAAATCACTTTAGTGGGAACTATACGTAAAAATAAGACTGAATTACCGCCGGAGATATTGGCAACCAAAAGCAGATCTGTGTTTTCATCATTATTTCTTTTTACAAAGGATACAACTCTCCTCTCATATATTCCTAAAAAAAAAATAAGTCTGTGAATCTTCTCAGCACTTTGCATCACAGCCCAGAAGTCAGTAATCGTGAAGACAAAAAACCGCAGATAATATTAGATTACAATAAATGTAAAGGAGGGGTAGATTTGCTGGATAAAGTTGTGTCATGTTTTACTTGTAAGAGAAAGACTAATCGGTGGCCTCAAGTGGTGTTCAGTAACATAATAGATATTTCAGCTTATAATGCTTTTGTGATGTTTACAGCGGCCAACTATGGCTGGAAAGAAAATTGTTTTGCCAAACGTCGACACTTTTTAGAAAATTTAGGATTACAACTTACTATGCCTTATATAAAGTGCCGAAAAACTTTACCCAGAGCCCCATTTTCCAGAGAAATTGCACAAAAGCTGCGTTATGTATCTGAGCAGCCATCAACTTCAACCAAACCTAAAGAACCAGTTAAAAATGCAACTAAAAGAAGTCGATGCCAGCTATGGCCTAAAACAGATAATAAAACACCACTTGTATGTATAACTTACAAAAAATTTGTATGCAAACTGCACTGTGAAACAATAACTTTATGCGGCGAATGTAACCATTAGTATTACATCATTTTATATCACATCCCATGTACATATACTACTTGAACTAACTATGTATGTGACATACATTTTATAAATAAAATAATAAATGTTAAAAAATACATCTCACATATATATACTGGATCTAGCTAGAACTATATAAACTCTTATAAAACCAAAATAAAGTTAAATTTTATTAAGGGTCAATTCTGACCCGAAGAGCGTTATCGTCAACAATTTTAAAGACCCTATGAAGGTTAAACAATATGTTTCAGAAAATGTCAATAATATTTCGCAAACCACAAACAATATGCAAATAAGACAAAATCATATGACACATGAACAAAAACTAAAAATAAAAAAATTAGCAACAGAATTTCCAAATCTTTTTACAACTAAAGTGAAGGGTGAAATAAGAACAACAAGTGATGATCCCGTTTACTCTAGGTTCTATCCCTACCCAGCACATCTCAAGGACGTGGTAGAACAACAAGTCCTTGACCTTGACCACGGCATTATTAGACCATCCAAATCACCATACAACTCACCAGTCTGGGTTGTACCAAAAAAGATGGATGCTTCGGGTATAAAAAAATTCAGAATGGTCATAGACTACAGGAAACTCAATAATATAACAGTACCAGATCGATACCCAATACCCGAAATAAATGAGGTACTTTCACAGTTGGGAGAAAACTGTACTGGATCTCAAGAGTGGGTTTCATCAAATCCCCTTACGAGAAAAGGATACCGAAAAGACTGCGTTTTCCATTAACAACGGAAAATATGAGTTTACTCGACTTCCTTTTGGCTTGAGAAACGCACCTGCAATATTCCAAAGATGCTTAGATGATATCTTGAGAGAACATATTGGAAAAATATGTTATGTTTATATTGATGATATCATCATATTTGGAAAAACTGAACAGCAGCATTTTGAGAACATTAAGAAAATTTTTAGCACTTTAGAATCAGCCAACATGAAAGTACAGTTAGATAAATGTGAGTTCCTTAAAACAGACGTTGAGTTTTTGGGATTCATTATATCAACATCAGGAATACGTGCCAATCCACAAAAAGTGGAAGCAATTTGTAGTCTGCCCACACCAAGAACTCTAAAATACTTGAGATCATTCCTGGGTATGTCAGAATTTTATCGCCATTTTGTGAAAGATTACTCAATCTCAATCTAAAAAAATAATTATAAACTTTAATGATGAAGCAATAGAAGCGTTTAATAAAATAAAGAGAATATTAACATCTGACGATGTGGTGCTTTCATACCCCAATTTTGAAAAAGAGTTTCAGTTAACAACGGATGCCTCCAAATACGCAATCGGTGCTGTACTAGAACAGAAAGGTAGGCCAATAACTTTCATATCAAGAACTCTAAGTAAAGCCGAAGAACACTATGCTACGAAGGAAAAGGAAATGTTAGCAATAGTGTGGGCACTCAAAAGTTTGAGAAATTACCTCTACGGTGCAGCAAGAATAAGAATATTTAGGGACCATCAACCATTAACTCAAGCTTTGTCAAACAGCAATACTAATAGCAAGTTAAGAAGGTGGAAAGCAACGCTAGAAGAATACAACTACGTACTGCAATATAAGCCAGGAAGAGCAAACGCAGTGGCCAGACTTCCACAAGAGATATGCAAAATGGACTCAACAGCTGCCACTCAACAAAGCAATCAAAGTTCACCTGAAAACTTTATTCAATATACAGAAACTCCGATTAACGCACTTAAAAACCAAATTTTAATAGAACCACATAATACCTTTTCATATGAGTTCCAGATTGTTTTTCCAACGTATCATAGACACATTCTATTAGAACCAAATCTTTCTCATGAGAGGCTAGAGCAAATTTTCGAAAAATATCTTAACCCTTCAGTGACAAATTGCGTGAAGAACGCGGACGCTATTCTTGGCAAAGCTCAAGAAATATTCTCTAAACGCTTTCATAAATTTAAAGTTCTTTACACAAGGAAGATGGTAACCGACGTTCGAGACGAATCAGAGCAAGAAGTTGATATAATTAACGAGCACAACAGAGCTCATAGAAGTGCCGAAGAAAATAAAAACCAACTTCTAGAAAAATACTATTTCCCTCAGATGATGGCAAAAGTCAAGAAAATAACAAAAGCCTGTAAAATCTGCAAAGAAAGTAAGTATGATCGTCATCCCAATAAAATCGAAATTTTCGAAACACCTATTCCACAATGCCCCGGACAAATTATACATATCGATATCTTCATTACTGAGAAGAAAATTGTTTTAACAGCAATTGGCAAATTCTCTAAATACGCTCAGGCTATATTATTGAAGTCCAGATCATCGGAGGATATAAAGGAACCACTAAGAGAAATTCTTTCAACATTTGGAATGCCAGAAACTGTTGTGATGGATAACGAAAAATCTTTTAATTCTCTAGCTGTGAGATTTATGCTAGAAAATCAATTCAATATTAAAGTCTTTAAAACTCCTCCCTATGCTAGCTCAACAAACGGTCAGATAGAAAGATTTCACTCAACATTGACAGAAATTATGACATGTCTTAGAGCTGAAAACGGTCATCAGACATTCTCGGAACTTCTTTATAAATCTCTTTATGAGTACAATAACTCCTTTCACACTACAACACAAAAAAAACCGTCAGATATATTTCTTTATAAACATAGATTTACTGAACCCTATAAATTTGAAAAAGACAGACAAGAAATAATTGAAAAACTAAAAGGAAAACAAAGTTAGAGACATTGAATTTCATAACAAAAAGAAGTCTAGAAAAAAAGACTACGAGATAGGTCAGGAAATTTACGTTAAGGTTAATAAACGATTAGGAACTAAATTATCTAAAAACTATAAGAGAGAAGTAGTTAAGGAAAATAGGCATACTACAGTAGTGACCGAAAGTGGGAGAGTGGTCCACAAAAATAATATTAGAAGCTCAAGTTTTTTTCTTTTCCTTTTTTTAGAGCGGCAATATCTGCCATAGTGTGCGAGGTGAAAGTATTGGACTATACTAATTCACGAATTGTAGCCATCGACACTGGATCCGCTAAGGTCCAGTCCGGCACAGTCAAATTGGTACATGTGGTATGTGTAGGAAGTTACGAGACGACAATCGATAACTTGCAATCCATTATCCACTCAAAGCACTGAGCACTTCCCATCCTTTATATTCCTTTCTTGATTACGAAATAAAACAATTACAAATCCATATTAATAATTTAAAACCCAGAAACAGGTGACCCCTCGATTTTATCGGTTCCGCGTGGAAATGGATTGCGGGTAATCCACGCCGATTTTCAGATTATCGAACAAAAAATAAATAATGTCTTGCAGAATAATAATAGACAAATTATAATCAAATGAAAATTAAATGAAATAACCACGAAAGCAAATTATATTTTGAAATCATTTCCAAATGAAGAAATGAGAAATATCCTGGTAGATGAATTAAAATATAAATTACAAATTATTAAAAGCGAGATCTTAAATCTAAAATACGCAATAGATTGGGCTAAAGTTGGAGTCATAAACTCATTCATATTGTCTGAATATGAGATGGGTGCGATTAGAACTTTAGCTGACAAAGAAAATATTAATTACATAAACGTCGAGGAATCTCTTGATTTTGCTGAAATAAGAATAGCCTCTAGTATTAACTCTTTGATTTATATTGTAGATATCCCAACAACTTATAGAGAAATATGTAATATAATAAGTAAAAACCTGTAAAAATTGATAGAATTGCCACTAAAGTTGAATATGACGAGATTCTAGTTTGTGACGAAAGATTTTTTGGTATCAAAGGCCGATGCAAGAGTTTTAATAAGCTAACTAAACAGTATGTAAGAATGAAAATATCGAAGATATTACCAAAACGGAATGTCTTCCCAATTTAATACTCAGTAAACCCTCCAATTGCACTATGGTTAATAACCTCCATATACCCACGGTACAGGAATTATTTCCTGGTACGATTCTACTGAATGAATTCAATGGTAAAATTCTCATAAGTCAAGAGACTTACGACCTCAATGGCACTTACCTTATTAAATTTCACAATGAGACCATCAAGGTGATCGGTAAAACCTTTTGATTTTCCGAAATATCTTTTTCTAAGCCATTGCCAGCTGTGGTACAGCCCATAAGCAAAAATCCACAAGTGGAAAAAACCCTTACCTTGGAACTGATTGGAGAGATGAATGCTAATAATGCAGAAGCTATCGAATTGCTAAATATCGACAGTAAGATTGGAGATGTAATTAATATCGTCCTAATAATTTCTATAATCATCATAATGTTATTTATCTGCATTAAAAAAATGTGCTGCGGTCGCACAGAACAACATTCTGGCGGCATTGCTCCAGTACCAATGCAAAAGATAATTTTAAATATTTCTAATCCTAGAGATCCACCAATAGCAAGAATTTCTGGAATACCATACTTTTGATTGAGGACAATCAAATTTGGAGGGGGAAGAGTTAACAACAATTTTGTTTTCTTCTTAATATTGGGCTTATGAATAATTTTCGATTTTTTATTGCTTGCTTTTTTATTGCTTACGCTGCGGCTCGTGTTGGTTTATTGATCCCAACAGATTTAAGTGGAACAACTAAATGCTTGGCATTGAGGTTGTTTCTCAAATTACAGATACTTTGTTGGCGATTTTATTGATTTCAATAGTTTGAAATAATTAATAATTTCTGTAGTGAAAGAATAAAGAGAAAAAAAAGTTCAGTTGAAGTTAAGTACTCAAAAGAAAAACACACGATTTTTATTTACTTATAGACGTAATACGAATAAACCATTCTTCTTGACGTTCCTGGACAAGTTTTCGAAATTCGCTCTTGTAAAACCAATAAACTAAAGGGCTATTATTGAAGTGAAACTACTCTTCTTGAAGCATTGAATATTTTTGTGAACGCAAAAGTAGTAGTATGTGACAACGAAGTCTTTTAATTCAGATACGTTTAAGGCGCTGGGTAAAAATCATTTCGTTGCTGATATTTACGCCACACCACCTCTCCGCAGTTCGTCCAATGGTCAGGTCGAACGTTTCCACAGCACGCTGACAGAAATTGCCAGGTGCCTGAAACTAGACGATATTTCGACTGATCCCTGAAGATTGGTTCCGCTTGCTACTGATTAAATCACAATAAAAATGCAATTATAAGAACATATGCCCCCCCCCCCCCCCCTTACGTCTATGTGAAAACCAATCGGCGCTTAGGCAATAAGTGCAGTAGGGCTTTTGTTGAAAAAGTGGTCCAAAAAAATTTAGGCTTGACAATATAATAGTTCATAGAGATAACATACAATTTTTAATAACCGACTCTTGATACGCACTCCAAGAAGCAAAGTACACAAAATTGTTTTCGATTTACTTTTTAAAGAAAAGAACAATATTCTTTGTATAAAACTATAGCTTATCGTATACATACATGTGTAAGTATTAGTTCTAAATTATAAATTAAAACACATCCTGAATTAAGATCAGCTGAATCAGATCGGTTGATTTAATAAAATGTATTTTATATTTGAACATTTATTTCGTTATTTTTGTTATTTATTTTGGAACAATTGGCGATTTTTCATCTATGCCAAGATATTATTTAAATGAAACGACGGGGACATCATATTCTTGAAAGAGGAGTAGTTAAGATACTAACTTCTAACGTGGTAAAAGCGCTGGTTAGGCATTGCCATTAACTACTCTCAAAAGCATAAATGAAAGATTCAACTTTTTGCAACAAGCCTACATATTAGGTAAATAAACTGAATACTTCATAGAAGTAATTTGTGAATTAAAATAAGTTAAAATAAATTAAAACAGATTGAAAATAAAAATATTGTAGAATAGTAGGTTTTTTGTAACAAGCCCATACAGTAGTTAAATTAAATTAAATACTTCACAGAAATAATTTGTTAATTAAAATAAATAAATAAAATAAAACATGTAAAATGTTTATGTGACATTGTAAAAACACTTTATACAGTTATGGAGTTCTAAAATTATTAATAAAAAACTTGTGAATGAAAACAGAATCACATGGCAACACGAAGAAATATTGTCTTAAATTAATTTATATTCAGCAATTATTGCCAGAATATAATGCCGAGCAATTATGTTTGAACACAAGCTGCCAAATAGAGTTGTTATTTGTTTGGCGTTTAGTGTTATTGTGAAAAAATATCAAAACGACGCTGTACCAAATAATTAAATATCTAAATAATTTTAAATAACAATGTACAAACATATCAAATAAAACTAAGTGCATACTTAATAAAAAAGAATTGCTTTAATACACGTATGTATGTATTAATTAATTAATTTATTAAAGCACGAAAAAAACAAAGCTTAAATTTCATACAAAGAATTTATGCATATACATATGTATGTATGTATTTCACATCCAAATATATAAAAAAGAGAACTTTAATAAGCCAACCGTTCCTCAAAGGAAACTTGGACCAAATATACTATATATAAAAAGCTTTTCAAAGCTTGATATTTATTCTACGATGGAAGTTAACCCTTTAATGAAGTCTCATCGAGCAGAAACATCTCCCCTATCCACTTCCGCTAACAACATTTCCAGAAAACAATAAATGAACGTTATGAAAGGAATCCCAGTGATGAGGAGAAACACGAAAATGCGTTAAATTATATGACAGAAGCTTTTCTAGAATTCAATAAAAAAAATGGAAAATCGTTACAATTTTTGATAGACTCGATGTCTACAATACACATTTTCTATCTCTAGCATCAATATTAAAAATACAATCAACAATTGGGCAAGCCTTAATAACTAGAAGAGCCATGGTATACATACATATCGATCTTACATATTTTGTCCTACAACGATTTGACGGAATTATAGAGGAATATACACTCAAGCAGTTAGAAGTAATGACAACAAATACAATTCTCATAAATTTCAAAGCACGTGAAATTCTTTAATATCAAAAATAAGTCGTTTCTATACATAAGAGACAAAATATTTAATTTTTTCTCAGCCCCAAAAATAGTTGTATATTTTTTATAGGTTTAGAAATTAGAAATACAATAAAAAAAAAACTGATTAATATAATAGTTGACAGAATAATGATCAGTTAATTCTGTAACAAAGAGGGAACCGGTGGATATCTCTTTTGGGCGGTCGGAAAGAATTCGTTTGTACGCTTTTAAGGAATTTTGTAAAAAAGGTTACTGGATTGCAAGCATCCTTGAAGCATTTCCTTTAATTATACAAATGAAGATATCCAAAGTTATGTTTCAATAACTGCATATCTATTTTGACTTTGTTTATTATTTTCCAAAGTTGATGACGTATTTTTACATATATGTTATCGATTTTATAAGAACAAGAATTTTGAAGAGAATATTTCGTATCAGTATAAAAAGAAGATTAGTCTTCAACTAAAATATCAGTGGGCGAATGAGACTTTGGAAAAAAATGTATGGAAGTAACCACTTGACACGTGATTAGCTGTTCACAAGTGTTTCACGCTTAGTTAACGAAGCAGCGAAAGAAGTCTGCTTTACTGTTTTTCGGGGTTTTGGTATGTTGATATTATTATTAATTTTGTAGCTCCTTTAAAATTCAAATACTTTCAAAGTAAGTTTATTTAAAATTTTCGTTCAGTGACAAGTATTTGTTCTTTTTATTTACTAATTGTTATCATTAAACTTAAAAATCATTCAGAATTCAAGTAATCTGTAAGTATCTGTCAATTTCAGCTTTGCTTGCAAAACAAATATTTTCTTTAGTATTTAATGACCTTCTATAGAAGAGGGTATTGACGAAGTCGACGAAACTTTAAACTTGTTAAAAAGCTTAAGTATTAGCGACAGAATTACGAAACGAGAAAATATGGACGAAGCCAGCGCAACGAGTTCGAAGGACAAGTTGAGGAACTGAATAGGAAAATTAGTGCACCAAATGTTAAGGAGTACAAAGCTGTCGAAATAATCGAGGGTGTTTTATGTGATGAGCTATTATTAAGTTTGTTCCCGAGTTCGAGGGCGAAGGTGCTTAATATGTATCTTGGGGGCTGGTAAAACTCAAAAATTGTTTGAACCACATCAAGGTAGCTCTATATATTACCAGGCGGTCGCAATTCTAAGAAATACAATTGTAGGTTGTGCCGACTCTGTCATGCAATACTTGCAAGGTTAGATTTACGGGAAAATCCACCCTCCCTACATTGAGAAAGTAATAGGAGGAGAAAATATAAAACTTTTAGTCGATACTGATTCTTCTCTAAGAGTTACACATAAAAACTCCAGAGCCTGAAAGGTGTAAAAAAATTACCTAAGCCTTTTCTAGTAAAATCAATCCACGGTCCTAGTAAAATCGATTATGCAACACCCGTAAATATTCTAAATAAAACGGAAACATTCTTCGTATTAAACAATTTGCCGATGTTCGACGAAATTCTGTGTTTTTGTTTTTAAACTAACGGTATAATCGATACGAACAGTAATATGCTATTTTTCCAAGGTTACTTAAGGAGTACCTTAAGTACTTGAATTTATACTCAGTTAATAATTTGACGAATTAGGCAATCCCAAATACAATAGAATTGAATTTTTATGAAATGATTGAGAAAAATGCAGGAGTGTTTGCAAAACCGGATGAAGCACTGTCATATACTACAAATATCTCAGCTACAATTAGAACGAGGGATAATAAAACTATTTATTCACGACATCAGTCGTATCCAATCTCAATTATTGACTTTGATAATAAAGATGTGGGAAAGCTTTTACAGCAAGGCAGAATTAGACCGTCGCGTTCCCCGTATAATAGTCCAGTTTGACTAGTGGACGAAAGAGGAATAGATAATAGATGAGTACAGTAGGCCCAATAAGCGTCTTGTAATCGATTATACAAAGCTGAACCCCAGGACTATTTGTGACAAAAAATTTTAATGAACATCACTAAATATATAAAACATGCTATAATTGTCTGCACAACTGTATTTTTACTTCGCTAAAAATTTAAATTTGCTTGTCTGAATTTTATACGGTACTTGCCTACCAATGTTATTGCTGTAACTGCATTTATAACTAGTAAACAACACATTATTCTTAATTTTGTTTTATGCTTTGTACGTACTCATTTATTTAAGCCCAGAGAATCTCTCATGTATTAATCTGAACTCAATGTTATATACTTATATACTCAAAAACAACCGATACATGTTTGGTTGATTCATAAGTTAAATGGTCTTACTTGTAAACTCACTTTAGCTGCGCACGTTGAACAAACGAAAGGAAAACAGGTGTTTCTTATGTTGAAATTTGCTGTTGTTGTTATTATGTTTTTTTTTTATTCCTCAACAAATACCTAAAACCAGATCCTACCATTATAAAGTCAAACCTAGGCAGAGCAAAACTGCTTTTGCTTTGCGTTAATAATGGGAAATATGAAAAAAAACGCGAGCATCTTCCAACGTGTTATCGATGGCATTCTACGCGAGGAAATATGGGAATCTTGCCACGTTTTTACTGAAGATTATATTTTCCGGCTCTGAGTGGAACCATATTTATTATATCGACAGGGTTTTGAGGAAACTTTTGGAAGAAAACATGAGGGTTTCATTAGAGAAATCCAAATATCTAGGTATTCCACGGAATATCTGGGGGACATCGTTTCAACTAGGGGTATTAAAACATGTCCAGAGAAGATTGTCGCCATTGTAAATATCGGGGATACCTCTACCCTCAGAACTCTTAGATCCTTTTTAAGACTCGCTCCGCAAAATACCTGCCTGAGCATAATGGACACGTGGATACTCGGCGATCTAAATTGGTAAAAATAAATTTCGACAGAGACGCTGGCAGCTTTTTAAAGGTTGAAAAAAACCTCTAAACAGACGCATCGCCTCATGCGATTGGAGCAGTTCTTTCACTGAACGGAAAGCATTTATAAAGGAATACTCATCCACATTCTTTTATAAGCCAGGGAAAGATAATGTCGTTGCAGACACCTTATCAAAGCAATACCTGAATATGGTAACAGACTCATCTTCAATGCACTGGCACTGGCAGTGAGATTTAAAGTACGGAAATAATATCATCCACTTAGTTGCTTTAAGAATCAAATTATCCTTGTCCAAGAGAATATTGTAAGGAATAAAACAAAAATACTTGCTAGAGATCGCATCCGTCATAAAATTTCGTCTAGAACTGTAGAGGATCTATTTAATTTTCTTTATACCTCTATAAACCCCCATGTTTTAACGCAATTTTTGGGATTTAAATAGATTAGCACAGATACAGCCTTTATTGATAACCAATAGTGACAGCAGAGCACATCGGTCACTAAACCAAAATATTAATCAAATCCTTCAGGATTATTATTTCCCTAATATGAGAAAACAACTGAAACACATTATATTCAATTGCAAAACATGTCGGGAGGCAAAATATGTAGGACATTCGAAAAAACACCAAATACCAATACCATCTTCTATAGGTGAAATGCTTTATATAGACATGTGTAATACGATTTAACCATTCGTGTTGACGTTCCTGGACAAGTTTTCAAAATTCACCATTGTAAAGCCAATAAACTCAAGGGTTATTATTGAAGTGAAGTTACTCTTCTTGAAGCATTGAATATTTTTGTGAACGCAAGTACTATGTGACAACGAAGTCTTTTAATTCAGATACGTTGAAGGCGCTGGGTAAAAATCATTTCGGTGCTGATATCTACGCCATACCACCTCTCCACAGTTCGTCCAATGGTCAGGTTGAACGTTTTCACAGCACGCTGACAGAAATTGCCAGGTACCTGAAACTAGACGATACTTCAACTGACCCCTTAACCCATTTCTTACCGCCGTGTGTTTGAACACACGTTTATCATATCTCAACTTTGGGTATATATAAAACACACATAAATATAAATAATTAAATGTTTTTGTCGTTTATATTAAGGTTTGGTCTCTTACCAAAAAAAAAAAAATAATTGGTAAACTTTTGTAAGCCTCCCCCCTTTCACAAGAGGTGGTTCAAAAAGTGTCCAAAAATAGACCATTTTTAAATCAATTATATAATATGTATAAAAAAATCAGAATTATTATATATGTATTGTCGTGTGTTGCCATATCTCTAAAAACGAACCTAAGGCCATTTATCAACCACGCTGACAATTATACGTGCCGCTAGGTGGCAGTAAATAGCAGCGTGTGTTTCACCACACGCTGGTACTCATAGTCACATTGGACATTCAATATTTTTTTGTACCAGTAGCGACGTGTTTTTTACCGAACAGATGTTTTCTTTGTGTACCAACATTTTATGTTATTTTTTTTTCAATTATTCCATATTGCTCCTTCTTCTTGTTTGAAGTTATTTAATTTGTGGTGTAGTTAAGAGTGATATTGTCTGAAATGTCACGACGAGAGTAACTAATAAACGCAGAATTACAAGACATCATCGACAACTGGAGCGGTGATGAACATGACCATCAAGATGAGAGAGCGTCTGCTGTTGAAACTGTTATTTGTTTGCCCCCGAAAATACTGCCGGTGATTCGGATTGTGAAACTATAGACGATAACATAATATCAACAAATATTACTTGCGATGATAGCCCGTTGGCCGAAATAGCAGGTATTATTTTTTATTATTTTCCTTTGTTTGTGTTGCTAGCTATGTGTGTGTTTATAGGAACAATTGAAGTAATTTATAAATCCGCTATTGACGACTATGGTGGTCCGGAAGCCGAAGTACAACAGGAGGAATCGCAACCATCAACGTCAAAAGAAGTACCGAAATATAAATATCGTACGGTAAGTGACTTCAAACCGGTCTGGAAAAAAACTAAGCGAACTGCTTACGATATCTACCCGGCACATGAACCATTGAAAAAAGTGGATTTACACGACAATGGGGTCGCCAATTACCGTATCGGTATTCGTGGCAAAAAGTGGTGGTGGCCGCTCTGGGTTCAATGTTTGGATAGCGCTGTTGTCAATGCTTGGAAACTTCATTGCTTCGTAACAGCTTCCAAAAATGAGAAGCATATATCTCAGCTTGACTTCAAAAACTCAATGACAAAGTCTCTGCTGCTTTCGTCGGAGGATGCAATGGACGAAGACGAACCATCGTCTGCTGAGGATTCAGACACTGACTATAGACAACAAAATCTTCCTAGGGTAGACGGCTTGCACGTTCCTTTGAAAACTACTAATCGTCGCCGTTGTATTGTGTGCACACCAAAAGCCACCATATTCAAGTGTGAGAAGTGCAACGTCCACCTACACTCAGAGGCTTCAAGTTGTTCCACGAAGACAAACAATTTTATTTACAACGCCGCGCCACACGTTTAAACAAAAAGCCACGAAATGTATAATTCCATGTTAACTTTATTTTTAAATAAATACTTGAAACTTAAAAAAGCCCGTTTTTTACTTAAATGTACTTACCTTGTTTTACCTGCAAATACTCTGAAATATTACCTTCTACCATACTTACTTAAATAAGTACTATAAACAACATAAATAGCTAAAAAAAATTTTTACCGAACAAAAGATTTCATAACACTTTACAGTACCGGCGTGTGTTCAAACACACGGCAATTTTCAGAGAAACTACTCGTCGGAAATTTTTTTTTTCTCAGCAAATGTTAAATATGATATCATACGACGACCCTGAAATTTTCATCAAAAAATCCGAATTTTAAATTTCCGATAATTAATGGGTTAAGATTGGTTCCGCTTGCTACATCAAAATATAATAGATCAGTTCATTCAACAACGGAAAGGAGACCAATTGACGTAATTAGGACTATACCGGAGGATTTAATTTTAATTTAAACTTAAAAATTCGATCTAAAATTGAAACCAAACAGAAAGCTGCCTTAAATCACAATAAATATGCAATTATAAGAACATATGCCCCCGTGATGTCTTTGTGAAAACCAATAGGCGCTTAGGCAATAAGTGCAGTAGAGCTTTTGTCGAAAAAAGTGGTCCGGGAAGATTTAGGAACTACACTTAGGATTGACATTATAATACTACATAGAGATAACATACAACTTTTAGTAACCGACTCTTGATACGCACTCCAAGAAGTAAACAAAATTGTTTTCGATTTACTTTTTAAAGAAAAGAACAATATTCTTTGTATGAAACTATAGTTTATCGTATACATACATGTATAATTATTAGTTCTAAGTTATAAATTAAAACACATCCTAAATTAAGATCAGTTGAATCAGATCGGTTGATTTAATAATAAAATATATTTTATATTTGAACATTTATTTTATTATTTTTATTATTTATTTTTGAACAATTTGCGATTTTTCATCTATGCCAAGATATTACTTAATTGTAACGACAGGGACATCATATTCTTAAAAGGGGGAGTAGTTAAGACACTAACTTCTAAAGTGGTAAAAGCGCTGGTTAGGCGTTACCATTAACTGCTCTAGAAAGCATAAATGAAAGAGGAATAAGCAATTTTAGACTTCTTCGATTTTAAAAAATATTTTCTCGCGTATTCAACTTTTTGCAACAAGCACATAGTAGATAAATAAACTGAATACTTCATAAAAGTAATTTGTGAGTTAAAATAAGTTAAAATAGATTGAAAATAAAAATATTGTAGAATAGTAGGTTTTTTGTAACAAGCCCATATAGTAGTTAAATTAAACTAAATACTTCATAGAAGTTGTTTAACTGGTTGCATAGCAATCCTATTTTTAAGCTTTTGGAGTTTTTTTGATTTTACAGAAGTTTTTATAGAAAAGGAAACTTTTGTTTGTTGGTGTAAATTGGGAAACTTCGTGCTTCCTTGTGACTTGTGACCTAACTAAACTTAAAAATAAGAAACGCTATTCTGCTCTGTTAAGTTATGCAAATATATGTGAAATAATACAGTTATTAGAATTTGAGTTTTGGAGAGGATGAGCGCGAGTTACATATGCGAACCCTGGTCAATTTGACAAATTTGATAAATTCCTAGAAGCAATAAGCAAATAAAGTAAATTGTACAATGTTGCATAAGCAAATTTGAAGAAATAAAGAGTCAAAAAACTCCATAAAAATTGGTGCAAACAAAAGTATTGCATTTCACTGCATTTTCTGTTTTTTTTTCTGTTTCGTTTATTTTTACCAAAAGAAATTGCAATCTTGCAATTTATGGAACGTTGTTAATTTTTAGTTCTTTTCAGCAATCAGATTTTTTGTAAATTTCGCATTAATTTTAGCCAATCAAAATTATGCTAATGCAACAATTACTAATAAACCAAGTTAACACTATGACTGTATCAAAATTGTAAGATTAGTCTTAGTTCGTCCACCACATAATAAAGTCGAAATAAATAAAGTTTGTCTTTAAAATACAAAAGAAAAAAGTTGTTTTTTTATTAACTAAAAGAACAAATAATAAAATTGGCGCAGTCGGTAGGATCCTTAGAAGTGAAAGGGATCCAGTGATACGAATCGTTTAAAAAGTGTTTAATAGAACTTATTATCAATTCTGCGAATCCTACGGGACTCTCCAGAATATAATAAACTTTAGTGCAGTGAACAATTTAGAAAACAAATTGAACGCCACTAAATATAATAAACTTTAGTGCAGTAAACAATTTAGAAAACAAATTGAACGCCACTAAATAAAATAAACTTTAGTGCAGTGAACAATTTAGAAAATAAAGTGGACACCACTAAATAAATAAATATATACATTCAAAGTGTATTCAAAAAGCAAAAGACAACTATATTTCGACAAACAAAGAAGGATGGACGAACAGGCTCAAGAAATGCCTCCAGTGAACCTAGTGGAAGAACTAGCCAGAAAGGAGCACCAGCTAGAGCGTCTGAGAAACGCATACGTGGAGTTGCAACAACAGCAACAGCAACTTCAGCAAGACGGACAACAACAACAATGGCAACAATTGCAAAGTCAACAGCCACAACATAATCAATTGGACAGGATCCAGAAAAATGTTGCATATCTACCAGTGTTTACGGGTATAGGAGAAATTACTATCAATTCATTCCTGAGCAGTGTGGAGTACCTACTATCAACAATAAGAGATGAGGAATTAAGGAAAGAAGCCATAAAAGCCATTTTTTATAGAACTATACAAGGCCCAGCCAAGAACGTGATACTAAATATTCCGGAACCAGACAACTGGCAACTAATTAAGGAAACGCTGAAACTACGGTATCGTCCTGATATTGAACCACACCAACTCTACAGAAAGATATCAAATCTTAAGGTAAATAATGTTAAGGAATTATTGACAGAAATTCAAGAAATTAAATATAGGTCGGACGAATTAGTAATATATTATACAGGTGACCATTACATTGACCTTAGTAACATAGACAGTTTACTAGTGAACACAATAAAAGAAATGACACAGGGCACCTTGCTAGACAAAATTTATGAAGAAGGACAGTTAAATAATATTTTGAAAATAATGATAAGTAGGAGATTCGAAGACAGCTGTATTATGCCAGAATACAGATAATTTAAAACAAAAGAGGATAGATTAACTAACGTAGGGAACAATAGGTATCAGGATAAAAGACAACAATATAATAATGTACCTGCAAATTTGAGAACTAGAAATATTGATTATCGAATTAATAATGTACCACAGGGAGGACAGTGGAATAGGAACCCTCAATACCAAAATAATTCAGGGCAATATAGGCAAAATAATAATTTTAATGCAGGAAGGATTAACAGTTTTAATAGGTTCGGAAATTCAGGCCAATATCGCCAGAACCCCTTTAGGCAGGTTGTAGTTGAACCCATGGAGGTTGACACTATAGAGAAAGGTAATAAATACTATAATAATAATATCCAGAGGGTCGGGCAGGTAGGACACCCTAGACCATGTTACAGCCAAAATCGCTTGAAACATCCTAGGCAAAACCTAAACGAACCCAAGGACCATGATAACATAAGAGAAAGAAACACATATTGTAATAATTTAGAAATGTATGATAAAAACAATACACAGAAAGTCGGGCAGGTAGGACACCCTAGACCATGTTGCAGCCAAAATCGCTTGGAACATCCTAGGCAAGACCTAAAAGCACCTATGGAATTTAATAACACGATACAATAAAACGAAGAGGAAAATTTTTTTCAAAAACAGCCTCTGACTTTTTACCCATCATAAAAATTACCATAATGGAAAGAAATATAATGCTCTGATAGACACAGGAGCAAATCTAAGTTTAATCGACAGTAATACAAAAGACTTTAAAAGAAATCTATTAGAAAGACCCATTGAATTTAGCACAATAACAAAGAAAGATGTAATTAGATTTGAAATAATAACTGACCCACCTGATGAATTTAATCTGGCGGGAAATGCAAAGATTAAATGGAAAATGACAGAATTAAAAGGAAGAAAATATAGTTTTATAATAGGAATCGACCTATTAAATTGTTTTAATACAATAATAAACTTAATAGATAGTTATATAATATTTAATGATAAAATAACATCCTTTTTATTAAATCCATATAAAAACCTTCAAGTATGTACATTGGAAGGAACCGAATTTGATTGGAATAGAATCCAACTAGATCAATTAAATAAAGAAGAATATAAAGAAATAAAAAACATATTGATTAGGTTTAGAAAATTGATTTTTAAAGAAGGGGACAGATTGACTAGCACCATGAAAATACAGCATGAAATTAAAACAACGACAGATGAACAAATTAACGCTAAATTATACAGATATCCACCCCAACATGAAGCCGAAGTAAGAAAACAAGTTCAAGAGATGGAAGAACAAGGGATAATTAGAAAAAGTAGCTCCAAATATGCCAGTCCTTTAATAGTTGTACCTAAAAAATTGGATAATTCTGGAAAACAAAAATACAGACTAGTGGTAGACTACAGAAAATTAAACGAAATTACTATAGATGACAAATTCCCACTGCCCAATATAGATTCAATTCTGGACAAACTAGGAAGGGCACAAAATTTTACGACAATAGACTTAGCTAAAGGATATTATCAGATTTTAATTAGAGAAAAAGATAGACAAAAAACAGCTTTCGTTACCGCCGTTTGGTCTGAAAAATGCACCAGCAACATTCCAAAGACTGATGAATGAGACATTACAAGATTTTATTAACAGGACCTGTGTAGTATACCTAGATGATATACTAATATTTAGTACGTCTCTAAAGGAACACGTAAAGGCAATAACGGACATTTCCAAGGTATTGGAAGAAGCAAATTTAAAGATACAAATAGATAAATGTAACTTTATGAAAAAAGAAACCGATTTCTTGGGTCATATTCTTACAAAAGAAGGATTAAAACCTAATCCAAATAAAATAAAGGTTATTCAAGAGTTAGAAATACCAAGAACAGAAAAACAAATTAAAAGTTTTTTAGGGTTAACAGGTTACTACAGAAAGTTCGTGAAAGATTATGCCAAAGTTGCGCAACCAATTACGAAATATTTAAAGAAAGGCGTAAAAATTAATACAAAAGACCCTACCTATATTGAGGCCTTCGAAAAACTAAAATTGTTAATAAGTTCTCATCCTATATTAAAATATCCTAATTTTGATAAACAATTTACGCTAACTACTGATGCGTCAAATTGCGCAATTGGTGCTGTCCTTTCACAAGAAGGACATCCGGTTTGTTTTGCATCCAGAACTTTAAACAATCATGAAAGAAATTATTCGGCAACGGATAAAGAATTTCTAGCAATATTGTGGAGTGTAAACTATCTGAGTCCATATCTCTAAGGTAGGAAATTTAAGATTTTTACGGATCATCAACCAATTAAGTTCTTGCATGCTAAATACAGAGGAAAAGACATGTCACCTAGGCATCAAAGATGGCTACTTAAACTAGGAGAGTATGGTTTTGAAATTGATTACATAAAGGGCAAAGAAAATAAGGTAGCAGATTTTCTAAGTAGACTGGAAATTGTTGATAAACTAAATGATAAGGAGACAGGGGATAATGCATCAAATTTTGTAAATAACTTAGAAGATGACAATATATCTACGGCAACAGTTCATTCAGCAGACGAAAATTTGCAGGATCATTTTTTTATTAAGGAAGAAATAGTCAATAAATATAAAACCCAGATTATTTTAACTAATAACAAGGTTGAAGAACTGAAAACTTTACACGGCAAAAGGATTATTTTTATAGCCGAAGCTGATTTTGATGAAATGGGAGAGATATTTAAAAAATACATAACAAAAGGAAAAACATGAATATTTTCAGAATTATCGGAACATAGTTACAATGTGGTACAAGAAAAATTAATAGAGTTGTTCTCAAATGATAAGCAAATAAAATTCACTAAATGCACCATGAGGGCTCAAGATATAGAAACAGAGGTAAAGGCAGTCAAACAAATTTCTCTTTATCACGTTAGGGAAAGTATTCATTCAGGTATAAGCGAAACATATAATCAAATTAAGAATAAAATTTACTATCCAAAATTGATGGAATTAATTCAATTAGTCATTAATCAATGTGAAGTATGTCAAGAGGTAAAATATGACAGAAATCCAGTCAAATTAAAATTTGCAGTGACAGAAACACCATCAAGAAAGAATGAAGTAGTGCATGTCGACACGTATGTAATGAAAGGATTTAATTTTTTGACAATAGTGGATAAGTTTTCTAAATTCGCGGCAGCATATCCATTGAATGATAGGAACACTGTAACAATCATCGAACAATTAGAAGACCATTTCGCTAAAATAGGTAAACCAAAAAAATTAATTGCAGACAACGAATTCAATGCCATTAGAATAAAAGAATTTCTAGACAATGAAAATGTAGAATTACATCTTACTAAACCCAATAGTCACACAGGTAACGCGGACATAGAACGGTTACATAACACAATTGCGGAAAAATTTAGAATAATTTACAAAACAAATAAGGATACACCGGTGAAACAATTGATTCAGAAATCAATTAGAAATTATAATGAACTATATCATTCAAGTACCAAATATACCCCTAATGAAGTTCAGCAAGGAAAAATAGACGAAATCAATGTTAAAAAGAATTTAGAAGAAAATAAAAGAAAAATAATAGAGAAACTAAATAAATCCAGAGAGAGAAAGTAGGGAAGAAGGATTCGTAAAGAATTATAAGGCTGTTAGGCACAAGGAACAACCTAGGTATAAGAAATCTAAATTAGAAAGAGTACATCCCTGCAATATAAAAAGACCTTTAAAATTTAAAGATTTGGAGAATATTGATAATGATAGCACAAACTAAGGGAACTTTGACAACAAAACTCCTCACAGAACAATCAGGATTTATAGACATCTGCATGAAGAAACAAGAAATAGTTAAGGAAACAGATATAATAATACATATAATAAATTTACAAGAAATCGAGAACATTTTGGACAACATGACAGAAAATATAATTTTATCAAAAATTAAAAACAAACAATTACTGCAATCGGAATTGTTAGATGTTAAAAGTAAATTATTGACTTTAATACCAAAACAAACGAGAACAAGACGTGGACTGATAAACGGAATAGGAAGTATGTCGAAGTGGTTGTTCGGAACTATGGACGACGAGGACAGACAGACTATACAAAACCACCTTTTTAATATTAACGAGATTAAAGAAAACAATAACCAACAAGTAGTAATCAATAATTATTTCAACACGACCTTAAATCATTTAAAAACTGTTATACAGAACGATAGAAAGAGAATTGAAGAAGAATTAAATTCTATAAATAAATTTTTAGAAGTAGAAAGTAATAAAAATATATACTTTGAACAGTTAACTAATATACAATTAATAAAAAATAAAATAGACCATTTACAAGATAATGTAATTTCTGCAAAATATGGTATTGTACACCCGAGTATTTTAACTTGTGAAGAAATAAAAAAATATGAGATCGATTATAATAAATTAAAATATATTCAGTTCGGAACAGCATACGTTAATCACTCATACCTAATTTTTGGAGTAAAAATACCAAAGAAATTTTTAACAGTAGAACTAAGAACTACCAATACCAAACAATGAAATTGATTATAACATAGAACAATGTTTTGATTTTGAAAATAAAACATACACATTCCAAGAAAATAAAAACCTAAAAGATTTAAAATTAAGTAAACATTGTCTAATAAAAAATAATTGTCAAATGATAAAAAATATAGATTTGGAAATCATACAATTAGACTTAGATACAATTATAGTTAAAAACGCAGTAAATATTAGTATGAATGAAACCTGTAATTTTGAAAAAATTGTTTTGAATGGAAACTATTTGATTGATTTTAACAACTGTTCTATTAGAATTACAGACTACTATTTTTCAAACATTATAAAGTATACAAAAGAAACACAAATAAAGCAAAATATAAACCCAATTTATAATTTTACCCATAAAGTGTCATTTGAACAAATTGAAGAAGAACATCAAAATAATGTAAGAAATATTAGGAAATTAGAATATCATAGTAAATTGAGATATGGATGTAACATTATTATCGTGATTATAATAGTTATTATAATTTTCACGGTATTAATAAAACATCAGCATATAAAAATAAAATTAAGTACCAGAATTCAGGAGAATTCTAACCTAAAGGGGGGAGAAGTTACATATGCGAACCCTGGTCAATTTGACAAATTTGGTACATTGCTTCTAGGAATGCAGATTCCATTGCTTCTAGAAATACAATGCTTCTATGAATAAGCAAATAAAGTAAATTGTACAATTGTTGCATAAGCAAATTTGAAGAAATAAAGAGTCAATAAACTCCATAAAAATTGGTGCAAACAAAAGTATTGCATTTCACTGCATTTCCTGTTTTTTTCTGTTTCGTTTATTTTTACCAAAAGAAATTGCAATCTTGCAATTTATGGAACGTTGTTAATTTTTAGTTCTTTTCAGCAATCAGATTTTTTGTAAATTTCGCATTAATTTTAGCCAATCAAAATTATGCTAATGCAACAATTACTAATAAACCAAGTTAACACTATGACTGTATCAAAATTGTAAGATTAGTCTTAGTTCGTCCACCACATAATAAAGTCGAAATAAATAAAGTTTGTCTTTAAAATACAAAAGAAAAAAGTTGTTTTTTGGTTTGTATTAACTAAAAGAACAAATAATAAAATTCGCGCGGCTGCTAAGAGTTAAAATGGGGGTGATATTCAAATCTTGGCCTGGTTGAGGACCATGGCTCTGATGCTATTGGTGAGAACTTTACCTCATATACTGAGAAATAAATAGAAAGAAGGAATATATACAGTGAAGAAAATTATATTGTGCGATTTTTCTGAAACAGTTGATTGTTGGATGTTTGACGTACTAACCGTGGGTGGAATATGAGTGTTTACAGGCAATTTGCACAATTTCACAATTAACCTGCGTATAGTTCCACATTGGGTGAGAACATCGACAACGCTAACCTTGTGGTCCAGACCGTGTATTACGTTTGTGACCCGACCAAGACGGCATTCGGTTGGTGGCAAGAAATCATCTTTGACGATAACAATGTCGTCTAAACGGAGATTGTCTCGCTCCTTTTTCCATTTATAGCGACGTTGCAGTTGATGACGTACTCTTGCATAAAGCTCATCGACATTGCTATTTGTTTTTCGCTTTACGCTGAGTTGATATTCCAGTAGCTTTATGTCTGACCTACTTATAGTCCTATTATTGTTTTAGGAGTAAGTGTCAATGTTGTTTATAATTGGTATATTAACACGGCGTGCTTTGCTACTCCTTTAAAAAATGTAGTGGATCTTTTCCATATGCAAAAAAAGTTTTGAAAATTGGTCCACAAAGTTATGCTCGTTTATATTATAAAATTTGTTAAAAACTATGTGGGAGGAAAAAAGTTAACATATGCAAAGTTGCTACTCTGTTACTGTCAATAAAAGTGAAATCAACAAAATTGAAGCAAACCAAATTTAACTAAACAGTCTTAAAATCAACAAAATGGGATTCAAATTTTAATACTTCTAAAAATGTTTCATGGAGGAATGTTTCAAAATAAGAATATTTCAGTTGAACGTGAATGAACTTGGAAAGCAACAAAGTTTTTTTTTAAACAAAAAAGAATAATTTATTTTGGAACTAACACCCAAGCAGCGATCCACGAGTCGAACAAGTGCATAAGTAAAAGTCTGATAATCAAACAAGCAGAACTTCGTGCGACTTACATATGAGTCGTTCAGTGGATAAAGGGAATGAGTCCAAATATTTGATATGGAGAAAAACGACAGAACAGTTGACGTTGACATTAAAACTAGTTGTTACAACAAAACTCAAAACTAAATTGCAAAATTAATTATTAGGGCTTCTTTTAAAATTTGTAAATATACAATGTTAGTAGTTAGTGTATGTGTTCACAAAACCTGTTAATATGATACAAATACGTTTTTATTGATAAGAGTTTCAGTGGAAAAAGGGAATAAGTCCCCCAATTTTTTTTTTGTTAAAATCGTTAGCGTAAAAATGCAAATTAATTATGTTTTGACTTTGAGCAATCGTTCGGAAATAAAAAGAAAAAATCTAAATATTGGCTTACCTTGCGTAGTGTTTTAATTGAATTAGTATATTTTGGAAAGAGTACATTTTTTATAATTTTGCAAAAAAAAATGCTGCAGATAATTTGATTTTTAGTTCAGTGCATTCGCAGTTTTATTTTTAATGAACTTAAAAAAATAAGATGAAAAATTTCTTCTTTTTAAAAGCAAAAACATAAAATATTTCTTCTTTTTAAAACAAAAAATAACTTAAAAAATTTAACAAAATATTATGTCTACTTCAGAATAATCTTTCTGGCTTGATACTGTTGTCAAGTTTTTATAGAAAGTATGGTACACGAGAGGGATATATTTTAATAAATCAATCATATCCTTTTTATTTTCTTTTGTTATAGCTCCAGTTTAACGATACAATAGATTTTGACTCACGCTATTCAATAACATTACTTTAAATTTCTTTCTTATGTTTATATTTTCAAATCCAAAATTTTCATCGAAATTATTTTTATATTGTATTACCCATGGTTTCGATCTCTCTAGTTTGATCCACCTGATTTTACGAAATCTTTTTCAAATGCTTTTTAGAAGGAAGGTTGTAACTTACGACGAAGGTTACGACCGATCTGCACTCTCTGCACTTACTAAATTAGAAACTCTTCTAACCGCATCGATATCATAACAGCGATATCGTAACATCGATCAAAGGTCGAATTCATATGTAATAAACAATGTAAAGAACACAAAAAATTGGCAGGTAGCGAAAACTCAAAGAGAGGCAAGAAATAGAAACAAATAAGAGTGATTAAAAGTAAGCGTGGACTTATTCCATTTTTCCACTGAACATAAAAATTTCGCGTTTCACAAAAAATGTTTTGTCCTTAAAAGGGGTTTTCCGTTGAAATTTGAAACCAAATTTTTACCATACATTGTTAGTCATAAAATCAAGTGTATCCACGCTAAATCTCAAAAACGCCAAAAATGGACTCATTCCCTTTATCCACAGAACGACTCATATGAATACGACGAACTACCAGAATAAATGCTGATGCCATTGTAGAAAAGTTTCACTTCTTAAAGCAAATAGGCCAAATAAAATAAATGCCTACTAATAAAAATTAAATATATGAAAACTATTATTTTTAGTGACGATAATTAACCATAGACTTTGCAATCGATTTCGCAATAAAATATTAATGCTGACCAAATACAATAACTAAATTTAATAAGTCAGAAAACCAAAATATTTGATGTTTTTTAAATCAGACATTAATATATTAATATATAATATATATATATATATATATCATCAAATATATATATATATATATCATCAAATATATATATATATATATATATATCATCAAATATATATATATATATATCATCAAATATATATATATATATATATATATATCATCAAATATATATATATATATGTATATATATATATATATATATATATATATATCATCATATATATATATATTTGTATATATATATATATATATATATATATATATATATATATTTGATGATATATATATGATATATATATATATATATATATTTGATGATATATATATATATACATATATATATATATATTTGATGATATATATATATATATATATATATTTGATCATCATCAAATATATATATATATCATCAATTATATATATATATCATCAAATATATATATATATATAAGTGAGATACACACTACTAACATACCTTAGCGAACTATTAAAGAACACTTATGAAATAAGCATAGATAATAATAGAAAATATTAAACTAAGAATCCATAAACAAAGACTCTGTTCTAATTATGATAAGACCCTTATTTTTCACACCATTAAAGAAAAACTATTAAAACGAAGACTCTATTCTAATTATGATAAGACAATATCCTAAATCAATAACCAACACTTAGTAAGAATATCATCACTTAGTTCTAAGACGATATTTCTGTACTTTATTTTTCTTTCACACGCTGATAAAACCTAGACTAGATTTAACATTTTCATTTCTAGTATTTAAGAAAAAACTTGGAAATAAAATAGTCAGTTTATGAAGAAAACTCAACCACAACTAAACGTTGTATTTCACTGGCGCAGTCGGTAGGATCTACGAAAAAGATCCTGTTAAACGTATCTACAAATTATTAACAAATAAATAAATCTTGCGAATCCTAAGGGACCCTCCAAGATTATAAAACAACGAATTATAATATTACAAAACTCTTTTTAAATGTGTATCAAAGTATGCTTTAAATATTAAAATTTTTCTTGTAATCGAAAAAAAATTACGAGGGAAAACCACAACACACACAGCAGAACTCGAGGAAACATTCTATGGAAGATATTATCCAAAGGCTTGATAACTTCTCACTAACGGACAGAACAAAATGGAGCAGCAGAGAAATTTTATAATCCAAAACTTGAAACTGATACGCCCTTTCACTGGCCGGAGGGATACTCTGTGCTTATATATTACCGGTATCGAAAGCATTATTGCCGAATATATCTGCATTACCAGTAGAGGACAGAGTCCTGTTTTTCAACGCCATCTTATGAACCATAGACGGGGAAGCTTTAAATGTAATCAGAAGGGCACAGCCGGAAAACTGGAGCAGCCTAAAAGTAGTATTAATAGCGGAGTATGGTGAGCAGAAACCAATTTCGACATTAATTTTTAATTTAAGTAATATTAGATTTAAGGGTAGTGTTAAAAAGTTGTGTCAAGAAATTAATGGGAGAGGATTGTTTAACTTAGAAGAAGTAGATAGTAGGAGTAATACGAATAACAACGATTTAAATTCATTATTTAGGTTAAATCATTTAAACGAAGAGGAAAGTAAAGAAATTAAAACATTATTAAAAAAATATAAAAATATTCTTCACAAAGAGAACGAAAATCTCAGCTTTACGCATAAAATAAACATAAGATAAGTACTACACATGAAGATCCCATCTAAGTATGTGGAATCCTATAGATAACCAAAGGTACATAGAGAAGAGGTTGATAGGCAAATAAAAGAGATGTTAGAGCAAAACATCATCTGCCATAGTAAATCAACTTATTCAGCACCTAATGGTATACCCAATACAATTGATAGACGAAATCTTGGACAAGTTGGGTAGGTCCACTTACTTTACGACACTTGATCTTACAAAAAGGTTTTACCAGGTAGAGGTTGAACCTAAAGACAGGCATAAAACGGCATTTTCGACACGAAATGGGCATTATGAATTTCTGCGAATGCCCTTCGGATTAAAAAATGCACCAGCTACGTTCCAGAGACTGATGAATACAGTACTGGACGAGCTAATTGGGAAATGATTAATTACGCATTAAAAGACGATACAATCTATAGACTGAAGAATAATAAAATTACATTAGAAAAAAAATTAATGCATTAAAAATTTAATGAACAATAACAAAACGAATTGTCAATACATTAAGAATACCCTACCACATATATCCTTTAGTGAGCCAAATATAATTATAACAAAAAATTTACAAACCCTTGAAATTGAACAAAATTGTAATAAACTCAAAATTAAGATTAAAGGAAATAATATTATACGATTTAACAATTGTAAAATAAAAATTAATGACTTCGAAATATCTACAAAACAAAAGGCAGAAGAAATCAATGTATTACCACCTGCAAAAGATATTGAAAATATAGTCAAGGATAATATATCACTACCTGAACTTAAAAAACATATAGAAAATGTTAACACTAAGACCGATAACTATTCTTTAAGCCTATTAATAGTTATTATATTAACTCTTATAATAATTTTAGGAGTATTTATCATATTTCAGAAATACTTTGTAAAAGAAAAAACTAATAATATAAAAATTATCAATGAGGACATTGAATTATCTAAGGATGGGAGGAGTGAGATACACACTACTAACATACCTTAGCGAACTATTAAAGAACACTTAAGAAATAAGCATAGATAATAATAGAAAATATTAAACTAAGAATCCATAAACAAAGGCTCTATTCTAATTATGATAAGACCCTTATTTTTCACACCATTAAAGAAAAACTATTAAAACGAAGACTCTATTCTAATTATGATAAGACAATATCCTAAATCAATAACCAACACTTAGTAAGAATATCATCACTTAGTTCTAAGACGATATTTCTGTACTTTATTTTTCTTTCACACGCTGATAAAACCTAGACTAGATTTAACATTTTCATTTCTAGTATTTAAGAAAAAACTTGGAAATAAAATAGTCAGTTTATAAAGAAAACTCAACCACAACTAAACGTTGTATTTCACTTATATATATATATATATATATATATATATACATATATATACATATATATATATATATATATATATATATATATATATATACATATATATATATATATCATCAAATATATATATATGTAACGTAAGTACTACTACCGTGCGTTTAATGTAGTGAGGTATTATGGTAGCTTAAATAACAAAAGTTTATAACAAAAATTAAATTGTTCTTCCTACAACTTTATATTTTTTATACTATGAGGTCTGTTTAAAAAATATCGTGAATTTTTATTTTTCTCAAAAAGTATTTATTTATTTATAAATGTCTACCTTTTCTTGTACTTCTCTGATATAATACACTTGTGGCAGACTTTTTTTTAATCCTCGAAGCGGGGCTGATATGCACTTTTTGTATGTCATTTTGCTTCATTGCATAATTAATATTTTCAGTCGTGCTCGTACAATTCCTTGTGATGATGTCAATGGTTAAGAAATTTTTATATGAAATATCAACAATATTTAGAAAACTTAGAAGTCTATTATTACAAGGTTATGACAAGGTTTTAAATTTATTCAAAACTAAAAAGCCATTATACAAATTACAAAAAAAAATTAATAAAAAGATTTCATACAACATTATCGCGTACGGTGGCACCATTTATTTACGATGTCGTTTTCCTTTTATTACCACAGGCCTATTTTTTATATATCCTTTCTTACGCTTAATATTCTGAAAATAAAAAAACAAGTTCATTATTATACAATGTGATGCAGAATTATTAAAAAAACTAATTATTATTTTCTTTCACGTCAAGCCTTAAATTTTTTTAACATACTAGACTACATAAGTTTTGTCGACTTCTTCTATATGAATGCACAAATAAAGTTATGTTACATTTTATTTTTGTTCCAACATTTTGCCAGACAGCAACGTCAGCATAAAATACTGTCGTTGCTCGCCTTAAGTTAGAATTAAGAAATTATTGTAGCTTTAGTCTTAAGATTCATTCGAAATAAATAAGCACCAACACTAAAGTTCCGTGTGTTTTATTTACCATATAATTGGCGCAGTCGCAAATGGAATTAATTTCTAAAGAAATTAATAAAAAAGAACCAAATAATTAAATAAAGTCTCTAACATAACTAATAATTAAATAAAAGTGCAGTAGTGAAAAAAAGTAAATTTAGAAAGTCATATGGAAGGAAGTAAAGCAAAACCTAGATAAAGTAAACTATATTTTAAAATTGAAGATCGAAAAACTAAACAAGATCTAGAAGACATGCATATTGTCATTAAAACAGCGTTATGATTTTATAAAAGAGTGACGAAAAAACAATTATTTAAATAACATATTAAACAATAAAAACTAGATTAAACTCATTATGTTGAATACAAGTATTTTAAAACATTAAGTAAATAACAACAAAACATACATAAGAACGAAAATCAAAATAAACCATTTACAAAAAAGAGTTTTTAATTAAAAATTTTAAAAAAAGATAATAAATAAAACAAGGACTTTTTCACCACTTTTCTAACAACAAAAAAGTGTAAATTTTTTTCTCTTAAGCAGAAAATAACACATAATACAAAGCAAAAACTACTTTTTAATTAACTATAACTTTAATACATACATACATACGTTAATGGATAGAGAACACAAAAATCGTCAAATAGATAGAAAACAAAAATTTGACAAAAATCGCCATATAAACATGGAAGAAGAATTGCAGCAGAGAATTGTAGAACTTGAAATGGTTCTAAAACAACAGGAGCTAAAATATATCAACAGCAGCAGCAACTACAACAGCAGGTGCAACACATTAATCTACAAGAACATCACCAACTAGAACAACAACAACTACAACATCAACAACAACATCAACAACAACATCAACAACAACTACAACATCAACAACTACAACATCAACAAGTAGAGCAACAACAGCAAATACAAATACAACATCAACAACAGCAATCGCAACATCAACAGCAGCAGGTTCAGCAGAATCAAGTTCAAGGGTTTTATCTGAAACCAGAACACAAAATAGCCGAATTTAGGAGAATAAGGCCGTTAGACAAAGATCATAATCTAAGGCTGTCACCAAACGGGCTATTAAGAAATTCATTCAATTCAAAGTTGTTGCTCCTTTTTACATTGATCTAACTGCAGTGCTTTGCTTCGTTAAGTTAATACCGTTGGTTTTAATGTGTTATACTAATACACAACTGAATAGTTGTCCAACGAAATATTTTTACAAGCAAATTAGTTTGTGAAGGGAAAGCACTGCAGTAAGTCATTGTAATATTAAATATTTAATTTTTTTTGTGATTAATTTTAAGTTTTTAGAAATAAACGCGCGCACAAATTATTTATTATAAATATTTATTATAAATAATTTGTTACAACAAATTATTTATTATAAATAAAAAAACAAATTATTTATTATAAATAATTTGTTGGCTTTGGTGTTGTTAAATTCGCCCCTTTGCAAAACTGCAGTCGCAGCCAGCGACAAATTTTATTTCGCATCTACATACATTTTGGCGAATATTTGGTTCCTTGCCTGCCGGAACAATTGAAGATAAAAAAACATTTACTATATCGCAGTTTGGTAAATGTGGTTGTGGTTCCTTGCTTGACGGAACATATTAAAAGCAACTTTATTTGTGTTCGTGGTTCCTCGTCTGCCGGAACATTTGTTAAAGGTAACTTATTTGTATATATTTGTGGTCCCTTGCCAGCCGGAACAAAAAATAAGTTTAAAGTTCTGTTGTTGAATGTGTAAATATTTATTTGTGGTTCATGATGCAACGATCTCCTGTCAAGACGCGCCAACAAAAAGTCGCAAGCCAAGATAAAAGTCGTTCTATTGCAACTGATGCAATACTCATACCAGAACAAATTACTCAACCTGCGCCCTCACATCCATATAGTACGTGCAACGTCGAAACAACAACAACTGTCGCAGGTGCTACTACAAAAATAACTACAGCTGAGCCGCCGCAGATTATTTTTGATGCAGTAAGTGAAGTGCAACAAAATCTGCCACCATTGGTAACTGGTCCTGGTGTGAGTTTTCAACCATCTCAGTCTACATCGTCAGCGAACGTAAGTAATGATATAGAACGTCTTCAGCGGCAAATAGAAAATTTGCAAGTGCTATTGCTAAATACTCAAAGAGCCATGAGAGCTGTTGAAGATGCAAATATGGTGAACATTGAACAAAACATGTCGGCCCCAGTAAGTACAGCACAAATCGTAGGTAGGAACAATTTTGGGAATGAAGATACAATTGGGCGCCGTAATACAATGCCTTATTGTACTGCAACCCCAAGCGATCAAGGCCAGCAGCAATTGTTGACGACTCAGCCTATTAATATTCAATCGGCTGCTCCGTCTATTCCTATACAGCGTAAAATTTATGATTTGCCCGAATTCGATGGCACTGCTGAGGACTGGCCTATGTTTTTGTCTACTTTTGAACATTCTACTGCCGCGTATTTTTATAATAACTTTGAGAATTGTTTGAGGTTACAAAAGGCCCTGAAAGGTGAAGCTAGAGAATGTGTGAAGTCGTTGCTCATTCATCCGAATAATGTGCCAACAGCTATTGACCAGCTTAGACTTCAATATGGTCGCCCCGAGGTGTTAATTCGATGTCAGTTGCAGCAAATTAGGGATATTCAGCCTATAGGGGAAAATTCTGTTGACAAGCTAATACCGTACTCTATTAAGGTGAGAAATTTAGCAGCATTTCTAGAGACTGCAAATGGGCAACAGCATTTATCTAATCCTACCCTAATGGAAGAATTAATTCAGAAGCAGCCAATGAGTAAACGCTTGGATTGGGCTCAGTTTGCTTCAACTTTACAACAGTGGCCTACCGTGTTGGATTTTAGTACCTGGCTTCAGCGATTAGCAAATCTGGTAAGAAGTGTACAAACATCAAATTCTATGGTCAGTCGCTCTACTAATGAGCCGGAAAGGAAAGTTGTGCTTCATGCTGCTGATGGTCAGCGTAAACAAGAATGCCCCATGTGCCGGGCAAGTCATAAATTGTTTGAATGTAAAAAATTTGTTGCATTAGACGTGGCCAGCCGTTGGAGTGAAGTAAAAAAATGAGGTAATGTTTTTCGTGTTTTAATTCTGGACACTCGAGTAGATTTTGTCGAGTCCGTAAGCCTTGTTCAGTAGATGGTTTCTCAAGAAAACATAACAGACTATTGCATGATGTGAAACTTGAAAATGCCATTACGTTTGAGTCTGCCACCACAAGCGGCTCAACAAAGGAATATCAATCTGTTCACAGCTGTGTGTCTAAGGCTGTAGATAAGGGTGTGTTGCAGTTTCGGGTGGTGCCAATAATACTGTACGGTCCTAGTAACAAAATTGAAACTTATGCTCTGTTGGATGAAGGTTCTTCGGTTACTATGGTGGACAGTTCATTGGTGAAGCATTTGGTACTTCAGGGACAACAAAGAAAATTGAATTTGCATTGGTATGCTGGAAAGGCATCACAGGAAATGGCGACAGTAGTAAATATGCATGTAAGTGGGGTTGGCAGTCATAGAAAATATGCATTACAAAACGTTTATGCTGTCTCGAATTTGAAATTACCGGCTCAAAGCTTTAATATGGATTTGAGCGCTCACCGTAGTTTGCCTATTAAATTATATAATGGTGTTACACCCAAAGTATTGATTGGCTTAGATCATTGCCATCTGGGGTTTCCTTATGAAATCGTGCCCCTTGAGGAAAGTGGTCCTTATGCCGCCAACACTCCATTGGGCTGGGTAGTTTTGGTCAAATGAAGGGTAGGTCATCCAATTCACATTTGTGCTTGTTGTCAGTACAGCCAGAGAAAATCCTTCATGACTTGGTAGAAAATTATTTTGAGACCGAAAACTTCGGTGTAAAGGCCCTGCCAGTCATTGAGTCCGAAGATGATTTACGAGCTCGCCAAATTATGAACGAATCTACATTTAAGGTTGATGGTAGATTTCAAACCCGACTTTTATGGCGAAGTGACGATGTCGTGCTACCTGACAGCTACTCTATGGCTTTGAACAGATTGACTGGAATAGAAAGAAAAATGAAAAGAAACCCTGAATTTGGCGCAGCCTATAAATCCATCATGAAGGATTATCTCTCTAAGGGGTATGTACGCAAATTGTCGGCCATTGAAGCTGCTGATGTGTGCCCAAGGACTTGGTATATTCCACATTTTGGAGTAGTTAACCCTAATAAGCCAGGAAAAAATCGTTTAGTTTTTGATGCCGCTGCTTCCGTTGAAGGTATTTCTCTGAATTCCAATTTACTGAAAGGTCCACAAGAGTATAAACCGCTACCATCGGTCTTGTTTAATTTTCGTATTGGTGCTGTGGCGGTTTGCGGAGATATTAAGGAAATGTTTCACCAGGTTCTTGTGGCTCCTGAAGATAGATGCTCTCAACGTTTTCTTTGGCGAGGGGACAATAAGCACTCACCTGATTCGTACGAAATGGTAGTCATGACCTTCGGGGCCGCTTGCTCGCCTTGCTTAGCCCATTATGTCAAAACTGTAACTGCTTTGAGCTATCGTAATCGATATCCCCGTGCAGTAAGGTCTATTATGGATCATCACTATGTTGATGATTTTGTCGATAGTTTTCCGACGGTAGCTAAGGCCACTGAAATTGCGTCACAGGTTCGCGACATTCACAAAGCAGCGGGTTTTGAGTTACGCAATTTTTCATCAAACTCATCCCAGGTCATAACGGCTCTTAGAGGTACAGTAGACAGCACGGTGAATTTCTTCAATGATGTTAATGAGCTACATTCGGAAAAAGTACTCGGTATGTATTGGCAACCAAACGATGATACTTTCAGGTTTAATTTGAAGTTCCACAATGTGAATGCTGAGGTTTTAGAAGGCATAAGGTGTCTAACAAAACGCGAGTTATTAAGTGTGGTTATGTCTGTTTTCGATCCACTTGGGTTCTTGAGCCACTATATGATTACAGCAAAGCTATTGATGCGAGAAGTATGCAGACACGATATACGATGGGATGAAATTTTGCCAGATGAAATAAAGAACATGTGGAATAATTGGCGCCACGAATTAAAAAACGTCGTTAATGTTAAGATATCTCGACATTACTTCGGCGGTGGTATACCTCGAAAGATAGAACTGCACGTGTTCGTTGACGCTAGCGAAGATGCGTTTGGTGCCGTATCATACTGGAGGTCAATTAATGCTGATGGTCAACTAGAAGCGTCCTTTGTCGCAGCAAAATCAAGATGTGCACCTTTGAAATCGATGAGCATCCTGCGGCTCGAATTGCAGGCTGTACAATTATGAAGGAACATTCAATTAAGGTATCAAGAACTATTTGCTGGAGTGATTCTACAACCGTTATTAGCTGAATTGGTTCTGAAAGCCGAAAATACAAACACTTCGTTGCTCATAGAATTACTGAAATTCTAGATACTACTAGCCCAGCAAATTGGAGGTGGCTGTCAACTAAATCTAATGTTGCTGATGAAACGACTAGAATGAAGAGTCAAGTTGAGTTTGCAGAAAATTCCCGGTGGTATAAAGGCCCTGAATTCTTCTATTGTAACGAAGATGAGCGGCCAAATGTTAATTCAGAGAAATTCGATAATTTATGTGAAGAAGAATTGCGGCCTAAATTTGCATTGCTGGTGAGCCCGCCTACCTATATTATTGAAATGAACAGATTTTCGTCTTTTGTAAAATTAACACGTACGGCTTATTAACCGCTGTCGAAAAAAGCGTTGCCCTGAAAAAGAAAATGGTTTAACTGCCTCCGAGTTGAAAGTTGCCGAAATTTATCTTTGCCGTCGAGCTCAACAGGATAGTTTCAATGCGGAGATTGATATAATTAAAAATGAGAGTAGATTGCCCAAAGGTAGTGAATTGTATACCCTGTCGCCATATATAGATGAAAATTCATTGCTTCGTGTTTATGGTCGTTTGGACGCAGCTAGTTGGTTACCGTTGAACATAAGGCGCCCGATAATATTGCCGTCGTCTCATGGTATTACCAGGTTGTTTGTGGCCCATGTAAACGAAAAGATGAAACATCAAAATTTTGAAGCTACAATTTGCAAGATTAGAAGACACTTCTGGATTCCTCGCTTGAGAAGTGTTTTGCGTAGGACTATTTCTAATTGTTTTGTTTGCAGATTTCGTCGTACATTGCCGAGGCCACCATTTATGGGCTCTTTGCCAAAAGATAGACTGACGCCATACGTACGCCCTTTCTCCTACACTGGTTTGGACTATTTTGGGCCAATTACTATAGCTATTGGTCGCCGTCATGAAAAGCGTTGGGTAGCATTATTTACTTGCCTTACGATTAGAGCCATTCATTTGGAAGTAGCCTTTGATTTGTCTACGGATGCTTGTATTCTTGCTATTCGCAATTTTATAAATCGACGTGGGGTACCTACAAGACTTAGAAGTGACAATGGAAAAAATTTTGTTGGTGTTGATCGAGTTGCAAAGCGGTTTGGTGAAGTATTTGATGTGGCCCAAGTTCAAGATGAATTTTCATCGAAAGGAATAGAATGGCAGTTTACTTGTCCACATAATCCGGCTGAAGGTGGCATATGGGAACGCATGGTTCAATACGTCAAAAGAGTTTTGCAGACAACTTTAAAAGAGATCTTTCCGCGTGAGCATACCTTGCAGAGTTTGTTGATTGAAGCAGAAAATATAGTCAATTCTCGTCCACTAACGCACTTGCCACTATCCCACGAAGACGAGGAACCACTAACGCCGAACCATTTTTTGCTAGGATGCCCAAATATCACGCAAACTCCTGTCGAATCAGATCAGCCAAGTGTGTCGAAAAAGCAATGGCGTATTTCTCAATAGCTGCGTGATCACTTTTGGAAACTCTGGATTATAGAATATTTGCCAACGTTGACCAGACGCTTGAAATGGTGTGAACGAACGAAGCCCATTACCACCGGTGATATCGTGCTGATTTGTGGTCCAGACGTATCCCGAAAAAATTGGCGGCGAGGGCGTGTCGAAGAAGTCTTTAAAGGTCGAGATGATGTTGTCCGGAGCGTTAACGTACGTACCAGCACAGGTATACTTAAGCGCCCCGTGTCGAAGCTTGCTGTTCTAGATTTGGAGTAGTGAATCGTTGCCGATCCACGGGGGTGGGAATGTCACCAAACGGGCTATTAAGAAATTCATTTTTATTTTTTGTTTCATTATTTATTTACTTTTTTGATTTGCCTTATTTTAAATTGTTTTTATTTGAATTTAAAATTGTTTGCCCTAATTATGAACCCCCTTAATTTTGTCTTATTTGTCTTATGTACTTAAATTTTGGTGATGCTTATGTAAAAGTTGATGCTCCTTTTTACATTGATCTAACTGCAGTGCTTTGCTTCGTTAAGTTAATACCGTTGGTTTTAATGTGTTATACTAATACACAACTGAATAGTTGTCCAACGAAATATTTTTACAAGCAAATTATTAGTTTGTGAAGGGAAAGCACTGCGGTAAGTCTACAATGACTTACCGCAGTATTAAATATTTAATTTTTTTTGTGATTAATTTTAAGTTTTTAGAAATAAACGCGCACACACACACTTTATTATAAATAATTTGTTGGCTTTGGTGTTGTTAAATTCGCCCCTTTGCAAAACTGCAGTCGCAGCCAGCGACAAAGGCAGTTTATAATGTCAGTCGCATCAACATTGGCTTTGCAGACGGAAATGATGACCTCATTGCTTATGGGTTGAGGATAGTGACCAACGAAAAACTGGAAGGAGATGCGGGTAAAATGGTTAGAAAGCTGACAGACAGAGCAACGTGGGAACAAATAAAAGACCAGCTTCTAAAAGGCTTGCAGCCGAGGAGTACCTATGGAGAGATTTTTAATTTTGCTACAAATGCTAAAGTGAGTAACTTAAGTGATCTTTTTGATATATTTACTAAAGTTAAATATGAAATAAACGAATTATATGAATTAGATGTAAGAAGACCGTCAATATATAATCCTAATTGTGTAGACAGAGACTTGGTCGACTTGGTGATTGAAAAAATAGATGGCCCAATATAGGGGAAGATGAAACTTTCAGTAGTATAATGGCAAAATATGCAAAACTTAAACTTCTATATCATACTAGAACAATAACATTTGGTCATAGAACTGTCTCGAAAAATAAAGATTTTGCAAAAATAAATAGGCAAACACCTAAGAAGATTTGGCAGGATTTCATGCCGCATAATAGCGGATTTCAAAAGAAAAAACAATTTCAATTATAATTTTCCAACGTCAAATACTAGCAGATTTCAGAATAAAAGCAATAGTAATTATAATTTCCCCACATAAAGTAATAATAGATTTCAAAAGAAAAACAATTTCAATTATAATTTTCCAACGTCAAATACTAGCAGATTTCAAAATTTTTACAACCATAACCATAACAATAATAAACCTAATTCATCGCAAACACGTTTATCACATATGAGTGTTGATACTAATGTAAATTCACGGAGGTCTAATAATTCAAAATATATGGAAGTTGATACCTTACAAGAAGCTGAAAAAGTTAATTCCGATGAAGAAACAAATTTTTTAAAACTGCCTTCAAATTACCCGTTGTTATTTTGTTCATAGGCAAACAAAATTTCAAATGCCTAATAGATAATGGGACAAGTACAAGCGTAGTAAAACCAAACACGTTTTCCTCTATGAAAAGCAAAATCTAAAAGAACCTATTTATATAAAGATTACGGGTTCAACGTAGTTAAACATTACGTTGTTACCCCATTGCCTTCTCAATTTATTGCTGAAGGAACCCTTTCATGGAAAATAGTCGACTTTGAAAATGAAAACTATGACGCTATATAGGTCCAAATTTCTTGGTCCCTTTTAAAGCCCAAATAAACCTAGGACGAAATTATTTAGAAATATTCGGAAATAAAATATTTTTTGAAGGAAATACTTATCTATTGCCATATGGTATGATCACTAGTCTTCAGTATGTAGAAAAGCAGATTCCAAATAAATGACTTAAGTCAACAAGAATAATACTCTATTAAAAGTTTGTTAAATGAATTTAAAGATTTATTTTTTGTAGAAGGAGACACTTTATCGGCAACAACCGAAATCTGTCATGAAATAATCACAACAGATAAACCGTTGCATTCAAAGATTTATCGATACCCACAAATTCACGAGAGTGAAATCCAAAGACAAATTAAATACATGCTTCAACAAAATATCATAAGAGAAAGTAACTCTCCTTATAATAGTCCACTATCGATCGTACCCAAGAAACAAAATAATTCCCAATACGTTACCACACTTGATCTTGCAAAAGGATTCCATCAATTTTTGGTAAAGGAAGAAGATCGCAAGAAAACAGCCTTTTCAACGCCTTTTGGCCATTGCGAGTTCATTCGTATGCCCTTTGGCTTGAAAAATGCACCATTAACTTTTCAAAGGTTGATGAATTCAACTCTTCGTGATCAAATTAATAAAACTTGTGTTGTCTACATGGATGGCATACTAGTATTTAGCACATCCCTGGAAGAACACATAAGTTCTTTAAGATCAATCTTCAAAATCTTAAGAAAAGCCAAATTAAAAATTCAGATAGATAAATGCGAATTTCTCAAAAAAGAGACGCAATTTTTAGGTCACTTGCTTACCAATAAGGGCATTAAGCCAAACCATGAAAAAATCAAAATAATACAAAATCTGAAACTTCCACAAACAACCAAACAAATTAAATCATTTCTGGGAATGACAGGGTTCTACAGAAAATTCATTAAGGACTATGCAAAAATCGCAAGCCCTTTAACAAAAGCACTTAGAAAAAACGAAAAAATAATGACCCTAACTACATTCTGGCTTTTGAAAAATTAAAAGAAATTGTGTCCAATACACCAATCCTTAGGTATCCAATCTTTTCCAAAAAATTCAAGATAACCACTGATGCAAGCAATTTCGCCATTGGCCTCCCGTACTCTAAACATAACCGAAACGAACTACTCAACAATTGAGAAGGAATTGTTGGCGATAGTTTGGGGAAAAAAATATTTCTGACCATATATCTAGGGAAGAGAGTTTGATCTTGAGTGCGATCAAGAGCCATTAAAGTGGTTGCAAGTGTGATACACTGGAAAGGATATCAGCCCACGTCTTCAAAGATGGTTGGTTCAATTGGGAGAATACAATATACGACTTAATTATATAAAAGGTCAACTAAATAAAGTAGCCGATTTTTTGAGCCGTATTAATTCCGACACAAATGAAATTAATCATTTAACAGAGAATAGTGCCTGCGAAACAAATGAAAATGAAGAACATGATTCACTGTTAATTCAAACTGTCCATTCGCAAGAAGAAGCTAATGATCACATACCAATTTTAGATACTGTGGTAAACCGCTTCAAAACACAAATTATATTAGTAGAAAAAAAGAATATTCCAGTACAGAACACTTTCGGGAAAAAACGAATATTCATTGACAAGAATGATTGTGCAAATGGAAATGTCGTTGCGATTCTCAAAACAGAAATTTCAAAGGGGAAAAATGCAATATATTCCGAATTAAATGATCATCAGTACAATACATTACAAAACAGAATTTTTGGAAACAGCGATATAAAATTTGTTAAGTGTTCTAAATTTGCTAAAGATATTCTCGAGGAAAACGCCTTGAAAAAGCAAATAGCATTATTTCATAAACTTGAAACGGGTCACGCTGGTATAATTCCAACTTTCGAAAAAATTAAGCACAAAATATATAATCCGAATTTGAAAGAATTTATACAAAAAGTAATTAATAATTGCGAAACTTGTTCCGCAACTAAATACGTCAAAAACCCCATAAAAAATAAATTCAAAATAACTGAAACCCCTTCCACCACGAATGAAATAGTTCACGTTGTTACTTACGTAAACAGTAAACATTAATTTATAATCTTCATCGATAAATTTTCAAAACATGTAGTTTCATTTCATTTACACGATAGAAATAGCCAAACACTAGTTGGGAAAATTCGAGCATTTTTGGCCATTAAGTGCAATGTTACTAAATTTGTACTAGACAACGAATTTAATAATGCGAATGTAAAGAATTACCTTGATCAGGAGGGAATTCAATATCATTTTACAAAACCAAATAGTCATACCGGTAATTCGGATATTGAAAGACTCAATAGTACAATAATAGAAAAAATCAGAGCATTTAACTTAGAAGAAAAACTCCCAATAAATACGCAAATGATTAAAGCAATAAAATCCTACAATAATAATTATCATAGCACAATTAAATGTAGTCCTTTAGATGTTCAAAATAAATAACATTAAAGTCCTTATGAGCATCGACGACTTGATATCGGATGTGAATGATCTTACTATTAGATTTGAGAATATTTTTTTGAACTCCGCGAAAAAGGATGCTAATACTGTGCAAGCCTTACTGAGTACAGCTTTAACACAAGCGACAGTATTAACGAGCTTACTAGAAGGTTATCAGTCTTAGAAAACCCTGTAGAAATTGAGGAGTATAGGGCTATAAGTATAAGGATAGGTGTAAGGTACAGTGAGTCCCTAGACATAGTGAAATCTATTCCCACGGCAATAACTGCCCACAAATTGTATGAACCTTACGAGGGCAGTTCTACATATTATCAGGCTGTAGGAATTATTAGGAATAAAATTGTAGGATCCGCTGATTCGGTACTTAGCTCATACAATACAGTGTTAAATTTCAAAGCAATACTGTCTAGGCTAGACTTTTCGTTTGGTGATAAAAGATCCATATTTACGCTAGAACAAGAGTTATCGACATTAAAGCAGGGATCTCAGAGAATAACCCAATTGTACGACGCGGTTGAAAAACAATTGGCGTTGATTTTAAATAAGGTGATGATGACCAATGAAGGTAACCCTTGATGCACTTGGTCAGAAATATAGGGAAAATGCATTGCGTGTATTTATTTCTGGGTTAAGACGTCCAATGTCGGATATTCTATTTTGATGTAAACCTTCTGATATGCCTTCTGCTTTTGCTCTTGCCCAGGAACTTGAAACCAATAACGCGAGATATAATTTTGCAACAACTTATTGGAGTAATTCAGCCCAAAGCAAACCCCCTGCATTATCAACCGGTTGGGCAACCTCATTTTAATAATAGACAAATACAACAAAACTTTTCCCCTAGATATCAGTTCAACAATAGATGTGAATTACCATATGACCACAGAAATGGCAACAGATATGTCGGTCCCTTTTTGAATTCACGCCAGAAACCTACGTATAATAGAAATGCTGATGGAGCGCAAAATTATGATGCTAACTATCGTCAAAGTGTTGAACCAATGGAAGTTGATAGTAGTAATCGCTTTAGTCATCAGCGTCAAAAACGACCGGCTGATAGTTTTCGCCAAAATATTCCAAAGGCACAAAGGGTTTATCATTTGAATCAACAATATCCTGCGGCAACCTGTTTTGAATACGATCATGCATGATAATCCATCGAGCTCTAATTTCAGCTACTTTTCACCTGAGCCTCAGCTGTCTTATAATGCACAAATTCAACTATCTGAAGCCGATATACATGACGAAGTTAATTTTTTAGAGCCAAGTCCTTCCTACCGTACATAAATGTATCTATCGGTAGCAGGGCGTTAAATATATTAATCGACACCGGCACGTCAAAAAATTATATTAAAAATCTTTCGTTTCTAAAATCGATCAAATCACTGGAGAAACCTTTTTTAGTAAATTCAGTTAATGGAAGAAGTAATGGAAGAAAAAAGAAATTTTTTCCAAATGTGTAATACATGTACTGGGCACAACTGCTGATTTTTTCATTTTAGAAGATTTGTCGACCTTTGATGGCATAATTGGCTATGATTTTCTGAGTAAAATAAAAGCGCAAATTAAAATACTAAAACATCAGAATGGGGAGGAAAAGTTGTCGTTCCTTTACTGCATTTGATCATCAATCATTTGATCAGTTCCAAGCTTTCTGAAGTACCACCTTACTTAACTGCGAAGCTCCAAATGGTCTTAGATGCTAACAAAGGAGTATTTGCAGATCCAATAGAGTCCCTTCCTTTTGTCACCAACGTCGTTGCCACCATTAGAACTGAGGACCAAGAGCCAGTATACTCAAAATCATATCCTTATCCATTGGCTCTAAATGATTTTGTTAATAAAGAAGTAGCGGATTTACTGCAGAATAACATAATAAGACCTTCTAGCTCTCCGTATAATAATCATATATGGATAGTTGATAAGAAAGGTTGTGATGAGTCGGGGATACCAAAGAAAAGGCTTGTAATTGATTTTAGAAAACTAAATTCAAAAACTACAAGCGATCGGTACCGATACCCGATACATCGACCATATTGTCAAATTTGGGGAAATCCGCATATTTCACTACTCTCGATTTAAAGTCCGATTTTCATCAAATTAACTTGGCGGAGAATGACAGGGAAAAAACAGCGTTTTGTATTAGTAATGGGAAATTTGAGTTTTGTCGACTTCCGTTTGGGCTAAGAAACGTGCCTAGTATCTTTGAGCGCGCGATAGATGATGTTTTGCGTGAAGAGATCAGAAAGACCTGTCATGTATACATCGATGATATCATAATCTTCTCACCATCGGCTGATGAACATATTTTTGATATTGATAGAATCTTGCAGAGACTTTATGAGGCAAATATGCGGGTATCACAGGAAAAGTCAAAGTTCTTTAAAACCTCCGTAGAATTTTTAGACTTTTTAGTTTTAGAGTTAGAAGGATGGTATTAAAACCTGTCCGGACAAGGTGAATGATATTCTTAATTATCAGGCCCCCGAAACACTACGCAGTTTAAGGTCGTTTTTAGGGCTGGCAGGTTATTACCGCCGATTTGTTAAGGACTATGCGCTTATAACCAAACCGCTTACAAAGTATCTTCGCGGAGAAAATGGCAATATTTCAGCGAAATATTCCCGAAATGTTAAAATCTGTCTTGATAATGAAGCTCTTGGTTCTTATTGCTGTCTCTAAATATAATCAGACAATACATTCGGTAACTGGGCTTAGGCCAACCGATATCATTCACTGCATTTCTGAAAAGCTAAGACTATCTGTTAAGAAGCTAAGCATAGCCCAAGACAGAGATTTGACTTACCACAACGCTTCCAGAGTAGTTAGGAACTTTTCGCCGGGAGACAAGGTATTTGTAAAAACTAACAGAAAGCTTGGCAATAAATTTAGTAAACGTTTTGTGGAGAAAATAGTTCAAAAGGACATGGGAAGTTATGTTCTGATAGATAATCGACCTGTTCATAAGGACAATTTACAATAGGATTCTTCATTATTTTTAAATTAATTTAAATTAACCACGCTGCCGATTATGTAAAAAACATAAACTTATTTAAAATAAATAGATTAGCAACTAATAAACTAATTTTACTTATTTCAACAGTCGAGGACGACTGTTTGTAACGAAGGAGGGTAGTTAAAGCGGTATATGAAGTACTTTTTTCTTTATTAATTGCTCTCAATTAATTATCTCTCTAGTTTTAAGCTTATCTCTTTTAATATGTAAGTTTAGTCTTGTTTCTGGTTTCGTTTCGTTAAGCAATCCTCATCAAAGAGGAAAGCGTATTTAATTTGTAAGAATAAAACAATATTCATATGTAAACGTGGATACACAAAAAACTTTTGTAGAAGGCGGACGTGTTTTAATCAATAAAATAAAAAAGAATTTAAAAAGTTAAAATAATAAAATATTTTCGTATATAACAATATAAGTACATGCATATATACACAAAAAGTGCATTCTTAAGTACATCAACATTCTAACTTTCGCCGCGAACGCACAAATTACGGGACGTACGAGGCTAGCTGCACGCGCCACAGCCACAGTTTTCAATACATTTAATTTTATTAAATACAAAGAGTACAAAAAGTTTAAAATAATTGTCTTGTTAAAGAACAATACTTAAAATATTTTTAAACACTAACAAAATACACTGCCTTCGTCATGGATGATGGTAGTGAATCAAGTGAAGATAATGATATTATCTGACAGGTAGTTACTTTGCCAATAACAAAAAAAACGACGACAAAGTGTATCACCAAAAATATTCGAGAACAAAAGACAAAATATCGACAACAACAACTTAACTTCAATAAGAAATGTTAACAACAACAATGCAGGTAAATCAATAAAGGCGCATGCACATTTAAATGCAAACAACATTCCAATATTAAACAACAACGATGCTGGTACATCAAGACAAACAAAGACAATTATTTCAGGCTCCCAAAATAACAATCGTTTTGCTAGTCTTGATCATGACGAAATTGATACTGAGGATGAAGAATGTAATGAAAACAGCAATAACAATGAACCAAAGCCACCACCTATATACATACCATTTGTTGCTGATATTAGCGTAATGATGAAATCTTTTTCTAAAATTATTCCTTCCTCTGAATTTCAATACAAGTCACTTAAAGATGGACAAATAAGATTGCTAATAAAGAATGTAAAATCGTACAGAACTATTGTTACTCATTTAAATGACAGGAAAAGTAAGATCCATACCTACCAATTGAAGCAAGACCGATCGTATAGAGTTGTTATAAAAAACTTACATCATTCTACGTCAACTACTGATATTAAATACGAAATTGAAAAAAATGGTCATAAATTCGGAACGTTGTCAATGTTCGCAGTAGAATAACGAAAAATCCCCTTCCAATGTTCTTCGTTGATTTAGAACCTGCTCTAAGCAACAAAAACGTATACGATATTAGGCACATAAATAGCGCAATTGTCACCATTGAACCCTCAAGAAAAACTAACGATCTTGTGCAATGTCATAGATGTCAAGAATTCGGTCATACCAAAACTTACTGCCGAAAAGAAGAAAGATGTGTTAAATGTGGCTTAGGGCATTTTACAATTGACTGCAATAAAGATATTGAAACTCCTCCACGCTGTGTGAACTGTCTACAAAACCATCCAGCAAACTATAAAGGCTGCATAGTATATAAACAAATACTTAAAAGAAAATTGCAAAATAATAATCTCTACAGAAGAGATAAAACCAGCCAATATATATTTAATAGTAAAGATTACCCAAATCAACTTAACCAAAATGCAAACGCCAACACTAGTCGAAATGAAAGATTTTCATATTCTGATACTTTACGGAATCCACAGCAACTAAATCCATTAAACAATTCTTTTGAAAAACTCGAAAAATTAATTGAAAACCAAATAGAACAGACCAATAAGTTGATAAATATGATGTCTCTTTTAATATCAAAACTATGCAAATGAATTTAAGAATTGCAATATGGAATGCCAATGGGCTTTCCAATCATACTCAAGAGGTAGAAATATTTCTTAAAACTAATTTTATTGATATCCTCCTGGTCTCGGAGACACACTTCACAGACAGATCATTTTTCAAAATAAAAAATTTTGACGTAATAAAAGCTAACCACCCGGACAATAGAGCACATGGTGGAGCAGCAATACTAATAAAATCATCAATAACTTACAAATTCGCCGACGAAATAAGACAGCAAAGTCTACAAGCTGCATGTATTAAAATATTTTGTGATTCGACTTCCATTACCATTATGCTCTATTTATTTTCCTCCAAGATATTCTGTAAAGTGTGAGGAATTTCAAGAATTTTTTAGGAAACTTGGGCCTAGATTTATAGTAGGAGGCGAATTCAATGCCAAACATCATTGGTGGGGTTCAAGATTAATAAATCCTAAAGGCAGAGAACTTTTTAGATGTATCGGCAATAACAACTATTCAGTTTTATCTACGGGTAGTCCAACATATTGGCCTACAGATTTGACGAAAACTCCAGATTTATTGGATTTTGTTGTATATTATGGCATACCAAATAATTTACTACAAATAACTGATAGTTACGATCTAAACTCTGACCATTCGCCACTTATCCTTGATTTGAATACATTTTTATATTGTCACTTGAAAAGATATAAAACTTTGAATAGTAAAACTGATCTATCATCATTTAGCACCAGGTTAGAAAAAACTGTCAGCCTCAATATTTCAGTAAAGTCTGCATCGGAATTAGATGATGCGGCTGAAACTTTCAACAATTTAATCCATGAAGCTGGATTTCTATCTACACCATCAAATGATACCCGTAATAGCCAAAACCAGGTTTATGTAACTACTGAAATAAGAACTATGATCCAAAATAAAAGGAGACTAAGAAGAATATGGCAAATGAGTAGAAACCCGAATGACAAACGAATCCTTAATAGGGCCACAAAGGATCTTAAACTTCGGCTGACTGAAATAAAGAACAAACAGATTGAAAATTTTGTTAGTAATCTCAACGTTACAAGATATGATGAACATTACCTGTGGAATGCCACCAAATATTTAAAGCGTCCAATCAAGAAAAATACACCTATAAGAGACGAAAATGGTTTATGGTGCAGAACAGATCGAAGCAAGGCTGAAGCATATGCATTACATTTATCAGAAATATTTCAGCCACATGAAATAAATTATTGTACTTCTACAAAAGAAATCTACGAATTTCTTGATAGTCCATGTCCAGTAGATTGGCCAATTAAACACATTTCACCAAATGAAGTACGGGAGGAGATTGCTAAGATTAATTGTAAAAAATCACCAGGATACGACTGTGTGGATGGAAAAGTAGTCCAAGCCTTGCCTAAGAAAGCTGTTATTTTTCTTACGCTTATATTTAATTCAATTTTGAGGCTAAATCATTTTCCTTCGCAATGGAAATGTGCGGAAGTGGTAATGGTCCCTAAACCTGGAAAGCCAGAAAATGTTGTAACATCATATCGCCCGATAAGTTTGCTAGTCACATTCTCCAAAATATTTGAAAGGATATTTCTGAGAAGAATGTTACCAATACTAGGAAAAGAAAATATAATACCAGAGTACCAATTCGGGTTTAGACATAGGCATGGCACACCTGAACAATGCCATCGAATAGTAAATCTTATACGGTATTCCTTGGAAAACAAAAGATATTGCTCAGGTGTATTTTTGGATGTACAACAAGCATTTGATAGGGTCTGGCATGCAGGCCTACTATATAAGCTTAAAAAACTACTTCCAACACATTTTTACCTAGTACTAAAATCTTATATCAGCGAAAGGTATTACTATGTTAAGGTCAACAGAGATTTTTCTGGAGTTTACAGTGTCAAGGCTGGAGTCCCTCTGTGTTAGGCCCAATTTTATATACAATTTTTACATCGGATATGCCCTTAATAAATAATGTACTAGTTGCAACCTACGCTGATGATACAGCGGTATTAGCTGCTGACACAGACTCGGACGTTGCGTCACTATATCTTCAAAGAGAGCTTGATGAAATAGGAATTTGGTTAAATAAATGGAAGATAAAAGTCAACACTGAAAAATCTTTACACGTAACGTTTACTTTGCGTCGTGGAAACTGCTCACGTGTATCAATTAACAACAGTGATATTCTGCAATCTGACACAATCAAATATTTAGGTCTGCACATCGATCGCAGGCTTACATGGAAAAACCACATTAAAGCTAAGAAGCAACATCTTAACTTGAAATTCAAGCGCCTATTTGGGTTACTAGGTCCCAAATCCAAAGTACAAAGTAATGTTAAAACCAGTATGGGCATATGGCATACAGTTGTGGGGAACGGCCAGCAATTCTAACATTGAAATTCTACAGAGGTTTCAGTCGAAAACATTGAGGTCCTTAGTTAACGCTCCATGGTTTGTATCAAACAAAACAATTCATGATGACTTATCAATTCCGATGATTAAAGAAGAAGTTAGAAAATATATATATAAATTTTTGTTTGTATATTGTTGTTCTTATTGGAGTTCAACAATGAATGTTATTTTCTTATTACTTATTTTATAAAATTTGCTTATTATCCTTGGATAGATTGCAAATAAAGCGAAAACAAAAAAAATATGTAAACGAATAAAACAATATATTAAATATTAATAAATTTTGATATTGAAAATATTAAAAAAAGGAAAAAGTTAATTTATATATGTATGTTTACATAAAAAAAAAATTTTTATATATAAAAAGTTTTGGTCTTTTTTGTTGTTTCATTGTTTTCACTATCCTAATTTTTTCTCTATTATCTAATTTTGGCCTGCGTTAATTATATTTTGGTATGTGGGCTAACCTTTAGCAATATCGTAAACACTTTTTATAAAAAATACATTTAAGTAATCAGCTATCTTTTTACTGTCTGAATTTTTACATATTCAGGCTGGGGCCTGAATTTATTATTATTTATACAATTTGATTCAAATAATTATGTTATATAATTTCCTCTAATCTGGTTCTGTGACAACTGCTACTCAGCCAGTCGATGTTAGTCACTAGTTATTAAATATTATCATTGCGATTTTGTTCCGGGCAGTTTTGTATATTAGGTGACCTATAAACTGCAACTAGTATTTTATGTGTTTATACGCAAGTTCTATTTTCAACTACCATATCTTTTTATGGAGAGCTTTATTGACTTTTTTTTGCAAACCAGCTATTGTTAACATAAAAGCACACACCATCTGTATATCTGGAAATAATATGACAGTGAATAACATTATAGTTTTTAAGAGATATTTTACTATTGGTGATGTTCTTTGTCAAGTGCGTTTCGGATAAACATATGAAGTCGAAATCTTCTCATGAAGATCTTCTTCTAATTCTCACTCAACCCTCCAATATTTAGATATAACCCTCTTGGTTGCTAGGATGCAACCCGTTCTGAGTCCATTCTGGTTTTCCTTTTGAGTACAGGATAATCTGAATTTCTGCAATCATGGTCTGTATTTACATCGCTTAATCCCATTTTCTCTTTTACTTTTTCACAGTTTATGCATTTACTATTTTTAATGCACTCCCTCTATGTATGCCCAGCTTCACTATATTTTGCGCAAATTTACAACATCTTAATACGCTGTTGCTCTCATACACACTACATCCATCCCACTCAATGTTAAATTTTTCCATGTTTATAATTTGCTTAAATCCTTCTCCATTTCTATTTCTTTCTATTATTGCATTATCAATTCTTTAGTTTTTGAATGACTTAAAAACTTTAACGCATTCTAGTTGCAACATTCAATATTGTTTTGTTTTTTAAAGAGCTCTGGTAATAATGTGTTGATCTAATTGCTCACTTATTCCTGTTATAATTTTTGGATGGGATTGGATAATATAAATTTCCCATTTTTTCTTTAATTTCTTTCCTTAGAATTTTGCGGTCAGATTCATTTTCGCGGTTTACTTTCAGGCTAAGAGACCATGGTCGTATATTTTCTTTAATCTCAACGTTTTGCGCGGAAAGCAGAGGTTTTTTCCTGGCCAGTCTTGAAGAATATTTACTGTTTCGCAGCACGTTTCGAACCGTCTGAAGAGAGATATCTACTCCACATTCCATATTGATGTGAAGTGCTATTCCTCTGGTACTTAAATGAGGATTTCCGACAATAATTTTTAAAATTTTCGTTTCAATGCGCCGTGTTACCTTTTTTGGTCTGCCTGGTGTTTGTTTAGCTTCAAGTCTACCTACTTTTTCAGCACGGTTAATAACATTGTATACCGTCCTTAGGTTAAGGGAAAACATTTCAACAATTTCTATTTCCTTTTTTAATAGTGAAAATACTAGCTGGGTAATATTTTTATCGAGTTGTTTTCCTGGCATTGTTTAAACGTAATAACGTGATCACATGTGTGCCGGTACTGAATTCATTTGATCACTAAATGCTACCTTCTATTATTCATTTGCAATGTCATCAGTAAAAAAAACATACATGTAATAAATGTGAAAAAAATAAAGAATTTTTGTGGCATATGCCTTTTTGAAAACATTTTTTTTACACCATTCAGAATAGGTAAAAATTGGTTTGGAGTGTTTTTTTTTGTAATGTTTGCGTTTATTACTCAAAATACCGCCGCCGTACTGTCGACAAGATGCAAAATAACAGTTACATGCAAAAACAAAATACAAATAAATGAAACTTGTTGTTGTTATTCTTTATTTAAAGTGAAATTCCTAAAAATTTTAGCTCTGAAAACATTTTTTTACAAGCTGTATATACAATATACATTTGTTTCCCGCGCTGATTGCTTTTCTTTTAATTTCGTTAACAAGCTGCTCTGCTGCACCGTTAATATTTTGATCTATCAATTTATTTGCTTTATATACATATTTCTTTCAGCATTCTTTCTTCATTTGCAAGATCCAATTAATTTTTATAATTTTCATTTGAGTTTTATAAAATTTAAATATCCATCGCACATATGTCTTATATTTTGAAATTAAAAAGTGTATCGCATTCATATTTCGATAGTCCGACGCATTTCATATGAAAAAACAATCTACATAACCCGCCTCGACTTATTTTATTCTCCCGGCAAAAACTCCCGCATTTTCTACATTTCCATTATTCCTAAGGGACAACGTATCTTTGGTTTCAAATTGTATTACACTTTTTTTTATTGTAAAAAACAATTGTACAATTTTCAGTTAAAACAAACAAAATTTCCCTCATCGCCCATTAGGCATTATTGAGGATACGTTGGCAAATTTATACTATATGTACAAATATGTAATTTAAATAACACTATCTTAAGTTTACTCTAATAAAGAAAAGCCTTTTTATGGATACTTAATATTATAGACTGGGTAGAGTTTAATTACATTAGAAGCGCTTCAAATTTTGAAAGGAAATATTCTTTGAGCGATTTTTTAAATAATGATATTCTATTGCAAGATTTTACTTCCAGAGGTAATTCATTAAACTTGAAGACACCCATGTAGTTTATGCGTTGTTTAGATTTTTCCAGTCTACGTCTTGCACTACGTAGGTTCGAATTATTACGAGTATTGAAATTCATTTGATTTTGTTGGAATGAAGTAGTAGTGTCTCTAGTGTTGTGAATGGATTTGAAAACGTATTTTAAAACTTGATAGCTGTATAATCCTTACACTGGTAAGATAGTCTTACATACATCGCTATATAATATCACGGTTCAAAAAGTAAGAGGCAAATTGTAAACAACCTTTAGCGCCTTATTTTGCATGCGTTGAAGAGATTATGTTGCACGCTTCTTTTATTAGAGGCATCAATACTAGCTAAGTAATTTACATGCGACTGAATTAATGCCTGATAAATCATAATATAATATGCCTATAGCCGGTGCAATTTTCTTTTTATATTTCCAATATGCTTATCCCAGTTTAAATTTCATGTACTACTATACCATCAACATAAACTGAGAAATTGGTATTGTTTGCTTGTGACTGAAATCGTACAAGCTTAGTTTTAGTCGGATTGAGGATCAATTTATTTAGTCGGACAAATTCAAAAATCAGAGATATATTTCTTTCAATATTCGTTCTCAGTACTAAATCACTCTTATATGGATATAATAAACATACGTCATCCGCAAACAGTTGTCCCCATTAATCCAAATTTTTTAAGTCATTGAAATAATATGAAAACAAGAGTGGACCCAATCCACTGCCTTGCGGAACCCCATATTCTACATTTCCAACAAACATTTTTGTATTATTTATTTGTACATATTTCTTCCTGTTATTAAAATAATTTCTAAGTAGCAGAAGTTCGCTTTCTCGTACGCCATAAGATAATTTTTGCAATAAAATTTTGGTGATCTGCTAGATCGAAAGCCTTTGCAAAATCAAGGAACATTACAGTCACTCCAGTATAACCTTCATCTAGACCGTTACAAATAAATTTCACCCCATTAAGCACAGCATCTTTTGTACCACAACCTCTCCTGAATCCAAGCTGATAATTGAACAGCACATTATTCTCTTCCAAATAAAGCAAAAGTTGTTCATACAAAATTTGTATCAACTGTTGATAAAACTGATACTGCTCGATATTTAACATTCTGGTCTGTATTGGGTTCCTTTCGAATTGGGACAACCTTTTGGATTTTCAATATGTCTGGGTATACTGAAGTGCATCAAAAAATATCAATAATTATTGGTATGGTATGGTATGGTTATTATTGGTGGTTTACACTTCTTAAGGAATTTTGCTGTCACATTATCGAAACCAGGGCTCTTATTGTCATTCAGACCTATAACTATATTTTCTATGTTCTCAGTGTAATAGGCCGCAATGTAAACCTGTGTTTAAGGATACTTAAAGAGTTAAGTATGTCATCTGGATGGACACTAACCTCTCATTTTAATTCATGTATACTATTCAAGAAGAAGGTATTAAAGAAGTTAACCTTAGCCGTGTCATTTGAAATTCTTTGGCCGAAAGCATCATTAAGAAGCATGACACACAACACACTTGCTTGGATTATTTTCCGTTTTAGCTTTTCCTTCAATATAAAAGTTATCTCTAGAGTTTTTGATTGCTTTTTTGTATAACCTTACTTTTCTTTTCAATGTGTCATTATATCTACTACTTCCTAATTTCTCTCTTTTAAGCAACAATCTTTCCTTCCATAATATTAATTATTTTAAATTTTTATTTATCCAAGGTGAAACTTCAAAACGCAACGATTTTTTGCTGCTACTTGTTATAGTTGAGTGCTGTATGGCAGCTTCCATGTTTCAAATCAAATTATTTGTCAAGTCACAAACACTTAAACGCAAGAAATTTGATGGCAGATATTGCTGCAGGTAGTTTTTAGCCCTATTATAATCTATGTAAATTTTAAAATTTTCGTTATGATGTTTCAATGATGTATATATGATTTGATAAATTGTACCCGATTGCATCCACAAAGATTTTCTAAAAAATTACTAAAAATATGGTCAATGCAAATGGATGCTGGTCTTGTATTGTGAACACTTTGACAGTGATAGTTTTGAAACATCAAAAATATGTCAGCAGTATGAGGACTTGAGAACATGTCAATGTTTGAATCTCCAATAACAATAAGCGGATGTGACCGTACTCATATAAAACTCTTTCTAATTCATTAAAAAAATCAAAAATATTGCATTTTTGCGACCGATAAAAGAAAATAACTCTCAATGACCCTTTCCCAATTTTTAAGTCATTCAAAGTTATAACTATGAATTCAACAAATTTATTACATTAATATATAACGACGTACCGCCATAACTATCATCTCGACAACAATGCACGCTTTTGAAACCAGTAAGATTGTAAATCTGGGTGGTGTTTTATTATTTCCTGTAAAGCAACAATCTCAGGTAATTTAGGAAAACTAGAAATTAATGATTTAAATGTATTAAACTTCTCAATAGATGACGGACTTCTGTCTCAATAGATGTTGTACCTTATTACATTAAAAAATTTGACGTTTAATTCGCCTTTATACTGATTAAAATTACAAAATTCTTCAAAATATTGATTGTTTTGCATATTTAAAAATAAAATAAAACCACTTTAAAATCAACACAAAATTAAAATTTTAAAAATTATCTTCCCTCTTACGATTTTTAGCCACCAATTCTAGTGCATTGCTTTCCATTACAGATCTTCTTCCTTGATCATCTTCACTTCTAATAAGAAACGGTGCCTTTTCAAACATAAATTTGTAGATAACCAATACTTTTTAAAGACTTTTCATAATTCCAAAAATTGAAAGTCTCCTTACTAAGATTATGAACATATATTACTTACTTAAATTATAAACATATATATCTTTAGTTGCATCGTTATCTTTTAGTTTTGTTTTTGAAGACATAAGTTTATCTTTGTTCACTTTTTAAAAGCATTTTACAACAACTGATGTAACATTATTTACTTTATTGTTTTGATTTCTCATAAAATAAGTATCCTTTACAGCACTAGACTCAAATTCTATTCCGAGTTGCTTTGTAAAGCTCATGACAGCATCAAAAGCACTCTCACCTTGTTTTAAGCCTCTTACATACAATGCAATAATTTTTAACGCGGTGATTATTGAGTACTTGAACAGATGATTTAAAAGTTACAATTTCAGCTTTCAAACTTTTGTTTTCTCTTTCTAAATATTTTATCCTCTTTTTGTTCTCAGCCACCACTTTAAAAACTTCATCAAACTTAGCTGACATAAAATTAATAGAATCGGTCAGATGGTCAAGTAATTCAAGTTTATCTAATTTTTTTAATTCCGATTTTATAGTATTTAATTCTTTTCTTATCTCAGTGTCTTGTTGATTATTAGAATTATTTTTACAATCACCACAAATAAACTGATCATTGTCATTTTTTACCAACAACTCAAATGCTCTTCTACTCAGACCCGAACATTGAGAATGAAAGTTTTCCATGCACTTATCGGACTGTATGAAGTTATCAAATTCTTCTTTAATTTCATGTTCGCACTTGAAACAATTTATCACAATTTTATTAGTGTTCTGACTACGGTTCTTAGACATATTTAATTTTTTTTTTTTTTGGAAATGCTGATAAATCTGCTTTGTGTGTATAACAATTTTGATATATTTCTTATAGTATTTGTTTTAATCGGCTTCAAATACCCCCGACACTGCAGAGCAAATACGTTCAAAATGTAGTGTGTCAGCCGGCGTAAGAACTATGCAACGTGTAATTTCGAAAGCCAAACACTTGAAACGCCTCATATTAAGGGGAAAACCACCTCTGAACGATGCTCGCAAAGCGGTCACATATCGTGGTATAACTAATGGCACCGCGTAGTATTTTCAGACGAAAAAAGCCCAGATGGGTTCAACTATTATTTCCATGGCATTCGGTGTAATCAATTTAATAGATTACACCGCCGGGAAGAAGGAGTTACAGTTGGGGCGCTGTCTCTTATTACGGCACTTGTGAGCTTCAATTTTTATCTACAAATATTACCGCTAGCTGTTATAACAGGTCAACAGTTTTTCCTAACTTTAGCGACCTCTTTGCAACTGTGACATGAACGTTTCAACATGACAACGCTCCTATTCACACCGCCGTATTATAATGTCATGGATTCGGACACAAAGTGTAATGGTACTCAATTGGCAACCATACTATCCGGATCTTAACATCATAGAAAATGTTTGCGGTTGGCTAGTTCGAAAAGTTTACGCTTCTGGTAAACTGGTGATGATGAAATAGAGGATACTCGCATTATTAAATTTTATTTTTAGTATTTGAAATTAAATAAAATATGAATAAAAATCAATATTTTTTATAAAAATTAACAAAAACTAGTTTCATTTTTGGTGTGTCTTATTCAAATGGCGCTAAATTAGTTCGGTTCTATCTCACTTATTTCATCAAAAATAATTTATTTAAATATAAACTGTTTACCTCAAATAATTATTTTCAAAATATTATTTGATATTAAGAAACACCAAAAAGATTTTATTGTAAATTCGTTTCCTTTACAAGATATTTATCGGTGCATTGTTAATAGATTTATGTGTCGAGGAGTGTACATACATAGATGTTCATAAGTAAGTACTTGCAAGTGCAAGCTCATAATGTTATTTGGCTCAACAAGTAAGTACTGACAGGTTGTCAGAAATATTAATTTTTCACATTTTAAAATCGTAAGGAATTAGTAAGAATATGTTTGCTGCGGTTTTTAAAAATTAATTACTTAGAATATACATATGTACATACATATATCTATCATACTACGTATTGTGGCTTTAATAACGAGGTTGTGACGGTTTTTTTAGGGTACCCAAATTTTTAAGAGTATTTAGTGTATGAAACGGATAAAGTGTGCATAGCAATATTTTCCGAAACTTCGTGACTTTTTACTTCTCTAATTCCCTAATTTTCATCATTTTTAAGAACGGCCTTCTTATTTTTGATCAGTAAAATATTCTCTGGAATATGGTTTAACTTATTTCTCAAAATTTTATAGTCGAATTTTTGATTTTTGCCACGGTTTTTAACAAAATAAGACGGTGTGAGACAATAGCGTTATTTTAATTTATCCTTTCTTCTATACATTCACATCTTTTCATACTCACCTGTGTTAAGATGATTGTTTTTTGTAAGTAATAAAGGCTTTATTCGAATCGAAATTAAAAAATTAAATTACCTTTCTTGAGATAAAGTTAGAAGATGCCATCGTACGCTCGTTAAACTTTATTGACGGTCTATTAAATTCTTCAGGTTTTTTAACACGATATATTCGCACCAACCAATGTTCAGTTGTATAAGCTTCTTCAAGATATGTCAGATCAAAGTCTTTATTTCCAATTACAGCATTTCTTGTTCTATCGTAGCCTGCAAGACCTCTGTAATTATTTTTAAACAAAAGAATCTAAATGTTAGTATACTGGCTAAACTTTATGAACAGATTTAAACTTACAATGTAAGTGAACTACTAAAGTAAGAATTTGATATGCTTATAATGGGTGTTTTTTATTGAGGTATAGAACTTTAAGTTGGCATCACTTTTTTAACTGGTGGCCATTTTGTCAGCTGTCAAGTGATTAATATTTAGTTCGGTTTGCCATTTCATCATGAACAGGTTGACAAAAGAACAACGCTTGCAAATCGTGCAAATTTATTTCGAAAATAATGGTTCAGTTCGCGAAGTTTACCTAGATACTTAGATGCTGATTTTCATCGCAAAATTTTGTTCAGTGATGAGGCTCATTTTTGGTTGAATGGCTACGTCAACAAGCAAAATTGCCGCATTTGGAGTGAAGAGAATCCACATGAGACCCTTGAGACGCCATTACATCCACAAAAACTGACTGTTTGGTGTGCTCTATGGGCTGGTGGAGTCATTGGGCCAACATACGGCCCCATATGGTCGAAAAAGTGGTTGAAAATTGGACCTGTAGAATTGGCTTTATTCGAGCCAGCCGCGGCGGCCACATGCCCGAAATCATATTTAAACATTAATGGCATAAAATTATCCTTCCAATAAAGCCAAATTGATGGACATTAAAACGATTTTCTTGTGTTTTATTTCAATTCGAAGTTCTATACCTCTAAAAAAACACTCTGTATGTACATATGTACATATGTATGTTCAAAGGTTAAAGTAAATCCTCTCACTACACAATTTCTTTTGCTATAAGCTTTTTAGGTGTTTGTTTTTCAAGCGATTCCTCTACACATACTGAGTAAAAGTTGGAACGAAAGAGTATCAACTTTTCATAACATTTGGTATTGAAAAAAACATTGCAATAATGATAAAGATGAATTGAAATTAAGTCCTTTTGCTTGCTTTATTACTTTGTAAAAACGAAATTGCAATGATTTTAGACAAAAAAATTGCAAACGTAAGCAAATCGTTACAAGTTCTTACTTGAATATATTAAATTATCAGTTTTTACTTTCATGAATTAAAAATTTTAATCTCAAACATCCTAATCTTCAACTCGGCGCAGTATACATATGTGACTCTGTATAATAAAACCAACCTAGTGTGTTAAATGTTAAAACAAGTTTTTCAGTGAGACGCTTCTGCGTTACATTTTCTTTCACACTGCGATCGTTACTTATGTATATTAAACGAAGTATTTATGTACATAGGTACTACGTTCTTCTGATAATTAAAAAATAAGAAAATAAATTTTGTGCATATATTGTAGATTCATTTGATATCGAAATAGATATTTAATACATTAATAAAAACACCGAAAATTTTATAGCAAAAAAAATTTCACACACTAATTGGGTTTTTACTGTTTTATATAATTGAATTTTTACTTTTCTTTCCAATGTTTTTAGGACTTGCCAACGGGTTTATATGAAAATTGAAGTTTTTTTACATATAAGTCCCAAAATTCATGGAATTCATGAAATTTGAGACAAGAGGAGAGTTTCCTTTTGCAGGGTCACATATATATGTATATAATAATGGTACATAATCTGGAAGAATTTTATTATGTTGTAAAAAAACACTTCACAATTATTTTAATGAAGCGAATTTCACCACTTACACCTTCTTTTGCACTTACGTAACAAAGTTATTTACCTGTAGTCTAATTTTATTTCTCCAAATCTGTAATAACTCAGCTTGTACATCAAGCAATTTAAAAGAGCTGGCGCACCTTCCGAATCCACACGAAACTCACCGCGTTCCGTAAAATAATCACTTTCCTTAATATCTTTTGGGTGTTCCCCTTCAGCAATCCGAACCATCCATAAAAATTTGTTTATATCATCTCCAGAATAACCTATTACACCACCAAATATAACAAGAACATAATCCACATCGAGCGATGTCATTATTTCGTAAGACTTTTCTTCCGTTGACGACATTGCTTTTCCAACGAGAGCAATATGACTATTATTCCAAGTATTGTTATCGACAAGCGTTGTTCTATTGGCCATTCCAGCTATTTGATAGCCGTAGTCCCACCAAGACATTATTCTTGAATTATCTTCCGTATTTTGTGAAAGCCAATAATATGCTTCTCTGAAATCGTCTAGTATGTTACGCGAACTAGGAAAACAATTTTTTTTAAAGATATTACATAGACATAAATTTTAAGAAATACCCGTCTTGACTATTATGAAATGCTAAAACAATAGAAGGACTTGAGTAAGCATTGCTGGTAACCCAGGTACAGTGAACAGCAAACATCATTAATATCATCAATATAGCCAATATCACAACACTTCTTAAATTTGATCCAATTCCACCGATCTTTTCAGTTGGAAGTCCTTCATATTTATTAGGGCGATGTTTTATTTTGCCAGCCTTAAAATATATCACAGATATATATATGTATATAAATTATAATATGCAGTATATATATTATAAAATACATGTATATGTACATAACATATATACTATAAATTATAGTACACTTACATATGTATATGTACATACAGTGCCAGTCAAAAAATAGCAGCAACGAAATATTTATCCTTCGCGGCAATTAAAAAACAAAATATCTATTTTTTGATTGCACATCACTGCGCGATAATATTATGGTAAGTGCTCTCCATCTCTGAGGTTTCTTGTTTTTTCCAAAAATTCTTAGCTGTTCTTTTCTCACGATAGATATTTAAAAAATCTTTGATTTTGGAGTTATTAAAATAGCACCTTTTCACAAAATTTTTGATCAAAGAAATCAGTTTGTACTGTAAGCTAATAAAAATTTAAATAAAGAAATTTCATAAAAGTTGTGAATTTAATCTTAATCGAAATGGGCCGCAATAAACATTGTGCAACTGAAAAACGTGTAATTATTACGAAAATGGTTTCTGAAGGTAAGGCATATTCGAAATACGAAATTTGGTTAGATGCTCCAATAAATGATTATAAATACTTTGAAGTTTGTCCAAAAAGCTGAAACGCGTGGCCGAAAAACGGTAATTTCAGCTTTACTGGTTAAAAGTTTTGTAAGACAAAGCAAGAAAGCCCATTTTCACCAGCTACGGAGCTACAAGTTACTGCAAGCGTCGAAACTGTTCGTCGGAACTTAATATGAGCCCAAAGTGTTAGAAGACCCATAAAGCAGAAATAAATCCAACTTTTACCACAAAAACAGTTAAACGTTGTGGTTCAGGTTTATAGTAGGGGGTGTTTTTCTTATTATGGTGTTGGGCCTCTACATTGGATTAAAACAACTATGGACAAGGGAGTTTATGTTGATATCCTGCAAAATGTTATGTTCCCTTAAGCTTCTGAAGAGATGTGGCTAATTTGGGTCCTCCAGCAGGACAATGACCCGAAGCATGCAATCAAAGTGGATTTTGTACAATAATATCAATCTAATGGAGTGGCCCGCTATGTCACCCGATCTCAATCTAATTGAGAATCTGTGGACAGACATGATGGGTGTTTCTGAAATTCAACCAAGACCCTCTGCAGTTGTTATTGCCAATAAATTTCTCGCCACAAAATATTAACATTAATGATTATGAAAAGCTTGAGTTAAAATATTTATTTTATTTGAAGTTGCTAACATTGTAGACATTGTTTTTAATACAAAAGAATTTATTGCTATTTTTTGACTGACTGTTATTAACATACATATGTATCTATGCATGTATGTGGCATATTTTCATTCAAAATATAAAACGAAGTATACGTTTTCTATCAAGTTTTTTGACCAGAACTGTTTATATATGTATAACATTAATGATTATGAGAAGCTTGAGTTAAAATATTTATTTTATTTGAAGTTGCTAACATTGTAGACACTGTTTTTAATACAAAAGAATTTATTGCTATTTTTTGACTGACTGTTATTAACATACATATGTATCTATGCATGTATGTGGCATATTTTCATTCAAAATATAAAACGAAGTATACGTTTTCTATCAAGTTTTTTGACCAGAACTGTTTATATATAAGTTAAGGAACTAAATATTTAAAAATTACACACATATTTAAAAATTACACACAACGATGTGGACCCAAATATAGCACAACTTAACAATTGCTTAAGGAGAGAAACGTTTAAACTATTTAAACTGACTTCCGCTTTAAAAGCACTTTTTGTCAAACCAAGAACAGAATTCCAATATTTAACTATTGCGAAATATTTAAAGAAAATAATAATTATGTTTCAAAATCATTTTATTAACCTAAAATATAAAATAAAGACTGCAAATTTTAGTTTAAGAAAATATGTGTAATTAAATTATAATAATTGTAATAATCAATCATTAAATTGAAATAATTGTAAATTTAGTTTATAACAGAAACTCATAGAATAGACACATAGTGTCGTATATATGTATAAATAATAATAATTAAATCAAAATAATTTTTTTTTATATTTATATATGTATACAAATGTATAGAAGTTAACACAACTCTAGATTCTCAACAGGGTATTTAAATTATTGTACTTTATCAACACGCTTATGTTGCGCAATCAGCAATATTCCACATATTGTTGATTGCACAATTGTAAAGAAATTGAACACTAGACGCAAGCTCCGCAGTACTTGGGAATGGGGCTGCTTAATAATATTTTGTAATTTAGTTTTAGTTCTTAACTTAACCATAAGCAAATCATCTTTTTATTACTTATATGTATGTACATGTATTATATTTACGTTTGTGAATTAGATTTCTTCCAAGCCAAGGAAGTAAAACGACATACACATACATAGCTTTCTATTTCAATTCTATATTCGCTTATATATGTACATACATAGGTACATAAATATTATACATATACACTTACCTTATCATAGAACATTTTTTTTTCGTTTGTTAAATCGTCCGTTTCCTCTGAGCGAGATTGTGTCACAAAGTTCACTTTTTCTACATTATCTTCGCGTAAATAAACGTCCATTAGACTTGAGAAAGCAATGCCAGCTAACATACAGACTACAGGTGTTAATGTAAGCATCAAACGTACCATTACCCCAGCGAAATAAACAGCACTTATTGCATATAATATAACGAAGACAAGCTCATCGTTAATTTTTTTAACGCAGTACCACACACCCACTGGAAGTGCACAAATTAAGATGTGCAAATCAAAGAAAAATGAAAACCATGTTGTAGGCTGATGTTCTGATACTGATGCTATAATAGGTATATGTATTTTAGCATATCCAGTATCCCACAAAGAGTAAAATCTTCCACTCCAAGGAGCTATTACTCCTATAAGTGTAAGTAAAACAACCGATAAAAATACCAATCCTGCCGCTAAAAGCCCTCCAATAAAAAATAACCTTTTGAAGTCATTTCGTGAGAGAACTGATTGGAGATGTCGTAAAACTGCAACAGCAATTAACAAAACGAAAACTCCAATTGCTGCCATATGTTCACTCGTACGTATGGGTTGAAAACCTACAAATGGTATTTGCATAGAAAGTAGAAGAGCCAATATAAAAAATGTGGTATAGCTTGTCAACAGACGCAAGGAGTATCTTCCCATCAATAAAAGTACAAAAACATGCAACGGTATTAAATTTATAATGAATACATATCCTCCCCACGCAGAGACCATATAAAAATATGACAAAGAAGCAGCTGCAGACCAAAAAACAGAGCCTATTTTGACAGCACGTACCCAAAGGAAATATGTAAATTGAAGTGCGAATATTGCAATGCCTTCGTTATCATAAGACCCAGCAACAGATCTACTTATATATCCGGGAACAACGGCAATAAAACCAGCTGCAAAAAGTCCTGCTCCTGAGGACCATAATTCTTTTGTTAGCAAATAAGTTGAAATTGCTGTTAAGCCGCTAAAGACCGGAGCTAAAAAGACGCATATGTCGCGTATGTGCACTGGTATATTCAATGCATGTAGCAAATAATGTATGCTTCCTGATGTTATCATTAAACCAGGGTAAACAGTTCCACCAACTATGCGTCCCAATGGGTACCATGCTCTTTCATCAAACCAATTAAGAAACTTATAAAAACCATGTTGAACCATATAAGCTGTGGCACGATAATTAAACCACGGATCAAATTCATGAATGATGGATTCAAAACGTATTACAGCAAACAATCGAGACGAAAAACCAGCAATCCATGCAATTAATAATACAGCAAAAGTTATTAAACTACTGTAACTCGCAGTTTTTCTGTTTAAAACCGGACAATTCATGTCAGTAACAAAATTTTAAGAATAATTTTTGACACGTATCTTATTAAAACGCCGGTAGTACAGAGTCAGTATGGTATCAGATAGACTTTTCGCCGGCCAAAGCTAACGACGACAACTATTTTCATTACGTCAAAGCTAAGGCGAATTAGACCTGTATGCTCTCTGCAAGTTTTTAATTTGATTTAGTTCGAGAAGGATTTTTTGTCGGCTTAATTTAATATTGACATCAAGTATCAAATAATTTTTTTATTAATATTTTGCTAAATAAAATTTTTTCGTTTGCTTATTGTTTATATTATAACATTTAACTAAAGACCAGTAAAAATGGCAACTCCTTCAAAACTTATTAAGACCAGCTGTCGTTAATTCCGACCAAGCTCCCAAGAACTCCACCTTTTTATTCTGTACTTAACTTACAACAGCCCAGTCATGCAAAGCAATGGAACACATTACAGTACCAGAGTAATCAAAGATCATATCAACAACCTTCTTTTAATCAAAATTTCCTATTGCTCCAAAACCACGAGGAAATGAACCAATGCACAGTGACACTTCTATTCAGTCTAAAAATATTAATTATCAAAACACACCTCGTTAAAAGAATCAATTTTATGGCAAAAGTCAACAAATTACAGACAAACTTTCACATGGGAATTAATTAGGAACTTTCTTTAAATAATACTTTTTGTAACCAAGAAGAGCTATATACATATGTAAATTATTTATTTAATTCAAATATTTAATACTTATTAAAATTGATTCTCGCTATACGAGCTTGAGTCTAAAACTAACCTTATTAATTTTTTCTTAACTAAAAAAGTCCCACAACCTCGTGCAAAGTGCCAATTATCCTTATCCGCATAAAGGGTCAAATTTCATTGGAATAATCAAAAAATGCAAGGTGGCATCCGTTGCAGTATTTTATTCCATGGGAACGGAATGCCAAATAAAATGCAAGGTGGCATCTGTTGCAGTATTTAAATTTTAATATTTTTTGTTGCGCGTGCAGTGCTAATTTTGTGATGATCTTGTGGTCGCGCTTCCGTACCTTAACTGTTCCCCCCTTTAAGCATCGGACGTCCGCGTCTGATCAAAGCTTTTAATGGTATTGGCAATTTTTATTTTACGTTGCCTTTTAACAAGAACGTACGCAATACAAATTATTAGGATTAGGAGAAAAAGAGAGGTAGATGCGTACATGGTTCCTTTTACCTTCAAGTGTAGGTAAGAAATATGGTCCAAATTTTTAATATTTAGGTCATGAAGGTACTATAGTGACAATATAGTGGTATGATCCGTAATGTTTACAGTATGGGCCATTGGTGTCTCAGGACTTTTAAAAGCGATTTTTCGGAGATTTTTAAACTCCGTTGAATTAATGGTCAAAGTACTGTCGAAAGTTATAAGGTATGCACCTCTTGGAAGATGTTTTTCCAAATCTTCGGAAACGACTTTGGAGGGCTGGTTGTTTATGATGACGACTCCATCATCAATTTCCATAAAGGGTTGAATATTGTGCGCTGAATTTGCACCGCAAGCGGCCGTGTTATTCTTCAATAGATTGCTGAGGCACGAACGAAGTTGAGGATCTCTTTTTACAATTCTTTAACATAATATATTTGTAGCTACATCTTGCTACATCATTAGTTTCAAATGATAATGTAATGTTTTTGTGAACAACAGGAAGTATTAATTTCTTATTGCAAAGTTCTACAATTTTAAGAAATTTTATTAAGAATGTGATAATGTTCTCATTCTGTAGAATTTTTAATTTTGAATTTACAATTACTTCCTGTTGTTCCCAATTATTTATTTTTTTTATAATTTTTTTTTCCGCTTACACTGATATCGGAAGTTACTTCGGATTTTAAAATGAAATTTACTTCGGAGCTGTCGAGCAAAATGGGTTTAATCACTTGCATCTTTTCCAAAGCATTGGACAGGGCTATATTATCTAGTTCCCTAAGCACCTCCCTATTTGTTTCATTTAGCAAACTGTATAGGTCTCCTGTATTTATTTCTGAGGTTTTTACCTCTTTTACAAGTGCTAGTTTTTCTAGTTAGGTTATTTATTCTAGATTGCATTTCAGTGTTTATAACTGTTTGCGCGTTACTTGCTGCAATTAATTCATTTTGTCTGTCATACACCTCAACGATATCATCGTGATCCGGCGTGCCAGCTATGTATTTCAAAGCAGTCCCAATAATATTTATGCTGCGTGCGTGTCTGTGGTGCAAGCGTAGGGATTCTATTGCTTTTTGCATTTGGTCAACGTCTGATTCCAACAATTTACGCATGTGTGATTCTGGTAGTATATTTGTTAGGTTTCTAGTCTCTCCTACTATGGTTGCGAAATTTGATAGGTCCGTCACATGGGCCAGAGCTCTGTAAGCGTTGAAAATTGCTACGTTTCCGTCTGCTATCGGGATATAGTGTGAGGCAGAATAGTCCAGGATGACAGCACAGTTGATGGACATAATTGCTATAAATATTAGGGGGCTGTAATAAGGAACCGAATGTTATCCTTGTGTACTATTCTATTATCAATCTTTACGGTTGTCCCTAAGTCTTGCTGTACTACTTTCTCGACAAACACTTTGCTAAATTTATTTCCCAGACGTTTATTCACCTTAACATAAACCTTTTCTCCAGGGCGGTATGATTGTTTTTTTCTCCTAGGTCAGCCTTCTGCTTTGCCAGTATCTTGCGTTGAATTTTTTCTCTTAAATCATTTGGTATGGATTGAATTATATCAATTGGTCTAAGTTCGGTGGTGGAATGAATTGACCTATTGTATCTTGCGGTGGCCATTAGGACTAAATCTATTGTGTCCTCAAAGGCACATTCTAATTTAAGGCACCTAGCCATTTCAGTTAGTGTTCCGTGGAACCTTTCAACTTGGCCGTTGGAAGAGCTGTGCATTGGTGGGGTTGTGTAAACCTCGATACCGAAGTGATTTTTGACTAATGATTTTATAGTTTGTGAATTGAGAGATCTTTCATTGTCGCAAATTATTGTTTTTGTTCCTTTAAAAAAATTCAAAATCTCTATAAGTGCTGGTTTGACATCAATTATGGCTCTCGAGACTATGGGCTTTACAGTGGCAAATTTTGAAAATTTATCCAAGCAAGTTAAGAAAAATTTTCTGTCTGTGTTATAAATATCCATGTGAAGTATTTCACCCGGAAAAGAAGGTATGGGAGTTTCGCCCACTACATGTTTTTGAGGATGTCTTTGATACTTTGCCACATGGCAAATTTTGCAATTTTTTGTAATTTCTTTAAGTTTCTTCTTGATATTAGGCATATAGTATTCTTGAAGTACTTGTTTTGCGTTTTCTGACACTGAACGATGTGCCCTATTGTGCTCGTTTGTTAGAATTTCGATTTGGTCATCGGGATTGAATATGTCAGTGACGAATTTATTGGTGTGCTTGAACTTCACAGATGGGTAGCCCGTTATAAGGAGATGCTGAATTTGACCTAACGTATGCAAATCGCAATGAATTACATTAACTACCTGTGGATTTATACAATCTTTTACTGTGGCTAAAAGATTCTCAATTTTGTCGAATGTCACATGGTGTCGAATACGGTCTTTGAAAATAATTTTTGTTCCTTTCTTACATTCAGCACCTTCGGTAAGAACAATTTGGTTTCTAAAGCAGTTGATCGGATTCTCGACAGTGGGAATAATTTCAGTGAGCGAAATTTCGCTCCCGCATACTTGGAGTGAAATTGTAGATCCAGAATCCTCTGTAATATGGATAAACTGCCTGGAAAGGGCATCAGCGACTACATTGTCTTTGCCAGGTTTATAAAAAAAGGTTGGAGAATACTCCTCAATGAAGGCTCTCCATCGCTTCAGTTTTGAATTTGGATTTTTGTCGGAAATTGAGAAAGTAAGGGGCTGGTGATCAGTAAATATGTTGAGGTTATTAACCCCATAGAGATAGTGTCGAAGGCTTTTTAAAGCCCACACAATCGCGAGAAGTTCACGCTCATTCGTGGCATAGTTTTCCTCGGTAGTGGACAAGGTTCGCGATATCATTGTGATAGGACGCCCGTTCTGTGAAAGGACCGCTCCAATGGCATGGGACGATGCGTCCGTTGTGAGATCGAAGGGTTTCTCAAAGTTTGGATACAAGAGAATGACATCTTCAGAGGATAGGATTTTCTTTAACTTTTCGAAAGAATCTATTGCGCCTTTGTCTAAGTCCACTTTGATGTGTTTTGAATGCTTAGTACCGACATGTCCATTTTCGCCTCGCAAAAATCTAGGGCTTTGCGATGGATGCATAATCCTTTACAAATCTTCTATAATACCCCGCTAAACCCAAAAAAGACCTCAGGTTTCTTAGCGTTTTAGGGACCTCGTAATTTACGATAGCTTCGACCTTCTTTGGGCAGGTCCTTATTCCATCAGTTGAAACAATGAACCCCAAGTATTCCACAGAGGTTTTAAAAAACCTTGACTTTTCTAGTGACACCCGCATGTTAGCGTGGTGGAGCTTTTTTAGTATTCTATCTATATCATCAATATGCCTCTGCTCAGAGTCAGAAAATATTATGATATCGTCGATGTAGACGTGGCAGGATTTCCCTATTTCTTCACGTAAGACATCGTCAATAGCCCTCTGGAAAATACTCGGTGCGTTTTTAAGCCCGAATGGCAAACGGCAAAATTCGTATTTTCCATTGTTCACGCTAAACGCGGTTTTTTCACGATCGCGTTCCACCAAATTGATTTGGTGAAATCCACTTTTTAAATCTAAAGTTGTAAAAAACTTTGATCTTCCAAGATTTGATAGGATAACAGACGGGTCAGGTATAGGGTACTTGTCCGGAATGGTTTTAGAGTTAAGTTTAGTAAAGTCAAATACTAGACGTCTATTGGGTTTTCCACATTCGTCCAAACCTTTTTTATCAACAACCCAAACTGGGCTGTTGTAGGGTGATCGAGACGGTCTTATTATATCGTTTTTTAAAAGTTCTTTCACTTCCTTATTTACAAACTCTATCATCGAGATGGGATAGGACTGATACCTGGAATATATTGGCTCCTCATCCATGGTTCTAATCGTAGCCGAAATTTTAGTATTGTATGGCAGAGCTTCATTTGGATTTGCAAACACGCTAGAGTTTTCATTGATTTTTTCGAAGAAAACCCGTTCAACGCTTTTCGGAATGCCGACTTCATTTATTAAAGCATTAATTGTGTCCAACTTGAGGTATCTTAGTTTTTCTTGACCACCATCAAAGTAGATAATGTCGTGTTCGGTATCAATAACCCCCTTTATACTTTTTATGAAACTGAATCCAATGATGCCGTCAAAAAGCGATAAATTTGGAAGAATGAAAAAGGTTTCGGTCTTATTAAAGACGTTAACAAATGTTTTCTCCTTGACTATGTCAGCTCCATGAATGGATTTTACTAAGAATGGGGTTTCTAAGTTTTTTATGTTCTTAAGTCCGTTAATGTTTGTAATATAGCTTTTCGATGCGCCAGTGTCAATTAAGAGTTTTATATTTTTGCCACCTATCATTCTGCCGATGTAGGGGAGTACTGATCCGCCTCTAAAAAATTGATCTCATCTTCAAAGGTAGGATCTACATGATCTTGGTTTTCTGGCAAAGCCTGATAAGATTGGATATTAGAGTCTCCTGGGTAAACTTCTTCAGAAAATTCACTCTGCGGTACCTCATGACCAAGATTGTTGATTCTCTGGATTTTTCTAGGAGTTTGTTTGTCAGATGTTATGTCCCTTTTCTGTACTTGAAATCTTTGAAAGTTGTTACTCGGTACTGTTCGCATGCTTACATCAGTATCAACTGGCTGGGAAGTTAGGATAGGGTTGAAACCCTGTTGATTTGTGTCTTGGGCTGAATTTTGTAAGAGAGTGCGAACACTTGGATGGAATTTGAAATTAGAATTTGCGGTATTATAACGTTGTGACTGATTAAACGGTTGCTGAGACCGATTTGGAAAATTTGGCAAGTTCGGTTGCACAAAGTAGCCTGGAATGGCTTGTGGGCGGGTCAGTTGTTGGTTGAAAAGGTTCTGCGTAGTATTTTGTTGATTTTGTCCTAGCGATAGTTGGGGCAGAGGATTTTGCAGATTCCTGTTTAGGCCATGATTATAAACAGCTGCGAAGTGGTATCGGTTTTGATTAGTTTCCAACTCTTGGGATAGAGCCAATGCAGTCGGTAAATCTGAAGGCTTACAGGAGAACAGTGTATCGCACAGTGGCTTCCTAAGCCCGGAGACAAAAACTCGCAATGCGTCGTTCCGATATTTCTGGTTAAGCGACCTGATTAATGCACCATCGCCTTCATAAGACATTATGACTTTATTAACAATGGCAGTCAACTTGCGCTCTACTTCATCGTAGAATTGAATAATTGACTTCCGATCTTGCCTGAGCGTGGAGAGTTCTTGCTCTAATGTAAATATGGACTTTTTGTCCATGTAAGTGAAGTCTAGTCTGGCTATGATAGCCTTGAAATTAAGAACCCTATTGTAGGCGCTTAGTGCAGCGTCTGCGCTTCCTGTAACTTTATTTCTCAGGACTCCCACCGCCTGATAGTATTTAGAACTACCCTGATAAGGTTCAAACAGCTTGTGCGCCGTGATGGCAGCCTGGCGCCAAGAAACATATCTTTGTGATTCCCCCTTGAACTCGGGTACCGACTTGACTATGTCTAGAGTTTCATCACACTGTACATTAGGTAGGATTTCTATCTCCTTATATTCCTCGACAACGGACGGTGGTTGCAAACTATTCGCTCTAGCAGTCAAATCATTGATAGTGGTTTGGAGTTCTTCCTTAGTCCTTTGTACAGCCTGATTAATGGCAGTATCCAAAAGCACTTTTAAATTTTCCGCGTCCATACTATTACTGCTTCCTAACGCGCTTACCACCTGCCTATCAGAAATTGTCAATGCTCTTATCCTAGCTGAGAGCTCTTCCGTTTTCCTGAAAACTTCCCTACTGTCCATAAACTTTTGAGAAATTGGCAAGGACCGCAAAAGAAAAATTCCCCAAATTCCGAAACTTTACAAAACTCAAATTCGATTTTTCAAAAGTTAGTTATAAATAAAAGCTTCCAAATGAGTTTATTCACTTTAAAATCCGAAAGTAAACAAAATTAAACTCTAAAAAAATTTTAAATTTAAACAAAATGGTAGAGAATAACAATAAAATAACACGAGTTCTTAATTTTAACGCTTACAAATAATTCATCATGTTGTTCCTCAGCTGCGGCAGTGTGGCTTGTAGGATAATAGTTGCTTAGGCACTTTCCCTTGGCAGTTAGGATTTATCTCGGCTTTATTTATCTCGCTTTTAAATTGCTCGAACTTTTGGTTTCTTTTCACAGTATTGTGACTCTCTTTGATAAATTTTTACTTGAGTTTTTTTCTTCTTTTTTAAATTTTTGAGAGTAATTTTGGGAAATATCTTCTTACTCTCTCGTTATTAACTTTTACAAGTAAAGTAATTGAACAGACCTACCGTGTTGTGTCTTTTGTCTATTTTTTTACTTTTTCCCTCTTAGTTTGGTATTAATTTAAATTCAGTTTTTCTGTTTTCCTACTATGTAGGCTTTTAAATATTTTTGATTTTTGTATTGTTTTCAATTGTTTGGCTCGTTTTATGTTTTATATTTTATTCAAAACTTCCTTTTCATTTTAATTTAAGCTCTTTACTTTTGAATTTTGTGCTATTCTGAGTAGTCTTCTGGTTTCGATAATTTTTTATCAATTTTTGATCTTTTAGTCTTTTTCTAGCACTTTTTATTATTCACTTTTTTATTATTCACTATATGGTGACTGGTGTTCGTTGGTGTTGGGCGCCAATTATTTATTTAATTCAAATATTTAATACTTATTAAAATTGATTCTCGCTATACGAGCTTGAGTCTAAAACTAACCTTATTTATTTTTTCTTAACTAAAAAAGTCCCACAACCTCGTGCAAAGTGCCAATTATCCTTATCCGCATAAAGGGTCAAATTTCATTGGAATAATCAAAAAATGCAAGGTGGCATCCGTTGCAGTATTTTATTCCATGGGAACGGAATGCCAAATAAAATGCAAGGTGGCATCTGTTGCAGTATTTAAATTTTAATATTTTTTGTTGCGCGTGCAGCGCTAATTTTGTGATGATCTTGTGGTCGCGCTTCCGTACCTTAACTTGTATATTCAAGCTTCCCTTGTAGAACCAATTCAAAATGAAAAATCTTTTTTCGCAAACTCTATATCAAGATGTAAAGAAATCACACACCACACTTTACTAAATTTATTAAATTTGCCCAATCATGAAATAAAATTTTATATTTTGCTTTTTCTATAAACTTTTCATGGCATTCTTGGTCATGATAGCCTACAAACACTTAATGCGGTAATTCAAATAAAAGAACAATATATGTTAAGAGAAAATTGGCAAAAAATAAAAATTTATCAGCAATCAAACCAATTCAAAAGAACCAATCATTTAAGCAGAGAACAAGTATTGAAACTAGAATAAGTCAAGCGTACCCGAATTTATTCTCAGAATTAAATCATAAATTAACATACATCTCTCGTGAGCAAGGATATATTAGGACAATCTCTGATTCACCAGCTTATTCGGGATGGCATTAAAAAATGAAAAAGAACAAAAAAAATAATTGAGCTTTTAAATTGTGATATAATTAGACCATCGAAAACGCCGTACAATGCACCGGTTTGGATTGTTCAAAAAAAAAAAAAATGGATAGAATGGTAATGCATTACAGGAAACTAAACTCAATAACTGGAGCGGATCGTTATCCCCTTGCAGTAATAAATGAAATACTTGCGAATATTGGAATAAATAAAAATGTTTATGTCATTGACTTAAAAAGCGGTTTCCATCATTTTCCTCTGAAAAAAAGTGACATTGGGAAAACGGACAATTGGATTTTGTGAGAAGTAAATTTGTCGGGAATATACGGCAAAGACCATGGATTATTTTCAAATTCTTATTTTGTACAATTTGAATCTTTCTGGTATGAATTTTAGCCGTTTTGTGAAACCAGACTTGACAGCCGTGGGTCATAATTGGTCGAATACACATTTTGTATAACAAAATTTTATTTTCACAGTTCAGTTTAGATCGTCTATTAAGTAAAGGGTACAGTGCAGGACCACACTTTATAGCTTTTTCACAAATGTGGTTAAGATGAGGCCCGAATTTTAATTTCTTATACAGTATAATGCCCAAATACTTTATTTCTTATTTCACTAGTATAACATTTCCGCGACAGAACATAGCGTGGGAGGGGATTCGTTTCAGAGACTTATTAAATGGAAAAATAATGGCTTGTGTTTTATTGTCGTTCACCTTTATTTTCCATTTAAATCAAATATTTTTGGTTGAATTCAAGCTCTCTTGCATTTTCCTAATTATCGCGTTTGAAACCACCGCTACACATAAAAGGACTGTAGTCAGCATAAAATGCAGCTTCCTGGTTTCTGCGTAGTGTGATATCTGACGTATATAAAGAATAAAGTGTAGGTGATAAAACAGAACCCTGTGGTAATCCCGCCTGCATACACCTTTCAGTAGACGACTGGTTGTCTACGTACACTACAAACACACGACTGTCTAAAAAGCTTTGAATAATCCTTTGTAAATACAATGGAAATCCATAGGAATTGAGTTTAAACAGAAGGCCATTGTGCCATACTGTGTCGAAAGCTTTTTCGATATCTAGAAAAATAATACCCGTACTCCTACCATTTCTTCTATTATTTTCAATAATATTTACTACTCTTTTTAATTGATAAACGGTGGAGTGCTCTTTACGGAAACCGAACTGTAGTGCGATTCTCTATCGTTATTTAACAATAGTTGTTATTGTTAAAAAATTAAACATGCGATGTAGCGACTTTGCTATTCTGTATTGCTTTTAACAATACTTGTTATTGTTTGAGTCAGCTGTTCTTGTTAAATAAACAACAGTTGTCTTTGAGTTGTTTAAGTTTGCGTAAGATAAAACAAGTTAATTTTTGAAATGCAAGTTAATATCCAAAATAGGAAAAAGTTAATATTAGTTTGCGTATTCGTAGGTTTCTTATTTATTGTATTAATGTTTTAACTCCTAAATTTAGTTTTTTAAGAAATAAATAACACAAATTTTTTTGGTTTTAATTAGTTCAGTCTATTCATTCATTATATATGACATAAAAAATCAATTAAAATTAAAATAAAGTAATAAAACAAAACAAATAAAATATAATAGTTTCTTAAAGCTAAAAACAATTAAAGGAAATTAATGTAAGTAGAAAATGTAAGTAGAAAATGAGATAAAATGTTCAGAAACGATTAGAAAACACTTAAAATTATTTTTAATTAATTTATTTAATTAAATTAATTTTTTTGTTTTTCTAATTTTTGTACCCGAATCTGATGTTTTTCTTATGTATTACAGGTCAAAAACAACAACACCAGAGCAGTATGAAAAATTGGCTACCATCAACTTTCAAAGGAAGAAGTAGTAGCGTTCCGGGAGGAAGTGGCAGGAATCATCAATGCACTAAGTCCTCCAACAAAAAATGCCAGTGCATGGAAAAAAGTAGGTATGGTTTGCGTATAATTATTGCAGAAATTAATATAAATTTATAGGTTTGGATTGACTGGAAAAGCTACATCAAACGGAAGCTGTCAACAAACAAAAAAGAAATGATGAGCACCGAAGGAGTTTCATGCCGCTTACAGCGTATTAGCCCACTTGAGGAAAAAGTTATTCAGTTGACGGGTCTGGTAACAAATACCAGCGGAATTAGCGTTTTTATTTGTTTATTAATTTTATTTATTACTTTTTAGTGGACTGAATTTGACTTTTTATTAAAATGTTTACAAAATTGTTTATTTTTACTGTTTCTATTTCACACGTTTCACAGCAAAGAAGCTAATTTAAACATACCCTGTTCTTCTTCTTTTTCTTTCGATTCCGTTTTTCTGCAGAATACCAATTTTCGATTGCAACGGAACTGAATGCGGAGACTTAATCGAAACGCAGAATAGGGGTGAATAATAAAATAACAACGTAAAAAAAGGAACTTCGTTTCCTAAAACTACAACCTTGTGGTTGTGGTTTTCGCTATTTTCACATATTTGTTCACAGCGATGCCACTTGACTTAAATTTATGTCAATGTTGTTATTTGTTAGTTACAGAATAGCAAAATCGTTACTGCAAACAACATTATAAGTTGTTATTATAACAATAACAATTATTGTTAAAAGTTACAGAATCGCACTACTGATGTTTATTAATGATGCCGTTTTGCTCGGAGAATTCAACAATTCTGTGGTGAATAATTTTCTCAAAGACTTTGTTTAATAGACCTAGTATACTAATTGGCCTATAGCTGGAGGAATATAACTTGGAATCTCTTCCAGTTTTGATACCATGGGAAAGTGTCCGCTTTTTAAGCAGAAATTGAACAGTTTGCTTCAAGTTTCAAAAAAGTATTCTGGCATATGTTTCAGAATAACACTATTTATACCATCTAAGCCAGGAGCTTTATTATTTTTTAAAGTGAAAACAAAGGATTTAACTTCCGCGGAATCAGTAAATTCAACATAGTCATTGTCAGAAAGGACTACATTGTTAAGACTACGTACGTAGGCCGAAACTACTCCCTCTAAAGGAGATGTATTGTTAATCGTGATTGCATGATTATTACTGGAAACATCTGCTATGGCATTTGCCTTTTCAATACCAGTTTTCAAAACTTCGTCGTTTATACTAAGATCGGAAATATTAGACTTCTTACACCTGAGAGCTTTTGTCAATTTCCAAAATTTTTAGAACCGGATGGCAGTTTGGAAATAAAATTAGACCAAGCCACATTTCTGTCCCTGTTCAGGTGAAAATTGACTAGTTGATTCAACTGTTTCAAAATGCCGATTAAATGGATTCTGTACCCTGGATCTCTACATCTCTGAAGATGTAGAGATTTCTCTGAGAAATTAGCATTTAGCTAGAAATCTCTTTGACAGTGATTTTTTTGGCCGACTGGAACCTTGTCAGAAGCTTCTCTAACTATACTAATAAATTTATCCAATGATTGATCAATGTCAACATTGTTTAGTCTGATCTGGCCAATGTTGTGGTACCTGATTTTATTCTCGACCCAATTTTCCATTTCTACCCAGTTCACTCGGTCATACAATGGGACTGAAACCGTGTGGTTTTAAGGTTGCCCATAAATACGGCATGAAATAGGTATATGGTCAGACTAAAATATTCGGATGCGATTCCAATTGTCAAAAAGTAAGATTTGTATTAGTTAGTAAGATGTCTACAGTGGATGGTTGAACCAGGGATGTGTTTTGTCCGAATCTAGTGTGATTGTCCGGATAAAATATATAGTAATTGGAGCTAAGATGATGTCTGTATAGTTCCCTGCCTGCTGAGTTATTTGTGGTACATTTCCAATTCACATGTTGTGCATTGAAATCACCAAAAACAAAAAAGTCATTTACAGAGTTGGTAATCAACTCTAAGTCCGTTTTGAAATTGAAAGTATGATGAGGGTTATAGGCAGCAATAAAACTTACTGGACGTCCATTTATTATAACTTCCACAGAGATATTTTCAATGCTCTTAGTTCTAATTTTTGGTAGTATTTTATGGTCTATACCATTTTTAACTGCCATGCGTTTGTCGGTCTTCTCGATAAACTTTGTAGCCCCCAAGTTTGAATTTATGGTACGGTTTCAGGAACGTCTCGGTAAGAAGAAGAACATCAATATTTCTTTCGCGAAGAACTTTTTCGAGCTGCGAAGCTGCTGACTCTGTTGTTATGCCCTGAGCATTCCAGTGCATAACGATAACATTTTAACTACCCATGATTTAATAAAGCATGCTTGAGCATCATGCCAAGCACTCTTAATTTGGCAAATTTACTTCGATATTTTTCTAAGGCATCCACTGCACTGAAGAATATATCCAACAATTTTTCGTTAAATATGTCTTCTTCATTGTTGCCGGCGTGGGGTTTACTCTGTAAAACATCGGAGTCAAAGTCTTCCTTTGTGAGGTGGGCATATCAGGAACCCTTTGTTGCTGCCGTTTTAAGAGTTGATGGTACTCATCCTCATTATAGACATAGTTATTTTTAGGTCTGTTAACATTAGGTCTGGATCTGGAGGTTATTCAGAAGCGCATTTCCATATAATCCCTACGACATCGCAATTTGGGTCATCTGACCTGTGATTCACATTTCTGAGGTTCCTTTTGATACAGTTGTGACATTTGTATACAATATTGGCCTCTTGGGTGCTTCTGGCCAGAGGGCACTCTGCCTGGTCATGGTTCCCTGCACAAACTGCACAGACAATGCCTCTATTACAATTTTTTGCACCACGTCCATACATATAGCACTTTAAACATTGTGTGGGTCCTTTGTTACCTTTCAGTGGTCTTCTCCAGTGGACAGCAGTATTACTGAAGTATTTTATTTTCATAACCTCACTTTTTGAAATTTCTTGCTTATTGAACTCCATCAAGTATATGGGGTCCTCAGCTGTAGGTCTTAAAACAAAAACGAGCTTACCGGAATGCAGGAGAATATAGGGAACAAATCCAACAAAAACTTTACTTTCCTAAACTGGCAGAAAAAAGTAATAAAATAGCAAAGGCTTGTAAAATTTGCAAAGAACAAAAATAAGATGGTCATCCAAATAAACTAAATTTAGAAACTACACAACTTACCAAAAATTCAAGAGAAATATTTCATGTTAATATTTACTTGACGGAAAAAAAATTTTTCTTACGGCTATTGATAAACTGTCAAAACATTCGTTAGTTGAAATTTTAAAATCTAAAGTAATAGAAGATGTAATAGAACCTCTTAAGGAATTTATTTTAGCATTTGGTGTATTCAGTATTGACGTTAACACAACATCTCCATATTGCAGTTAAGTTAATCAAAATCAGTTTACTAATATAACTGTTCTATCCACTATACAACTGGAAGGAATCCAGTGGAAACATTTATTGCCAAAAATGTTAAAGATTCTGAAGAACAAATTAAAAAGTACTCAATAGGTGACAAAAAAATTAACAAAAAGATGAGGATACAAATTGTCTCCTCGCTGCAAAGAAGAACTAGTAAAGAAAATTACGAACTCTACGATTCTAACTAGGTAAAGCAGAATAGTACATAAAAACAATTTATAAATCTAAAATATTGTGCAGGCTTCAGCTCTGTTGGATTCATGCCGAGATCGATATAAATGTCTATTAATATTCCTATCTCATCACTATCGATAAAGGAATAGTGAATACAATACAGGTGCATGTAATTAAAATCAAGGAATGTGTAGAATTCATAAGCAATGTGCAAGCATTCATTTAAGATAGCATCTCAAAAACCCACAACAAATATTCCCACCTGATCCATGAATTAACAGAAATCATTAATATCCTAGAAGATATTACACCCAGACTAACGACCGGCAAAATAGAACTCTTGATCACAATGACTTTGAAATATTAAACAATATTGCTGAATTAAATAGTTATTTTATAAATACAAAAAAAGCATTTTTATAAATACAAAAATCTTCGGCGAGCTATTTCTACCGATTTACCGAGAAGTTTTGGTGAAGATTTGAATGATAAGCGTACGTGAATTTTTCCAATATTGTTGAACTGGACATTTCCCAGCTGAATATTTTCTTCAAGGAGTACAAACCATAGATATTTTGTTATGGTAAGTATTTTCTCTTATATCAAAACATAAATACGCGTTATTTTCTTAAAAATTTAATTTAATAACAACATCGAAGAATCTTAGAAAGATTTCAAGTATTTATACTCTACATCGTAAAAATGGTAAAAAGAGCAGCATTGCAAAAAATTTTATATTTTATTTCTTAATTCATACTGATACAGTAGAAACTATAAAATCAACAGGACATAGTAGACGTCGTAACTTGCTACTCAAAAGTGACAATTACTGTTTCAGATATGATGGTTGAAGAAATACTTGATAAGAATTAAATAGTATTGTATTAAAAAGTATTCAAAACTACATATACGAGTACATACATGAGATAATAATCATGTCGATAATTCCTTCTTTTAAGGTAATGCAGGCGGTAAACAGTATGATATTGAAAAGTATATTATTAGGTAATTTATATGTTTACATAATTATATAAGTTAATGAACCTAGTGGCCTACTCTTTCGTTAACTTTATTGAATATTTTTTTTTAGTTGCTAAGTTAATTTTTTATTTCATATTAAATATTTGCAAAGCAATTGCTTAAAAACTAAAAGAAGCAACGGCAATGGAATGCTCATGACTTAAGTGGTGAATTTGATTTACTGTTGCAATTAAACACTTTTTAACTTTTGGATTTACTCTCTTGTTGTTAGTCTCTCATCTTTAACTCTGATTTGTGAGAGCAATTGTTTGATGAAAAGAATTACACAATCATTAATTAGTTTGGTTCTAACTGAGCAAGACGTTGCCTTTTCTTCTTCATTAAAAAAATTGTAAGTCACAAACGGAATTTAAAAACTAAACTAAACTAAACTTGCAAATAAGTTTTGTCATATAGAAAGTTCTACATAGTAGAAAATTAAAGATTAAAATTTAAAACTAAGAAGTTTTTAAAAAACTAAACTAAACTAAGTTTGCAAACAAATTGTATAATATACAAAGTTGTACACAGTAGATAATTAAAGGTTAAAACTAAGATTTTATAATAAATATTGCGAACTGAACATATTTACATAGTAGAAAATAAAAGTTTAAACTAGTTGTGCATTAAAAATTAATAAAAATAATATACGAGAATTAAATTTGGTCTGCTTAAATTAATAAATGAAATAATCCATTGAATCAAGAAAGTATAATAATTGAATATCTCGTATTGAAGAAGACTTTCATTAACTTATATATATATATTATTTATATACTTATAGTATGTATACTATAATTAGGCTTTCATCGAAAAAAGATAATTCTATGATTTTTACTAACTTTACTAATTTTTTTTATAGAAAATAATTTTATTGAATAAAGAACAACTTTGAATTTTTTTGGTGAATTATTATAAGTTTTTTACTTCCGCTAAAATGTGTCTGTGGTCAGCTGTTGTCTAGTAGTCAATTTATAATGTGTGAGTGTGTTAGTAAAAAAAATGTGACTGTATTACAATTGAAAGAGTATTAAAACGCAAAAACTGAAAGTATGGCCGCGTTTAAGTGTAACACATTAAGGGGAGTTTAGCATGAATATGATGTGAATGTGCATGATTTGGTTTTTATTAATATATGCCCATACACATGACACAAAATTTTTCTTTTATTAATTGATAAAAAGAAACAATAAATGTAAAAGGAGCAAGCGATAAATAATGTATGCAATACATTTTCTTTTTGCTTATTTAATTGAGTTCTGTCAACTTTTCATTTTCAAGAAACCGCAAACCCGAACAGGAAAAAGCTGTAAGGCGCTCAATTTGGACATAAATCGCGCATTAATCGGCCCTTTTAGTGTTCATTTTGAAAAAAGTATGGTGAACCTTGCCAATTTAATTTATAAAAGGTCCTGCTGAATTTGATTTAAAGAATGTTCTACCGAATTCAATTTAAATCGCTGCTAGAATTGAAATACATTTTTTGGGCCAAAATCCTTTCAAACAAATTTTAATTTACCTAAACGATACAGGCCATTTTGTTGAGATGCCGCAATACTAATCATTTTTTTTAATGGCAACCCAAGAAGAAATAAATAACATATGTAAGTAGTGGGAAAAATATATTCCACAACCTATTGGCGAAATAACAGAACAACCTCCAAATTATCAACCAACACCAAGGGAAGCTGGTCCCATACCCATAACAATAGAACAATATAAAGAAAGATAGACAAAATATACAGAATTAAACCAGATTGACCATAAAAATTAAAAACGAGGGGGTAAGTAAAGAAAGTTCGAGCAAGAAAGTTCGAGAAAACCTGTGCCGACCTGCAACGTGTCATAAATATAAGCGGGGGGGGGGCCCAAAAGAAGATTCTCATCCAAGAACTAGACGCACTGAAGAAGATAGGCTGGAGAGACACACACTAGATACTCTCGAAGTAACAGAGGAAGATAGGATAGAACAAATATTGGAGAAAATCAATGTCATGGGTATGGTAGATACAAAACTTGAACAAACGTCTAATACATATGCGGTAAATGACAATAGAGATCCCTAAGTTTAGATGTGGAACAAATTATAGAGGACCTCAAAAAACTAAAAGCAAACACTAAAAAGTCAAAAGAAGGAGATATACTTCAGGGATAATAAAAAAAAGGATCCAATCAGATAACAAAAAATTGCAGAATTTTAGCATTAAAAACAATCGCGATCAACCTTTTAAAAGAATACTCTGATAAAAACAGCCCAAGTATGTCGAATTTTAATAGGTAGACATAATTCCTACATTCGACGGAAAACATGCACACCTCGATATATTTTTATCAAGGGTGGAAATGGTTCACGACGAACTTAACGAACAAGGAAAAAAGAACTTAATAAAATATGTGACTGCTATCAAATTAAATGATAGGATTAGAAACATTTAACGAATTAAAATCATAATTATCCACAAGCTTTAAGCAACTGAAAACAGCCAGTAGGCTTCATTCAGAGATTAGAAATATCAAACAAAAAGGTAATGTGTGGAGGTTTAAAGAAAAAATTGACAAGTTGATTTCTGAGTTAATTCTGGTACAATATACTGACTTAGAAGACAGTTCAAATGATGAACGAGAAACCAGCTCTAGAAACATTTTAAGAAGAACTACAAGAAAATATAAGAATAGCAGTAGGAGCAGCACAACCCAAAACATTGATACAAGCATATGAAGTAGGTATTACACAGGAAACATAATATAGAACTCAAAGATAATAGCCCTAATTTACAAAAAATTATCGTCTGCCACAGACTCAATTAAAAGATATAGACAGACAAGTACAGAATTTATTGCATGAAAATATAAAAGAACCGTCAATTATTCCATATAATTCACCTTTACTATTAGTACCAAAAAAGGACAAGACGACATAAAGAAATGACGATTAGTTGTAGATTACAGACGTTTAAATGATAAAATCGTAAACGACAAATTTCCCCTAACAAGATTAGAAGATGTTTTAAACAAACTAGGACGAGCAAAATATTTTACAACTCTTGGTATGACAAGTTCTTTTCATCAGATAGAGCTAAACATCAGTACCACTTACAGCATTTTCAAGTAGTAACTGTCACTATCAATATAATAGACTACCTTTTGGACTGAAAATATCATCAAACAGTTTTCAGAGGATGCCTACCATAGCATTATCTGATTTACAATCAGAAGCATTTCTATATGTGGATGATATAAATATTTTTGGATGTAACCTTAAAAACCACAACGAAAATCTCACAAAAGTATTTGAAAGGCTAAAACAATAAAATTTGAAATTTAATGCAGAAAAATGTTGTTTCTTAAAACCTGAAGTACTATTTTTGGGACATCTTATTACAAAAGATGGTATTAAAACTGATCCATCAAAATATAAAATAATTGAACAACATCCTATTCCAAAAATTTCAGATAACGTCAGAAAATGTATAGCTTTCTGTAATTACTATAGACGATTTATACCGGATTTTGCTAAAATAGCAAATTGCTTAAATAATTTACTGGAAAAGAAAGTCAAATTTAACTGGACAGAAGACTGCCAAAAAGCATTTAACACATTAAGCGACAGACTAAAAAATCCACCTATATTACAATATCCTGATTTTGAGAAACTGTTTGTATTAACCACAGATGTAGCTTTGGGAGCAATACTCTCACAAGGCGAAATTGGTAACGACTTGCCTATATCTTATACAAGCAGATCACTAAATAAACACGAAAAGAACAAATCTGTTATAAAGAAAGAATTATTAGGAATCCATTGGGGCATACAATTTTTTAGACCATATCTATATGGAAGAAAATTCAATGTCTTGACAGACTATAGACCCCTGATTGCTCTATTTTGACATAAAAAGCCTTCCTCCAAACTAACTAGAATCCGACTTGAACTATCTTTGGCTTTGCATAATATACAAACAAGCGTATCTCGTATTGAAATAAATTCAAATATATTAAAAGCAATGATACAGTATGGTATTGATGAAAAAGAAGGAAAAACTCTAAGAATAACGCGTAGCATGCATAACAAGATTATAAAAGATAAAGACTATGTAAAAATCGAGAATAAGAAAAAGGATAACATATCTCAAGAGGAGACTGATCACCGCCATATGTGGGAGTGTTTATCGATGAACGATATTAAGAAGCTTCAAAGAATAAAATTTATATATGAGAATAATGATAACAATCAGCAGAATATAAATAATGATAAAATTACACGCGTGATATGCAATAGAAGTGAAAATCCTGTGTTTCAGAAATATTCATGGAGAAACTTATATTGAAAATAAAGAAATTGAAATATAAAAAGTACGCACTATATGATAATGATGAAATTTTTAAAATTAATAACGACCGAAAAATTAAAAGAAGAATATAACAAAGTAAAAAATAATGAAGTCGGCATAATTATATTTATATAGTAGAGCTGCACAAAATGTATTGAAAGTTCTGTATTCTAAAACACACTACTTCCAAGCCTTGTATTTAAGTGTAAACATTATCAACAAAACAAGCATAACAAAACATGACTCTCACTAAAACAAAACAAGCACCATTCGAAAAGTTTCTCTCTATAGTTTTGTTAGTGCTTGTATGTTCAAACGAAGTAGGACATCAAAACAAAAACAGACAAAGAAATAAAAAAAACGGTAAATTACACCAAAAGCATCGAGTACACTAGAACAAACACAGAAAAGCGTAAAATTGTAAACAAGAGTGTTATTAACTAATATCATTTAGGAGGGAAAACACCTCGCCGGTATCTAATTTTTTTTCATAATTTCAACTTTCTGATTTTCGTGATTTCTCTAAATTTTAGTAACCTTGGTAGATTTGTTTCGCAACAAAACCTAACAAATTCCATAGACATGGTTAGGGAAGAACTGAAAATGTATGAAAATACAGTCATACACTTTTACGATGACTTTGAAGCACTAAAATGGTGGGATACAAACAAAAACCAATTTCTTATTTTATATAAAGCTAGTTTCAGGATACTGGCCATTCCTGCAACAAGTGCATCTTCAGAAAGAGTTTTTTCTGCTGCTCGAAGCTTATTAACTGACAAAAGGTGTATATTGGGTGGAAATACAGAAAAAGTATCCCAAATTATGTATGTTTTTAAATTAAAATAATTATTATAATATAATAATATTGACTTCACTATACATATGTACATGCCAAAAATACTTTTTTTCGAATATTGTTTTTTGTTCTCTTCTATTTTAAAAGTGAATATTTTTTTCTTAATTTCTTTTAAAATAAACATGTTAGACTAAGCTAGATATATACATATAAGTATATATATATATATATATATATATATATATACATATAAATATATATATATTTTTTTAATATGTATTGTGATATTTTTATTTTATTTGTTTTTCCAAATGTGAGTTAAAAAAATTTTATTTTTGGATACATACATTCGATTTTTTGTGTTCATAAAAAATGCAAAAGTTTCTTTGTAAGTTTGTCTACGAGTTATTCAAACATGTTTTGAATGTTCCAAAATAGTTTTGATGTTCTACTTCATTTCTCTTTTACTTCAGCCTTGTTCTATTTTAACATTGTTTTGTTATACTTGTGTTCTCTTCTTCAATGTTTTGATCGTGAAACAAAAGACATATTTTCGGAAGTATGTGTTTTGCAATTAGCAAGTAATACAAACACACTAATTGTAATTTCATGAAATGTTTGTAAGACATTTTTGTTGTGTTTGTGCCACACTTTGGTGTATAGATTGCCAAAGAGAATTAATGATAGCATAAAACAATACAGACTAATTGAAGAATTACATAACGCAACTTATAGTCAATAGTCAAATTAAAACAGAGATTCATTTGGAAAAATATGAACAAAATGATTAAAGACTACGTAAGAACATGTGAATCATGCCAAAAGAACAAACAAGTGAGGTATACAAAAGAACCCTTTTCAGTAACAGATACACCATCAAATAGTTTTGACATTATAGTAGTGGACACAGTTGGACCACTAAGGCCTTCAGGCAACTTTAGATATATACTTACCATGCAATGCGAACTGACGATATACGTTATAAGTAGCTCAAAAGATGCCAAGACTATAGCAAGAACACTACTAGAACAAGTTATATTTAAAATACGGTCTATTTAACATTCTCAAAACTGATAGAGGGGCAGAATTTACTAATGGGTTAATGAGAGAAATTTGTGTATTATTAAAAATAAAACAGATCTTTTCGACAACTTACCATCATAAAACTTTGGGAACGAAACACCCGTGTTCTGAATGAATATTTCCTAAATTTCGTTGAGGAAAACAATATGCATGAATGGATATCACTCCTAACGTAGACACTGAGTATGCACCATTTGAATTAGTATACGGAAAACTACCTAGACTACCAGGTGACGAATTAAATAACTCTGAAAAAATTTACAATCTCGATAACTTACTAAATGAACTCAACATTGGAGTAGGCAAAAGACATTATTTTGAACATAACGAATCAGAGAATATTAGGATCTGAAAGAAAACAGAACAAAATAGAACAAAATAGAACAAAAATAGGAGTTCAAGCTGAAAATAGAAAAAAAGTAGAAGCTCAATATAAGGGTCCATACAAGATATTAGACACAGACGACTTAAATGTCATCATAAAAATTGATAAAACAAAAACTAAATGCATACATAAAAATAATTTAAAAAATTTATTTCCTAAGAATCTATTTGAAATATAGTAAAACTTAAATGTATCTTAAGAACAAATAAATAATTGTTTAAATATAATATTTGCATCAATAAAAAAAACAGCAAACAGAAAGTAAGAACTTATATAAACATATACATTTAAATCTAGATTATACTCCTAAAAAAAAAAAAAAAATTGCACAATTTTAATTAAACATATAAAATAATCATTTATTTATAATTTAATTTAAATAATACCCAAATTCACAAGGGTGAGGGTGTAGTGTGTGTACACTTATGCTCACCACTATAAGTAACGTATAATGTGTGTATACATATGTATATGCTCACCATTGTAATGTAATATAAGAAATTTATTTATTTAATAATCGTATGTTTAAGGAAATTGTGTTGGTCAGCATACAACGAAGGTCAATGCTTTTAATTGTTTATTAATAAAATTTCAATGTCAATAATTTCTTTGACAATAATATTAGTGTTAGTATACATTGAATTGCCTTGACGAATAATGCTGACTTATACAATAATTTAATATGCAAGCTGATGATTTGTATTGAATAAAACAGAGAATTGATTTGAACAACAAACAGAGTCTTTTATGTATTTCTTTTCGATTCTCTCAAAACGTAATTTTGATGTTCGGATAATGCGGCAGAAGTGCTAAGACAATACTTAAAACTTTTCTTTACAATATTTTTACCATTAAAATAGTATCTCCTTTAACCTTTAAAAGAACACTCTGATAAAAACAGCTCAAACATGTCGAGTTTTGATAGTAAGAACCCCCAGACCAAGTTTAGAGTAAAATTAGAACCAGAGAATTAATATTATTCTTCCAACGTCAAATACTTTCGCATCATAATGTTACTGCTCAATAAATCAAAAAATTATTATTTTAAACATAGTTAGTAATCAACCGCACAAACGTTGAAATATCAAACAAAATTTCTTATATATTAAATTTTTATCCAATATAGAAAACATGAGTCAGGTATCTAAATCTCAACACTCCGACGAAACTTTTAGTCAGCTTGAAGGTACAATGCAAACTTTTGTTGAATCTACGATATCTATTTGTCATTAAGCAATTTTAGCAAGATCCTTAAACATTTTGTGGAACATCATCAAACAAAACACAGAAATATAAGTATAGAACTTATAAAAGGAAGTTTACAACTTAACTGGTCTCGCACTTTAAAACAATAAAATTAGTAATGAAATACTTGTAAATTACGTCGTATGGCTAGAATAATTATTATTTATATTTTACTCCTTGAGTATTACTTTGCAGAGTGTAATGTATCTATGGTTACTGTCACTCAGTCACGGTAAGACCAGCCAAAGTAGTCTTTGAACAAATGTGGAAGAGGCACACAATGCCACTATTAAAGGAGATATTTCGTCGTATGCTACTAAAAATAGATAAGCTGCGAAGTGAAATTTTGTTCATTCACATGGAATATGAATAATAAACCCCTGATAGAAATTTTGGCCGAATGCCTCGATGGATGAATTGGTAGAGTGTTTGAACAACATTCCAGAGGTCGTAGGTTCTATTCTAAAACTATCATGCATGCAAAAGTCAAAAATACTTAACATTTAACTAAACAATTAACAACAATACTCAATTATATACACATAAATACAATTAACCCACAAACAAATCCAAATAAAAACAACACAGAACCAAATTAACCTAACATCCCCAAGATGTTTAGGTTAATTGATGTTTGACCTTGCATTGTCGAAGGTATGGACACTGGGAGATTACTCTCTATTTCGAGACGAAAACTAAATGTGATACTCTGTATAGCTTACGCAAACGCTTTCGCAAAATAAGTTGTAAATGAAGCATTACTAACACAAAAAAATAAACAATAGCAAAGGACAACAAAATAATATGTAAAAAATTGCATATAAAAACATTTGAAAGAAATGTTTTGTGTATTACATATAAACATATATTCCTTTTAAAAATAAAATAAAATAAAATAAAATAAAGAGCAATTGGTTTCGGTGGTGTTATGGTTTGAGGCAGAAAATGTGAAACGGATTACAAAGAAAATTTTGAGACATAGATCAGATATATTCTCTCTGAATGACCACAGGTAAGAAAATAGGAGTAGGTATCATTTGCAAAAATTTTCATATATTCCACTTTTATAACACTATGCAAAACTTTCGCCTAAACTAAGATGTGCAATAGAAGTGGCCGCTCTTTTGAAATTGCTTTTTATATCTTACTTTGATATTAAATTGTGATTTGTGATCACAAAACTATAGTTCGATTTGTTGATTGCCGATACGTTGGTACAAGTCAATACTCGCATGTTTGGCAAGGCAAAAATTCAAACAACGTTCCGCAGGAGGCGGAAAAGGATTAGCTGATTGGTAAATATCATTAAAAAATTGAAATTGTTGTTTCTTCTTACTTATTTGCTAATACTTAAATATTAACTCCTTGTAACTCTGGCTGCTTACTCAATACAAATGCATGCAAGGCGTTTAAAATAAGCAGTTTTGAAAGGGAAGTACCGTTTTTGAGAGAGTGTTTGGAATTTTCAAACGAAGGTTTCGTTGCCTGTTAACAGCGAGAGAGTTGCATTGTCCATCAAAAATAATGTTTGTTGTGCTCGGAACAAAATTTGTGCTGGAATAGAAATTGTGAGTGATATTAAAATGTCAGTTGGTAGAAATACGAACAGCAGTGACCAAACAAATATTGCTAAAGAAATAAGAAAAAATATTATAAACAATTAGCTTTTAAGAAAATAACATTCTTTTCTTCTTCTTTTGGCGCTATATTCTAGGGTGAACCTGGGCCTCAACCAACAAGCTGTTCCAGCTGGCACGGTCTTTAGTCAGCATCCTCCAATTTTGCACACCAAGTTGGGTGAGGCCCCTCTCCACTTGTGTGCGCCATCGATTCCGTGGGCGTTCTCTATTGCGTTGTCCCACTGGTTCAGAGTCGAAGATTCTACGGGTCAGTGCAATATTTTCAATGCGCTCTATATGGCCTAACCACCTTAGCCGTTGGATCCGTAGACGTCTGGTTAGGCTCATGTACAGTTCGTGATTGAATCTTCTTCTCCAGAAACCATCAACGCAAACAGGGCCGAAGATTGAACGCAGAATTTTTCTCTCGAAAATACCAAGGACTTCTTCATCCGCCTTCGACCATCCATGCTTCCGCGCCATAGAGAAGTACAGGGATTATCAAAGTGGTATATAGTGTCAGCTTGGTTTTTCGAGAAAGGGCCTTATTACTCAATTGTCTCTTGAGCCCAAAGAAACAGCGATTGGCAAGAGTTATTCTGCGTTTGATCTCGGTACTGATGTTGTTCGTACTGTTGACTTGGGGGCCAAGGTAGACGAAGTTATAGCTGCCTATGGTGATGTTCTGGCCCAGTCGTCTGTGTTGCGCGTCCTTTTTTGATGACAGCATATACTTCGTTTTGCCCTCGTTCACCGCTAGACCCATTTTCGCCGCCACCGTTGAAATACCAGCAAACGCTTCAGTGACGGCTCGCTGTGTTCGACCAATCACGTCAATGTCGTCAGCGTATGCTAGCAGTTGCACGGACTTTTGGAAGATCGTGCCTCTGTTGTTGGCGTGTGCGTTTTGCACGATCTTCTCAAGAATTATGTTAAAAAAGTCACATTCACACAAATCCCCTTCTGACATTGAAGGTCTCGGTGAATTCGTTACCGACCTTGATGGAGCAGCCAGAGTTCTCCATCGTCATCCTACACAGCCTGACGAGTTTAGTAGGAATGTCAAAACTAGACATGGCGGCCTTAAAATCGACGAATAGGTGGTGGGTGTCGATTTGCATCTCTTGGGTCTTTTCCAGGATCTGCCGTAGTGTGAAAATTTGGTCAATGGTGGACTTCCCCGGCCTGAAACCACACTGATAAGGGCCTATCAAACTGTTCACGAATGGTTTCAGGCGCTCACACAAAACGGCAGAGAAGATCTTCTAGACGATGTTCAGGAGACTTATTCCTCTGTAGTTGGCGCAGTTGAAGAGGTCTCCTTTTTTGTGGATCGGGCAAGCGATGCTGAGATAACACTCGTCGGGCATGCTTTCCTCTCACCATATCTTACAGATGAGCTGGTGCATGCGCCCAACCAGGTCATCTCCGGCTGCCTTAAATAGTTCCGCGGATAGTCCGTCCGCTCCTGCAGCTTTGTTTGATTTCAATCTCGATATTGCTATCTTGACTTCATTCAGGTTGGGGGACGGAATTCTCTACCATCATCGTCCGTTATCGGGAGTGGAATATTCTGCCTGGCGATGAAATCGGTGTTTTGTTCGGCGTTAAACTGTCTGCAGAAGTGATCTCTCCAGATTCTCAGCATCGATTGCGACTCTACTACGATTTGTCCCTCTTCGTCACGACAGGCTTCTGTTCGAAGCTTATATCCATTGGATAGTTGTTTTACCCGTTGGTAAAACTTTCAAATATTATTCCTGCCGTAACACCTCTCCATTTCCTCGATCGCGCGCTTTTAATACTCTTTCTTCTTCCTTTTGAGAAGCCGGTGTTCTTCCCTTCTCTTACGTTCGTAGAGCTCACGAGCAACTCTCGTCCTTCTCTCCAACGTCGCCTTATATGCTGCTAGCTTCGCTGAATGTGCCTGCTTGCACTCGTGGCCAAACCATGGGTTTTTTCCGGGTGGCTAACCCAATAAATCAGAGGCAGCATCTCTGATGGCGTTTTGGCAACGGTTCCATTCCTCATCGGTTATTTCGCATGGCAGGGTTGGACTCTCTAAGACCTTAAGGGAGACTAGATCGGCAAATTTTCCAGCGGTCGATTGCGATAGGAGCTTTGCGACGTCAAACTGTTGTGGTCGTGCTCTACTCCGTTTTGCTACTGATATCCGTGATCTTACCTTGGCTACAACAAGGAAGTGATCGGAGTCAATGTTGGCTCCTCGGAATGTTCGGACATCAAGAATACTGGAGGAGTGTCTGCCGTCGATCGCAATGTGATCAATTTGGTTGACGGTTGATTGAGCAGGGGACCGCCAGGTCCCTTTGTGAATGTTGAGGTGAGGGAATCGCGTGCTTGATACAGTGAGATTTCGCCCCGTCACAAAATCTAGCAGCCTGAGTCCGTTATCGGATGTGTCGTCATGCAGGCTGTGTTTCCCGATGACTATAGCGAAGATGTCTTCATTGCCCAGCGTTAAAATCTCCTAGGAAGATCTTGGTGTCGTAGCTGGGGCATTGATCGTATGTTCTTCCTAGGAGATTATAAAAGTCATCCTTGCTATCGTCATCTATATCCTCCGTAGGGACATGGGGGCAGATTAGGCTAATGTTGCCGAGTCTAGCCTTGATGAGAATTATTATGCGGCGTTCGCTCACGTATTTAAAGCTTAAGGTTTTTTGCCTAAGTCTGCCTCGAACAACAAACCCGCATCCAAACAAGCGCTGCCTTCGCTCTTTGTAGCAATCACCGTAATAGATGTCACAGTTTCTCATTCTCTTTTTGTCCGGCCTATCCCATCGCACGTCCTGGAAGGCGGTGATGTCAGCCTTATAGGCTTCCAGGGCCTTCTGAACTAATGCGTTTTTACACGGTAGGGAAGACACCCCACGCACAACACCCGAACCTGGAGGACCGGGTCCTGGTTTAGACCCCTGGACAGAGGGGACTCGCTGCGTACTATGGTTCACCACTAAGCGTGTCTTGTAGGGGCTATCCAGGGGGCGCCACGAGGAGGCAGAATGTCAGCTTGACCAGCGCATTTTGTGGGATTGAGAGCAATCAACAACTTTACCCTGAAAGCACGGGCCAATCCCCCTTTTATTTATAAATGTATAAAAACTTACAATCTAAAGTTTCAAAGATTTGTATGGATCGAGAAAAGTAAATAAATTTACAGATCACCAATCCCTAACTTTTGCTCTTAGTAATAAAAACACAAACAGTAAAATGAAAAGATGGAAATTCATTTTAAAAGAATGTAATTAAGATTTCAAATGCCAACCAGGGAAATCTAACATAGTCGCCAACGCGCTGTCGAGACCGCCTCAAATTAACTCTATGACAGCAACTCAACATAGCTCCGAAAGTTCTTCACACAATATAATACCCGTTGTAGAATGTCCCATAAATGCTTTCAAGAATCAACTCTTTGTATTGACAGATTATAGAAATAAAATACTGGTAAATTTGAAATACCGTTTCCCACGTACCATAGGCATATAACCAAGCAACCTCACTATACGAAAAACTCGTTACTCTTAATTTTAAAGCAAAATTTGAATCCAAGTGTAATAATTGGACTTTACACAAGTGAACCCATCATGGGGATCATTCACGAATTTTGTACTGACCATTTTAAAAACTTTAATGCCAGATTTACTCAAAGTCAAGTCAAAGACAAGAGGGATATAAGAAATGAAAGTGAACAGGAAGAGATAATCATATCAAAACAAAAACGAGCATACCCGAATGCAAGAGAACAAATCCAACAAAAGTTTTACTTCCAAAGAAGGAAAAGCTTTTAAAATTTGCCAAGATGGTCATCCCAATAAACTCAACTTAGAAACTACACAACTTACCAAAAATTCAAGAGAAATAGTTCATGTTGATATTTATTAGACGGAAAAAAAATTTTTCTTACGGCAAAACATTCGTTAGTTAAAATTTTAAAATCTAAAGTAATAGAAGATTTAAGAGAACCTCTTAAGGAATAGTTTTAGCATTTGGTGTCCTTAATTCAATTGTTATAGACAATGGGGGCTATTCTGCGTTTCGACTCGGATCGTAAATTTCTCCGTCTGGCAGCTTTGGTATTCTGCGTTTTGATTCCGCTCAGTTTCTTTCGATTGTATGTATTATGCATTACGAACGGAGCTCCGTTTTTCTCAGTTGTTTTTTTTTTTTTGTTAACGGAGGGGTTTTCTTTTTTTGTGTTTTTTAGTTAAAAAGTTTAAAATTAAAAAGATGTAAGTAGAAAATGAGATAAAATGTTCAGAAACGATTAGAAAACACTTAAAATTATTTTTAATTAATTTATTTAATTAAACTAATTTTTTTGTTTTTCTAATTTTTGTACCCGAATCGGATGTTTTTTTTATGTATTACAGGTCAAAAACAACAACACCAGAGCAGTATGAAAAATTGGCTACCATCAACGTTCAAAGGAAGAAGTAGTAGCGTTCTGGGAGGAAGTGGCAGGAATCCTCAATGCACTAGGTCCTCCAACCAAAAATGCCAGTGCATGGAAAAAAGTAGGTATGGTTTGCGTATAATTATTGCAGAAATTAATATAAATTTATAGGTTTGGATTGACTGGAAAAGCTACATCAAACGGAAGCTGTCAACAAACAAAAAGGAAATGATGAGCACCGGAGGAGTTTCATGCCGCCTACAGCGTATTAGCCCACTTGAGGAAAAAGTTATTCAGTTGACGGGTCTGGTAACAAATACCAGCGGAATTAGCGTTTTTATTTGTTTATTAATTTTATTTATTACTTTTTAGTGGACTGAATTTGACTTTTTATTAAAATGTTTACAAAATTGTTTATTTTTACTGTTTCTATTTCACACGTTTCACAGCAAAGAAGCTAATTTAAACATACCCTGTTCTTCTTCTTTTTCTTTCGATTCCGTTTTTCTGCAGAATACCAATTTTCGATCGCAACGGAACTGAATGCGGAGACTTAATCGAAACGCAGAATAGGGGTGAATGAAAATTTTCTAAACTCGGCTACCATAACATTTTGGTTTAAAAAGCAATTCGGTATTGACGTTTACACTGCATTAAAAGAAATCCCGTGGAAGCATTTATTGCCAAAAAGGTTAGATATTCTGAACAACGTAAAAGAAAAGAAGTAAGTACCAAATTAAATGGGCAAGACTAAATATTGTAAATCTATTGATATTAAATAAGAAAGAAATTAAAATTGTAACGAAAACATTAATAGATGAATATACATAAAAATTTTTCAAGCCCTGAAGAGGCATTAGAATTTTGAAATATACCACTAGTGAATAATAATCAAAAAGAAATATTTTATTTAGTGAAAATTCCATTAAAAAAAACCACAAAGTAATACATTTTGGTTTTAAGCAAATATTATGTAACCAGCAAGAAATATTTGGTGTTAAAGAAAAATGTAAAATATATAAAATATAACCGCTTGAAGTGAAATTTTTTTTATTAACATTACAGAAAATTATTATTAGTAAATAATTTGAACTCATCCTGTATTTTAAGCAATATTCATCACGTTCTGTGTGTAGAAGTAATATATTTGGCAATAATACTCTTGAATGACTATAATGGTCCAATATTTGCAAATGAAACTATGTATGTTCAATATATCAGGAACATGTTTAATAAAATTTCATAATTTAACGATTACAGTTGAGAATAGAGTTTTTAGGAAACTGCAAGTTTCACTTTTACAAACTATGCCAGGTGTTGCGCTATAATCGAAACCAATTTAATGGCAACACTCTTTTTATTATTATTTACCTGTTGAATGAATTTTATATATTGTTGTCCCAACCAGTAAAAATACTGGCTTTGTTGATGCAAAGGTACATGTGCGGAAAAACCTGATCATTCCAGTAATTTGTGAATAAAAGAAATTTCTTTAAAAGAAGAAATTTATCCGAATTTATCACCGACGAGAAAATATTATTTATATTATTATACTATTTGAAATTCTTTTAATCCAAAGCCATTTTAATACTTTTGTTTAAATTAATAACAGCCACTAAATTAATTTGGTACTGTATTTTTGCTTTGAGGAATAAGTTTAAATAAATATAACAAAACAACAGTTATGCCCGGCAAAAAACGCCAAGATTCTCCTTCCATATCGGAAACCTTGGAGAAATTATCAACAAAAAAAGCCAAGGTAAAAAATATTGAAAGAATTCGTCAATCCATTAGAGAAAAAACGATTTCTTTCCATCCAAATGAATTAGAATGTCATTTGGACATTCTTAAAACATATATTGACCAAGCAATGAAGCTTCATTCAGAGATTGATAATGTAGATCCTGATAATGATGATAGAGCTGAGCTTGAGGACGTTTGTGTGACCACAAAATCTATGTTTTTAAGTCTTCTGTTTAAAAATAGACAGCAAAGCTTGCCTGAAACTTCCTTTAGTGTTCAGAGCCATCAATCAAGACTTCCAAATATGAAGCTCCTCAAGTTTACTGGGAAATATTCTAAGTATAAAAACTTTATGAACCTATTTGAGAACTTGGTCCACAACGATCCGACGTTGACAGATATCGAGAAGTTTAATCCTCTCATCTCATGCTTATCCGATTCAGCTTTGGGAACAGTCAAAGTGTTTCAGATTTCTGAGGAAAATTATCCCAAAGCACTAGCCAGTTTGAAGCAGGTTTACGACAATGAATGTCTTATATTCTTTCATAATATTGCTAAACTTTTTGATTTGCCACAAATTTCAAAACCTTCAGCTACTGCTTTGAGAAGCATGATTGATACAGTTTCTGCTATATACGATTCGTTGTTATCAATTGGTGATGACAAGAAAATAACAAATGTCATATTGATAAATTTAGTGATGTCAAAAGTAAATCCAATGACCAAACCGAAGTGGGAAGAACAGCTTGATTTCGAAAAGCTGTCTCTGTGGTCAGACTGTGAAGCCGCCTTGAACAAACGCTACCAGCACATTTCGGCTGATGAAGCTTCAAGTTCAAGAGCGAGGTTTAATCCTAACAACTGGAATAAAACCGACAATTCTGCACATAGCAATAATTGGACATCACTAAACTGTACAAAATCCAAACAATCTGCTGACAAATGCTTATTTTGCAAATCTAATCAACATATTATAAACAATTTCCCTTCCTTTTCTGCTGAGCCTGTCAACAGATTCGATTTCATAAAATCAGTGCCAGCATGCATTCATTGTTTAAAGAAAGGACCCATAGTAGCTAGATGTTCATCTTCAAAGTGTAGAATATGTAGCGGTTCACATCACTCGTTGCTACATAGGTACACTACAAGTTCTAGCAACATTTTAACAGACGACTCTGAACAGCCGTTAAATTCTCACGCTTCGGTCAATTATTCATCAACTGATTAACGCATAATACTTGCGACTGCGGTTGTCAGAGTAAGAAGTAGTTCAGGCCAACCTATACCGGCCAGAGCTCTTTTAGATTCCGGTTCTCAGCCAAACTTGATAACCGAGGACTTTGCACAGCTACTACGATTAAAAAGAGCAGGAGGCAGATTGAATTTAAATGGCATAAGCGAAACAAACTCATTTTCAAAATCTTCTGTTAACTTAACTGTAAAGTAGAGGGTTAACTCTAGTCAATACACATATACGTTTTGGGTATTGAGTTCTATTACAAATTTACAACCTGATCTTAAATTAAATACAACTCGCCTCAATATTCCTAATAATATTGAATTGGCTGATCCTTGCTTTTATAAACCACAAAAAATTGATTTGTTGTGCAGAAATTTTCTTTGACTTAATGTATGTTGGTCAAATTAAATTCGGCCCGAGCCTTCCGATTCTTCGTTTGGTTGGATTGTTACTGGAAAGTATAAGCAACCACAGGGCGCACAAAACAACAAAGTTTTTCATTTAAGTACTTCGGTAGAAAACGAGAATAATGTTGATTCAATAGTGAGAAAATTCTGGGAGTTAGAAGAACTTCCAAATGAGTCAACTACTATTTATTCTGAGGAACAACAACAGTGTGAGGAAATCTTCAGAAATTCAGTACGACGTTTAACGTCAGGACGCTTTGAAGCGTCTTTGCCTTTCAAATCTGATACAAAATTGTTGGGCTCAAAGACGATTTCTTTCTTTGGAACGAAGACTCTCCAAAGATAACACAATGCGGCAAATTTATCACGATCTTATGAAAGATTATTTCGACTTAGGCCACATGTCGCTGCTAGATAAAGTGCCAGATTTACCCCATTATTTCATTCCACACCAATATGTCCTGCGTCCTCAGAGTGAAACTACAATACTTCGAGTAGTTTTTGATGCTTCGTGTAGAACTTCTTCTCAAGTAAGTCTCAACTATTTGCTAATGGTTGGACCTACAGTTCAAGAAGAATTGTATTCTACACTCATCCGGTTTCGATTCCATATATATGCAATCACTGCTGATATTGAAAAAATGTATCGTCAGGAACTTATTGGCTAAAACTATAGAAATTATCTATTAATCCTTTGGCGCGAGAATCCATCAAAATTTAAAAGTTTTCCAGTTGAACACTGTTACTTATGGTACGGCTTCTGCACCGTTTTTGGCCATAAGATGTCTGATTCATTTCAGTGATATTTACAAAGAGACTTTGCCAATTGGCGCAAAAGTTGTTCGCAGTGATTTCTACGTAGATGAGTTGCTCACTGGAGCTGAAAGCTACCAAGAACTCGACTGAAAAAGCAAGCCACTGAAATTTTGAGTTCAGCTGGTTTCAATCAAATAAAATGGGTTTCAAATCATCCGAAAGTTATAAGTACAATACACAATACAATTGCGAAGAATGATTCATTTAAGTTTCATTTGGACAATAATTTTCAGGAATTAAAAGCCACAAAAAAGTTTGATCCTCTCGGATTATTATGCTCAATTGTGACAAAATCGAAAATGCTACTTCAAGAACTTTGGATTCAAAAACTTGACTGAGATGAATCGATTCCCATGAGATTAAATACTTCATGAGACAATTTCAAATCTAATTTACTGGAAATTGATTCGATTTCCAAAAGTAAAGTTGCTCCACTCAAGACTAAATCTCTTCCGAGATTGAATTATGTGCTGCACACCTGCTGGCTAAGTTGTGGGATCGACTTAAGCCGATGATAAGCTTTGAAATCGAGAGCGTTCAATTCTGGACTGATTCAGAAATAACGCTTCATTGATTTAAAACTCATCCATCCTCTCTTACTACTTTCGTTTCTAATCGTGTCGCTGAGATTCAAGAATGGACTGAACAAGGTTCATGGCCCCATGTGCCAAAGAAACAGAATCCAGCTGACATCGTTTCAAGAGGATGTGATGTCCAAGAACTGAAAAGTTCAATATGGTTTGAAGGTCCATCGTTTTTATTAAGCGATTGTTCCAACTGGCCTGTTAACGAATATTTCGAGTTAACAGAGAACCAAAAAAAATTAGAAACAAGAAAATCTCACGTGTTTCTTGCAGTAGAGGATCCACAAAATTGTATGATAAATCTGATCGAACGATTTTCATCGTACAAAAAGTTATTGCGTGTAACTTCCTTTGTATTAAGTTTCATAGAGGTTCTTAAGAAAAGGAAGATAAATAAAAGCATAACTCATACTGCCACTGAATTAAAATGGTAATTATATCGACTATTCGAGTCGATCCAGAAATATAGTTTTTCTGAGGAGATTTCTAAATTGCAGAAATCTCTTGTATTCTCTTCGAATATACGAAGTTTGACAGAATTTCTTGATTCTTTCACAGAAGAGAAACGAACATTTTCACTTGGAAGGGTAGGCGGGAGACTGCTTAATGCAGATTTGATTTGAATACAATACCAAATTCCCACTTTTATTACCGAAAGAAATAGCTTTGTCACACTATATTTGCGCAATCTGCACTTCGATAATTGCCACGCTGGCTCAAAATCGCTTGTTGCTCTTTCGCGTGAAAACATATGGCTTTTAACGCGAAAGAAGAGTTGCAGCAGAATAGTTCGCAATTGTGTACATTGCTTTCACTACAAGCCTAAGCTTTTGTCCCAAATAATGGGTAACTTACCCACTGATCGAATAAGGGCTTCTTCTTCTTTTGGCGCTACAGTCCGTGGTGAACCTGGGCCTCAACCAACAAAGTTTTCCAGCTGGCACGGTCTTTAGCCAGCGTTCTCCAATTGTGCACACCAAGTTGGTTGAGGTCCCTCTCCACTTGTGTGCGCCATCGGTTCCGTGGGCGTCCTCTAATGCGTTGTCCCACAGGTTCGGAATCGAAGATTCTACGGGTCGGAGCAGTATTTTCCATGTACAGTTCATGATTGAATCTTCTTCTCCAGAAACCATCAACGCAAACAGGGCCGAAGATTGAACGCAGTACTTTACTCTCGAAAATACCAAGGACTTCCTCATCCGCCTTCGACACCGTCCATGCTTCTGCGCCATAGAGAAGTACAGGGATTATCAAAGTGGTATATAGTGTCAGCTTGGTTTTTCGAGGAAGGGCCTTACTACTCAATTGCCTCTTGAGCACAAAGGAACAGCGATTGGCAAGAGTTATTCTGCGTTTGATCTCGGCACTGACGTTATTTATACTGTTGACTTGGGAGCCAAGGTAGACGAAGTCCTTCACTACCTCGAAGTTATAGCTGCCTATGGTGATGTTCTGGCCCAGTCGTCTGTGTTGCGCGTCCTTTTTTGATGACAGCATATACTTCGTTTTGCCCTCGTTCACCGCTAGACCCATTTTGGGCGCCTCCGTTGAAATACCAGCAAACGCTTCAGTGACGGCTCGCTGTGTTCGACCAATCACGTCAATGTCGTCAGCGTATGCTAGCAGTTGCACGGACTTTTGGAAGATCGTGCCTCTGTTGTTGGCGTGTGCGTTTTGGACGATCTTCTCAAGAATTATGTTAAAAAGTCAAAACACATGGCTTCGTATAGCTCGTCCCTATACACACTGTCATATGCGGCCTTAAAATCGACGAATAGGTGGTGGGTGTCGATTTGCATCTCTTGGGTCTTTTCCAGGATCTGCCGTAGTGTGAAAATTTGGTCAATGGTGGACTTCCCCGGTCTGAAACCATACTGATAACGACCTATCAAACTGTTCACGAATGGTTTCGGGCGCTCTCACAAAACGGTAGAGAAGATCTTGTAGGCGATGTTCAGGAGACTTATTCCTCGGTAGTTGGCGCAGTTGAAGGGGTCTCCTTTTTTGTGGATCGGGCAAACGATACTGAGATTCCACTCGTCGGGCATGCTTTCCTCCGACCATATCTTACAGATGAGCTGGTGCATGCGCCCAACCAGGTCATCTCCGGCTGCCTTAAATAGTTCCGCGGACAGTCCGTCCGCTCCTGCAGCTTTGTTTGATTTCCCAATGTTTACGATGCCATTTCAGTGGAATACATACTTATAATGTATTTTTTTAACGGATAAAAAACACTTGTTGTTTGTGTTATTATTTGAAAATCAACTGACTCTTCTTATTATAGTAATTCTTTTCTTATTTGCTAAATTACAAATGGATTTTGCTTATTAATTAAAATTATAATAAAAAATTTTCTTTCATCGGTTTTTACCATTTAATCATAAGTGTGTTTTGTTTTCTTTACTGGTGTTGAAAACAAAACAAACTTATGTTGACATTTCATTTATTACCAATTATTCTTATTTATTCAACAACAATTCTTAGGAAAAATAAGTTCTCAAAACGAAAGTGCAATTGGTTTAAAAATAATTCTTAATGTCTGAAATTAAATTTATCAATTCGTATAAAAAATAAAATTTCCAATTGTCATAGACTGGCACCAATCACAAAAGTAGATAGCATTGGTGTTATCAATAAAAAGAGAATACAAATTTAAGTCGATTGCTCAGCACTCGTAAAAATGTATATTAACTATATGGGTTGTGTAGACCGCTTTGATGAGAATGTTGATTGGATGAAAGTAGCTTTACGTGGAAAAAATTGTGGTTTCCACTTCTTGCATTTGGACTAGATGCTGCTTGGCAGAACGGTTGCCTCATCAAAAGAAAATGCGACAACAGCTGAACTTATTGCGAATTTCTTTGGATAATCGTGTCCTATTTGCAAAAATACAGCTCGCAACTAAGAGCAACAATTGTGTTGAGCGTTTTAAATGAAACTAGATTTAGATTCAGTTCAGATGACCATATTAAGCAGGATTGCTCACAACGTCGCTACAGATGCCATTTGCCATTGCAATATATATGTATATTCCTTTAAACGTTTTTGGAGACGTATTTTTACTAATTAGAGTATAAACAAATTGTTTCTTCCATTGGCGAGCGTATGGGAATTGGTGCGATCAAATGTAACCACAAATATTTTTTGGACTCTACACAAAATAAGCTTTTAACACAATTTGTCAGTTGATTTTTTTATATCGTTTCGCATTCAGTTGCACACTACGCACTTTATATTTATTGTACAAGTTGCTTAAAACTTTTAAGCAACTTTTTTTGCATTTAAAGCTTTTAAACACACTTGACAACGGAATTATTTTTCGTAACAATTATTTTTATAGCATATATCATGAACGTAAAGAAATCCACATGTCATTCATCTTCCAAATGTAAAATATTATTATTTAAGATTATTATTATTAGGCATAAAAATAAAAGTTTTTAGTACAAAGACCCCCTAATTGACTTGGAAATATACTTATATGTAAATAAACAGCACTTGCATTGGCTAAATACGTCATCTGACGGGAAAACATGCGCATGACACAATCTGTATCTTTATGGCCCCTTTCAGATTAGGCAACTTTAACTGCGCAAGTATAATTTTCATTTTTATTTATTTTCTTTTGAACTTGCTTTTATGTTCACATTCAGCAACTTGGTTGAGGAAGTTTAATTTTCTTATGCTCGAATTTTCTTAATTTGTAAACGTTTTGTTTCATTTCTGTATTCATTGTAATTGTGAACGTGACTTGAAATTTGGTGTATACAGTGGAAGTTGAAGAAAAAAATAATTTAGTTAAAGATATACTTGAATGCATAGGAGAAGCGGTTAATATAGAATCGATGCGGTCTAAATATGAGAATGAACGAACATTAAAAATGCATTCATTTTGTTCAACTAAATTGATTAGTTGTTCCGTTTTTATAATTTTTTAACTTTTTATTCAATTAACAAATATAAAATTTTCTTAACACAAAATTAGACAACACACCGAAGAAGAAATAAAAGACAATGTCAAAAACAAATAAATATCCCAAGACAAGAATTACAGCAGAAACAGAATTGCCAAGTACACGCAAGTCTGTACTCAAATCTCGGCAATTCTTTCCCCTTCAAACCGACCTTTCCTCTCACACAAACACAAGATTTCAAAAAAACATTATGTTTTAAATTCTAAATTATACTTCGCCCTAGTATTTTTTTTAATTTTGAAATTAAATAGGCTTTAAAACACACTAAGTTTGTCAGGCCAAAAGAGGTTTTTGACTATAAAATTAAACGAATAAAATATGCGTACAAATATTTTTCATATTTCGCACAACCATCTACCCCTTCAGAGCACCAGTTGTGACTTTCTAAAATACTACAATTTAGAAGTTATTCACTCAGCAAACTTTTTTTAGTGAAAAATTCGTCAAACATTTTTTTAAAAGATTTGCAGTTGTCGCTTTGGATTTTTATTAATATGAAATAAAAATGATGAAAAAAAGTTTTTATTTCATATATTAAAAAATTTTAACTTTTTAGTTTTAAATTGCGTTTTAAGTCATAATTTTTTATTTTCTTTTTATAGAATTTGAAATAAAAATTTTTTTGAAAATATTTACATATTATCAAATCACATATGTATATAAATATTATGGATGTTTGGCGTTTTTATTTTTCATAGTGCTCCGGCAGCACAGAATTTGTATAATTAAATGATGTGGCAGCGCCGCTTTTATGTGTACCAGGAGAATAGAGAATGTAAAGAAAAGTGAATAAAATAGGAGATATAAACAAAAAGAAAAAGTAAAGTTTCAACAAATGAACTATTTTAGCCTAGATGTATAATTCCTAAATTGGAATAAATCAGAAAGTGACACTGGTCAACTGAAATTGTACATAGGTCTTTTATCAAAAATAAATAATCTTTGCACGCAATTCTTTCATTTTGGTTTTATAGACACACACTTTTCCGTTCCTTTTACTCTAAAAAAAAGTTTGCTGGGCGAGTATCTCGTCTCTAGGGCCGAATCAGGAAGTGCGCTGGAATGGTACATGTGTCCATTATATAATATCAAAAATCCCTAAACGCAAATATTACCCATTTGGTTTTATAGCCAAAAACTTATTTGGCTATTACATAATTTTTCACTAAAAAAGGTGTGCTTATCGTATCCTTTGATAAGTTCACGTGAGACTGATAGCTCTGTCGATGATAAAGTGTGTCGCTCTGAGCATAGAAGATTACCGAAAGAGTGTGACGGTACCAAAACCCTCTGTTTGCAGTACATCCTCCACATTGTTTATCTTACCTTTTGGATTTCTTTATACATAATTGCTATTGAGTTACAATTTGGAATTGTTTTCCTTATGTTTTCAGCACTGGCTGGAATTTATCTTAATACGCGTACGGGTCCAAAGAATCGTAACGAAATACATAAGTGCATACAGCGTTTTTAATAAAAAATGTGAAAGTATTAATGGAACATTAAAAGCTGAACAATTTGACCGTGAAATTGGGATAAGATAGAAAAGTTTTAAAATATTATTTAGACGAGTACAAATATGGTTTATATTAAGTTTGTATGTAGATATGTATGTATGTATATATATGTAAGTATATATTTTTCCAATATTGCTATATTTCGTTAGAAATATTTGGACTTGAATTTATTTGCACACGAAAAATTTTAATATATGACTCATAAACTGAGCAGGATGGTTTTAAAGTATATTGTTATATGGCAATAAATTAATAATTTAAAAATTCCTTTAGCAACAGAAATTTTAGAAATGCGATAAATCTTCATTGTACACATACATATATACATATCTATATTCAGTTTCATATAAATATTGGATGGTATTATTGATTCCGCACGGAATGGAAAATTTAGCGGCAAGAAATATCGATCGATATGAAAGTTGCAATTATTCATTCCTGCGGTATTCTCTTTCCGCGAACTTAATTTAACATCCCTGTTTTAAGTGATTATGAGTTGATGTTGTGTCAGCTGATGGGAAAAAATCAACTTGTTGGAAAGAAGAGTTTTACGCTATAAATCTGGAGATGTGTTGCAGATGAACGATAGAGAGTAAGTTGAAATAAACAAATATGAATCGGCCTCCCTGTTTACTTTTACAGCTTTCAAAAAGGTAGCGTTTAAATATATTTTGTCTGAGTTAGAATCTGCAATCTGAATTTTTTCATGTCTGCCGGAGCGCGCTGGCTAAAGCCACAAGCAATGTCTTGATTTTTTTTCATTAAATCTACCATAGCTTCTATTTGCATTTTATTTGCATATTTTTCTCTTTTGCTCCTATAAAAATAGTAAAACAAAAATCAAACAAATGAATTACACAGTTAAACAACACGTTAATAAAAATTTTACATTTCCTTACATTTTTGTTCTTTCCGTTAACTTTCCGCCATAAAAATTGAACGTAAGCAAAATCGAGGAAAATATCTATATTTCAGAATCAATAATATGGCAGTACCGCAACTGTAGAGATGATACCCCAACAACGGAACGATACCGCAGCGGCGGAATAAATAATTGCAAATTTTTGCTTCCGCACAAAAAATGTTATCCGCAGCCGCGGAACGGAAGAATGGGTCCGATTATTGATTGAACGGAACATACTATCTTTGTGTGCGTGCGTTCGGGGCTTGATTATCACTGTTTTAAAGACACTTGACACACGAATTTTCTTAAAAATAATTATTTATTTACGCCATATTTAGGAAATGTAGGATCATCTTTAAAGAAATTCAATTAATTAATTTTTTGAGAACTGTAAAATTTCACATAACATACATATACATTTTTCGAACAAAATTAGGAATTAATATAGAATATATTGACTTCTCAGACTTTTTAAGCTGTTTTACAGAAGATATATATAAGATGTATTCACGAAGCACAGAAATTATTTTACGAAACACTAGTTTAGAACTCAGCAAAAATAGTGCTACGAAACGTATATATTTTGTACATATGGAATTTAATATAGTTTTATATAAAAGAACTTAATTTAAAAACAGAAACTATCTATTTAACCGCTTTCCCTTACCCTTACAAGGCAATTTTTTACAATAACATTTTAGTAAAAATCTATGGTCAGAATGTTTATTTTTGATCAATCTGAATTTTTGTTTGTTAAATTTATATGATCATATAAAAGGTATTTGATAGCTTTATCATATGGTATGCACTTCGTCTACATTTTATACATATAAAGGAAGATATTTCCATTTTTACCTTGAAGCTTTGAACCTTCTAAAAGAGTCTGACAAAAAATTTCTGTGTTAAGTAAATATATGTATGTACTATCAATTTTATGTTTGCTAAACAAAATTCCGAGAGCTCATTGATGTTTAGCTCCAAATTTATTTTATCCATTATATCTAACTACTTACAAAGCTGTTTCAAATTTAACACCCTACAGATTATAACATTCATATTCATCTTCCGAATTTTTTTGTAAATATTTTTATTACACAAATTAATTTAACAAAATTCAGATGAATATATCAAACTTAATCTTAACTTTTAATTTACTGTATTTTGTATCCTTAGTGCCACAGTACCTACGAAGCCTTATGGCTTGTCTGCAGGTAAATACAATTCAGGATTTAAATACACTATATTACATTGTGAAGGTTTATTGCAGTTACAATAAATATTTTTGAAATAATTTCTTAGTTTTATACTTATGTATCAGTAATGTTCATTAAACTTGTTGGCATTTCTTTGCCGATCTTTGGTAGTATTACTTGTAAGACTCGCTCACCGTAGCTGTTCCTTGTGGTATCTACTTTGAGTCTATCTTTTGTGCGGAGTCTAGTGTTGTACTAATGGTTGATTGGTCGTAGAAGCTGAGATTCATTTAGATCTGTAAAAACGGTAATCGATGTATGTTTTTTATGTTTAATACATAAACTTGACGGTTGATGTGGTTAAACGGTGTGAGGATATGTGCATCTGCTTGGTAATTATTTGTGTTTGTGTTGTTTCCAAGGTTGTTGTAGCTTATGTCTCGGGCTTGTAAGCTTGTAATGTTGTGTCTGACGTTCGGTACTATGGTTTCTTAGTACCAATTTCAGAAGCCGATTTTGCGTTTTTTGAAGACTTATAGTGTGCAGAGGTTCCCCACGCAGTTATCACGTGGCGTATATAAGATTCTGCCAGCTAGAAGTATGCCTGGCGAAGAACTGTTGCTGTTACAGCATAACTAGTTGATACATTGAGCATGCTGCTTTGCTTTTTTTTAGTCTGTAAACCATGATAAGACAATGCCACGTATGTATGCCATTTCTTTCTAACATTGATAAAAGCTTTGTGTGTGATAACGTATCAAAGGATTTGGTGACGTAGATAAATAAAACCAAGCAGTGTTCGTTTTGGTAAGAGCATTATTTATTTTGTCAGCGAATTTTCCAAGAAGTTGGTTTATACATTGTTTCTTTTTGAAAGCCGAACTGGTTTGGATGTATTATTTTAAATTTGTTTAAAAAATTATTTAAGCGCTTCACAACAATTTCCTTTTCAATTACTGAAAGAAGGCTGGCTAATGGTATGTAGTTGTTAAATTTGTCTTTCTAGTCACTTTTATATATAGGCCGAATAACAGAAGTTTTTAGCAACGTCGGAACGAGTGAGGTGTTTATACTCTGATTTATTAATTTTGTTATTAAAGGCGTTAGTGTTACAGCGTTATTTTTTATGTCCTTAGGTCTTATTCTGTCTATATGGGGCCTTTGTTTTGATTTAAATGTGTAAGTATATTCAAAATTTTTTCTAGTTTGTTTCTGAATTTTTTTGTATTCACTTTCATAATTCAACCTTGCTTTGTTTTTAATCCATCTTTTATAAAGTTTATCCCTTTGCTCACACCACTTGACAACTTTGTCAGTAATCCATGTATTCGTAAACCTTTTTTGTATTTTTTTATACACTAGATTTTTCATATATTTCACCAAATGTTACAAAAATATTGTTGTATATATCATTTTCGTTGTTCTGTGCAGTTACATTACATCTTACATTACATCTGTTTCTCTGTATGTGTCGCCTGGGAGACATATAGGCGATTTTTGTTTATTATGTTCGCTGGTTGCAGAAGTGCAGGGGAATGGGCCAGTGCATTCAGGGCAAAGTTGTGGACTGCTCTCAACCTGCGAGAAGCCAGCAGCGATCCCTGAAAATGCACTGGTCAGGCTGACATACTGCCTCCTCGTGGCGCCCTACAGCACCCGCTTAGAGGTGAACCAAAGTGTGCAGCGAATCCCCTCTGTTAAGGGGTCTAAACCAGCTCCCGGCGCTCCAGGTTCGGGGATTGTGCGTAGGGGTAACCACCCTACCGCTTAAAAAACTAAGTAGTTCAGACACAACAACAAGAAGGAAATATAACTATGGATGACCCTACTGCTGACGACCATGGACAACGAAATAAGGACAACTATTTTCAGTTTTGCATGTGGAATGTCAGGTCCCTGAACAGACCACGTGCATCCGATGAACTTGCGGAGGCCTTGGAAGCCCTTAAGGCTAACATCACCGCCATCCAGGATGTGCGATGGAATGGGGCTGGCAAAAAGATCATGAGAACCTGCGACATCTATTACGGTGATTGCTACAAAGCGTGAAGACAGCGCTTGTTTGGTTGCGGGTTTGTTGTTCGAGGCAGACTTAGGCAAAAGGAAGTATATGCTGCCATCGAGAAAGGACGCACAACATTAACTACGGGGCCAGAACGTCACCATAGGCAGCTATAACTTTGAGGTAGTGAAGGACTTCGTCTACCTTAGCTCCCAAGTCAACAATACGAATAACATCAGTACCGAGGTTAAACGCAGAATAACTCTTGCCAATCGCTTTTTCTTTTGACTCAAGAAACAATAGAGTAGTAAGGCCCTTTCTCGAAAAACCAAGTTGACACTATATACTAATTTGATAATCCCTGTACTTCTCTATGGCGCAGAAGCATGGACGGTGTCGAAGGCGGATGAGGAAGTCCTTGGTATTTTCGAGAGAAAAGTTCTGCGTTCAATCTTCGGCCCTGTTTGCGTTGATGGTTTCTGGAGAAGAAGATTCAATCATGAACTGTACGGGTTGTACAGCGACATGAGCCTAACCAGGCGCCTACGGATCCAACGGCTAAGATGGTTGGGCCATGTAGAGCGCATGGAAAATACTGCTCCAACCCGTAGAATCTTCGATTCCGAACCTGTGGGACAACGCAGTAGAGAGAGAGCCCACGGAACCGATGGCGCACACAAGTGGAGAGGGACCTCAACCAACTTGGTGTGCAAAATTGGAGAACGCTGGCTAAAGACCGTGCCAGCTGGACAACTTTGTTGGTTGAGGCCCAGGTTCACCACGGACTGCAGGGCCAAAAGAAGAAGAAGAAGAAGAAACTACAGCTAATTGAAAACCAATATTCGGTTTTATCTGCATTCGAAGATTACAAAACCGACTTGGTTTCATGGCACCAAATGAAACCAATATTGATGTTACAGAACACCCTATGTTCTAATTAATCACCGTTTAATGTGAATGTCTCTATCTTGACAACTTTATTGTAAACCGCGTTTTGCATTCTCTTTGTTCCCTTTTTTTTTATAATTTGATCGCTATGACATTTTATTCTGAAGTAGATCATTAAGTGAGGAGGTGCAAAACTGCGAAATAACCTTCTAAATCAGCAAGTTAGTGACAAGCAACTATCAGTCACCAATAAATTGTTATAAAGCAAACCTTCTCGCTTTTCATTATAGTTACAGCCGTAACATTTTTATTTCGCAGTTTTCATGAACTTTAATTCAGACGTTTGTTCGTGCTTTTATTTTTAATTTTTGGCAAACTTGTTTGTGCCTGTATATTTGTTTCTGGTGTTATAAGTAACACTTTGCCCTTATTGCCGTCAAAAGAGGAAATGCCACCACCAGTAGTAAGAAGCCCGCCATATTTAAGAAGCCTAACCAGAGCAGAAACTGTCACATCAGATCAGCCAGATCATGATGAAAATGTATCTGACAAACGCAGTGGAAATGTAGACAATACACTGCCAGCCAACGGTCAGCCAAATACGCAGCCAGCAACTAGTGTCCAAGTGACAGATACCGCTGTCACCACAGAAAAGCCTACTGGGAAAAAGGCCACTCCGATTCAACATAGTTCAACAGCCAAATCACCAGGACAACGCTACGTCAGGAAAACTTGCAGCCATCAGCCACCTTAATGGAGTTGCAAAAACAGATGCAACTATTGAAACGCCAGCTGTCAGAGATGCAATCACAGCTATCAGAAAGCCAACGAAAGTGCCAACAGTTGGAGTCTTGTTCATCAACACAAACGGTAAGTGACCATAACCTCAATTTATTAAATATGCCAAATAGTTCCGCCATTGGTTTGACAAACACAACAACAATGGGGTCCCGTATTTTACAAGTCCCTCATACATATACACAATCAACAGTAAACTCACAACAGCCTATCACAGTAACCAGCGCCGCGACGCCGTCGCCGCAGTCGCTGCCAAGCTCGTACGCGCCATTTACAGCATATAATTGTATGCCACCATTTTCTTCAAATATTTTTGTCCACCAACAAACGCCGATAAATAGTAATTTAAATGCAAAACCAAGCGTAGTAGATTAATTTACAGTACCCCGGAAAATTCAAGATTTGCCAGAATTTAGTGGTGAGCCAGAAGACTGGCCATTGTTTTTTACAGCCTATAACCAGTCAACCACCACATACGGGTATACAAATTTTGAGAATAACCAAAGACTACAAAAATGTTTGAAAGGTGAAGCTAGGGAAATAGTAAAAGCCTTACTCATCCACCCTGATAATGTGCGTGATGATATAGAACAGTTAAAATTTCGTTTTGGAAGGCCAGAACAGCTCATTCACAGTCAATTGAGAAAAGTCAAAGAATTGCCATACATTAACGAAAACAACATAGGAAAATTGGTGCCGTTTTCAACACAAGTAAAAAATTTGTCAGTATTTCTCAAATCAGTGAATGGTCAACAACATATGGCTAATCCCACACTATTAGAAGAATTAGTATTAAAACTCCCCATGAGTAAACGACTAGAGTGGGCCAGAATTGCAATAAATATAAATCCGTACCCCACAATAGAACATTTCAGTGAGTGGCTAAGTGAAGTGGAAAATTGTATATGCATAGTTCAAAATACTAATAGTGAGTCCTGTCTGTAAAGAAAGCCATAAAATTTATGATTGTTGCAAGTTTTCGAAACTTACAGTAGACGAACGTTGGGCCATGGCGAAGAAGATCCATGCTTGCTTTTCGTGTCTAAATATTGGACACTCAACAAGAGACTGTCGTAAAAAGAAAATCTGCCCAATGAAAGGATGTCAACGAAAACACAATAAATTATTACATGACGACCGTCATAGTGTTAATACCCCATCGGAGTCAAATTCCAGTGGGTCAAATGAAGTTAATCAAAATGTTTTGAGCTGTTGTAATGTTAATAAAAATATGCTGTTTCGTGTACTTCCTGTCACTCTATATGGAGAAAAACACAGTATTGACGTTTATCCGTTATTTGATGAAGGTTCTTCCATAACCATGTTGGATAAAGAAGTTGCCAACAATGCTTTACAGTTTTCGTAGTGGAAAAATTGCCGTCACCGCAGATATTTGCGAAATGTTTCATCAAGTTATAATACAACCGAGCGATAGAATATCTCAACGTTTTTTATGGAGAAATGGTAAATCAAATGCTGAGCCTGAAGAGTATGAAATGGTTGTAATGATCTTTGGAGCTACCTGCCCCCCATGTTCTGCACTCCACGTCATGAAGGAAAATGCCAAAGAGCACACAGACTGCCACCCAAGGCCAGTAGAAGCAATTTGTGAACATCATTATATGGACGATTTTATAGATAGCTTTGACACTGTTGAAGACGCCATTGAAATTTCACAACAGGTAACAAAGATTCACAAAAATGGAGGATTTGAGTTAAGAGGATTTACTTCAAACTCAAACGACGTCATATTGGCCCTAGATGGCTCATCAGTTTCAAAAGTGATCTCAGCACATGACAGTATTGAAATGGTGTTAGGGTTGTTTTGGGATTCAACCTCAGACACGTTCATGTTTAACCTTAAAATAAAAAGATCGATCAAGACGTAATTTCTGGCAATAAAAAACCTACGAAACGGCAAGTACTAAGTATTATCATGTCAACCTTTGACCCCTTAGGATTCTTAAGTAATTGTATCGTAGGAGGCAAAATAATTTTACGCAACATTTGGAAGAAAGCAGTTCGGTGGGATGAAACGATACCCGATGATATCAATATATTGTGGGACAAATGGCGCAAACAATTGATAAATCTTTCTGATTTTCGTATTGAATTACACGTGTTTGTTGACGCTAGCGAAGAAGCCTTTGAAGCCGTCGCTTACTGGAGATTCGTCTCAATCAATGGCAATATTGGCGCCAGTTTTATATGTTCAAAAACAAAATGCGCGCCCCTTAATAAAATTTCAATTCATCGTTTAGAATTGCAGGCAGCAGTACTCGGGACTAGAATAAAGCAAAATTTTTTCAGTGAGCATCAAATAGTGACAGTCATGTGGTGCGATTCAAAAACAGTTTTGAAATGGATTGCAAGCAGTCATAGAAATTATGAGCCATACGTCGCACATAGAATAGCAGAAATATTAGCCTCAACTACTATTGACAGTTGGAAATGGGTCTCTACTAGAGACAATGTAGCCGAAGATGCTACTCGCAGCTATAATAACATTGATTTTTCTAAGTCATGCAGATGGTTAAACGGACCCACCTTTTTGAAGCAGCATGAGGACAATTGGCCGGTCAGTAACAACAATAATCTTCACCATGAAGAACGGGATGAAGAAGAGATACAACCTAAAATTTCACTTCTGATCCAGGAAAGTTATTTCATAAAGTTTGAACGTTTCTCATCCTATAGCCGATTAAAACGAACGACTGCGTCCTCCGATTTATAAAGTTTTGCCGAAAGCAATGTGGTAGCCTAGATCGTCATGGCATAACAGCTAAAGAGTTGGAAAAGGCGAAAAAAATCTTGTGTCAACACGTTCAAAGAGAATCATTTGTTGAAGAGATAAAATGTATTAAAAACGGCCACCCAGTCTTTAAAGTAAATAACTTAAATAACGTAATGCCATTCATTGACGAAGATGGGTTACTAAAGGTGAATGGTAGGATCGATGCAGCCAGCAGTCTACCGTATAGTACCCGTCGCCCCACAATTTTGCCCAAAAATCACCACTTCACTAGCCTTCTTGTAATGCATTTTCATAGCCAAATGAAGCATCAAAACCATGAAGCAACGATCTGCGAGATTAGAAGAAAGTTCTGGATTCCTCAAATAAGGAATGTTTTAAAAAGTGTTGTATCGAAGTGTTTTCTATGCAGAAAAAATAATGCCAAACCTGTAATACCCGTGATGGGCCCACTGCCTGTAGATCGCCTTGAACCCTATATTTTTCCCTTTAAATATACTGGTCTCGATTATTTTGGGCCATTAAACGTTACCATTGGGCGCAGAACTGAAAAAAGATGGGTAGCATTATTTACATGCTTGACTGTTCGCGCAATTCACCTGGAATTAGCCCACGATCTGTCAACAGATTCCTGCATCATTGCTTTAAAAAATTTTATGAACCGCCGAGGCGTTCCAAGGAAAATTCGGTCTGACAATGGAAAAAACTTTGTTGGAGCAAATGAGGAGGCCAAAAGATTTGAAGAAGTTTTCGAAGCTGATTGAATTCAGCATGTTTTACCTTCAAAGGGCGTCGAGTGGATATTTAACTGTCCGGCAAATCCGTCTGAAGGCGGAGTGTGGGAGAGAATGGTCCAGTGCGTCAAACGAGTTCTGCGCCAAACTTTGAAAGACACCTCTCCAAAGGAATATGTATTGCAGTCACTCCTCATTGAGGCTGAAAATATAGTAAATTCAAGACCGTTGACTTATCTACCAATTTCTCCGCAGGAGGAAGAACCTCTTACTCCAAATGACTTTTTATTGAGAACGTCAAACGTTAGTCAGACGCCAGTATTGAGCGATCCTGACAGCAAAATGCTATTCGTAAAGAAGCAATGGCGCATAGCGAAAGCTTTAAGGGATAGGTTTTGGAAACGTTGGGTTTTGGAATATTTGCCAACTTTAACAAGGAGAGTAAAATGGTGTGCGCCTACCAGGCCATTGAAAGTGGGAGATGTTGTGTTTGTTTGTGATCCCAATATTCCACGAAACCAATGGCGGCGAGGTTTGGTCACACGTATGTACACTGGATCCGATGGTATCATTAGGAAAGCGGTTGTCAAAACTGCAAGTGGTGAGCTACAACGAGCTGTTTCCAAATTGGCTGTTCTCGACCTAGATGATGTTGAAGCTAATCGCTCCACGGGGATGGGAGTGTTACAGAACACCCTATGTTCTAATTAATCACCGTTTAATGTGAATGTCTGTATTTTGACAACTTTATTGTAAACCGCGTTTTGCATTCTCTTTGTTCCCTTTTTTTTTATAATTTGATCGCTATGACATTTTATTCTGAAGTAGATCATTAAGTGAGGAGGTGCAAAACTGCGAAATAACCTTCTAAATCAGCAAGTTAGTGACAAGCAACTATCAGTCACCAATAAATTGTTATAAAGCAAACCTTCTCGCTTTTCATTATAGTTACAGCCGTAACATTTTTATTTCGCAGTTTTCATGAACTTTAATTCAGACGTTTGTTCGTGCTTTTATTTTTAATTTTTGGCAAACTTGTTTGTGCCTGTATATTTGTTTCTGGTGTTATAAGTAACACTTTGCCCTTATTGCCGTCAAAAGAGGAAATGCCACCACCAGTAGTAAGAAGCCCGCCATATTTAAGAAGCCTAACCAGAGCAGAAACTGTCACATCAGATCAGCCAGATCATGATGAAAATGTATCTGACAAACGCAGTGGAAATGTAGACAATACACTGCCAGCCAACGGTCAGCCAAATACGCAGCCAGCAACTAGTGTCCACGTGACAGATACCGCTGTCACCACAGAAAAGCCTACTGGGAAAAAGGCCACTCCGATTCAACATAGTTCAACAGCCAAATCACCAGGACAACGCTACGTCAGGAAAACTTGCAGCCATCAGCCACCTTAATGGAGTTGCAAAAACAGATGCAACTATTGAAACGCCAGCTGTCAGAGACGCAATCACAGCTATCAGAAAGCCAACGAAAGTGCCAACAGTTGGAGTCTTGTTCATCAACACAAACGGTAAGTGACCATAACCTCAATTTATTAAATATGCCAAATAGTTCCGCCATTGGTTTGACAAACACAACAACAATGGGGTCCCGTATTTTACAAGTCCCTCATACATATACACAATCAACAGTAAACTCACAACAGCCTATCACAGTAACCAGCGCCGCGACGCCGTCGCCGCAGTCGCTGCCAAGCTCGTACGCGCCATTTACAGCATATAATTGTATGCCACCATTTTCTTCAAATATTTTTGTCCACCAACAAACGCCGATAAATAGTAATTTAAATGCAACACCAAGCGTAGTAAATTAATTTACAGTACCCCGGAAAATTCAAGATTTGCCAGAATTTAGTGGTGAGCCAGAAGACTGGCCATTGTTCTTTACAGCCTATAACCAGTCAACCACCACATACGGGTATACAAATTTTGAGAATAACCAAAGACTACAAAAATGTTTGAAAGGTGAAGCTAGGGAAATAGTAAAAGCCTTACTCATCCACCCTGATAATGTGCGTGATGATATAGAACAGTTAAAATTTCGTTTTGGAAGGCCAGAACAGCTCATTCACAGTCAATTGAGAAAAGTCAAAGAATTGCCATACATTAACGAAAACAACATAGGAAAATTGGTGCCGTTTTCAACACAAGTAAAAAATTTGTCAGTATTTCTCAAATCAGTGAATGGTCAACAACATATGGCTAATCCCACACTATTAGAAGAATTAGTATTAAAACAACCCATGAGTAAACGACTAGAGTGGGCCAGAATTGCAATAAATATAAATCCGTACCCCACAATAGAACATTTCAGTGAGTGGCTAAGTGAAGTGGAAAATTTTATATGCATAGTTCAAAATAGTAATAGTGAGTCCTGTCTGTAAAGAAAGCCATAAAATTTATGATTGTTGCAAGTTTTCGAAACTTACAGTAGACGAACGTTGGGCCATGGCGAAGAAGATCCATGCTTGCTTTTCGTGTCTAAATATTGGACACTCAACAAGAGACTGTCGTAAAAAGAAAATCTGCCCAATGAAAGGATGTCAACGAAAACACAATAAATTATTACATGACGACCGTCATAGTGTTAATACCCCATCGGAGTCAAATTCCAGTGGGTCAAATGAAGTTAATCAAAATGTTTTGAGCTGTTGTAATGTTAATAAAAAGATGCTGTTTCGTGTACTTCCTGTCACTCTATATGGAGAAAAACACAGTATTGACGTTTATCCGTTATTTGATGAAGGTTCTTCCATAACCATGTTGGATAAAGAAGTTGCCAACAATGCTTTACAGTTTTCGTAGTGGAAAAATTGCCGTCACCGCAGATATTTGCGAAATGTTTCATCAAGTTATAATACAACCGAGCGATAGAATATCTCAACGTTTTTTATGGAGAAATGGTAAATCAAATGCTGAGCCTGAAGAGTATGAAATGGTTGTAATGATCTTTGGAGCTACCTGCCCCCCATGTTCTGCACTCCACGTCATGAAGGAAAATGCCAAAGAGCACACAGACTGCCACCCAAGGCCAGTAGAAGCAATTTGTGAACATCATTATATGGACGATTTTATAGATAGCTTTGACACTGTTGAAGACGCCATTGAAATTTCACAACAGGTAACAAAGATTCACAAAAATGGAGGATTTGAGTTAAGAGGATTTACTTCAAACTCAAACGACGTCATATTGGCCCTAGATGGCTCATCAGTTTCAAAAGTGATCTCAGCACATGACAGTATTGAAATGGTGTTAGGGTTGTTTTGGGATTCAACCTCAGACACGTTCATGTTTAACCTTAAAATAAAAAGATCGATCAAGACGTAATTTCTGGCAATAAAAAACCTACGAAACGGCAAGTACTAAGTATTATCATGTCAACCTTTGACCCCTTAGGATTCTTAAGTAATTGTATCGTAGGAGGCAAAATAATTTTACGCAACATTTGGAAGAAAGCAGTTCGGTGGGATGAAACGATACCCGATGATATCAATATATTGTGGGACAAATGGCGCAAACAATTGATAAATCTTTCTGATTTTCGTATTGAATTACACGTGTTTGTTGACGCTAGCGAAAAAGCCTTTGAAGCCGTCGCTTACTGGAGATTCGTCTCAATCAATGGCAATATTGGCGCCAGTTTTATATGTTCAAAAACAAAATGCGCGCCCCTAATAAAATTTCAATTCATCGTTTAGAATTGCAGGCAGCAGTACTCGGGACTAGAATAAAGCAAAATTTTTTCAGTGAGCATCAAATAGTGACAGTCATGTGGTGCGATTCAAAAACAGTTTTGAAATGGATTGCAAGCAGTCATAGAAATTATGAGCCATACGTCGCACATAGAATAGCAGAAATATTAGCCTCAACTACTATTGACAGTTGGAAATGGGTCTCTACTAGAGACAATGTAGCCGAAGATGCTACTCGCAGCTATAATAACATTGATTTTTCTAAGTCATGCAGATGGTTAAACGGACCCACCTTTTTGAAGCAGCATGAGGACAATTGGCCGGTCAGTAACAACAATAATCTTCACCATGAAGAACGGGATGAAGAAGAGATACAACCTAAAATTTCACTTCTGATCCAGGAAAGTTATTTCATAAAGTTTGAACGTTTCTCATCCTATAGCCGATTAAAACGAACGACTGCGTCCTCCGATTTATAAAGTTTTGCCGAAAGCAATGTGGTAGCCTAGATCGTCATGGCATAACAGCTAAAGAGTTGGAAAAGGCGAAAAAAATCTTGTGTCAACACGTTCAAAGAGAATCATTTGTTGAAGAGATAAAATGTATTAAAAACGGCCACCCAGTCTTTAAAGCAAATAACTTAAATAACGTAATGCCATTCATTGACGAAGATGGGTTACTAAAGGTGAATGGTAGGATCGATGCAGCCAGCAGTCTACCGTATAGTACCCGTCGCCCCACAATTTTGCCCAAAAATCACCACTTCACTAGCCTTCTTGTAATGCATTTTCATAGCCAAATGAAGCATCAAAACCATGAAGCAACGATCTGCGAGATTAGAAGAAAGTTCTGGATTCCTCAAATAAGGAATGTTTTAAAAAGTGTTGTATCGAAGTGTTTTCTATGCAGAAAAAATAATGCCAAACCTGTAATACCCGTGATGGGCCCACTGCCTGTAGATCGCCTTGAACCCTATATTTTTCCCTTTAAATATACTGGTCTCGATTATTTTGGGCCATTAAACGTTACCATTGGGCGCAGAACTGAAAAAAGATGGGTAGCATTATTTACATGCTTGACTGTTCGCGCAATTCACCTGGAATTAGCCCACGATCTGTCAACAGATTCCTGCATCATTGCTTTAAAAAATTTTATGAACCGCCGAGGCGTTCCAAGGAAAATTCGGTCTGACAATGGAAAAAACTTTGTTGGAGCAAATGAGGAGGCCAAAAGATTTGAAGAAGTTTTCGAAGCTGATTGAATTCAGCATGTTTTACCTTCAAAGGGCGTCGAGTGGATATTTAACTGTCCGGCAAATCCGTCTGAAGGCGGAGTGTGGGAGAGAATGGTCCAGTGCGTCAAACGAGTTCTGCGCCAAACTTTGAAAGACACCTCTCCAAAGGAATATGTATTGCAGTCACTCCTCATTGAGGCTGAAAATATAGTAAATTCAAGACCGTTGACTTATCTACCAATTTCTCCGCAGGAGGAAGAACCTCTTACTCCAAATGACTTTTTATTGAGAACGTCAAACGTTAGTCAGACGCCAGTATTGAGCGATCCTGACAGCAAAATGCTATTCGTAAAGAAGCAATGGCGCGTAGCGAAAGCTTTAAGGGATAGGTTTTGGAAACGTTGGGTTTTGGAATATTTGCCAACTTTAACAAGGAGAGTAAAATGGTGTGCGCCTACCAGGCCATTGAAAGTGGGAGATGTTGTGTTTGTTTGTGATGCCAATATTCCACGAAACCAATGGCGGCGAGGTTTGGTCACACGTATGTACACTGGATCCGATGGTATCATTAGGAAAGCGGTTGTCAAAACTGCAAGTGGTGAGCTACAACGAGCTGTTTCCAAATTGGCTGTTCTCGACCTAGATGATGTTGAAGCTAATCGCTCCACGGGGATGGGAGTGTTACAGAACACCCTATGTTCTAATTAATCACCGTTTAATGTGAATGCCTGTATTTTGACAACTTTATTGTAAACCGCGTTTTGCATTCTCTTTGTTCCCTTTTTTTTATAATTTGATCGCTATGACATTTTATTCTGAAGTAGATCATTGAGTGAGGAGGTGCAAAACTGCGGTATGTATTGTGTTTTTTATTATTGTATTAAAATTTAATTTGTACTCCACATAGAAATAACCTTCTAAATCAGCAAGTTAGTGACAAGCAACTACCAGTCACCAATAAATTGTTATAAAGCAAACCTCCTCGCTTTTCATTATAGTTACAGCCGTAACAATTGATTTTCAAAACCGAGAAACATTAAAACTGACTTGGTTTCTAAGACACCACTGAATGATCAGATATGTTTGTTCTGATAACAATAAAATTTATATTAGTTTTTGATGGAACTGTTTTTGCCATACAGTGGTCAGCATATGTTCGTGTGTTTTATTTTATCTCACAGCGCGTTGCTTCGTTTATTAAGAGTTGCAGCCCATTTGAAATAATATTATCTATGTATATAGTTCGCTGTTAAATTCTTCTTTGTCTTCTTCTTCTTTTGGCGCTACAGTACGTGGTGAACCTGGGCCTCAACCAACAAAGTTTTCCAGCTGGCACGGTCTTTAGCCAGCGTTCTCCAATTGTGCACACCAAGTTGGTTGAGGTCCCTCTCCACTTGTGTGCGCCATCGGTTCCATGGGCGTCCTCTAATGCGTTGTCCCACAGGTTCGGAATCGAAGATTCTACGGGTTGAAGCAGTATTTTCCATGCGCTCTACATGGCCCAACCATCTTAGCCGTTGGATCCGTAGGCGCCTGGTTAGGCTCATGTCGCTGTACATCCCGTACAGTTCATGATTGAATCTTCTTCTCCAGAAACCATCAACGCAAACAGGGCCGAAGATTGAACGCAGAACTTTTCTCTCGAAAATACCAAGGACTTCCTCATCCGCCTTCGACACCGTCCATGCTTCTGCGCCATAGAGAAGTACAGGGATTATCAAAGTGGTATATAGTGTCAGCTCGGTTTTTCGAAAAAGGGCCTTACTACTCAATTGCCTCTTGAGCCCAAAGAAACAGCGATTGGCAAGAGTTATTCTGCCTTTGATCTCGGTACTGATGTTGTTCATACTGTAGACGAAGTCCTTCACTACCTCGAAGTTATAGCTGCCTATGGTGATGTTTTGGCCCAGTCGTCTGTGTTGCGCGTCCTTTTTTGATGACAGCATATACTTCGTTTTGCCCTCGTTCACCGCTAGACCCATTTTGGCCGCCACCGTTGACATACCAGCAAACGCTTCAGTGACGGCTCGCTGTGTTCGACCAATCACGTCAATGTCGTCAGCGTATGCTAGCAGTTGCACGGACTTTTGGAAGATCGTGCCTCTGTTGTTGGCGTGTGCGTTTTGCACGATCTTCTCAAGAATTATGTTAAAAAAGTCACATGACAGTGCGTCGCCTTGTCTAAATCCCCTTCTGACATTCAAGGTCTCGGTGAATTCGAGTTTAGTAGGAATGTCAAAACTAGACATGGCTTCGTATAGCTCGTCCCTATACACACTGTCATATGCGGCCTTAAAATCGACGAATAGGTGGTGGGTGTCGATTTGCATCTCTTGGGTCTTTTCCAGGATCTGCCGTAGTGTGAAAATTTGGTCAATGGTGGACTTCCCCGGCCTGAAACCATACTGATAACGACCTATCAAACTGTTCACGAATGGTTTCGGGCGCTCTCACAAAACGGTAGAGAAGATCTTGTAGGCGATGTTCAGGAGACTTATTCCTCGGTAGTTGGCGCAGTTGAAGGGGTCTCCTTTTTTGTGGATCGGGCAAACGATACTGAGATTCCACTCGTCGGGCATGCTTTCCTCCGACCATATCTTACAGATGAGCTGGTGCATGCGCCCAACCAGGTCATCTCCGGCTGCCTTAAATAGTTCCGCGGACAGTGCGTCCGCTCCTGCAGCTTTGTTTGATTTCCCAATGTTTACGATGCCATTTCAGTGGAATACATACTTATAATATATTTTTTTAACGGATAAAAAACACTTGTTGTTTGAGTTATTATTTGAAAATCAACTGACTCTTCTTATTATAGTAATTCTTTTCTTATTTGCTAAATTACAAATGGATTTTGCTTATTAATTAAAATTATAATAAAAAATTTTCTTTCATCGGTTTTTACCATTTAATCATAAGTGTGTTTTGTTTTCTTTACTGGTGTTGAAAACAAAACAAACTTATGTTGACATTTCATTTATTACCAATTATTCTTATTTATTCAACAACAATTCTTAGGAAAAATAAGTTCTCAAAACGAAAGTGCAATTGGTTTAAAAATAATTCTTAATGTCTGAAATTAAATTTAGCAATTCGTATAAAAAATAAAATTTCCAATTGTCATAGACTGGCACCAATCACAAAAGTAGATAGCATTGGTGTTATCAATAAAAAGAGAATACAAATTTAAGTCGATTGCTCAGCACTCGTAAAAATGTATAATAACTATATGGGTTGTGTAGACCGCTTTGATGAGAATGTTGATTGGATGAAAGTAGCTTTACGTGGAAAAAATTGTGGTTTCCACTTCTTGCATTTGGACTAGATGCTGCTTGGCAGAACGGTTGCCTCATCAAAAGAAAATGCGACAACAGCTGAACTTATTGCGAATTTCTTAGGATAATCGTGTTGTCCTATTTGCAAAAATACAGCTCGCAACTAAGAGCAACAATTGTGTTGAGCGTTTTAAATGAAACTAGATTCAGATTCAGTTCAGAAGACCATATTAAGCAGGATTGCTCACAACGTCGCTACAGATGTCATTTGCCATTGCAATATATATGTATATTCCTTTAAACGTTTTTGGAGACGTATTTTTACTAATTAGAGTATAAACAAATTGTTTCTTCCATTGGCGAGTGTATGGGAATTGGTGCGATCAAATGTAACCACAAATATTTTTTGGACTCTACACAAAATAAGCTTTTAACACAATTTGTCAGTTGATTTTTTTATATCGTTTCGCATTCAGTTGCACACTACGCACTTTATATTTATTGTACAAGTTGCTTAAAACTTTTAAGCAACTTTTTTTGCATTTAAAGCTTTTAAACACACTTGACAACGGAATTATTTTTCGTAACAATTATTTTTATAGCATATATCATGAACGTAAAGAAATCCACATGTCATTCATCTTCCAAATGTAAAATATTATTATTTAAGATTATTATTATTAGGCATAAAAATAAAAGTTTTTAGTACAAAGACCCCCTAATTGACTTGGAAATATACTTATATGTAAATAAACAGCACTTGCATTGGCTAAATACGTCATCTGACGGGAAAACATGCGCATGACACAATCTGTATCTTTATGGCCCCTTTCAGATTAGGCAACTTTAACTGCGCAAGTATAATTTTCATTTTTATTTATTTTCTTTTGAACTTGCTTTTATGTTCACATTCAGCAACTTGGTTGAGGAAGTTTAATTTTCTTATGCTCGAATTTTCTTAATTTGTAAACGTTTTGTTTCATTTCTGTATTCATTGTAATTGTGAACGTGACTTGAAATTTGGTGTATACAGTGGAAGTTGAAGAAAAAAATAATTTAGTTAAAGATATACTTGAATGCATAGGAGAAGCGGTTAATATAGAATCCGATGCGGTCTAAATATGAGAATGAACGAACATTAAAAATGCATTCATTTTGTTCAACTAAATTGATTAGTTGTTCCGTTTTTATAATTTTTTAACTTTTTATTCAATTAACAAATATAAAATTTTCTTAACACAAAATTAGACAACACACCGAAGAAGAAATAAAAGACAATGTCAAAAACAAATAAATATCCCAAGACAAGAATTACAGCAGAAACAGAATTGCCAAGTACACGCAAGTCTGTACTCAAATCTCGGCAATTCTTTCCCCTTCAAACCGACCTTTCCTCTCACACAAACACAAGATTTCAAAAAAACATTATGTTTTAAATTCTAAATTATACTTCGCCCTAGTATTTTTTTTAATTTTGAAATTAAATAGGCTTTAAAACACACTAAGTTTGTCAGGCCAAAAGAGGTTTTTGACTATAAAATTAAACGAATAAAATATGCGTACAAATATTTTTCATATTTCGCACAACCATCTACCCCTTCAGAGCACCAGTTGTGACTTTCTAAAATACTACAATTTAGAAGTTATTCACTCAGCAAACTTTTTTTAGTGAAAAATTCGTCAAACATTTTTTTAAAAGATTTGCAGTTGTCGCTTTGGATTTTTATTAATATGAAATAAAAATGATGAAAAAAAGTTTTTATTTCATATATTAAAAAATTTTAACTTTTTAGTTTTAAATTGCGTTTTAAGTCATAATTTTTTATTTTCTTTTTATAGAATTTGAAATAAAAATTTTTTTGAAAATATTTACATATTATCAAATCACATATGTATATAAATATTATGGATGTTTGGCGTTTTTATTTTTCATAGTGCTCCGGCAGCACAGAATTTGTATAATTAAATGATGTGGCAGCGCCGCTTTTATGTGTACCAGGAGAATAGAGAATGTAAAGAAAAGTGAATAAAATAGGAGATATAAACAAAAAGAAAAAGTAAAGTTTCAACAAATGAACTATTTTAGCCTAGATGTATAATTCCTAAATTGGAATAAATCAGAAAGTGACACTGGTCAACTGAAATTGTACATAGGTATTCTATCAAAAATAAATAATCTTTGCACGCAATTCTTTCATTTTGGTTTTATAGACACACACTTTTCCGTTCCTTTTACTCTAAAAAAAAGTTTGCTGGGCGAGTATCTCGTCTCTAGGGCCGAATCAGGAAGTGCGCTGGAATGGTACATGTGTCCATTATATAATATCAAAAATCCCTAAACGCAAATATTACCCATTTGGTTTTATAGCCAAAAACTTATTTGGCTATTACATAATTTTTCACTAAAAAAGGTGTGCTTATCGTATCCTTTGATAAGTTCACGTGAGACTGATAGCTCTGTCGATGATAAAGTGTGTCGCTCTGAGCATAGAAGATTACCGAAAGAGTGTGACGGTACCAAAACCCTCTGTTTGCAGTACATCCTCCACATTGTTTATCTTACCTTTTGGATTTCTTTATACATAATTGCTATTGAGTTACAATTTGGAATTGTTTTCCTTATGTTTTCAGCACTGGCTGGAATTTATCTTAATACGCGTACGGGTCCAAAGAATCGTAACGAAATAAGTGCATACAGCGTTTTTAATAAAAAATGTGAAAGTATTAATGGAACATTAAAAGCTGAACAATTTGACCGTGAAATTGGGATAAGATAGAAAAGTTTTAAAATATTATTTAGACGAGTACAAATATGGTTTATATTAAGTTTGTATGTAGATATGTATGTATGTATATATATGTAAGTATATATTTTTCCAATATTGCTATATTTCGTTAGAAATATTTGGACTTGAATTTATTTGCACACGAAAAATTTTAATATATGACTCATACACTGAGCATGATGGTTTTAAAGTATATTGTTATATGGCAATAAATTAATAATTTAAAAATTCCTTTAGCAACAGAAATTTTAGAAATGCGATAAATCTTCATTGTACACATACATATATACATATCTATATTCAGTTTCATATAAATATTGGATGGTATTATTGATTCCGCACGGAATGGAAAATTTAGCGGCAAGAAATATCGATCGATATGAAAGTTGCAATTATTCATTCCTGCGGTATTCTCTTTCCGCGAACTTAATTTAACATCCCTGTTTTAAGTGATTATGAGTTGATGTTGTGTCAGCTGATGGGAAAAAATCAACTTGTTGGAAAGAAGAGTTTTACGCTATAAATCTGGAGATGTGTTGCAGATGAACGATAGAGAGTAAGTTGAAATAAACAAATATGAATCGGCCTCCCTGTTTACTTTTACATACTTTTTACTTTCAAAAAGGTAGCGTTTAAATATATTTTGTCTGAGTTAGAATCTGCAATCTGAATTTTTTCATGTCTGCCGGAGCGCGCTGGCTAAAGCCACAAGCAATGTCTTGATTTTTTTTCATTAAATCTACCATAGCTTCTATTTGCATTTTATTTGCATATTTTTCTCTTTTGCTCCTATAAAAATAGTAAAACAAAAATCAAACAAATGAATTACACAGTTAAACAACACGTTAATAAAAATTTTACATTTCCTTACATTTTTGTTCTTTCCGTTAACTTTCCGCCATAAAAATTGAACGTAAGCAAAATCGAGGAAAATATCTATATTTCAGAATCAATAATATGGCAGTACCGCAACTGTAGAGATGATACCCCAACAACGGAACGATACCGCAGCGGCGGAATAAATAATTGCAAATTTTTGCTTCCGCACAAAAAATGTTATCCGCAGCCGCGGAACGGAAGAATGGGTCCGATTATTGATTGAACGGAACATACTATCTTTGTGTGCGTGCGTTCGGGGCTTGATTATCACTGTTTTAAAGACACTTGACACACGAATTTTCTTAAAAATAATTATTTATTTACGCCATATTTAGGAAATGTAGGATCATCTTTAAAGAAATTCAATTAATTAATTTTTTGAGAACTGTAAAATTTCACATAACATACATATACATTTTTCGAACAAAATTAGGAATTAATATAGAATATATTGACTTCTCAGACTTTTTAAGCTGTTTTACAGAAGATATATATAAGATGTATTCACGAAGCACAGAAATTATTTTACGAAACACTAGTTTAGAACTCAGCAAAAATAGTGCTACGAAACGTATATATTTTGTACATATGGAATTTAATATAGTTTTATATAAAAGAACTTAATTTAAAAACAGAAACTATCTATTTAACCGCTTTCCCTTACCCTTACAAGGCATTTTTTTACAATAACATTTTAGTAAAAATCTATGGTCAGAATGTTTATTTTTGATCAATCTGAATTTTTGTTTGTTAAATTTATATGATCATATAAAAGGTATTTGATAGCTTTATCATATGGTATGCACTTCGTCTACATTTTATACATATAAAGGAAGATATTTCCATTTTTACCTTGAAGCTTTGAACCTTCTAAAAGAGTCTGACAAAAAATTTCTGTGTTAAGTAAATATATGTATGTACTATCAATTTTATGTTTGCTAAACAAAATTCCGAGAGCTCATTGATGTTTAGCTCCAAATTTATTTTATCCATTATATCTAACTACTTACAAAGCTGTTTCAAATTTAACACCCTACAGATTATAACATTCATATTCATCTTCCGAATTTTTTTGTAAATATTTTTATTACACAAATTAATTTAACAAAATTCAGATGAATATATCAAACTTAATCTTAACTTTTAATTTACTGTATTTTGTATCCTTAGTGCCACAGTACCTACGAAGCCTTATGGCTTGTCTGCAGGTAAATACAATTCAGGATTTAAATACACTATATTACATTGTGAAGGTTTATTGCAGTTACAATAAATATTTTTTAAATAATTTCTTAGTTTTATACTTATGTATCAGTAATGTTCATTAAACTTGTTGGCATTTCTTTGCCGATCTTTGGTAGTATTACTTGTAAGACTCGCTCACCGTAGCTGTTCCTTGTGGTATCTACTTTGAGTCTATCTTTTGTGCGGAGTCTAGTGTTGTACTAATGGTTGATTGGTCGTAGAAGCTGAGATTCATTTAGATCTGTAAAAACGGTAATCGATGTATGTTTTTTATGTTTAATACATAAACTTGACGGTTGATATGGTTAAACGGTGTGAGGATATGTGCATCTGCTTGGTAATTATTTGTGTTTGTGTTGTTTCCAAGGTTGTTGTAGCTGATGTCTCGGGCTTGTAAGCTTGTAATGTTGTGTCTGACGTTCGGTACTATGGTTTCTTAGTATCAATTTCAGAAGCCGATTTTGCGTTTTTTGAAGACTTATAGTGTGCAGAGGTTCCCCACGCAGTTATCACGTGGCGTATATAAGATTCTGCCAGCTAGAAGTATGCCTGGCGAAGAGCTGTTGCTGTTGCAGCATAACTAGTTGATACATTGAGCATGCTGCTTTGCTTTTTTTTAGTCTGTAAACCATGATAAGACAATGCCACGTATGTATGCCATTTCTTTCTAACATTGATAAAAGCTTTGTGTGTGATAACGTATCAAAGGATTTGGTGACGTAGATAAATAAAACCAAGCAGTGTTCGTTTTGGTAAGAGCATTATTTATTTTGTCAGCGAATTTTCCAAGAAGTTGGTTTATACATTGTTTCTTTTTGAAAGCCGAACTGGTTTGGATGTATTATTTTAAATTTGTTTAAAAAATTATTTAAGCGCTTCACAACAATTTCCTTTTCAATTACTGAAAGAAGGCTGGCTAATGGTATGTAGTTGTTAAAATTGTCTTTCTAGTCACTTTTATATATAGGCCGAATAACAGAAGTTTTTAGCAACGTCGGAACGAGTGAGGTGTTTATACTCTGATTTATTAATTTTGTTATTAAAGGCGTTAGTGTTACAGCGTTATTTTTTATGTCCTTAGGTCTTATTCTGTCTATATGGGGCCTTTGTTTTGATTTAAATGTGTAAGTATATTCAAAATATTTTCTAGTTTGTTTCTGAATTTTTTTGTATTCACTTTCATAATTCAACCTTGCTTTGTTTTTAATCCATCTTTTATAAAGTTTATCCCTTTGCTCACACCACTTGACAACTTTGTCAGTAATCCATGTATTCGTAAACCTTTTTTGTATTTTTTTATACACTAGATTTTTCATATATTTCACCAAATGTTACAAAAATATTGTTGTATATATCATTTGCGTTGTTCTGTGCAGTTACATTACATCTTACATTACATCTGTTTCTCTGTATGTGTCGCCTGGGAGACATATAGGCGATTTTTGTTTATTATGTTCGCTGGTTGCAGAAGTGCAGGGGAATGGGCCAGTGCATTCAGGGCAAAGTTGTGGACTGCTCTCAACCTGGCGAGAAGCCAGCAGCGATCCCTGAAAATGCACTGGTCAGGCTGACATACTGCCTCCTCGTGGCGCCCTACAGCACCCGCTTAGAGGTGAACCAAAGTGTGCAGCGAATCCCCTCTGTTAAGGGGTCTAAACCAGCTCCCGGCGCTCCAGGTTCGGGGATTGTGCGTAGGGGTAACCACCCTACCGCTTAAAAAACTAAGTAGTTCAGACACAACAACAAGAAGGAAATATAACTATGGATGACCCTACTGCTGACGACCATGGACAACGAAATAAGGACAACTATTTTCAGTTTTGCATGTGGAATGTCAGGTCCCTGAACAGACCACGTACATCCGATGAACTTGCGGAGGCCTTGGAAGCCCTTAAGGTTAACATCACCGCCATCCAGGATGTGCGATGGAATGGGGCTGGCAAAAAGATCATGAGAACCTGCGACATCTATTACGGTGATTGCTACAAAGCGTGAAGACAGCGCTTGTTTGGTTGCGGGTTTGTTGTTCGAGGCAGACTTAGGCAAAAGGAAGTATATGCTGCCATCGAGAAAGGACGCACAACATTGACTACGGGGCCAGAACGTCACCATAGGTAACTATAACTTTGAGGTAGTGAAGGACTTCGTCTACCTTAGCTCCCAAGTCAACAATACGAATAACATCAGTACCGAGGTTAAACGCAGAATAACTCTTGCCAATCGCTATTTCTTTTGACTCAAGAGACAATAGAGTAGTAAGGCCCTTGCTGGAAAAACCAAGCTGACACTATGTACCACTTTGATCATCCCCGTCCTTCTCTATGGCGCGGAAGCATGGACAGTATCGAAGGCGGATGAGGAAGTCCTTGGTATTTTCAAGAGAAAAGTTCTGCGTTCAATCTTCGGCCCTTTTTGCGTTGATGGTTTCTGGAGAAAAAGATTCAATCACGAACTGTTCAACCCCGACTGTAGCGCCAAAGGAAGAAGAAGAAGGTTGCAGAAGCATGTTCTGTTTTGTGCCTACAAGCTTTTTTGCAGGCCACTGCAAATTTAACAAATATATTTGTATAACGAAAGTAAACGTTTGTTCTTTTACTTTGCCTTTACTGAACTGAACAAATTTCAATAAGTTTTATTTAAAGAAGACAAAATGTACAAAGTTAATGATCATTATAAAAAGATGTAACAGTACGCTTTTGTTTTATTCATATAATAAATGTTTGCCTGCATGTACATATGTATGTTTGTTATTGTAAGCAAAAAATTGTAACTAGAGGCAATGCAAAGTAAATTATAAACAGGCATACATACATTCATATTTACAGGCACTAAAATTTTAAGAAATAAATAACTGCAGGGCCGTTTCTGCAGTGAACATCCTCTCCCCGTTGGAGGCCTTTAGACTTCAACAACTGAATCCAATGGAAGAACTGCTAGTTTTGAAATTTGTACGTTTGACCAATCCATTGCAAGGACTACAGCTACGCGAGCCACTCCATCACTGCCATGTATTAATTCGGTAACACGACCAAGACGCCATTTCAGAGGCGGTTGATTTTCGTCTTTTATCAACACTACTTCATTGAGAGCAATTTTAGTACCTTCGTTGCGCCACTTGGCACGTTCTTGTAAAGTAGATAAGTACGAAATCCTAATTTCTGCCAAATTTTTGTTACATTTGGGAAACTCTTGAGTCGGCTTGTGTTCAAATCGACGATATTTGGTTCTACTATGGAAACTAATCGACCACCAATTCAAAAATGTCCTGGAGTGAGCACTTCCAAATCATTAGGATTGTCGGTGTCAACGGTCGAGAACTTAAAATTGCAGAAATTTGGCATACAAGGATGCGTAGATAAGTCGTTAACAACTTCCATGTGAATTGCTTTTGTAGAGAAACAAATAAAAATTCAAATATAACATTTAACAGATGGACGATTTCTCACTTCTGATTTGTAGTAAAATGTTCCACACAAATCTAATTCAGTTATAAAAAAGGGTTTGCTTAGTGCAACTCGTTCGTTAAGAAAATTTCCCATTACATGTTGAGTCAAAATTGGCATCATTCGAAAACAACGTAAGCATTTTGAGATAACACTGCTAATTAACTTGCGACCACCAATTGGCCAATACTGCTGCCGGATCGTAGCCAATAAAAATTGTGGACCAGCATGCAACAGCCTTTTGTGAAAATGCATTATCATGGACTTTGTAAATGGATGATGTTTGGGCAAAATAATTGGATGCTGGGCATCAAAATCAAGAGATGAATGCTTAAGCCAACCACCAACACGAATCAAACCATCCGAGTCGATAACAGGAATCAACGAATGAAGTTTACTGCTAGAAGATATGCCTTTAAGGCCTTATACCTTGGTGCAAAATGGACAAGCTGTATATTTTTTATTAAAAGGAGTGTTCTATTATTTATGTCACTAGGAGTTAAGCCTTCAATTTTGTTTATCAATTTAAGGGATATTAATTTATAAACATATGAAAATATTCGTTGCATTTTTTTGAAGGAATTAATAAATTTACACTGTATCGACAAATCAGTTACAGTCGACATTATCAAAACATTTCGGCGGCGTTCTGGTAACTCAGAAAAAAGTCCATATTTTTTGGCCACGTTGAGGCTTCATTGCACAAAAAAAAGTCCATGAGCCCATAAATCTGAAGACAATAATTCTTTAGGGGATGCGCCTCTTGATAAAATATCGGCTGGGTTCAAATTCGTCGGTACATGATGCCATTTCATTTTATTTGTAGAAACTTGTATAAGAAAAATTCTGTTAGCAACAAAAACATTAAAGTTTGATGGTTGCTCTCGAAGTCATGAAAGCACAACCATAGAATCTGACCAGCAGTGTACGTCACAACTGAATGGCAAAGTTTTGACGACCTGTTCAACCATTTCCGATAATAGGCATGCGGCAGAAAGCTCTAATTTTGGCACTGTTAAAGTCTTAAAGGGGGAAACTCTCGATTTGGAACATAAAAGTGATGATTTGGTACTATTTTCAAATTCATGAATTTGGACTTGTGATTTTAGCATCGAAACACAGCGAGGAAACCTGAAGTGTTCAATGTTTTCAAATTGCGATATATATTGTATCCACGAAAAATGTAGTGATTGTGCAATACTTTCATCCCATTGAAGCGTCAGTTTCCAAAGATGTTGCATAAAGATTTTGGGTTTTGTGATAATTGGGCCAATTAAACCTAGTGGGTCATAAAGGCGGGCTATTGATGAAAGAATGGAACTTTTGGTGAATACTTTGCGATTATCAACTTTGTCAAATGAGAAAATAAAATCATCGCTGTTAGGGGCCCAAATTAAACCGAGCGTTTTTGTGACGTTAAATTTCAAATATTTCTCACGATGTTCTGATGGTATATGATTCAAAACAATTGGGCTGTTTGAGCACCATTTTCTAATTTAAAAATTACCTTGGTGTAACAAATCAGTCACTTGTTGTTTAATTTGCAATACCTTTTCAATAGTGTCACCACCTGAAGCATGTCATCGACATAAAAATCACGCTTTATTTTTTTTGAGCCAATAGGAAAATTGTTTTCTTCTTCGTTAGCCAGTTGTTGCATGCAACGTATCGCTAGAAAAGCTGATGAACGTTGGTCAATATCAATTTCGCGAATGACGTTTAATTGACGCTTTATTTTTGCCTTTACATCAAAATAAAGTGATAGGTATTCCATACGATCATTGTTTACTGACTCACTGCTATCTATTTTCCTTTTCAAAGGCATTATTAAGCTCCTCTACATATTCCAAGCGCACAGAAAGCTCAGCATCATCATGTTGTTTTATTTACGTTGGAGTTAAACATTTATTTGAATCCTGCAGTTGTTTAATAATTGCTGAAACCTTTGAAAAACAAAGCAACGTTTCCACGGACTGCGGTTGCTTATCCCTGATGGTGGTATCACCTTTGGTTGACATAGTTGCGATATTAAATGTGTGTTATTCCAGGAATAATCAATAACTGAATTAATATTGAATAAAAACACTAAGCATAAAATTACCGATATCGAATTGACTGTAAGAAATATCAATATCCGAATTGATATTGATCCACAAAGATGATCACGTCGGGGTCACTAATGTTTTGTGCCTACAAGCTTTTTTGCAGGCCACTGCAAATTTAACAAATATATTTGTATAACGAAAGTAAACGTTTGTTCTTTTACTTTGCCTTTACTGAACTGAACAAATTTCAATAAGTTTTATTTAAAGAAGACAAAATGTACAAAGTTAATGATCATTATAAAAAGATGTAGCAGTACGCTTTTGTTTTATTCATATAATAAATGTTTGCCTGCATGTACATATGTATGTTTGTTATTGTAAGCAAAAAATTGTAACTAGAGGCAATGCAAAGTAAATTATAAACAGGCATACATACATTCATATTTACAGGCACTAAAATTTTAAGAAATAAATAACTGCAGGGCCGTTTCTGCAGTGAACATCCTCTCCCCGTTGGAGGCCTTTAGACTTCAACAGCTGAATCCAATGGAAGAACTGCTAGTTTTGAAATTTGTACGTTTGACCAATCCATTGCAAGGACTACAGCTACGCTAGCCACTGCATCACTGCCATGTATTAATTCGGTAACACGACCAAGACGCCATTTCAGAGGCGGTTGATTTTCGTCTTTTATCAACACTACTTCATTGAGAGCAATTTTAGTACCTTCGTTGCGCCACTTGGCACGTTCTTGTAAAGTAGATAAGTACGAAATCCTAGATTTTGCCAAAATTTTTGTTACATTTGGGAAACTCCTTGCCACCTGTTGAGTCGGCTTGTGTCCAAATCGACGATATTTGGTTCTACTATGGAAACTAATCGACCACCAATTCAAAAATGTCTTGGAGTGAGCACTTCCAAATCATTAGGATTGTCGATGTCAACGGTCGAGAATTTAAAATTGCAGAAATTTGGCATACAAGGATGCGTAGATAAGTCGTTAACAACTTCCATGTGAATTGCTTTTGTAGAGAAACAAATAAAAATGCAAATATAACATTTAACAGATGGACGATTTCTCACTTCTGATTTGTAGTAAAATGTTCCACACAAATCTAATTCAGTTATAAAAAAGGGTTTGCTTAGTGTAACTCGTTCGTTAAGAAAATTTCCCATTACATGTTGAGTCAAAATTGGCATCATTCGAAAACAACGTAAGCATTTTGAGATAACACTGCTAATTAACTTGCGACCACCAATTGGCCAATACTGCTGCCGGATCGTAGCCAATAAAAATTGTGGACCAGCATGCAACAGCCTTTTGTGAAAATGCATTATCATGGACTTTGTAAATGGATGATGTTTGGGCAAAATAATTGGATGCTGGGCATCAAAATCAAGAGATGAATGCTTAAGCCAACCACCAACACGAATCAAACCATCCGAGTCGATAACAGGAATCAACGAATGAAGTTTACTGCTAGAAGATATGCCTTTAAGGCCTTATACCTTGGTGCAAAATGGACAAGCTGTATATTTTTTATTAAAAGGAGTGTTCTATTATTTATGTCACTAGGAGTTAAGCCTTCAATTTTGTTTATCAATTTAAGGGATATTAATTTATAAACATATGAAAATATTCGTTGCATTTTTTTGAAGGAATTAATAAATTTACACTGTATCGACAAATCAGTTACAGTCGACATTATCAAAACATTATCAAAACATTTCGCGGCGGCGTTCTGGTAACTCAGAAAAAAGTCCATATTTTTTGGCCACGTTGAGGCTTCATTGCACAAAAAAAAAGTCCATGAGCCCATAAATCTGAAGACAATAATTCTTTAGGGGATGCGCCTCTTGATAAAATATCGGCTGGGTTCAAATTCGTCGGTACATGATGCCATTTCATTTTATTTGTAGAAGCTTGTATAAGAAAAATTCTGTTAGCAACAAAAACATTAAAGTTTGATGGTTGCTCTCGAAGTCATGAAAGCACAACCATAGAATCTGACCAGCAGTGTACGTCACAACTGAATGGCAAAGTTTTGACGACCTGTTCAACCATTTCCGATAATAGGCATGCGGCAGAAAGCTCTAATTTTGGCACTGTTAAAGTCTTAAGAGGGGAAACTCTCGATTTGGAACATAAAAGTGATGATTTGGTACTATTTTCAAATTCATGAATTTGGACTTGTGATTTAACCATCGAAACACAGCGAGGAAACCTGAAGTGTTCAATGTTTTCAAATTGCGATATATATTGTATCCACGAAAAATGTAGTGATTGTGCAATACTTTCATCCCATTGAAGCGTCAGTTTCCAAAGATGTTGCATAAAGATTTTGGGTTTTGTGATAATTGGGCCAATTAAACCTAGTGGGTCATAAAGGCGGGCTATTGATGAAAGAATGGAACTTTTGGTGAATACTTTGCGATTATCAACTTTGTCAAATGAGAAAATAAAATCATCGCTGTTAGGGGCCCAAATTAAACCGAGCGTTTTTGTGACGTTAAATTTCAAATATTTCTCACGATGTTCTGATGGTATATGATTCAAAACAATTGGGCTGTTTGAGCACCATTTTCTGATTTAAAAATTACCTTGGTGTAACAAATCAGTCACTTGTTGTTTAATTTGCAATACCTTTTCAATAGTGTCACCACCTGAAGCATGTCATCGACATAAAAATCACGCTTTATTTTTTTTGAGCCAATAGGAAAATTGTTTTCTTCTTCGTTAGCCAGTTGTTTCATGCAACGTATCGCTAGAAAAGCTGATGAACGTTGGTCAATATCAATTTCGCGAATGACGTTTAATTGACGCTTTATTTTTGCCTTTACATCAAAATAAAGTGATAGGTATTCCATACGATCATTGTTTACTGACTCACTGCTATCTATTTTCCTTTTCAAAGGCATTATTAAGCTCCTCTACATATTCCAAGCGCACAGAAAGCTCAGCATCATCATGTTGTTTTATTTACGTTGGAGTTAAACATTTATTTGAATCCTGCAGTTGTTTAATAATTGCTGAAACCTTTGAAAAACAAAGCAACGTTTCCACGGACTGCGGTTGCTTATCCCTGATGGTGGTATCACCTTTGGTTGACATAGTTGCGATATTAAATGTGTGTTATTCCAGGAATAATCAATAACTGAATTAATATTGAATAAAAACACTAAGCATAAAATTACCGATATCGAATTGACTGTAAGAAATATCAATATCCGAATTGATATTGATCCACAAAGATGATCACGTCGGGGTCACTAATGTTTTGTGCCTACAAGCTTTTTTGCAGGCCACTGCAAATTTAACAAATATATTTGTATAACGAAAGTAAACGTTTGTTCTTTTACTTTGCCTTTACTGAACTGAACAAATTTCAATAAGTTTTATTTAAAGAAGACAAAATGTACAAAGTTAATGATCATTATAAAAAGATGTAGCAGTACGCTTTTGTTTTATTCATATAATAAATGTTTGCCTGCATGTACATATGTATGTTTGTTATTGTAAGCAAAAAATTGTAACTAGAGGCAATGCAAAGTAAATTATAAACATACATACATACATTCATATTTACAGGCACTAAAATTCTAAGAAATAAATAACTGCAGGGCTGGAAGCAGTGAACATGTTCGATACAGCAAAAAATAGAATAATCAGGGTTGTCATAGAAACCAATGTTATTGGAGCTGGTTTTGAAAACGACAAAAAAATAACTTGGTGTCATGAATTCCAATGTTATCGGTTTTTCTCCTGAAAAAAACCAAGCAGCTAACAGCTAACATATTTCATTTGCGCGCTTTTATTTTTGTCTTCCAATTGGATATTTTGTATAAATGTAAGTAAGTTTTATGTAAAAAACTTAAATATATTCTTATGGATTCTAACATTTGTTTACATATGTAGGCGAAAACATAAAAATTTAACTCAAAGCTCCATAATCGTGGAGTTTATGAATAAATATCCCGACTTTGCAAGAGGTTTAACAAAGATGAGTAAACGAATCGTACACTCTCTTTGGGAACAAATGGTTCCCACTGTGCTCCTACCCAGATATATGCTAGAGACGTTTCCAACAACTCTTTGTTAAGACCTTTCATATCAAAATCGCAACTGCAAGTTGTAGCATTGGCGGAATTTTAGAACGCGCAAGCTGTTCTTTTATTGCGTCTAGGACCATTCGAAAAGCTTCTTTGTGTAGTAGCTATTATCCTATGAACCTGCAAAACAGCTTTAAATGTGAACGCACATTAGAAACTTTATGAAAAAATATAAAAAAAAAGCGCAAGCGGATTGCTACAATCTCGCATTGTTTTTCTTCTGAACTTTTCCGAACGCTCTTCCTCCAATAGCAAATATAAATCAACAGCAATTCTCATATTCCTTCTTTTTTATTTAAAGCACTGACATTTTTGATATTATTACTAAACAGCTTATATTTTGTAGAAAACTTATGACTAAAATTGTACACAATTATACAAATGTAAACTACAGCTGATTGAAAACCAATATTCGGTTTTATCTGCATTCGAAGATTACAAAACCGACTTGGTTTCATGGCACCAAATGAAACCAATATTGATGTTACAGAGCACCCTATGTTCTAATTAATCACCGTTTAATGTGAATGTCTCTATCTGGACAACTTTATTGTAAACCGCGTTTTGCATTCTCTTTGTTCCCTTTTTTTTATAATTTGATCGCCATGACATTTTATTCTGAAGTAGATCATTGAGTGAGGAGGTGCAAAACTGCGAAATAACCTTCTAAATCAGCAAGTTAGTGACAAGCAACTATCAGTCACCAATAAATTGTTATAAAGCAAACCTTCTCGCTTTTCATTATAGTTACAGCCGTAAAATTTTTATTTCGCAGTTTTCATGAACTTTAATTCAGACGTTTGTTCGTGCTTTTATTTTTAATTTTTGGCAAACTTGTTTGTGCCTGTATATTTGTTTCTGGTGTTATAAGTAACACTTTGCCCTTATTGCCGTCAAAAGAGGAAATGCCACCACCAATAGTAAGAAGCCCGCCATATTTAAGAAGCCTAACCAGAGCAGAAACTGTCACATCAGATCAGCCAGATCATGATGAAAATGTATCTGACAAACGCAGTGGAAATGTAGACAATACACTGCCAGCCAACGGTCAGCCAAATACGCAGCCAGCAAATAGTGTCCACGTGACAGATACCGCTGTCACCACAGAAAAGCCTACTGGGAAAAAGGCCACTCCGATTCAACATAGTTCAACAGCCAAATCACCAGGGACAACGCTACGTCAGGAAAACTTGCAGCCATCAGCCACCTTAATGGAGTTGCAAAAACAGATGCAACTATTGAAACGCCAGCTGTCAGAGACGCAATCACAGCTATCAGAAAGCCAACGAAAGTGCCAACAGTTGGAGTCTTGTTCATCAACACAAACGGTAAGTGACCATAACCTCTATTTATTAAATATGCCAAATAGTTCCGCCATTGGTTTGACAAACACAACAACAATGGGGTCCCGTATTTTACTAGTCCCTCATACATATACACAATCAACAGTAAACTCACAACAGCCTATCACAGTAACCAGCGCCGCGACGCCGTCGCCGCAGTCGCTGCCAAACTCGTACGCACCATTTACAGCAAATAATAGTATGCCACCATTTTCTTCAAATATTTTTGTCCATCAAAAAACGCCGATGAATAGTAATTTAAATGCAACACCAAGCGTAGTAAATTAATTTACAGTACCCCGGAAAATTCAAGATTTGCCAGAATTTAGTTGTGAGCCCGAAGACTGGCCATTGTTTTTTACAGCCTATAACCAGTCAACCACCACATACGGGTATACAAATTTTGAGAATAACCAAAGACTACAAAAATGTTTGAAAGGTGAAGCTAGGGAAATAGTAAAAGCCTTACTCATCCACCCTGATAATGTGCGTGATGATATAGAACAGTTAAAATTTCGTTTTGGAAGGCCAGAACAGCTCATTCACAGTCAATTGAGAAAAGTCAAAGAATTGCCATACATTAACGAAAACAACATAGGAAAATTGGTGCCGTTTTCAACACAAGTAAAAAATTTGTCAGTATTTCTCAAATCAGTGAATGGTCAACAACATATGGCTAATCCCACACTATTAGAAGAGTTAGTATTAAAACTCCCCATGAGTAAACGACTAGAGTGGGCCAGAATTGCAATAAATATAAATCCGTACCCCACAATAGAACATTTCAGTGAGTGGCTAAGTGAAGTGGCAAATTTTATATGCATAGTTCAAAATACTAATAGTGAGTCCTGTCTGTAAAGAAAGCCATAAAATTTATGATTGTCGCAAATTTTCGAAACTTACAGTAGACGAACGTTGGGCCATGGCGAAGAAGATCCATGCTTGCTTTTCGTGTCTAAATATTGGACACTCAACAAGAGACTGTCGTAAAAAGAAAATCTGCCCAATGAAAGGATGTCAACGAAAACACAATAAATTATTACATGACGACAGTCATAGTGTTAATACCCCATCGGAGTCAGATTCCAGTGGGTCAAAGAAGTTAATCAATATGTTTTGAGCTGTTGTAATGTTAATAAAAAGATGCTGTTTCGTGTACTTCCTGTCACTCTATATGGAGAAAAACACAGTATGGACGTTTATCCGTTATTTGATGAAGGTTCTTCCATAACAATGTTGGATAAAGAAGTTGCCAACAATGCTTTACAGTTTTCGTAGTGGAAAAATTGCCGTCACCGCAGATATTTGCGAAATGTTTCATCAAGTTATAATACAACCGAGCGATAGAATATCTCAACGTTTTTTATGGAGAAATGGTAAATCAAATGCTGAGCCTGAAGAGTATGAAATGGTTGTAATGATCTTTGGAGCTACCTGCCCCCCATGTTCTGCACTCCACGTCATGAAGGAAAATGCCAAAGAGCACACAGACTGCCACCCAAGGGCAGTAGAAGCAATTTGTGAGCATCATTATATGGACGATTTTATAGATAGCCTTGACACTGTTAAAGACGCCATTGAAATTTCACAACAGGTAACAAAGATTCACAAAAATGGAGGATTTGAGTTAAGAGGATTTACTTCATACTCAAACGACGTCATATTGGCCCTAGATGGCTCATCAGTTTCAAAAGTGATCTCAGCACATGACAGTATTGAAATGGTGTTAGGGTTGTTTTGGGATTCAACCTCAGACACGTTCATGTTTAACCTTAAAATTAAAAAGATCGATCAAGACGTAATTTCTGGCAATAAAAAACCTACGAAACGGCAAGTACTAAGTATTATCATGTCAACCTTTGACCCCTTAGGATTCTTAAGTAATTGTATCGTAGGAGGCAAAATAATTTTACGCAACATTTGGAAGAAAGCAGTTCGGTGGGATGAAACGATACCCGATGATATCAATATATTGTGGGACAAATGACGCAAACAATTGATAAATCTTTCTGATTTTCGTATTGAATTACACGTGTTTGTTGACGCTAGCGAAAAAGCCTTTGAAGCCGTCGCTTACTGGAGATTCGTCTCAATCAATGGCAATATTGGCGCCAGTTTTATATGTTCAAAAACAAAATGCGCGCCCCTTAATAAAATTTCAATTCATCGTTTAAAATTGCAGGCAGCAGTACTCGGGACTACAATAAAGCAAAATTTTTTCAGTGAGCATAAAATAGTGACAGTCATGTGGTGCGATTCAAAAACAGTTTTGAAATGGATTGCAAGCAGTCATAGAAATTATAAGCCATACGTCGCACATAGAATAGCAGAAATATTAGCCTCAACTACTATTGACAGTTGGAAATGGGTCTCTACTAGAGACAATGTAGCCGAAGATGCTACTCGCAGCTATAATAACATTGATTTTTCTAAGTCATGCAGATGGTTAAACGGACCCACCTTTTTGAAGCAGCATGAGGACAATTGGCCGGTCAGTAACAACAATAATCTTCACCATGAAGAACGGGATGAAGAAGAGATACAACCTAAAATTTCACTTCTGATCCAGGAAAGTTATTTCATAAAGTTTGAACGTTTCTCATCCTATAGCCGATTAAAACGAACGACTGCGTCCTCCGATTTATAAAGTTTTGCCGAAAGCAATGTGGTAGCCTAGATCGTCATGGCATAACAGCTAAAGAGTTGGAAAAGGCGAAAAAAATCTTGTGTCAACACGTTCAAAGAGAATCATTTGTTGAAGAGATAAAATGTATTAAAAACGGCCACCCAGTCTTTAAAGTAAATAACTTAAATAACGTAATGCCATTCATTGACGAAGATGGGTTACTAAAGGTGAATGGTAGGATCGATGCAGCCAGCAGTCTACCGTATAGTACCCGTCGCCCCACAATTTTGCCCAAAAATCACCACTTCACTAGCCTTCTTGTAATGCATTTTCATAGCCAAATGAAGCATCAAAACCATGAAGCAACGATCTGCGAGATTAGAAGAAAGTTCTGGATTCCTCAAATAAGGAATGTTTTAAAAAGTGTTGTATCGAAGAGTTTTCTATGCAGAAAAAATAATGCCAAACCTGTAATACCCGTGATGGGCCCACTGCCTGTAGATCGCCTTGAACCCTATATTTTTCCCTTTAAATATACTGGTCTCGATTATTTTGGGCCATTAAACGTTACCATTGGGCGCAGAACTGAAAAAAGATGGGTAGCATTATTTACATGCTTGACTGTTCGCGCAATTCACCTGGAATTAGCCCACGATCTGTCAACAGATTCCTGCATCATTGCTTTAAAAAATTTTATGAACCGCCGAGGCGTTCCAATGAAAATTCGGTCTGACAATGGAAAAAACTTTGTTGGAGCAAATGAGGAGGCCAAAAGATTTGAAGAAGTTTTCGAAGCTGATTGAATTCAGCATGTTTTACCTTCAAAAGGCGTCGAGTGGATATTTAACTGTCCGGCAAATCCGTCTGAAGGCGGAGTGTGGGAGAGAATGGTCCAGTGCGTCAAACGAGTTCTGCGCCAAACTTTGAAAGACACCTCTCTAAAGGAATATGTATTGCAGTCACTCCTCATTGAGGCTGAAAATATAGTAAATTCAAGACCGTTGACTTATCTACCAATTTCTCCGCAGGAGGAAGAACCTCTTACTCCAAATGACTTTTTATTGAGAACGTCAAACGTTAGTCAGACGCCAGTATTGAGCGTTCCTGACAGCAAAATGCTATTCGTAAAGAAGCAATGGCGCGTAGCGAAAGCTTTAAGGGATAGGTTTTGGAAACGTTGGGTTTTGGAATATTTGCCAACTTTAACAAGGGGAGTAAAATGGTGTGCGCCTACCAGGCCATTGAAAGTGGGAGATGTTGTGTTTGTTTGTGATCCCAATAGTCCACGAAACCAATGGCGGCGAGGTTTGGTCACACGTATGTACACTGGATCCGATGGTATCATTAGGAAAGCGGTTGTCAAAACTGCAAGTGGTGAGCTGCAACGAGCTGTTTCCAAATTGGCTGTTCTCGACCTAGATGATGTTGAAGCTAATCGCTCCCATGGGGGGGGAGTGTACAGAACACCCTATGTTCTAATTAATCACCGTTTAATGTGAATGTCTGTATTTTGACAACTTTATTGTAAACCGCGTTTTGCATTCTCTTTGTTCCCTTTTTTTTATAATTTGATCGCTATGACATTTTATTCTGAAGTAGATCATTGAGTGAGGAGGTGCAAAACTGCGGTATGTATTGTGTTTTTTATTATTGTATTAAAATTTAATTTGTACTCCACATAGAAATAACCTTCTAAATCAGCAAGTTAGTGACAAGCAACTACCAGTCACCAATAAATTGTTATAAAGCAAACCTCCTCGCTTTTCATTATAGTTACAGCCGTAACAATTGATTTTCAAAACCGAGAAACATTAAAACTGACTTGGTTTCTAAGACACCACTGAATGATCAGATATGTTTGTTCTGATAACAATAACATTTATATTAGTTTTTGATGGAACTGTTTTTGCCATACAGTGGTCAGTATATGTTCGTGTGTTTTATTTTATCTCACAGTGCGTTGCTTCGTTTATTAAGAGTTGCAGCCCATTTGAAATAATCTTATCTATGTATATAGTTCGCTGTTAAATTCTTCTTTGTCTTCTTCTTCTTTTGGCGCTACAGTACGTGGTGAACCTGGGCCTCAACCAACAAAGTTTTCCAGCTGGCACGGTCTTTAGCCAGCGTTCTCCAATTGTGCACACCAAGTTGGTTGAGGTCCCTCTCCACTTGTGTGCGCCATCGGTTCCATGGGCGTCCTCTAATGCGTTGTCCCACAGGTTCGGAATCGAAGATTCTACGGGTTGGAGCAGTATTTTCCATGCGCTCTACATGGCCCAACCATCTTAGCCGTTGGATCCGTAGGCGCCTGGTTAGGCTCATGTACAGTTCGTGATTGAATCTTCTTCTCCAGAAACCATCAACGCAAACAGGGCCGAAGATTGAACGCAGAATTTTTCTCTCGAAAATACCAAGGACTTCTTCATCCGCCTTCGACCATCCATGCTTCCGCGCCATAGAGAAGTACAGGGATTATCAAAGTGGTATATAGTGTCAGCTTGGTTTTTCGAGAAAGGGCCTTATTACTCAATTGTCTCTTGAGCCCAAAGAAACAGCGATTGGCAAGAGTTATTCTGCGTTTGATCTCGGTACTGATGTTGTTCGTACTGTTGACTTGGGGGCCAAGGTAGACGAAGTTATAGCTGCCTATGGTGATGTTCTGGCCCAGTCGTCTGTGTTGCGCGTCCTTTTTTGATGACAGCATATACTTCGTTTTGCCCTCGTTCACCGCTAGACCCATTTTGGCCGCCACCGTTGAAATACCAGCAAACGCTTCAGTGACGGCTCGCTGTGTTCGACCAATCACGTCAATGTCGTCAGCGTATGCTAGCAGTTGCACGGACTTTTGGAAGATCGTGCCTCTGTTGTTGGCGTGTGCGTTTTGCACGATCTTCTCAAGAATTATGTTAAAAAAGTCACATTCACACAAATCCCCTTCTGACATTGAAGGTCTCGGTGAATTCGTTACCGACCTTGATGGAGCAGCCAGAGTTCTCCATCGTCATCCTACACAGCCTGACGAGTTTAGTAGGAATGTCAAAACTAGACATGGCGGCCTTAAAATCGACGAATAGGTGGTGGGTGTCGATTTGCATCTCTTGGGTCTTTTCCAGGATCTGCCGTAGTGTGAAAATTTGGTCAATGGTGGACTTCCCCGGCCTGAAACCACACTGATAAGGGCCTATCAAACTGTTCACGAATGGTTTCGGGCGCTCTCACAAAACGGTAGAGAAGATCTTGTAGGCGATGTTCAGGAGACTTATTCCTCTGTAGTTGGCGCAGTTGAAGAGGTCTCTTTTTTTGTGGATCGGGCAAGCGATGCTGAGATAACACTCGTCGGGCATGCTTTCCTCTCACCATATCTTACAGATGAGCTGGTGCATGCGCCCAACCAGGTCATCTCCGGCTGCCTTAAATAGTTCCGCGGATAGTCCGTCCGCTCCTGCAGCTTTGTTTGATTTCAATCTCGATATTGCTATCTTGACTTCATTCAGGTTGGGGGACGGAATTCTCTACCATCATCGTCCGTTATCGGGAGTGGAATATTCTGCCTGGCGATGAAATCGGTGTTTTGTTCGCCGTTAAACTGTCTGCAGAAGTGATCTCTCCAGATTCTCAGCATCGATTGCGACTCTACTACGATTTGTCCCTCTTCGTCACGACAGGCTTCTGTCCGAAGCTTATATCCATTGGATAGTTGTTTTACCCGTTGGTAAAACTTTCAAATATTATTCCTGCCGTAACACCTCTCCATTTCCTCGATCGCGCGCTTTTAATACTCTTTCTTCTTCCTTTTGAGAAGCCGGTGTTCTTCCCTTCTCTTACGTTCGTAGAGCTCACGAGCAACTCTCGTCCTTCTCTCCAACGTCGCCTTATATGCTGCTAGCTTCGCTGAATGTGCCTGCTTGCACTCGTGGCCAAACCATGGGTTTTTTCCGGGTGGCTAACCCAATAAATCAGAGGCAGCATCTCTGATGGCGTTTTGGCAACGGTTCCATTCCTCATCGGTTATTTCGCATGGCAGGGTTGGACTCTCTAAGACCTTAAGGGAGACTAGATCGGCAAATTTTCCAGCGGTCGATTGCGATAGGAGCTTTGCGACGTCAAACTATTGTGGTCGTGCTCTACTCCGTTTTGCTACTGATATCCGTGATCTTACCTTGGCTACAACAAGGAAGTGATCGGAGTCAATGTTGGCTCCTCGGAATGTTCGGACATCAAGAATACTGGAGGAGTGTCTGCCGTCGATCGCAATGTGATCAATTTGGTTGACGGTTGATTGAGCAGGGGACCGCCAGGTCCCTTTGTGAATGTTGAGGTGAGGGAATCGCGTGCTTGATACAGTGAGATTTCGCCCCGTCACAAAATCTAGCAGCCTGAGTCCGTTATCGGATGTGTCGTCATGCAGGCTGTGTTTCCCGATGACTATAGCGAAGATGTCTTCATTGCCCAGCGTTAAAATCTCCTAGGAAGATCTTGGTGTCGTAGCTGGGGCATTGATCGTATGTTCTTCCTAGGAGATTATAAAAGTCATCCTTGCTATCGTCATCTATATCCTCCGTAGGGACATGGGGGCAGATTAGGCTAATGTTGCCGAGTCTAGCCTTGATGAGAATTATTATGCGGCGTTCGCTCACGTATTTAAAGCTTAAGGTTTTTTGCCTAAGTCTGCCTCGAACAACAAACCCGCATCCAAACAAGCGCTGCCTTCGCTCTTTGTAGCAATCACCGTAATAGATGTCACAGTTTCTCATTCTCTTTTTGTCCGGCCTATCCCATCGCACGTCCTGGAAGGCGGTGATGTCAGCCTTATAGGCTTCCAGGGCCTTCTGAACTAATGCGTTTTTACACGGTAGGGAAGACACCCCACGCACAACACCCGAACCTGGAGGACCGGGTCCTGGTTTAGACCCCTGGACAGAGGGGACTCGCTGCGTACTATGGTTCACCACTAAGCGTGTCTTGTAGGGGCTATCCAGGGGGCGCCACGAGGAGGCAGAATGTCAGCTTGACCAGCGCATTTTGTGGGATTGAGAGCAATCAACAACTTTACCCTGAAAGCACGGGCCAATCCCCCTTTTATTTATAAATGTATAAAAACTTACAATCTAAAGTTTCAAAGATTTGTATGGATCGAGAAAAGTAAAGAAATTTACAGATCACCAATCCCTAACTTTTGCTCTTAGTAATAAAAACACAAACAGTAAAATGAAAAGATGGAAATTCATTTTAAAAGAATGTAATTAAGATTTCAAATGCCAACCAGGGAAATCTAACATAGTCGCCAACGCGCTGTCGAGACCGCCTCAAATTAACTCTATGACAGCAACTCAACATAGCTCCGAAAGTTCTTCACACAATATAATACCCGTTGTAGAATGTCCCATAAATGCTTTCAAGAATCAACTCTTTGTATTGACAGATTATAGAAATAAAATACTGGTAAATTTGAAATACCGTTTCCCACGTACCATAGGCATATAACCAAGCAACCTCACTATACGAAAAACTCGTTACTCTTAATTTTAAAGCAAAATTTGAATCCAAGTGTAATAATTGGACTTTACACAAGTGAACCCATCATGGGGATCATTCACGAATTTTGTACTGACCATTTTAAAAACTTTAATGCCAGATTTACTCAAAGTCAAGTCAAAGACAAGAGGGATATAAGAAATGAAAGTGAACAGGAAGAGATAATCATATCAAAACAAAAACGAGCATACCCGAATGCAAGAGAACAAATCCAACAAAAGTTTTACTTCCAAAGAAGGAAAAGCTTTTAAAATTTGCCAAGATGGTCATCCCAATAAACTCAACTTAGAAACTACACAACTTACCAAAAATTCAAGAGAAATAGTTCATGTTGATATTTATTAGACGGAAAAAAAATTTTTCTTACGGCAAAACATTCGTTAGTTAAAATTTTAAAATCTAAAGTAATAGAAGATTTAAGAGAACCTCTTAAGGAATAGTTTTAGCATTTGGTGTCCTTAATTCAATTGTTATAGACAATGGGGGCTATTCTGCGTTTCGACTCGGATCGTAAATTTCTCCGTCTGGCAGCTTTGGTATTCTGCGTTTCGATTCCGCTCAGTTTCTTTCGATTGTATGTATTATGCATTACGAACGGAGCTCCGTTTTTCTCAGTTGTTTTTTTTTTGTTAACGGAGGGGTTTTCTTTTTTTGTGTTTTTTAGTTAAAAAGTTTAAAATTAAAAAGATGTAAGTAGAAAATGAGATAAAATGTTCAGAAACGATTAGAAAACACTTAAAATTATTTTTAATTAATTTATTTAATTAAACTAATTTTTTTGTTTTTCTAATTTTTGTACCCGAATCGGATGTTTTTTTTATGTATTACAGGTCAAAAACAACAACACCAGAGCAGTATGAAAAATTGGCTACCATCAACGTTCAAAGGAAGAAGTAGTAGCGTTCTGGGAGGAAGTGGCAGGAATCCTCAATGCACTAGGTCCTCCAACCAAAAATGCCAGTGCATGGAAAAAAGTAGGTATGGTTTGCGTATAATTATTGCAGAAATTAATATAAATTTATAGGTTTGGATTGACTGGAAAAGCTACATCAAACGGAAGCTGTCAACAAACAAAAAGGAAATGATGAGCACCGGAGGAGTTTCATGCCGCCTACAGCGTATTAGCCCACTTGAGGAAAAAGTTATTCAGTTGACGGGTCTGGTAACAAATACCAGCGGAATTAGCGTTTTTATTTGTTTATTAATTTTATTTATTACTTTTTAGTGGACTGAATTTGACTTTTTATTAAAATGTTTACAAAATTGTTTATTTTTACTGTTTCTATTTCACACGTTTCACAGCAAAGAAGCTAATTTAAACATACCCTGTTCTTCTTCTTTTTCTTTCGATTCCGTTTTTCTGCAGAATACCAATTTTCGATCGCAACGGAACTGAATGCGGAGACTTAATCGAAACGCAGAATAGGGGTGAATGAAAATTTTCTAAACTCGGCTACCATAACATTTTGGTTTAAAAAGCAATTCGGTATTGACGTTTACACTGCATTAAAAGAAATCCCGTGGAAGCATTTATTGCCAAAAAGGTTAGATATTCTGAACAACGTAAAAGAAAAGAAGTAAGTACCAAATTAAATGGGCAAGACTAAATATTGTAAATCTATTGATATTAAATAAGAAAGAAATTAAAATTGTAACGAAAACATTAATAGATGAATATACATAAAAATTTTTCAAGCCCTGAAGAGGCATTAGAATTTTGAAATATACCACTAGTGAATAATAATCAAAAAGAAATATTTTATTTAGTGAAAATTCCATTAAAAAAAACCACAAAGTAATACATTTTGGTTTTAAGCAAATATTATGTAACCAGCAAGAAATATTTGGTGTTAAAGAAAAATGTAAAATATATAAAATATAACCGCTTGAAGTGAAGTTTTTTTTATTAACATTACAGAAAATTATTATTAGTAAATAATTTGAACTCATCCTGTATTTTAAGCAATATTCATCACGTTCTGTGTGTAGAAGTAATATATTTGGCAATAATACTCTTGAATGACTATAATGGTCCAATATTTGCAAATGAAACTATGTATGTTCAATATATCAGGAACATGTTTAATAAAATTTCATAATTTAACGATTACAGTTGAGAATAGAGTTTTTAGGAAACTGCAAGTTTCACTTTTACAAACTATGCCAGGTGTTGCGCTATAATCGAAACCAATTTAATGGCAACACTCTTTTTATTATTATTTACCTGTTGAATGAATTTTATATATTGTTGTCCCAACCAGTAAAAATACTGGCTTTGTTGATGCAAAGGTACATGTGCGGAAAAACCTGATCATTCCAGTAATTTGTGAATAAAAGAAATTTCTTTAAAAGAAGAAATTTATCCGAATTTATCACCGACGAGAAAATATTATTTATATTATTATACTATTTGAAATTCTTTTAATCCAAAGCCATTTTAATACTTTTGTTTAAATTAATAACAGCCACTAAATTAATTTGGTACTGTATTTTTGCTTTGAGGAATAAGTTTAAATAAATATAACAAAACAACAGTTATGCCCGGCAAAAAACGCCAAGATTCTCCTTCCATATCGGAAACCTTGGAGAAATTATCAACAAAAAAAGCCAAGGTAAAAAATATTGAAAGAATTCGTCAATCCATTAGAGAAAAAACGATTTCTTTCCATCCAAATGAATTAGAATGTCATTTGGACATTCTTAAAACATATATTGACCAAGCAATGAAGCTTCATTCAGAGATTGATAATGTAGATCCTGATAATGATGATAGAGCTGAGCTTGAGGACGTTTGTGTGACCACAAAATCTATGTTTTTAAGTCTTCTGTTTAAAAATAGACAGCAAAGCTTGCCTGAAACTTCCTTTAGTGTTCAGAGCCATCAATCAAGACTTCCAAATATGAAGCTCCTCAAGTTTACTGGGAAATATTCTGAGTATAAAAACTTTATGAACCTATTTGAGAACTTGGTCCACAACGATCCGACGTTGACAGATATCGAGAAGTTTAATCCTCTCATCTCATGCTTATCCGATTCAGCTTTGGGAACAGTCAAAGTGTTTCAGATTTCTGAGGAAAATTATCCCAAAGCACTAACCAGTTTGAAGCAGGTTTACGACAATGAATGTCTTATATTCTTTCATAATATTGCTAAACTTTTTGATTTGCCACAAATTTCAAAACCTTCAGCTACTGCTTTGAGAAGCATGATTGATACAGTTTCTGCTATATACGATTCGTTGTTATCAATTGGTGATGACAAGAAAATAACAAATGTCATATTGATAAATTTAGTGATGTCAAAAGTAAATCCAATGACCAAACCGAAGTGGGAAGAACAGCTTGATTTCGAAAAGCTGCCTCTGTGGTCAGACTGTGAAGCCGCCTTGAACAAACGCTACCAGCACATTTCGGCTGATGAAGCTTCAAGTTCAAGAGCGAGGTTTAATCCTAACAACTGGAATAAAACCGACAATTCTGCACATAGCAATAATTGGACATCACTAAACTGTACAAAATCCAAACAATCTGCTGACAAATGCTTATTTTGCAAATCTAATCAACATATTATAAACAATTTCCCTTCCTTTTCTGCTGAGCCTGTCAACAGATTCGATTTCATAAAATCAGTGCCAGCATGCATTCATTGTTTAAAGAAAGGACCCATAGTAGCTAGATGTTCATCTTCAAAGTGTAGAATATGTAGCGGTTCACATCACTCGTTGCTACATAGGTACACTACAAGTTCTAGCAACATTTTAACAGACGACTCTGAACAGCCGTTAAATTCTCACGCTTCGGTCAATTATTCATCAACTGATTAACGCATAATACTTGCGACTGCGGTTGTCAGAGTAAGAAGTAGTTCAGGCCAACCTATACCGGCCAGAGCTCTTTTAGATTCCGGTTCTCAGCCAAACTTGATAACCGAGGACTTTGCACAGCTACTACGATTAAAAAGAGCAGGAGGCAGATTGAATTTAAATGGCATAAGCGAAACAAACTCATTTTCAAAATCTTCTGTTAACTTAACTGTCACGTAGAGGGTTAACTCTAGTCAATACACATATACGTTTTGGGTATTGAGTTCTATTACAAATTTACAACCTGATCTTAAATTAAATACAACTCGCCTCAATATTCCTAATAATATTGAATTGGCTGATCCTTGCTTTTATAAACCACAAAAAATTGCTTTGTTGTGCAGAAATTTTCTTTGACTTAATGTATGTTGGTCAAATTAAATTCGGCCCGAGCCTTCCGATTCTTCGTTTGGTTGGATTGTTACTGGAAAGTATAAGCAACCACAGGGCGCACAAAACAACAAAGTTTTTCATTTAAGTACTTCGGTAGAAAACGAGAATAATGTTGATTCAATAGTGGGAAAATTCTGGGAGTTAGAAGAACTTCCAAATGAGTCAACTACTATTTATTCTGAGGAACAATAACAGTGTGAGGAAATCTTCAGAAATTCAGTACGACGTTTAACGTCAGGACGCTTTGAAGCGTCTTTGCCTTTCAAATCTGATACAAAATTGTTGGGCTCAAAGACGATTTCTTTCTTTGGAACGAAGACTCTCCAAAGATAACACAATGCGGCAAATTTATCACGATCTTATGAAAGATTATTTCGACTTAGGCCACATGTCGCTGCTAGATAAAGTGCCAGATTTACCCCATTATTTCATTCCACACCAATATGTCCTGCGTCCTCAGAGTGAAACTACAATACTTCGAGTAGTTTTTGATGCTTCGTGTAGAACTTCTTCTCAAGTAAGTCTCAACTATTTGCTAATGGTTGGACCTACAGTTCAAGAAGAATTGTATTCTACACTCATCCGGTTTCGATTCCATATATATGCAATCACTGCTGATATTGAAAAAATGTATCGTCAGGAACTTATTGGCTAAAACTATAGAAATTATCTATTGATCCTTTGGCGCGAGAATCCATCAAAATTTAAAAGTTTTCCAGTTGAACACTGTTACTTATGGTACGGCTTCTGCACCGTTTTTGGCCATAAGATGTCTGATTCATTTCAGTGATATTTACAAAGAGACTTTGCCAATTGGCGCAAAAGTTGTTCGCAGTGATTTCTACGTAGATGAGTTGCTCACTGGAGCTGAAAGCTACCAAGAACTCGACTGAAAAAGCAAGCCACTGAAATTTTGAGTTCAGCTGGTTTCAATCTCATAAAATGGGTTTCAAATCATCCGAAAGTTATAAGTACAATACACAATACAATTGCGAAGAATGATTCATTTAAGTTTCATTTGGACAATAATTTTCAGGAATTAAAAGCCACAAAAAAGTTTGATCCTCTCGGATTATTATGCTCAATTGTGACAAAATCGAAAATGCTACTTCAAGAACTTTGGATTCAAAAACTTGACTGAGATGAATCGATTCCCATGAGATTAAATACTTCATGAGACAATTTCAAATCTAATTTACTGGAAATTGATTCGATTTCCAAAAGTAAAGTTGCTCCACTCAAGACTAAATCTCTTCCGAGATTGAATTATGTGCTGCACACCTGCTGGCTAAGTTGTGGGATCGACTTAAGCCGATGATAAGCTTTGAAATCGAGAGCGTTCAATTCTGGACTGATTCAGAAATAACGCTTCATTGATTTAAAACTCATCCATCCTCTCTTACTACTTTCGTTTCTAATCGTGTCGCTGAGATTCAAGAATGGACTGAACAAGGTTCATGGCCCCATGTGCCAAAGAAACAGAATCCAGCTGACATCGTTTCAAGAGGATGTGATGTCCAAGAACTGAAAAGTTCAATATGGTTTGAAGGTCCATCGTTTTTATTAAGCGATTGTTCCAACTGGCCTGTTAACGAATATTTCGAGTTAACAGAGAACCAAAAAAAATTAGAAACAAGAAAATCTCACGTGTTTCTTGCAGTAGAGGATCCACAAAATTGTATGATAGATCTGATCGAACGATTTTCATCGTACAAAAAGTTATTGCGTGTAACTTCCTTTGTATTAAGTTTCATAGAGGTTCTTAAGAAAAGGAAGATAAATAAAAGCATAACTCATACTGCCACTGAATTAAAATGGTAATTTTATCGACTATTCGAGTCGATCCAGAAATATAGTTTTTCTGAGGAGATTTCTAAATTGCAGAAATCTCTTGTATTCTCTTCGAATATACGAAGTTTGACAGAATTTCTTGATTCTTTCACAGAAGAGAAACGAACATTTTCACTTGGAAGGGTAGGCGGGAGACTGCTTAATTGATTTGAATACAATACCAAATTCCCACTTTTATTACCGAAAGAAATAGCTTTGTCACACTATATTTGCGCAATCTGCACTTCGATAATTGCCACGCTGGCTCAAAATCGCTTGTTGCTCTTTCGCGTGAAAACATATGGCTTTTAACGCGAAAGAAGAGTTGCAGCAGAATAGTTCGCAATTGTGTACATTGCTTTCACTACAAGCCTAAGCTTTTGTCCCAAATAATGGGTAACTTACCCACTGATCGAATAAGGGCTTCTTCTTCTTTTGGCGCTACAGTCCGTGGTGAACCTGGGCCTCAACCAACAAAGTTTTCCAGCTGGCACGGTCTTTAGCCAGCGTTCTCCAATTGTGCACACCAAGTTGGTTGAGGTCCCTCTCCACTTGTGTGCGCCATCGGTTCCGTGGGCGTCCTCTAATGCGTTGTCCCACAGGTTCGGAATCGAAGATTCTACGGGTCGGAGCAGTATTTTCCATGTACAGTTCATGATTGAATCTTCTTCTCCAGAAACCATCAACGCAAACAGGGCCGCAGATTGAACGCAGTACTTTACTCTCGAAAATACCAAGGACTTCCTCATCCGCCTTCGACACCGTCCATGCTTCTGCGCCATAGAGCAGTACAGGGATTATCAAAGTGGTATATAGTGTCAGCTTGGTTTTTCGAGGAAGGGCCTTACTACTCAATTGCCTCTTGAGCACAAAGGAACAGCGATTGGCAAGAGTTATTCTGCGTTCGATCTCGGCACTGACGTTATTTATACTGTTGACTTGGGAGCCAAGGTAGACGAAGTCCTTCACTACCTCGAAGTTATAGCTGCCTATGGTGATGTTCTGGCCCAGTCGTCTGTGTTGCGCGTCCTTTTTTGATGACAGCATATACTTCGTTTTGCCCTCGTTCACCGCTAGACCCATTTTGGGCGCCTCCGTTGAAATACCAGCAAACGCTTCAGTGACGGCTCGCTGTGTTCGACCAATCACGTCAATGTCGTCAGCGTATGCTAGCAGTTGCACGGACTTTTGGAAGATCGTGCCTCTGTTGTTGGCGTGTGCGTTTTGGACGATCTTCTCAAGAATTATGTTAAAAAGTCAAAACACATGGCTTCGTATAGCTCGTCCCTATACACACTGTCATATGCGGCCTTAAAATCGACGAATAGGTGGTGGGTGTCGATTTGCATCTCTTGGGTCTTTTCCAGGATCTGCCGTAGTGTGAAAATTTGGTCAATGGTGGACTTCCCCGGCCTGAAACCATACTGATAACGACCTATCAAACTGTTCACGAATGGTTTCGGGCGCTCTCACAAAACGGTAGAGAAGATCTTGTAGGCGATGTTCAGGAGACTTATTCCTCGGTAGTTGGCGCAGTTGAAGGGGTCTCCTTTTTTGTGGATCGGGCAAACGATACTGAGATTCCACTCGTCGGGCATGCTTTCCTCCGACCATATCTTACAGATGAGCTGGTGCATGCGCCCAACCAGGTCATCTCCGGCTGCCTTAAATAGTTCCGCGGACAGTGCGTCCGCTCCTGCAGCTTTGTTTGATTTCCCAATGTTTACGATGCCATTTCAGTGGAATACATACTTATAATATATTTTTTTAACGGATAAAAAACACTTGTTGTTTGAGTTATTATTTGAAAATCAACTGACTCTTCTTATTATAGTAATTCTTTTCTTATTTGCTAAATTACAAATGGATTTTGCTTATTAATTAAAATTATAATAAAATATTTTCTTTCATCGGTTTTTACCATTTAATCATAAGTGTGTTTTGTTTTCTTTACTGGTGTTGAAAACAAACAAACTTATGTTGACATTTCATTTATTACCAATTATTCTTATTTATTCAACAACAATTCTTAGGAAAAATAAGTTCTCAAAACGAAAGTGCAATTGGTTTAAAAATAATTCTTAATGTCTGAAATTAAATTTATCAATTCGTATAAAAAATAAAATTTCCAATTGTCATAGACTGGCACCAATCACAAAAGTAGATAGCATTGGTGTTATCAATAAAAAGAGAATACAAATTTAAGTCGATTGCTCAGCACTCGTAAAAATGTATAATAACAATATGGGTTGTGTAGACCGCTTTGATGAGAATGTTGATTGGATGAAAGTAGCTTTACGTGGAAAAAATTGTGGTTTCCACTTCTTGCATTTGGACTAGATGCTGCTTGGCAGAACGGTTGCCTCATCAAAAGAAAATGCGACAACAGCTGAACTTATTGCGAATTTCTTAGGATAATCGTGTCCTATTTGCAAAAATACAGGTCGCAACTAAGAGCAATAATTGTGTTGAGCGTTTTAAATGAAACTAGATTTAGATTCAGTTCAGAGGACCATATTAAGCAGGATTGCTCACAACGTCGCTACAGATGTCATTTGCCATTGCAATATATATGTATATTCCTTTAAACGTTTTTGGAGACGTATTTTTACTAATTAGAGTATAAACAAATTGTTTCTTCCATTGGCGAGCGTATGGGAATTGGTGCGATCAAATGTAACCACAAATATTTTTTGGACTCTACACAAAATAAGCTTTTAACACAATTTGTCAGTTGATTTTTTTATATCGTTTCGCATTCAGTTGCACACTACGCACTTTATATTTATTGTACAAGTTGCTTAAAACTTTTAAGCAACTTTTTTTGCATTTAAAGCTTTTAAACACACTTGACAACGGAATTATTTTTCGTAACAATTATTTTTATAGCATATATCATGAACGTAAAGAAATCCACATGTCATTCATCTTCCAAATGTAAAATATTATTATTTAAGATTATTATTATTAGGCATAAAAATAAAAGTTTTTAGTACAAAGACCCCCTAATTGACTTGGAAATATACTTATATGTAAATAAACAGCACTTGCATTGGCTAAATACGTCATCTGACGGGAAAACATGCGCATGACACAATCTGTATCTTTATGGCCCCTTTCAGATTAGGCAACTTTAACTGCGCAAGTATAATTTTCATTTTTATTTATTTTCTTTTGAACTTGCTTTTATGTTCACATTCAGCAACTTGGTTGAGGAAGTTTAATTTTCTTATGCTCGAATTTTCTTAATTTGTAAACGTTTTGTTTCATTTCTGTATTCATTGTAATTGTGAACGTGACTTGAAATTTGGTGTATACAGTGGAAGTTGAAGAAAAAAATAATTTAGTTAAAGATATACTTGAATGCATAGGAGAAGCGGTTAATATAGAATCCGATGCGGTCTAAATATGAGAATGAACGAACATTAAAAATGCATTCATTTTGTTCAACTAAATTGATTAGTTGTTCCGTTTTTATAATTTTTTAACTTTTTATTCAATTAACAAATATAAAATTTTCTTAACACAAAATTAGACAACACACCGAAGAAGAAATAAAAGACAATGTCAAAAACAAATAAATATCCCAAGGCAAGAATTACAGCAGAAACAGAATTGCCAAGTACACGCAAGTCTGTACTCAAATCTCGGCAATTCTTTCCCCTTCAAACCGACCTTTCCTCTCACACAAACACAAGATTTCAAAAAAACATTATGTTTTAAATTCTAAATTATACTTCGCCCTAGTATTTTTTTTAATTTTGAAATTAAATAGGCTTTAAAACACACTAAGTTTGTCAGGCCAAAAGAGGTTTTTGACTATAAAATTAAACGAATAAAATATGCGTACAAATATTTTTCATATTTCGCACAACCATCTATCCCTTCAGAGCACCAGTTGTGACTTTCTAAAATACTACAATTTAGAAGTTATTCACTCAGCAAACTTTTTTTAGTGAAAAATTCGTCAAACATTTTTTTAAAAGATTTGCAGTTGTCGCTTTGGATTTTTATTAATATGAAATAAAAATGATGAAAAAAAGTTTTTATTTCATATATTAAAAAATGTTAACTTTTTAGTTTTAAATTGCGTTTTAAGTCATAATTTTTTATTTTCTTTTTATAGAATTTGAAATAAAAATTTTTTTGAAAATATTTACATATTATCAAATCACATATGTATATAAATATTATGGATGTTTGGCGTTTTTATTTTTCATAGTGCTCCGGCAGCACAGAATTTGTATAATTAAATGATGTGGCAGCGCCGCTTTTATGTGTACCAGGAGAATAGAGAATGTAAAGAAAAGTGAATAAAATAGGAGATATAAACAAAAAGAAAAAGTAAAGTTTCAACAAATGAACTATTTTAGCCTAGATGTATAATTCCTAAATTGGAATAAATCAGAAAGTGACACTGGTCAACTGAAATTGTACATAGGTCTTTTATCAAAAATAAATAATCTTTGCACGCAATTCTTTCATTTTGGTTTTATAGACACACACTTTTCCGTTCCTTTTACTCTAAAAAAAAGTTTGCTGGGCGAGTATCTCGTCTCTAGGGCCGAATCAGGAAGTGCGCTGGAATGGTACATGTGTCCATTATATAATATCAAAAATCCCTAAACGCAAATATTACCCATTTGGTTTTATAGCCAAAAACTTATTTGGCTATTACATAATTTTTCACTAAAAAAGGTGTGCTTATCGTATCCTTTGATAAGTTCACGTGAGACTGATAGCTCTGTCGATGATAAAGTGTGTCGCTCTGAGCATAGAAGATTACCGAAAGAGTGTGACGGTACCAAAACCCTCTATTTGCAGTACATCCTCCACATTGTTTATCTTACCTTTTGGATTTCTTTATACATAATTGCTATTGAGTTACAATTTGGAATTGTTTTCCTTATGTTTTCAGCACTGGCTGGAATTTATCTTAATACGCGTACGGGTCCAAAGAATCGTAACGAAATAAGTGCATACAGCGTTTTTAATAAAAAATGTGAAAGTATTAATGGAACATTAAAAGCTGAACAATTTGACCGTGAAATTGGGATAAGATAGAAAAGTTTTAAAATATTATTTAGACGAGTACAAATATGGTTTATATTAAGTTTGTATGTAGATATGTATGTATGTATATATATGTAAGTATATATTTTTCCAATATTGCTATATTTCATTAGAAATATTTGGACTTGAATTTATTTGCACACGAAAAATTTTAATATATGACTCATAAACTGAGCAGGATGGTTTTAAAGTATATTGTTATATGGCAATAAATTAATAATTTAAAAATTCCTTTAGCAACAGAAATTTTAGAAATGCGATAAATCTTCATTGTACACATACATATATACATATCTATATTCAGTTTCATATAAATATTGGATGGTATTATTGATTCCGCACGGAATGGAAAATTTAGCGGCAAGAAATATCGATCGATATGAAAGTTGCAATTATTCATTCCTGCGGTATTCTCTTTCCGCGAACTTAATTTAACATCCCTGTTTTAAGTGATTATGAGTTGATGTTGTGTCAGCTGATGGGAAAAAATCAACTTGTTGGAAAGAAGAGTTTTACGCTATAAATCTGGAGATGTGTTGCAGATGAACGATAGAGAGTAAGTTGAAATAAACAAATATGAATCGGCCTCCCTGTTTACTTTTACAGCTTTCAAAAAGGTAGCGTTTAAATATATTTTGTCTGAGTTAGAATCTGCAATCTGAATTTTTTCATGTCTGCCGGAGCGCGCTGGCTAAAGCCACAAGCAATGTCTTGATTTTTTTTCATTAAATCTACCATAGCTTCTATTTGCATTTTATTTGCATATTTTTCTCTTTTGCTCCTATAAAAATAGTAAAACAAAAATCAAACAAATGAATTACACAGTTAAACAACACGTTAATAAAAATTTTACATTTCCTTACATTTTTGTTCTTTCCGTTAACTTTCCGCCATAAAAATTGAACGTAAGCAAAATCGAGGAAAATATCTATATTTCAGAATCAATAATATGGCAGTACCGCAACTGTAGAGATGATACCCCAACAACGGAACGATACCGCAGCGGCGGAATAAATAATTGCAAATTTTTGCTTCCGCACAAAAAATGTTATCCGCAGCCGCGGAACGGAAGAATGGGTCCGATTATTGATTGAACGGAACATACTATCTTTGTGTGCGTGCGTTCGGGGCTTGATTATCACTGTTTTAAAGACACTTGACACACGAATTTTCTTAAAAATAATTATTTATTTACGCCATATTTAGGAAATGTAGGATCATCTTTAAAGAAATTCAATTAATTAATTTTTTGAGAACTGTAAAATTTCACATAACATACATATACATTTTTCGAACAAAATTAGGAATAAATATAGAATATATTGACTTCTCAGACTTTTTAAGCTGTTTTACAGAAGATATATATAAGATGTATTCACGAAGCACAGAAATTATTTTACGAAACACTAGTTTAGAACTCAGCAAAAATAGTGCTACGAAACGTATATATTTTGTACATATGGAATTTAATATAGTTTTATATAAAAGAACTTAATTTAAAAACAGAAACTATCTATTTAACCGCTTTCCCTTACCCTTACAAGGCATTTTTTTACAATAACATTTTAGTAAAAATCTATGGTCAGAATGTTTATTTTTGATCAATCTGAATTTTTGTTTGTTAAATTTATATGATCATATAAAAGGTATTTGATAGCTTTATCATATGGTATGCACTTCGTCTACATTTTATACATATAAAGGAAGATATTTCCATTTTTACCTTGAAGCTTTGAACCTTCTAAAAGAGTCTGACAAAAAATTTCTGTGTTAAGTAAATATATGTATGTACTATCAATTTTATGTTTCCTAAACAAAATTCCGAGAGCTCATTGATGTTTAGCTCCAAATTTATTTTATCCATTATATCTAACTACTTACAAAGCTGTTTCAAATTTAACACCCTACAGATTATAACATTCATATTCATCTTCCGAATTTTTTTGTAAATATTTTTATTACACAAATTAATTTAACAAAATTCAGATGAATATATCAAACTTAATCTTAACTTTTAATTTACTGTATTTTGTATCCTTAGTGCCACAGCACCTACGAAGCCTTATGGCTTGTCTGCAGGTAAATACAATTCAGGATTTAAATACACTATATTACATTATGAAGGTTTATTGCAGTTACAATAAATATTTTTTAAATAATTTCTTAGTTTTATACTTATGTATCAGTAATGTTCATTAAACTTGTTGGCATTTCTTTGCCGATCTTTGGTAGTATTACTTGTAAGACTCGCTCACCGTAGCTGTTCCTTGTGGTATCTACTTTGAGTCTATCTTTTGTGCGGAGTCTAGTGTTGTACTAATGGTTGATTGGTCGTAGAAGCTGAGATTCATTTAGATCTGTAAAAACGGTAATCGATGTATGTTTTTTATGTTTAATACATAAACTTGACGGTTGATGTGGTTAAACGGTGTGAGGATATGTGCATCTGCTTGGTAATTATTTGTGTTTGTGTTGTTTCCAAGGTTGTTGTAGCTTATGTCTCGGGCTTGTAAGCTTGTAATGTTGTGTCTGACGTTCGGTACTATGGTTTCTTAGTATCAATTTCAGAAGCCGATTTTGCGTTTTTTGAAGACTTACAGTGTGCAGAGGTTCCCCACGCAGTTATCACGTGGCGTATATAAGATTCTGCCAGCTAGAAGTATGCCTGGCGAAGAACTGTTGCTGTTGCAGCATAACTAGTTGATACATTGAGCATGCTGCTTTGCTTTTTTTTAGTCTGTAAACCATGATAAGACAATGCCACGTATGTATGCCATTTCTTTCTAACATTGATAAAAGCTTTGTGTGTGATAACGTATCAAAGGATTTGGTGACGTGGATAAATAAAACCAAGCAGTGTTCATTTTGGTAAGAGCATTATTTATTTTGTCAGCGAATTTTCCAAGAAGTTGGTTTATACATTGTTTCTTTTTGAAAGCCGAACTGGTTTGGATGTATTATTTTAAATTTGTTTAAAAAATTATTTAAACGCTTCACAACAATTTCCTTTTCAATTACTGAAAGAAGGCTGGCTAATGGTATGTAGTTGTTAAAATTGTCTTTCTAGTCACTTTTATATATAGGCCGAATAACAGAAGTTTTTAGCAACGTCGGAACGAGTGAGGTGTTTATACTCTGATTTATTAATTTTGTTATTAAAGGCGTTAGTGTTACAGCGTTATTTTTTATGCCCTTAGGTCTTATTCTGTCTATATGGGGCCTTTGTTTTGATTTAAATGTGTAAGTATATTCAAAATTTTTTCTAGTTTGTTTCTGAATTTTTTTGTATTCACTTTCATAATTCAACCTTGCTTTGTTTTTAATCCATCTTTTATAAAGTTTATCCCTTTGCTCACACCACTTGACAACTTTGTCAGTAATCCATGTATTCGTAAACCTTTTTTGTATTTTTTTATACACTAGATTTTTCATATATTTCACCAAATGTTACAAAAATATTGTTGTATATATCATTTGCGTTGTTCTGTGCAGTTACATTACATCTTACATTACATCTGTTTCTCTGTATGTGTCGCCTGGGAGACATATAGGCGATTTTTGTTTATTATGTTCGCTGGTTGCAGAAGTGCAGGGGAATGGGCCAGTGCATTCAGGGCAAAGTTGTGGACTGCTCTCAACCTGGCGAGAAGCCAGCAGCGATCCCTGAAAATGCACTGGTCAGGCTGACATACTGCCTCCTCGTGGCGCCCTACAGCACCCGCTTAGAGGTGAACCAAAGTGTGCAGCGAATCCCCTCTGTTAAGGGGTCTAAACCAGCTCCCGGCGCTCCAGGTTCGGGGATTGTGCGTAGGGGTAACCACCCTACCGCTTAAAAAACTAAGTAGTTCAGACACAACAACAAGAAGGAAATATAACTATGGATGACCCTACTGCTGACGACCATGGACAACGAAATAAGGACAACTATTTTCAGTTTTGCATGTGGAATGTCAGGTCCCTGAACAGACCACGTGCATCCGATGAACTTGCGGAGGCCTTGGAAGCCCTTAAGGCTAACATCACCGCCATCCAGGATGTGCGATGGAATGGGGCTGGCAAAAAGATCATGAGAAACTGCGACATCTATTACGGTGATTGCTACAAAGCGTGAAGACAGCGCTTGTTTGGTTGCGGGTTTGTTGTTCGAGGCAGACTTAGGCAAAAGGAAGTATATGCTGCCATCGAGAAAGGACGCACAACATTGACTACGGGGCCAGAACGTCACCATAGGCAGCTATAACTTTGAGGTAGTGAAGGACTTCGTCTACCTTAGCTCCCAAGTCAACAATACGAATAACATCAGTACCGAGGTTAAACGCAGAATAACTCTTGCCAATCGCTTTTTCTTTTGACTCAAGAGACAATAGAGTAGTAAGGCCCTTTCTCGAAAAACCAAGTTGACACTATATACTAATTTGATAATCCCTGTACTTCTCTATGGCGCAGAAGCATGGACGGTGTCGAAGGTGGATGAGGAAGTCCTTGGTATTTTCGAGAGAAAAGTTCTGCGTTCAATCTTCGGCCCTGTTTGCGTTGATGGTTTCTGGAGAAGAAGATTCAATCATGAACTGTACGGGTTGTACAGCGACATGAGCCTAACCAGGCGCCTACGGATCCAACGGCTAAGATGGTTGGGCCATGTAGAGCGCATGGAAAATACTGCTCCAACCCGTAGAATCTTCGATTCCGAACCTGTGGGACAACGCAGTAGAGAGAGAGCCCACGGAACCGATGGCGCACACAAGTGGAGAGGGACCTCAACCAACTTGGTGTGCAAAATTGGTGAACGCTGGCTAAAGACCGTGCCAGCTGGACAACTTTGTTGGTTGAGGCCCAGGTTCACCACGGACTGCAGGGCCAAAAGAAGAAGAAGAAGAAGAAACTACAGCTAATTGAAAACCAATATTCGGTTTTATCTGCATTCGAAGATTACAAAACCGACTTGGTTTCATGGCACCAAATGAAACCAATATTGATGTTACAGAACACCCTATGTTCTAATTAATCACCGTTTAATGTGAATGTCTCTATCTTGACAACTTTATTGTAAACCGCGTTTTGCATTCTCTTTGTTCTCTTTTTTTTATAATTTGATCGCTATGACATTTTATTCTGAAGTAGATCATTAAGTGAGGAGGTGCAAAACTGCGAAATAACCTTCTAAATCAGCAAGTTAGTGACAAGCAACTATCAGTCACCAATAAATTGTTATAAAGCAAACCTTCTCGCTTTTCATTATAGTTACAGCCGTAACATTTTTATTTCGCAGTTTTCATGAACTTTAATTCAGACGTTTGTTCGTGCTTTTATTTTTAATTTTTGGCAAACTTGTTTGTGCCTGTATATTTGTTTCTGGTATTATAAGTAACACTTTGCCCTTATTGCCGTCAAAAGAGGAAATGCCACCACCAGTAGTAAGAAGCCCGCCATATTTAAGAAGCCTAACCAGAGCAGAAACTGTCACATCAGATCAGCCAGATCATGATGAAAATGTATCTGACAAACGCAGTGGAAATGTAGACAATACACTGCCAGCCAACGGTCAGCCAAATACGCAGCCAGCAACTAGTGTCCACGTGACAGATACCGCTGTCACCACAGAAAAGCCTACTGGGAAAAAGGCCACTCCGATTCAACATAGTTCAACAGCCAAATCACCAGGACAACGCTACGTCAGGAAAACTTGCAGCCATCAGCCACCTTAATGGAGTTGCAAAAACAGATGCAACTATTGAAACGCCAGCTGTCAGAAACGCAATCACAGCTATCAGAAAGCCAACGAAAGTGCCAACAGTTGGAGTCTTGTTCATCAACACAAACGGTAAGTGACCATAACCTCAATTTATTAAATATGCCAAATAGTTCCGCCATTGGTTTGACAAACACAACAACAATGGGGTCCCGTATTTTACAAGTCCCTCATACATATACACAATCAACAGTAAACTCACAACAGCCTATCACAGTAACCAGCGCCGCGACGCCGTCGCCGCAGTCGCTGCCAAGCTCGTACGCGCCATTTACAGCATATAATTGTATGCCACCATTTTCTTCAAATATTTTTGTCCACCAACAAACGCCGATAAATAGTAATTTAAATGCAACACCAAGCGTAGTAAATTAATTTACAGTACCCCGGAAAATTCAAGATTTGCCAGAATTTAGTGGTGAGCCAGAAGACTGGCCATTGTTTTTTACAGCCTATAACCAGTCAAACACCACATACGGGTATACAAATTTTGAGAATAATCAAAGACTACAAAAATGTTTGAAAGGTGAAGCTAGGGAAATAGTAAAAGCCTTACTCATCCACCCTGATAATGTGCGTGATGATATAGAACAGTTATTATTATTATAATTAACAGCTCATTCACAGTCAATTGAGAAAAGTCAAAGAATTGCCATACATTAACGAAAACAACATAGGAAAATTGGTGCCGTTTTCGATACAAGTAAAAAATTTGTCAGTATTTCTCAAATCAGTGAATGGTCAACAACATATGGCTAATCCCACACTATTAGAAGAATTAGTATTAAAACTCCCCATGAGTAAACGACTAGAGTGGGCCAGAATTGCAATAAATATAAATCCGTACCCCACAATAGAACATTTCAGTGAGTGGCTAAGTGAAGTGGAAAATTGTATATGCATAGTTCAAAATACTAATAGTGAGTCCTGTCTGTAAAGAAAGCCATAAAATTTATGATTGTTGCAAGTTTTCGAAACTTACAGTAGACGAACGTTGGGCCATGGCGAAGAAGATCCATGCTTGCTTTTCGTGTCTAAATATTGGACACTCAACAAGAGACTGTCTGTCGTAAAAAGAAAATCTGCCCAATGAAAGGATGTCAACGAAAACACAATAAATTATTACATGACGACCGTCATAGTGTTAATACCCCATCGGAGTCAAATTCCAGTGGGTCAAATGAAGTTAATCAAAATGTTTTGAGCTGTTGTAATGTTAATAAAAATATGCTGTTTCGTGTACTTCCTGTCACTCTATATGGAGAAAAACACAGTATGGACGTTTATCCGTTATTTGATGAAGGTTCTTCCATAACAATGTTGGATAAAGAAGTTGCCAACAATGCTTTACAGTTTTCGTAGTGGAAAAATTGCCGTCACCGCAGATATTTGCGAAATGTTTCATCAAGTTATAATACAACCGAGCGATAGAATATCTCAACGTTTTTTATGGAGAAATGGTAAATCAAATGCTGAGCCTGAAGAGTATGAAATGGTTGTAATGATCTTTGGAGCTACCTGCCCCCCATGTTCTGCACTCCACGTCATGAAGGCAAATGCCAAATAGCACACAGACTGCCACCCAAGGCCAGTAGAAGCAATTTGTGAACATCACTATATGGACGATTTTGTAGATAGCTTTGACACTGTTGAAGACGCCATTGAAATTTCACAACAGGTAACAAAGATTCACAAAAATGGAGGATTTGAGTTAAGAGGATTTACTTCAAACTCAAACGACGTCATATTGGCCCTAGATGGCTCATCAGTTTCAAAAGTGATCTCAGCACATGACAGTATTGAAATGGTGTTAGGGTTGTTTTGGGATTCAACCTCAGACACGTTCATGTTTAACCTTAAAATGAAAAAGATCGATCAAGACGTAATTTCTGGCAATAAAAAACCTACGAAACGGCAAGTACTAAGTATTATCATGTCAACCTTTGACCCCTTAGGATTCTTAAGTAATTGTATCGTAGGAGGCAAAATAATTTTACGCAACATTTGGAAGAAAGCAGTTCGGTGGGATGAAACGATACCCGATGATATCAATATATTGTGGGACAAATGGCGCAAACAATTGATAAATCTTTCTGATTTTCGTATTGAATTACACGTGTTTGTTGACGCTAGCGAAGAAGCCTTTGAAGCCGTCGCTTACTGGAGATTCATCTCAATCAATGGCAATATTGGCGCCAGTTTTATATGTTCAAAAACAAAATGCGCGCCCCTTAATAAAATTTCAATTCATCGTTTAGAATTGCAGGCAGCAGTACTCGGGACTAGAATAAAGCAAAATTTTTTCAGTGAGCATCAAATAGTGACAGTCATGTGGTGCGATTCAAAAACAGTTTTGAAATGGATTGCAAGCAGTCATAGAAATTATAAGCCATACGTCGCACATAGAATAGCAGAAATATTAGCCTCAACTACTATTAACAGTTGGAAATGGGTCTCTACTAGAGACAATGTAGCCGAAGATGCTACTCGCAGCTATAATAACATTGATTTTTCTAAGTCATGCAGATGGTTAAACGGACCCACCTTTTTGAAGCAGCATGAGGACAATTGGCCGGTCAGTAACAACAATAATCTTCACCATGAAGAACGGGATGAAGAAGAGATACAACCTAAAATTTCACTTCTGATCCAGGAAAGTTATTTCATAAAGTTTGAACGTTTCTCATCCTATAGCCGGTTAAAACGAACGACTGCGTCCTCCGATTTATAAAGTTTTGCCGAAAGCAATGTGGTAGCCTAGATCGTCATGGCATAACAGCTAAAGAGTTGGAAAAGGCGAAAAAAATCTTGTGTCAACACGTTCAAAGAGAATCATTTGTTGAAGAGATAAAATGTATTAAAAACGGCCACCCAGTCTTTAAAGCAAATAACTTAAATAACGTAATGCCATTCATTGACGAAGATGGGTTACTAAAGGTGAATGGTAGGATCGATGCAGCCAGCAGTCTACCGTATAGTACCCGTCGCCCCACAATTTTGCCCAAAAATCACCACTTCACTAGCTTTCTTGTAATGCATTTTCATAGCCAAATGAAGCATCAAAACCATGAAGCAACGATCTGCGAGATTAGAAGAAAGTTCTGGATTCCTCAAATAAGGAATGTTTTAAAAAGTGTTGTATCGAAGTGTTTTCTATGCAGAAAAAATAATGCCAAACCTGTAATACCCGTGATGGGCCCACTGCCTGTAGATCGCCTTGAACCCTATATTTTTCCCTTTAAATATACTGGTCTCGATTATTTTGGGCCATTAAACGTTACCATTGGGCGCAGAACTGAAAAAAGATGGGTAGCATTATTTACATGCTTGACTGTTCGCGCAATTCACCTGGAATTAGCCCACGATCTGTCAACAGATTCCTGCATCATTGCTTTAAAAAATTTTATGAACCGCCGAGGCGTTCCAAGGAAAATTCGGTCTGACAATGGAAAAAACTTTGTTGGAGCAAATGAGGAGGCCAAAAGATTTGAAGAAGTTTTCGAAGCTGATTGAATTCAGCATGTTTTACCTTCAAAGGGCGTCGAGTGGATATTTAACTGTCCGGCAAATCCGTCTGAAGGCGGAGTATGGGAGAGAATGGTCCAGTGCGTCAAACGAGTTCTGCGCCAAACTTTGAAAGACACCTCTCCAAAGGAATATGTATTGCAGTCACTCCTCATTGAGGCTGAAAATATAGTAAATTCAAGACCGTTGACTTATCTACCAATTTCTCCGCAGGAGGAAGAACCTCTTACTCCAAATGACTTTTTATTGAGAACGTCAAACGTTAGTCAGACGCCAGTATTGAGCGATCCTGACAGCAAAATGCTATTCGTAAAGAAGCAATGGCGCGTAGCGAAAGCTTTAAGGGATAGGTTTTGGAAACGTTGGGTTTTGGAATATTTGCCAACTTTAACAAGGAGAGTAAAATGGTGTGCGCCTACCAGGCCATTGAAAGTGGGAGATGTTGTGTTTGTTTGTGATCCCAATATTCCACGAAACCAATGGCGGCGAGGTTTGGTCACACGTATGTACACTGGATCCGATGGTATCATTAGGAAAGCGGTTGTCAAAACTGCAAGTGGTGAGCTACAACGAGCTGTTTCCAAATTGGCTGTTCTCGACCTAGATGATGTTGAAGCTAATCGCTCCACGGGGATGGGAGTGTTACAGAACACCCTATGTTCTAATTAATCACCGTTTAATGTGAATGTCTGTATTTTGACAACTTTATTGTAAACCGCGTTTTGCATTCTCTTTGTTCCCTTTTTTTTTATAATTTGATCGCTATGACATTTTATTCTGAAGTAGATCATTAAGTGAGGAGGTGCAAAACTGCGAAATAACCTTCTAAATCAGCAAGTTAGTGACAAGCAACTATCAGTCACCAATAAATTGTTATAAAGCAAACCTTCTCGCTTTTCATTATAGTTACAGCCGTAACATTTTTATTTCGCAGTTTTCATGAACTTTAATTCAGACGTTTGTTCGTGCTTTTATTTTTAATTTTTGGCAAATTTGTTTGTGCCTGTATATTTGTTTCTGGTGTTATAAGTAACACTTTGCCCTTATTGCCGTCAAAAGAGGAAATGCCACCACCAGTAGTAAGAAGCCCGCCATATTTAAGAAGCCTAACCAGAGCAGAAACTGTCACATCAGATCAGCCAGATCATGATGAAAATGTATCTGACAAACGCAGTGGAAATGTAGACAATACACTGCCAGCCAACGGTCAGCCAAATACGCAGCCAGCAACTAGTGTCCACGTGACAGATACCGCTGTCACCACAGAAAAGCCTACTGGGAAAAAGGCCACTCCGATTCAACATAGTTCAACAGCCAAATCACCAGGACAACGCTACGTCAGGAAAACTTGCAGCCATCAGCCACCTTAATGGAGTTGCAAAAACAGATGCAACTATTGAAACGCCAGCTGTCAGAGACGCAATCACAGCTATCAGAAAGCCAACGAAAGTGCCAACAGTTGGAGTCTTGTTCATCAACACAAACGGTAAGTGACCATAACCTCAATTTATTAAATATGCCAAATAGTTCCGCCATTGGTTTGACAAACACAACAACAATGGGGTCCCGTATTTTACAAGTCCCTCATACATATACACAATCAACAGTAAACTCACAACAGCCTATCACAGTAACCAGCGCCGCGACGCCGTCGCCGCAGTCGCTGCCAAGCTCGTACGCGCCATTTACAGCATATAATTGTATGCCACCATTTTCTTCAAATATTTTTGTCCACCAACAAACGCCGATAAATAGTAATTTAAATGCAACACCAAGCGTAGTAAATTAATTTACAGTACCCCGGAAAATTCAAGATTTGCCAGAATTTAGTGGTGAGCCAGAAGACTGGCCATTGTTTTTTACAGCCTATAACCAGTCAACCACCACATACGGGTATACAAATTTTGAGAATAACCAAAGACTACAAAAATGTTTGAAAGGTGAAGCTAGGGAAATAGTAAAAGCCTTACTCATCCACCCTGATAATGTGCGTGATGATATAGAACAGTTAAAATTTCGTTTTGGAAGGCCAGAACAGCTCATTCACAGTCAATTGAGAAAAGTCAAAGAATTGCCATACATTAACGAAAACAACATAGGAAAATTGGTGCCGTTTTCAACACAAGTAAAAAATTTGTCAGTATTTCTCAAATCAGTGAATGGTCAACAACATATGGCTAATCCCACACTACTAGAAGAATTAGTATTAAAACAACCCATGAGTAAACGACTAGAGTGGGCCAGAATTGCAATAAATATAAATCCGTACCCCACAATAGAACATTTCAGTGAGTGGCTAAGTGAAGTGGAAAATTTTATATGCATAGTTCAAAATACTAATAGTGAGTCCTGTCTGTAAAGAAAGCCATAAAATTTATGATTGTTGCAAGTTTTCGAAACTTACAGTAGACGAACGTTGGGCCATGGCGAAGAAGATCCATGCTTGCTTTTCGTGTCTAAATATTGGACACTCAACAAGAGACTGTCGTAAAAAGAAAATCTGCCCAATGAAAGGATGTCAACGAAAACACAATAAATTATTACATGACGACCGTCATAGTGTTAATACCCCATCGGAGTCAAATTCCAGTGGGTCAAATGAAGTTAATCAAAATGTTTTGAGCTGTTGTAATGTTAATAAAAAGATGCTGTTTCGTGTACTTCCTGTCACTCTATATGGAGAAAAACACAGTATTGACGTTTATCCGTTATTTGATGAAGGTTCTTCCATAACCATGTTGGATAAAGAAGTTGCCAACAATGCTTTACAGTTTTCGTAGTGGAAAAATTGCCGTCACCGCAGATATTTGCGAAATGTTTCATCAAGTTATAATACAACCGAGCGATAGAATATCTCAACGTTTTTTATAGAGAAATGGTAAATCAAATGCTGAGCCTGAAGAGTATGAAATGGTTGTAATGATCTTTGGAGCTACCTGCCCCCCCATGTTCTGCACTCCACGTCATGAAGGAAAATGCCAAAGAGCACACAGACTGCCACCCAAGGCCAGTAGAAGCAATTTGTGAACATCATTATATGGACGATTTTATAGATAGCTTTGACACTGTTGAAGACGCCATTGAAATTTCACAACAGGTAACAAAGATTCACAAAAATGGAGGATTTGAGTTAAGAGGATTTACTTCAAACTCAAACGACGTCATATTGGCCCTAGATGGCTCATCAGTTTCAAAAGTGATCTCAGCACATGACAGTATTGAAATGGTGTTAGGGTTGTTTTGGGATTCAACCTCAGACACGTTCATGTTTAACCTTAAAATAAAAAGATCGATCAAGACGTAATTTCTGGCAATAAAAAACCTACGAAACGGCAAGTACTAAGTATTATCATGTCAACCTTTGACCCCTTAGGATTCTTAAGTAATTGTATCGTAGGAGGCAAAATAATTTTACGCAACATTTGGAAGAAAGCAGTTCGGTGGGATGAAACGATACCCGATGATATCAATATATTGTGGGACAAATGGCGCAAACAATTGATAAATCTTTCTGATTTTCGTATTGAATTACACGTGTTTGTTGACGCTAGCGAAGAAGCCTTTGAAGCCGTCGCTTACTGGAGATTCATCTCAATCAATGGCAATATTGGCGCCAGTTTTATATGTTCAAAAACAAAATGCGCGCCCCTTAATAAAATTTCAATTCATCGTTTAGAATTGCAGGCAGCAGTACTCGGGACTAGAATAAAGCAAAATTTTTTCAGTGAGCATCAAATAGTGACAGTCATGTGGTGCGATTCAAAAACAGTTTTGAAATGGATTGCAAGCAGTCATAGAAATTATAAGCCATACGTCGCACATAGAATAGCAGAAATATTAGCCTCAACTACTATTAACAGTTGGAAATGGGTCTCTACTAGAGACAATGTAGCCGAAGATGCTACTCGCAGCTATAATAACATTGATTTTTCTAAGTCATGCAGATGGTTAAACGGACCCACCTTTTTGAAGCAGCATGAGGACAATTGGCCGGTCAGTAACAACAATAATCTTCACCATGAAGAACGGGATGAAGAAGAGATACAACCTAAAATTTCACTTCTGATCCAGGAAAGTTATTTCATAAAGTTTGAACGTTTCTCATCCTATAGCCGATTAAAACGAACGACTGCGTCCTCCGATTTATAAAGTTTTGCCGAAAGCAATGTGGTAGCCTAGATCGTCATGGCATAACAGCTAAAGAGTTGGAAAAGGCGAAAAAAATCTTGTGTCAACACGTTCAAAGAGAATCATTTGTTGAAGAGATAAAATGTATTAAAAACGGCCACCCAGTCTTTAAAGCAAATAACTTAAATAACGTAATGCCATTCATTGACGAAGATGGGTTACTAAAGGTGAATGGTAGGATCGATGCAGCCAGCAGTCTACCGTATAGTACCCGTCGCCCCACAATTTTGCCCAAAAATCACCACTTCACTAGCCTTCTTGTAATGCATTTTCATAGCCAAATGAAGCATCAAAACCATGAAGCAACGATCTGCGAGATTAGAAGAAAGTTCTGGATTCCTCAAATAAGGAATGTTTTAAAAAGTGTTGTATCGAAGTGTTTTCTATGCAGAAAAAATAATGCCAAACCTGTAATACCCGTGATGGGCCCACTGCCTGTAGATCGCCTTGAACCCTATATTTTTCCCTTTAAATATACTGGTCTCGATTATTTTGGGCCATTAAACGTTACCATTGGGCGCAGAACTGAACAAAGATGGGTAGCATTATTTACATGCTTGACTGTTCGCGCAATTCACCTGGAATTAGCCCACGATCTGTCAACAGATTCCTGCATCATTGCTTTAAAAAATTTTATGAACCGCCGAGGCGTTCCAATGAAAATTCGGTCTGACAATGGAAAAAACTTTGTTGGAGCAAATGAGGAGGCCAAAAGATTTGAAGAAGTTTTCGAAGCTGATTGAATTCAGCATGTTTTACCTTCAAAGGGCGTCGAGTGGATATTTAACTGTCCGGCAAATCCGTCTGAAGGCGGAGTGTGGGAGAGAATGGTCCAGTGCGTCAAACGAGTTCTGCGCCAAACTTTGAAAGACACCTCTCCAAAGGAATATGTATTGCAGTCACTCCTCATTGAGGCTGAAAATATAGTAAATTCAAGACCGTTGACTTATCTACCAATTTCTCCGCAGGAGGAAGAACCGCTTACTCCAAATGACTTTTTATTGAGAACGTCAAACGTTAGTCAGACGCCAGTATTGAGCGTTCCTGACAGCAAAATGCTATTCGTAAAGAAGCAATGGCGCGTAGCGAAAGCTTTAAGGGATAGGTTTTGGAAACGTTGGGTTTTGGAATATTTGCCAACTTTAACAAGGGGAGTAAAATGGTGTGCGCCTACCAGGCCATTGAAAGTGGGAGATGTTGTGTTTGTTTGTGATCCCAATATTCCACGAAACCAATGGCGGCGAGGTTTGGTCACACGTATGTACACTGGATCCGATGGTATCATTAGGAAAGCGGTTGTCAAAACTGCAAGTGGTGAGCTACAACGAGCTGTTTCCAAATTGGCTGTTCTCGACCTAGATGATGTTGAAGCTAATCGCTCCACGGGGGTGGGAGTGTACAGAACACCCTATGTTCTAATAAATCACCGTTTAATGTGAATGTCTGTATTTTGACAACTTTATTGTAAACCGCGTTTTGCATTCTCTTTGTTCCCTTTTTTTTATAATTTGATCGCTATGACATTTTATTCTGAAGTAGATCATTGAGTGAGGAGGTGCAAAACTGCGGTATGTATTGTGTTTTTTATTATTGTATTAAAATTTAATTTGTACTCCACATAGAAATAACCTTCTAAATCAGCAAGTTAGTGACAAGCAACTACCAGTCACCAATAAATTGTTATAAAGCAAACCTCCTCGCTTTTCATTATAGTTACAGCCGTAACAATTGATTTTCAAAACCGAGAAACATTAAAACTGACTTGGTTTCTAAGACACCACTGAATGATCAGATATGTTTGTTCTGATAACAATAAAATTTATGGAACTGTTTTTGCCATACAGTGGTCAGTATATGTTCGTGTGTTTTATTTTATCTCACAGCGCGTTGCTTCGTTTATTAAGAGTTGCAGCCCATTTGAAATAATCTTATCTATGTATATAGTTCGCTGTTAAATTCTTCTTTGTCTTCTTCTTCTTTTGGCGCTACAGTACGTGGTGAACCTGGGCCTCAACCAACAAAGTTTTCCAGCTGGCACGGTCTTTAGCCAGCGTTCTCCAATTGTGCACACCAAGTTGGTTGAGGTCCCTCTCCACTTGTGTGCGCCATCGGTTCCATGGGCGTCCTCTAATGCGTTGTCCCACAGGTTCGGAATCGAAGATTCTACGGGTTGAAGCAGTATTTTCCATGCGCTCTACATGGCCCAACCATCTTAGCCGTTGGATCCGTAGGCGCCTGGTTAGGCTCATGTCGCTGTACATCCCGTACAGTTCATGATTGAATCTTCTTCTCCAGAAACCATCAACGCAAACAGGGCCGAAGATTGAACGCAGAACTTTTCTCTCGAAAATACCAAGGACTTCCTCATCCGCCTTCGACACCGTCCATGCTTCTGCGCCATAGAGAAGTACAGGGATTATCAAAGTGGTATATAGTGTCAGCTCGGTTTTTCGAAAAAGGGCCTTACTACTCAATTGCCTCTTGAGCCCAAAGAAACAGCGATTGGCAAGAGTTATTCTGCCTTTGATCTCGGTACTGATGTTGTTCATACTGTAGACGAAGTCCTTCACTACCTCGAAGTTATAGCTGCCTATGGTGATGTTCTGGCCCAGTCGTCTGTGTTGCGCGTCCTTTTTTGATGACAGCATATACTTCGTTTTGCCCTCGTTCACCGCTAGACCCATTTTGGCCGCCACCGTTGACATACCAGCAAACGCTTCAGTGACGGCTCGCTGTGTTCGACCAATCACGTCAATGTCGTCAGCGTATGCTAGCAGTTGCACGGACTTTTGGAAGATCGTGCCTCTGTTGTTGGCGTGTGCGTTTTGCACGATCTTCTCAAGAATTATGTTAAAAAAGTCACATGACAGTGCGTCGCCTTGTCTAAATCCCCTTCTGACATTCAAGGTCTCGGTGAATTCGAGTTTAGTAGGAATGTCAAAACTAGACATGGCTTCGTATAGCTCGTCCCTATACACACTGTCATATGCGGCCTTAAAATCGACGAATAGGTGGTGGGTGTCGATTTGCATCTCTTGGGTCTTTTCCAGGATCTGCCGTAGTGTGAAAATTTGGTCAATGGCGGACTTCCCCGGACTGAAACCATACTGATAACGACCTATCAAACTGTTCACGAATGGTTTCGGGCGCTCTCACAAAACGGTAGAGAAGATCTTGTAGGCGATGTTCAGGAGACTTATTCCTCGGTAGTTGGCGCAGTTGAAGGGGTCTCCTTTTTTGTGGATCGGGCAAACGATACTGAGATTCCACTCGTCGGGCATGCTTTCCTCCGACCATATCTTACAGATGAGCTGGTGCATGCGCCCAACCAGGTCATCTCCGGCTGCCTTAAATAGTTCCGCGGACAGTGCGTCCGCTCCTGCAGCTTTGTTTGATTTCCCAATGTTTACGATGCCATTTCAGTGGAATACATACTTATAATATATTTTTTTAACGGATAAAAAACACTTGTTGTTTGAGTTATTATTTGAAAATCAACTGACTCTTCTTATTATAGTAATTCTTTTCTTATTTGCTAAATTACAAATGGATTTTGCTTATTAATTAAAATTATAATAAAAAATTTTCTTTCATCGGTTTTTACCATTTAATCATAAGTGTGTTTTGTTTTCTTTACTGGTGTTGAAAACAAAACAAACTTATGTTGACATTTCATTTATTACCAATTATTCTTATTTATTCAACAACAATTCTTAGGAAAAATAAGTTCTCAAAACGAAAGTGCAATTGGTTTAAAAATAATTCTTAATGTCTGAAATTAAATTTAGCAATTCGTATAAAAAATAAAATTTCCAATTGTCATAGACTGGCACCAATCACAAAAGTAGATAGCATTGGTGTTATCAATAAAAAGAGAATACAAATTTAAGTCGATTGCTCAGCACTCGTAAAAATGTATAATAACTATATGGGTTGTGTAGACCGCTTTGATGAGAATGTTGATTGGATGAAAGTAGCTTTACGTGGAAAAAATTGTGGTTTCCACTTCTTGCATTTGGACTAGATGCTGCTTGGCAGAACGGTTGCCTCATCAAAAGAAAATGCGACAACAGCTGAGCTTATTGCGAATTTCTTAGGATAATCGTGTTGTCCTATTTGCAAAAATACAGCTCGCAACTAAGAGCAACAATTGTGTTGAGCGTTTTAAATGAAACTAGATTCAGATTCAGTTCAGAAGACCATATTAAGCAGGATTGCTCACAACGTCGCTACAGATGTCATTTGCCATTGCAATATATATGTATATTCCTTTAAACGTTTTTGGAGACGTATTTTTACTAATTAGAGTATAAACAAATTGTTTCTTCCATTGGCGAGTGTATGGGAATTGGTGCGATCAAATGTAACGACAAATATTTTTTGGACTCTACACAAAATAAGCTTTTAACACAATTTGTCAGTTGATTTTTTTATATCGTTTCGCATTCAGTTGCACACTACGCACTTTATATTTATTGTACAAGTTGCTTAAAACTTTTAAGCAACTTTTTTTGCATTTAAAGCTTTTAAACACACTTGACAACGGAATTATTTTTCGTAACAATTATTTTTATAGCATATATCATGAACGTAAAGAAATCCACATGTCATTCATCTTCCAAATGTAAAATATTATTATTTAAGATTATTATTATTAGGCATAAAAATAAAAGTTTTTAGTACAAAGACCCCCTAATTGACTTGGAAATATACTTATATGTAAATAAACAGCACTTGCATTGGCTAAATACGTCATCTGACGGGAAAACATGCGCATGACACAATCTGTATCTTTATGGCCCCTTTCAGATTAGGCAACTTTAATTGCGCAAGTATAATTTTCATTTTTATTTATTTTCTTTTGAACTTGCTTTTATGTTCACATTCAGCAACTTGGTTGAGGAAGTTTAATTTTCTTATGCTCGAATTTTCTTAATTTGTAAACGTTTTGTTTCATTTCTGTATTCATTGTAATTGTGAACGTGACTTGAAATTTGGTGTATACAGTGGAAGTTGAAGAAAAAAATAATTTAGTTAAAGATATACTTGAATGCATAGGAGAAGCGGTTAATATAGAATCCGATGCGGTCTAAATATGAGAATGAACGAACATTAAAAATGCATTCATTTTGTTCAACTAAATTGATTAGTTGTTCCGTTTTTATAATTTTTTAACTTTTTATTCAATTAACAAGTATAAAATTTTCTTAACACAAAATTAGACAACACACCGAAGAAGAAATAAAAGACAATGTCAAAAACAAATAAATATCCCAAGACAAGAATTACAGCAGAAACAGAATTGCCAAGTACACGCAAGTCTGTACTCAAATCTCGGCAATTCTTTCCCCTTCAAACCGACCTTTCCTCTCACACAAACACAAGATTTCAAAAAAACATTATGTTTTAAATTCTAAATTATACTTCGCCCTAGTATTTTTTTTAATTTTGAAATTAAATAGGCTTTAAAACACACTAAGTTTGTCAGGCCAAAAGAGGTTTTTGACTATAAAATTAAACGAATAAAATATGCGTACAAATATTTTTCATATTTCGCACAACCATCTACCCCTTCAGAGCACCAGTTGTGACTTTCTAAAATACTACAATTTAGAAGTTATTCACTCAGCAAACTTTTTTTAGTGAAAAATTCGTCAAACATTTTTTTAAAAGATTTGCAGTTGTCGCTTTGGATTTTTATTAATATGAAATAAAAATGATGAAAAAAAGTTTTTATTTCATATATTAAAAAATGTTAACTTTTTAGTTTTAAATTGCGTTTTAAGTCATAATTTTTTATTTTCTTTTTATAGAATTTGAAATAAAATTTTTTTTGAAAATATTTACATATTATCAAATCACATATGTATATAAATATTATGGATGTTTGGCGTTTTTATTTTTCATAGTGCTCCGGCAGCACAGAATTTGTATAATTAAATGATGTGGCAGCGCCGCTTTTATGTTTTATGTGTACCAGGAGAATAGAGAATGTAAAGAAAAGTGAATAAAATAGGAGATATAAACAAAAAGAAAAAGTAAAGTTTCAACAAATGAACTATTTTAGCCTAGATGTATAATTCCTAAATTGGAATAAATCAGAAAGTGACACTGGTCAACTGAAATTGTACATAGGTCTTCTATCAAAAATAAATAATCTTTGCACGCAATTCTTTCATTTTGGTTTTATAGACACACACTTTTCCGTTCCTTTTACTCTAAAAAAAAGTTTGCTGGGCGAGTATCTCGTCTCTAGGGCCGAATCAGGAAGTGATAACTGGTGCGCTGGAATGGTACATGTGTCCATTATATAATATCAAAAATCCCTAAACGCAAATATTACCCATTTGGTTTTATAGCCAAAAACTTATTTAGCTATTACATAATTTTTCACTAAAAAAAGTTTGCTAGGTATGTATCTCGTCTCCAAGGCCGAACCAGGAAGTGACAACTGGTGCGTTGAAATGGTAAATGTGTCCATTATAAAATATCAAAAATCCTTAAACTCACATATTACCATTTTGGTAATAGTTTTTGGCTATAAGACCAAATTGGTAATGTGTGCGTTTAGAGATTGTACCTGTTTTGCAACCCTGTAAAAAAGTTTAACATGCACAATAGGTTGTTTTCTCCTCATGCGTCCTTAATCATTCTATGTACATACATATGTACTTATGTATATATTGATATAAAAAAAGGATATAAAACAAAGAGAAAAGGATTTGACTCAAGGCGAACTCAAATCGCTTTAATTAGAGTACAGAAAAATTTGAGCAAGTAAATTCACGTAGTGGGCATTAACATTAAGAATTCTTTCAGCTAAACTGATAAATTGCTTAGTATCATGGTGGGGGAAAAACATGGGTACAGACCTTCTTGTATTTTCAATTCGTTTAACTTTCTTATTTGTACTCGGCAAAAAGAACGAGTGTGTGTACATGTGCGTATTCGAACAAACATCTCATCAATAAGAACCGCCTAATGTAAATTTCGGCGCCGCAATCAAGGCTTGGTTTTTTACCTGAGAAGGCGAATTCGCCTTGGTTTATTACAAATGGAACATATCGAAGACACATTGAAAGGTTATCGTTTACGTAAACGACGAAAAGAAAAATTAAGGAAAATAAAGAAATGTATTAAAGCATTCCTTATGATTGGGGTAAAAATAGAAAAGGAGCAAACTGATAGCGCAACTTTGATCATACATGTAAGATTTATTTGTCTTCTGTTATTTGTTAGTAATTTTTGTGATTTAAGGACTCTGAACCTAAGGTGTGCTTATCGTATCCTCTGATAAGTTCACGTGAGACTGTTAGCTCTGTCGATGATAAAGTGTGTCGCTCTGAGCATAGAAGATTACCGAAAGAGTGTGAGGGTACCAAAAACCTCTGTTTGCTGTACATCCCCCACATTGTTTATCTTACCTTTTGGATTTATTTATACATAATTGCTATTGAGTTACAATTTGGAATTGTTTTCCTTATGTTTTCAGCACTGGCTGGAATTTATCTTAATACGCGTACGGGTCCAAAGAATCGTAACGAAATAAGTGCATACAGCGTTTTTAATAAAAAATGTGAAAGTATTAATGGAACATTAAAAGCTGAACAATTTGACCGTGAAATTGGGATAAGATAGAAAAGTTTTAAAATATTATTTAGACGAGTACAAATATGGTTTATATTAAGTTTGTATGTAGATATGTATGTATGTATATATATGTAAGTATATATTTTTCCAATATTGCTATATTTCGTTAGAAATATTTGGACTTGAATTTAATTGCACACGAAAAATTTTAATATATGACTCATACACTGAGCATGATGGTTTTAAAGTATATTGTTATATGACAATAAATTAATAATTTAAAAATTCCTTTAGCAACAGAAATTTTAGAAATGCGATAAATCTTCATTGTACATATACATACATACATATATATATTCAGTTTCATATAAATATTGGATGGTATTATTGATTCCGCACGGAAAGGAAAATTTAGTGGAAAGAAATATCGACCGATATGAAAGTTGCAATTATTCATTCCTGCGGTATTCTCTTTTCGCGAACTTAGTTTAACATCCCTGTTTTAAGTGATTATGAGTTGATGTTGTGTCAGCTGATGGGAAAAAATCAACTTGTTGGAAAGAAGAGTTTTACGCTATAAATCTGGAGATGTGTTGCAGATGAACGATAGAGAGTAAGTTGAAATAAACAAATATGAATCGGCCTCCCTGTTTACTTTTACAGCTTTCAAAAAGGTAGCGTTTAAATATATTTTGTCTGAGTTAGAATCTGCAATCTGAATTTTTTCATGTCTGCCGGAGCGCGCTGGCTAAAGCCACAAGCAATGTCTTGACTTTTTTTCATTAAATCTACCATAGCTTCTATTTGCATTTTATTTGTATATTTTTCTCTTTTGCTCCTATAAAAATAGTAAAACAAAAATCAAACAAATGAATTACACAGTTAAACAACACGTTAATAAAAATTTTACATTTCCTTACATATTTGTTCTTTCCGTTAACTTTTCGCCATAAAAATTGAACGTAAGCAAAATCGAGGAAAATATCTATATTTCAGGATCAATAATATGGCAGTACCGCAACTGTAGAGATGATACCCCAACAACGGAACGATACCGCAGCGGCGGAATAAATAATTGCAAATTTTTGCTTCCGCACAAAAAATGTTATCCGCAGCCGCGGAACGGAAGAATGGGTCCGATTATTGATTGAACGGAACATACTATCTTTGTGTGCGTGCGTTCGGGGCTTGGTTATCACTGTTTTAAAGACACTTGACACACGAATTTTCTTAAAAATAATTATTTATTTACGCCATATTTAGGAAATGTAGGATCATCTTTAAAGAAATTCAATTAATTAATTTTTTGAGAACTGTAAAATTTCACATAACATACATATACATTTTTCGAACAAAATTAGGAATTAATATAGAATATATTGACTTCTCAGACTTTTTAAGCTGTTTTTACAGAAGATATATATAAGATGTATTCACGAAGCACAGAAATTATTTTACGAAACACTCAGCAAAAATAGTGCTACGAAACGTATATATTTTGTACATATGGAATTTAATATAGTTTTATATAAAAGAACTTAATTTAAAAACAGAAACTATCTATTTAACCGCTTTCCCTTACCCTTATAAGGCAATTTTTTACAATAACATTTTAGTAAAAATCTATGGTCAGAATGTTTATTTTTGATCAATCTGAATTTTTGTTTGTTAAATTTATATGATCATATAAAAGGTATTTGATAGCTTTATCATATGGTATGCACTTCGTCTACATTTTATACATATAAAGGAAGATATTTCCATTTTTACCTTGAAGCTTTGAACCTTCTAAAAGAGTCTGACAAAAAATTTCTGTGTTAAGTAAATATATGTATGTACTATCAATTTTATGTTTGCTAAACAAAATTCCGAGAGCTCATTGATGTTTAGCTCCAAATTTATTTTATCCATTATATCTAACTACTTACAAAGCTGTTTCAAATTTAACACCCTACAGATTATAACATTCATATTCATCTTCCGAATTTTTTTGTAAATATTTTTATTACACAAATTAATTTAACAAAATTCAGATGAATATATCAAACTTAATCTTAACTTTTAATTTACTGTATTTTGTATCCTTAGTGCCACAGCACCTACGAAGCCTTATGGCTTGTCTGCAGGTAAATACAATTCAGGATTTAAATACACTATATTACATTATGAAGGTTTATTGCAGTTACAATAAATATTTTTTAAATAATTTCTTAGTTTTATACTTATGTATCAGTAATGTTCATTAAACTTGTTGGCATTTCTTTGCCGATCTTTGGCAGTATTACTTGTAAGACTCGCTCACCGTAGCTGTTCCTTGTGGTATCTACTTTGAGTCTATCTTTTGTGCGGAGTCTAGTGTTGTACTAATGGTTGATTGGTCGTAGAAGCTGAGATTCATTTAGATCTGTAAAAACGGTAATCGATGTATGTTTTTTATGTTTAATACATAAATTTGACTGTGTTCATGCTTTCGCACCATAGAGAATCACAGGGATTATCAAAGTGGTATATAGTGTCAACATGGTTTTTCGAGAGAGGGCTTTACTACTCAATTGCCTCTTGAGCCCAAAGAAACAGCGATTGGCAAGAGTTATTCTGCGTTTAATCTCGGTACTGATGTTGTTCATGCTGTTCACTTGGGAGTAGACGAAGTCCTTTACTACCTCGAAGTTATAGGTGCCTATGGTGACGTTCCGGCCAGTCGTCGATGCTGTGCGTCCTTTCTCGATGACAGCATATACTTCGTTTACCCTCGTCCACCGTTAGACCCATTTTGGCCGCCTCCGTTGAAATACCAGCAAACGCTTCATTGACGGCTCGCTGTGTTCGACCAATAAATAAAAAAGGGAATATTTTCCTCGCCGTTAAACAGTCTGCAGAAGTGATCGTTTCAGATTCTCAGCATCGATTGCGACTCTACTACGATTTGTCCCTCTTCGTTACTACAGGCTTCTGTCCGAAGGTTCTATCCACTGGATAGTTACTTTACCCGTTGGTAAAACTTTCGGATATTATTCCTCCCGTAACACCTCTCTAGTTCTTCGATCGCTAGTTAAATACAATTAGATGTATTATTCTAAAAAAAACCAAAACTTCGGTTTTGAGTTCTTTTCTTACTTTATTGAGTTCTGATTTGTAACTGACTGATAATATACAAAAATTGTTTAATATAAAATTGATTCTTAAAATTAAAAATGCTTAATCTATTTTATTAATTTGTTTTTGTTCACATTGATTAACACTAAGGAAATATTGAATTACCTTTTGTAATCACGTTATTAACAAAAGGTTTAATGCCTTTTATGAACAATAAATTAAAATGCTGAATTTGTATAAGTGTGACAATTGTAAAATTTTAGTTGGGCAATTGACCTCTTATTATTTGCATAAGTGTGTCAATTGCACAATTTTAGTTGGGCAATTGACCTCTTATTATTTTGCATAAGTGTGTCAATTGCACAATTTTAGTTGGGCAATTGACCTCGTATTATTTTTGCCAGTCCATGTTTATTTTGGGTGAAGTCGGAGGTGACTCTGACGTAACACGCGCTTCTCATGCTCTTTCTTCTTCTATTTGAGAAGCCAGTGTTCTTCGCTTCTTTTACGTTCGTAGAGCTCACGAACTGCTCTCGTCCTTCTCTTCAACGTCGCTGCTAGCTTCTCTGAGTGCGCCTGCCTGCACTCGTTTTCCCGGGTGGCATTTTAAAACCCAACACATCAGAGGCAGCATCTCTGATGGTGTTTTGGCAACGGTTCCATTCCTCGTCGATTGTTTCGCCTGGCAGGGTTGGACAATTATTCCTCAGCAACTCAGTCGGCATATTAATATTTCTAAATAGCAAATTCCAAACTTAGATTTAGCCGACCAATACTTCAATCCACCGGGCAGAGTAAACATTCTGTTGGGTACTGAATATTATTTTAATTTGATACAAAGAGAAAAATAGCATTGTCAAGCAATCTTCCAATCTTGTTAAACACATCACTTGAATGGATTATCAGCGGAAAATTATCTTCAAGTCTAGATGCAAATGACGCTGCAATATCACCAATAATGTAGAAAATTGTGAGGACGAGCTAATAAGTAACGTCATTGAACGTCTGTGGAGAATGGAAGACGATAGATCTACTGAAAAAGGCTTTTCGCGAGATAAACAACAATATGAATCACTATTTGTTCAAAATATCCAAAGAAACGATGAAGGGCGTTTTGTTGTCAAGATACCCTTCCGTGAAAATGCTTCTGCAGGAAATAGCCTACAAACGATTCCTTAGTCTTGAATGACGATCATACAGAAATCAGTACATACATTTTATGGATCACTATGAACAAATGCAACACATGACAGAAATAGATATCAACTCAATACCAACTCCCAACTGTTTTATTCCACATCATTGTGTTATAAAATCAGATAACGCAACTACTAAACTTCGTGCTGTTTTTGATGCTGCTACTAAAACATAATAGCTTAATGTACACTGGGCCAATTGTTCAAAGTGATCTTTTTCGATACTCATCTGTTTCTGTTTACTAAGATTTGTATTTACTACAGAAGACAAACCTTACCACGATTAGAAGTTTGAGTAGCACTTTTGGCTGCAGAATTATCTCAACGCCTTCGAAAGGCTATGCAAGTGAAGAGATTACCAACTTTTTTATGGACAGACTCTGAGATTGTCTTGTCATGGATGCAATCAAAATCATCATCTTCCCACACATTTTTGGATAGTAGGATATCAAAAATTCACACATCGACTCTTCCAAAACATTGGCGACACGTTTCAACAAAGGATAATCCAACAAACATTATCTCAAGAAGTTTGATAGCAAAGGTACTTTCAGAGTATCATTTATGAGTTGTAGGACCATTATTTATACACGGAAGCAAGAAATCTGACCTGCAGAGTTTCTTCGGCCACAATTACAAATTGGATCTGAGCTTGAAAAAAAAAAAGATTCAACGATTTTTTAATCAACGTTAAAAACATCTCTAAAAAATATTCACCGAGGTCACAACTGAATGCTTTAAGTACAAAAGAACTTGGTACAGCACTATGAATAATTGTACGTGCCATTCAAAGTTATGATTTTTCCAATGAAATCTAGCAATTAAATAAATAACAAGAAGTCTCTAAAACAAGTCCAATTTTCAGTTTAACTCTATTTATTAATAAATAAGCCGTTTTGCGCGTGGGAGGACGATTGGAAGAGTCTTATCCTACAATTCAAAACATCCAACTATTCTTCCATACAATGATGCTCTAGTAAAACTTTTATTTAAATCAATGCACGAAGAAAACAAGCACTGCAGTCCAAAAGCTTTATTAGGAATTGTGAGGCAACCGTTTTGGCCGATCAAAGGAAAGTCCATTGCAAGATCAACTGTGCAAAAATTCATACAATGTTACAGGGCCCGTCCAAAGCTATGTCAACAATTAATGGGAAACTTTCCACGGGACAGAATTACTCCTGCACCGCCACTTATTAACACAGGTGTTGATTATTTTGGACCGATATGGATCCATTACAATATAAGAGGAAAAAGAACAAGAAAAGCATATGTAGCTGTATTTTGTTGCGTTGCGACAACGGCAGTTCATTATGAACTGGTTAGTTATTTATCAACTGATGCTTATATCGGTGCCTTGAAACGTGTTATTTGTAGAAGAGAATGTTGCCAAAATATCTATTGTGATAACAACAACAAATTTTGTGGGAGCCAACAATAAACTTACTGAACTCTCAGAATCAATATTCTCTGATAATGGGAAATAATTAATAGTTTCAACATGTAGCTCAAAAGGAATACAATCCCATTTTATTCCACTGAGATCTCTCCATTTTAGAGGACTTTGCGAAGCAGGGGTAAAATTAGGTAAAAATCTTCTTGTACGGAGCTTAAGTACAACTTCATTGACTTATGAAGAATTGGAAACGGTTTCATAGAAATTGAAGCCATCTTGAATTCTCGTCCATTAACACCTATGTCTAACGACCCCTCTGATATGTAACTCTAGGACATCTATTGATCGGTGAAGCCTTTACTTCTCAGATGGACACCGCAGCCAGCTCGAGAAATATATCTCGTCTTAAAAATCAAACATGAGTTTTGGAAAAGATGGTCAACTGAGTACCTGCATGAACTTCAACGTCATAAGTGGAAAACTCTAAGTCCTAACATCAAACCAGGAGATATGGTTATCGTTAAAGAAGATAATACAGTGCCGATGAATTGGCTGCTAGGAATAATATTGAATATTTATCCTCCAAATAATGGATCCATTTGGATTGCTGATGGCAAGATCGCATCTAGAATATGTAAAAGGCCTATACACGTCTCGCATTGCTTCCTGTTGAAGAGAATGCACAGCCAAAGTCAACAAAACTGGACTCAAATGCACCAAAAACAGACACAGTAGAACGCCAATCAATAAAAAGCGTTTGGATCTCAGCTAGGAGTTCATTTTGAAGAAATAGGATCGACGTTTATATCCACAAGTCAACGGAATCTAACAATGTATTATGATCTATCAGCATAGCATACTGGACTGATACATCATTTTTAGCAAATGGCGCCACATCACTTAAAGAGATATGTAAGAAAATGGAGTCCAATACACCGTGTATTAATATAATACAACATTTGCAGCACATTAAAACCGACTTAAGTATAGATAGCAGACTGCTATACAAATCTCGGCAAAAAAGAGGTACTATTGATTTTGTCGGAAACATTGCACATTCACTATTTTGTGGACTTGATTCTGAATATGCAGAGAAAATGTTATCAACCATCACCAAACTACAAGAAGATGACTCATGCATGAATTAAATGATGTGGCAGCGCCGCTTTTATGTTTTATGTGTACCAGGAGAATAGAGAATGTAAAGAAAAGTGAATAAAATAGGAGATATAAACAAAAAGAAAAAGTAAAGTTTCAACAAATGAACTATTTTAGCCTAGATGTATAATTCCTAAATTGGAATAAATCAGAAAGTGACACTGGTCAACTGAAATTGTACATAGGTCTTCTATCAAAAATAAATAATCTTTGCACGCAATTCTTTCATTTTGGTTTTATAGACACACACTTTTCCGTTCCTTTTACTCTAAAAAAAAGTTTGCTGGGCGAGTATCTCGTCTCTAGGGCCGAATCAGGAAGTGATAACTGGTGCGCTGGAATGGTACATGTGTCCATTATATAATATCAAAAATCCCTAAACGCAAATATTACCCATTTGGTTTTATAGCCAAAAACTTATTTAGCTATTACATAATTTTTCACTAAAAAAAGTTTGCTAGGTATGTATCTCGTCTCCAAGGCCGAACCAGGAAGTGACAACTGGTGCGTTGAAATGGTAAATGTGTCCATTATAAAATATCAAAAATCCTTAAACTCACATATTACCATTTTGGTAATAGTTTTTGGCTATAAGACCAAATTGGTAATGTGTGCGTTTAGAGATTGTACCTGTTTTGCAACCCTGTAAAAAAGTTTAACATGCACAATAGGTTGTTTTCTCCTCATGCGTCCTTAATCATTCTATGTACATACATATGTACTTATGTATATATTGATATAAAAAAAGGATATAAAACAAAGAGAAAAGGATTTGACTCAAGGCGAACTCAAATCGCTTTAATTAGAGTACAGAAAAATTTGAGCAAGTAAATTCACGTAGTGGGCATTAACATTAAGAATTCTTTCAGCTAAACTGATAAATTGCTTAGTATCATGGTGGGGGAAAAACATGGGTACAGACCTTCTTGTATTTTCAATTCGTTTAACTTTCTTATTTGTACTCGGCAAAAAGAACGAGTGTGTGTACATGTGCGTATTCGAACAAACATCTCATCAATAAGAACCGCCTAATGTAAATTTCGGCGCCGCAATCAAGGCTTGGTTTTTTACCTGAGAAGGCGAATTCGCCTTGGTTTATTACAAATGGAACATATCGAAGACACATTGAAAGGTTATCGTTTACGTAAACGACGAAAAGAAAAATTAAGGAAAATAAAGAAATGTATTAAAGCATTCCTTATGATTGGGGTAAAAATAGAAAAGGAGCAAACTGATAGCGCAACTTTGATCATACATGTAAGATTTATTTGTCTTCTGTTATTTGTTAGTAATTTTTGTAATTTAAGGACTCTGAACCTAAGGTGTGCTTATCGTATCCTCTGATAAGTTCACGTGAGACTGTTAGCTCTGTCGATGATAAAGTGTGTCGCTCTGAGCATAGAAGATTACCGAAAGAGTGTGACGGTACCAAAAACCTCTGTTTGCAGTACATCCTCCACATTGTTTATCTTACCTTTTGGATTTCTTTATACATAATTGCTATTGAGTTACAATTTGGAACTGTTTTCCTTATGTTTTCAGCACTGGCTGGAATTTATCTTAATACGCGTACGGGTCCAAAGAATCGTAACGAAATAAGTGCATACAGCGTTTTTAATAAAAAATGTGAAAGTATTAATGGAACATTAAAAGCTGAACAATTTGACCGTGAAATTGGAATAAGATAGAAAAGTTTTAAAATATTATTTAGACGAGTACAAATATGGTTTATATTAAGTTTGTATGTAGATATGTATGTATGTATATATATGTAAGTATATATTTTTCCAATATTGCTATATTTCGTTAGAAATATTTGGACTTGAATTTAATTGCACACGAAAAATTTTAATATATGACTCATACACTGAGCATGATGGTTTTAAAGTATATTGTTATATGACAATAAATTAATAATTTAAAAATTCCTTTAGCAACAGAAATTTTAGAAATGCGATAAATCTTCATTGTACATATACATACATACATATATATATTCAGTTTCATATAAATATTGGATGGTATTATTGATTCCGCACGGAAAGGAAAATTTAGTGGAAAGAAATATCGACCGATATGAAAGTTGCAATTATTCATTCCTGCGGTATTCTCTTTTCGCGAACTTAGTTTAACATCCCTGTCTTAAGTGATTATGAGTTGATGTTGTGTCAGCTGATGGGAAAAAATCAACTTGTTGGAAAGAAGAGTTTTACGCTATAAATCTGGAGATGTGTTGCAGATGAACGATAGAGAGTAAGTTGAAATAAACAAATATGAATCGGCCTCCCTGTTTACTTTTACAGCTTTCAAAAAGGTAGCGTTTAAATATATTTTGTCTGAGTTAGAATCTGCAATCTGAATTTTTTACGCGCTGGCTAAAGCCACAAGCAATGTCTTGACTTTTTTTCATTAAATCTACCATAGCTTCTATTTGCATTTTATTTGTATATTTTTCTCTTTTGCTCCTATAAAAATAGTAAAACAAAAATCAAACAAATGAATTACACAGTTAAACAACACGTTAATAAAAATTTTACATTTCCTTACATATTTGTTCTTTCCGTTAACTTTTCGCCATAAAAATTGAACGTAAGCAAAATCGAGGAAAATATCTATATTTCAGGATCAATAATATGGCAGTACCGCAACTGTAGAGATGATACCCCAACAACGGAACGATACCGCAGCGGCGGAATAAATAATTGCAAATTTTTGCTTCCGCACAAAAAATGTTATCCGCAGCCGCGGAACGGAAGAATGGGTCCGATTATTGATTGAACGGAACATACTATCTTTGTGTGCGTGCGTTCGGGGCTTGGTTATCACTGTTTTAAAGACACTTGACACACGAATTTTCTTAAAAATAATTATTTATTTACGCCATATTTAGGAAATGTAGGATCATCTTTAAAGAAATTCAATTAATTAATTTTTTGAGAACTGTAAAATTTCACATAACATACATATACATTTTTCGAACAAAATTAGGAATTAATATAGAATATATTGACTTCTCAGACTTTTTAAGCTGTTTTTACAGAAGATATATATAAGATGTATTCACGAAGCACAGAAATTATTTTACGAAACACTCAGCAAAAATAGTGCTACGAAACGTATATATTTTGTACATATGGAATTTAATATAGTTTTATATAAAAGAACTTAATTTAAAAACAGAAACTATCTATTTAACCGCTTTCCCTTACCCTTATAAGGCAATTTTTTACAATAACATTTTAGTAAAAATCTATGGTCAGAATGTTTATTTTTGATCAATCTGAATTTTTGTTTGTTAAATTTATATGATCATATAAAAGGTATTTGATAGCTTTATCATATGGTATGCACTTCGTCTACATTTTATACATATAAAGGAAGATATTTCCATTTTTACCTTGAAGCTTTGAACCTTCTAAAAGAGTCTGACAAAAAATTTCTGTGTTAAGTAAATATATGTATGTACTATCAATTTTATGTTTGCTAAACAAAATTCCGAGAGCTCATTGATGTTTAGCTCCAAATTTATTTTATCCATTATATCTAACTACTTACAAAGCTGTTTCAAATTTAACACCCTACAGATTATAACATTCATATTCATCTTCCGAATTTTTTTGTAAATATTTTTATTACACAAATTAATTTAACAAAATTCAGATGAATATATCAAACTTAATCTTAACTTTTAATTTACTGTATTTTGTATCCTTAGTGCCACAGCACCTACGAAGCCTTATGGCTTGTCTGCAGGTAAATACAATTCAGGATTTAAATACACTATATTACATTATGAAGGTTTATTGCAGTTACAATAAATATTTTTTAAATAATTTCTTAGTTTTATACTTATGTATCAGTAATGTTCATTAAACTTGTTGGCATTTCTTTGCCGATCTTTGGTAGTATTACTTGTAAGACTCGCTCACCGTAGCTGTTCCTTGTGGTATCTACTTTGAGTCTATCTTTTGTGCGGAGTCTAGTGTTGTACTAATGGTTGATTGGTCGTAGAAGCTGAGATTCATTTAGATCTGTAAAAACGGTAATCGATGTATGTTTTTTATGTTTAATACATAAATTTGACGGTGTTCATGCTTTCGCACCATAGAGAATCACAGGGATTATCAAAGTGGTATATAGTGTCAACATGGTTTTTCGAGAGAGGGCTTTACTACTCAATTGCCTCTTGAGCCCAAAGAAACAGCGATTGGCAAGAGTTATTCTGCGTTTAATCTCGGTACTGATGTTGTTCATGCTGTTCACTTGGGAGTAGACGAAGTCCTTCACTACCTCGAAGTTATAGGTGCCTATGGTGACGTTCCGGCCAGTCGTCGATGCTGTGCGTCCTTTCTCGATGACAGCATATACTTCGTTTACCCTCGTCCACCGTTAGACCCATTTTGGCCGCCTCCGTTGAAATACCAGCAAACGCTTCATTGACGGCTCGCTGTGTTCGACCAATAAATAAAAAAGGGAATATTTTCCTCGCCGTTAAACAGTCTGCAGAAGTGATCGTTTCAGATTCTCAGCATCGATTGCGACTCTACTACGATTTGTCCCTCTTCGTTACTACAGGCTTCTGTCCGAAGGTTCTATCCACTGGATAGTTACTTTACCCGTTGGTAAAACTTTCGGATATTATTCCTCCCGTAACACCTCTCTAGTTCTTCGATCGCTAGTTAAATACAATTAGATGTATTATTCTAAAAAAAACCAAAACTTCGGTTTTGAGTTCTTTTCTTACTTTATTGAGTTCTGATTTGTAACTGACTGATAATATACAAAAATTGTTTAATATAAAATTGATTCTTAAAATTAAAAATGCTTAATCTATTTTATTAATTTGTGTTTGTTCACATTGATTAACACTAAGGAAATATTGAATTACCTTTTGTAATCACGTTATTAACAAAAGGTTTAATGCCTTTTATGAACAATAAATTAAAATGCTGAATTTGTATAAGTGTGACAATTGTAAAATTTTAGTTGGGCAATTGACCTCTTATTATTTGCATAAGTGTGTCAATTGCACAATTTTAGTTGGGCAATTGACCTCTTATTATTTTGCATAAGTGTGTCAATTGCACAATTTTAGTTGGGCAATTGACCTCGTATTATTTTTGCCAGTCCATGTTTATTTTGGGTGAAGTCGGAGGTGACTGACGTAACACGCGCTTCTCATGCTCTTTCTTCTTCTATTTGAGAAGCCAGTGTTCTTCGCTTCTTTTACGTTCGTAGAGCTCACGAACTGCTCTCGTCCTTCTCTTCAACGTCGCTGCTAGCTTCTCTGAGTGCGCCTGCCTGCACTCGTTTTCCCGGGTGGCATTTTAAAACCCAACACATCAGAGGCAGCATCTCTGATGGTGTTTTGGCAACGGTTCCATTCCTCGTCGATTGTTTCGCCTGGCAGGGTTGGACAATTATTCCTCAGCAACTCAGTCGGCATATTAATATTTCTAAATAGCAAATTCCAAACTTAGATTTAGCCGACCAATACTTCAATCCACCGGGCAGAGTAAACATTCTGTTGGGTACTGAATATTATTTTAATTTGATACAAAGAGAAAAATAGCATTGTCAAGCAATCTTCCAATCTTGTTAAACACATCACTTGAATGGATTATCAGCGGAAAATTATCTTCAAGTCTAGATGCAAATGACGCTGCAATATCACCAATAATGTAGAAAATTGTGAGGACGAGCTAATAAGTAACGTCATTGAACGTCTGTGGAGAATGGAAGACGATAGATCTACTGAAAAAGGCTTTTCGCGAGATAAACAACAATATGAATCACTATTTGTTCAAAATATCCAAAGAAACGATGAAGGGCGTTTTGTTGTCAAGATACCCTTCCGTGAAAATGCTTCTGCAGGAAATAGCCTACAAACGATTCCTTAGTCTTGAATGACGATCATACAGAAATCAGTACATACATTTTATGGATCACTATGAACAAATGCAACACATGACAGAAATAGATATCAACTCAATACCAACTCCCAACTGTTTTATTCCACATCATTGTGTTATAAAATCAGATAACGCAACTACTAAACTTCGTGCTGTTTTTGATGCTGCTACTAAAACATAATAGCTTAATGTACACTGGGCCAATTGTTCAAAGTGATCTTTTTCGATACTCATCTGTTTCTGTTTACTAAGATTTGTATTTACTACAGAAGACAAACCTTACCACGATTAGAAGTTTGAGTAGCACTTTTGGCTGCAGAATTAGCTCAACGCCTTCGAAAGGCTATGCAAGTGAAGAGATTACCAACTTTTTTATGGACAGACTCTGAGATTGTCTTGTCATGGATGCAATCAAAATCATCATCTTCCCACACATTTTTGGATAGTAGGATATCAAAAATTCACACATCGACTCTTCCAAAACATTGGCGACACGTTTCAACAAAGGATAATCCAACAAACATTATCTCAAGAAGTTTGATAGCAAAGGTACTTTCAGAGTATCATTTATGAGTTGTAGGACCATTATTTATACACGGAAGCAAGAAATCTGACCTGCAGAGTTTCTTCGGCCACAATTACAAATTGGATCTGAGCTTGAAAAAAAAAAAGATTCAACGATTTTTTAATCAACGTTAAAAACATCTCTAAAAAATATTCACCGAGGTCACAACTGAATGCTTTAAGTACAAAAGAACTTGGTACAGCACTATGAATAATTGTACGTGCCATTCAAAGTTATGATTTTTCCAATGAAATCTAGCAATTAAATAAATAACAAGAAGTCTCTAAAACAAGTCCAATTTTCAGTTTAACTCTATTTATTAATAAATAAGCCGTTTTGCGCGTGGGAGGACGATTGGAAGAGTCTTATCCTACAATTCAAAACATCCAACTATTCTTCCATACAATGATGCTCTAGTAAAACTTTTATTTAAATCAATGCACGAAGAAAACAAGCACTGCAGTCCAAAAGCTTTATTAGGAATTGTGAGGCAACCGTTTTGGCCGATCAAAGGAAAGTCCATTGCAAGATCAACTGTGCAAAAATTCATACAATGTTACAGGGCCCGTCCAAAGCTATGTCAACAATTAATGGGAAACTTTCCACGGGACAGAATTACTCCTGCACCGCCACTTATTAACACAGGTGTTGATTATTTTGGACCGATATGGATCCATTACAATATAAGAGGAAAAAGAACAAGAAAAGCATATGTAGCTGTATTTTGTTGCGTTGCGACAACGGCAGTTCATTATGAACTGGTTAGTTATTTATCAACTGATGCTTATATCGGTGCCTTGAAACGTGTTATTTGTAGAAGAGAATGTTGCCAAAATATCTATTGTGATAACAACAACAAATTTTGTGGGAGCCAACAATAAACTTACTGAACTCTCAGAATCAATATTCTCTGATAATGGGAAATAATTAATAGTTTCAACATGTAGCTCAAAAGGAATACAATCCCATTTTATTCCACTGAGATCTCTCCATTTTAGAGGACTTTGCGAAGCAGGGGTAAAATTAGGTAAAAATCTTCTTGTACGGAGCTTAAGTACAACTTCATTGACTTATGAAGAATTGGAAACGGTTTCATAGAAATTGAAGCCATCTTGAATTCTCGTCCATTAACACCTATGTCTAACGACCCCTCTGATATGTAACTCTAGGACATCTATTGATCGGTGAAGCCTTTACTTCTCAGATGGACACCGCAGCCAGCTCGAGAAATATATCTCGTCTTAAAAATCAAACATGAGTTTTGGAAAAGATGGTCAACTGAGTACCTGCATGAACTTCAACGTCATAAGTGGAAAACTCTAAGTCCTAACATCAAACCAGGAGATATGGTTATCGTTAAAGAAGATAATACAGTGCCGATGAATTGGCTGCTAGGAATAATATTGAATATTTATCCTCCAAATAATGGATCCATTTGGGTTGCTGATGGCAAGATCGCATCTAGAATATGTAAAAGGCCTATACACGTCTCGCATTGCTTCCTGTTGAAGAGAATGCACAGCCAAAGTCAACAAAACTGGACTCAAATGCACCAAAAACAGACACAGTAGAACGCCAATCAATAAAAAGCGTTTGGATCTCAGCTAGGAGTTCATTTTGAAGAAATAGGATCGACGTTTATATCCACAAGTCAACGGAATCTAACAATGTATTATGATCTATCAGCATAGCATACTGGACTGATACATCATTTTTAGCAAATGGCGCCACATCACTTAAAGAGATATGTAAGAAAATGGAGTCCAATACACCGTGTATTAATATAATACAACATTTGCAGCACATTAAAACCGACTTAAGTATAGATAGCAGACTGCTATACAAATCTCGGCAAAAAAGAGGTACTATTGATTTTGTCGGAAACATTGCACATTCACTATTTTGTGGACTTGATTCTGAATATGCAGAGAAAATGTTATCAACCATCACCAAACTACAAGAAGATGACTCATGCATGCTAAGACTCATAAAAGAACCAACTTCTGTGGAAATCTCAACTATGAACATCGTTAAACAAGGTCTTACTGCAGAAAAGTTCAAATTTGACCCTCAACCATAAATGAATTAGTGCCAAACGAACAATCACGCAACAAGGAATTGTACCAATTGTATCTTGGACACATTATCTGACACCCATCATGAAAAAATCAATCCCTTGCTGTTAACTCCACTGCAGCTTGAAGTGGAGATACATGAAATCAAAACGCATATGCCTGAATCGTTGATGTTACCAGTATCTGAAAATGACTTGTTAGAGTTTTATAAGTTAGTGAAAGTAAAAGGTGGACTTACCCAGGAACACGTTGTATTCAGTATAACGCTACGACTAATAATGCATATAACAACACAATACGATAGAAACATGTAGTCTTAACGGTAGACACAAACCGAAATATTCATATGCTATAATATTCAACTGGAATATAACTTCGGAGCAAAAGAAAATTAACTTATTTTACAACATTACTACTCCTAATTGCAACCTAAAGAAGCTCTCGACCATTGTAACGTGGACACCATTAAGTCATCAAAGCCAATGTATAAATTTATCATCATCAACCACCCAAGTAAAAACAGTTTGTGGGAAACTGAGAATCGTTCGTTACAACGTTCTCAAAATAAAGCATTGAAGATTGTTCATAATTTGCCAATTACTTTTTCAACACTTACATTATACAAAGATGTATGTGAAAAAATCTTGCCAATTAATGGCTTATATATATATCAAGTTTTAGTATTTGTATTTAAAAGACTTCACAGCGAAGTTGATCGTTGATCTTTTGAAAACCAGACACACTTTTATACCAGAAATTCTTCTAATTTAAGAATTCCGAGATGTAGATTGGAAAGAACGAAATAACGTATTGACTATATTGGTGGTAATTTTTTTAATAATCTACCTACAGAATTAAAAACGGTTGAAAGTATTTCAATATTTAAAAGATTATGCAAGGAATATTTGAATAATTCAATAGAAACACTAATTTTAAGCATACCTTTTAGTAAATTTTGTCAAATTTATATGTTTAATACTGCCTTTTTATAATTTTTTTAAATAATACTTTTTATTATTTTTAATATATGTATGTTAAGCTTAAACAGTTGTCAGCTTGCCTCAAAAATGCCTTTATAGCACTGAGGCCAAACAATATTATGTAAAATATTTTTTCTTGTACAATTATTGCCTAATAAATAAACAAATATTTATTAAAAAAAAAAATTCCAACTTTTTATCTTGAAGGATCTGGATTGTTAACTATTAGTCCTGATTGCATCCTTAAGCATAATGATATTCATATGACCGGACAACAATCGCTATCAACAATTACTGGGTCATCATACACAGGCCTTGCAAACATTTCAGAGCTTTCATATCAAGATCTTGCAAATTATGAAAATATTAAAAAGGCCATTTGCACACTTATGTCAGAGCAGATTTCGTTACAACTCAATAAAATAAAAGGCTTGCAGCAAAGGTTGGAAACAATAAACAACTCAAATTTTCAACATCATTCAACTTCAGAACATGGTGTTACAGTTGCATATTCTGCATTAATCGTCAGCATAATAGGCATAATACTGGCTTCAGTTGTAGCTCCAATACGTCGGAAATCTAGTACCATTGAGCTAAAGGAATTGACACAACCATATAATTGTACTCCGCAACCATCCAACGATAAGTCAACATACGCACCACATCTACGCCAGAATTTCACAATTCAAGTTTAAATTTAATGTATTTTTAATTGACTCCTCGTCATTGCCAGGCAGAATGTACTTATTTTTAAGTTATTTCCATCTTATTAATTTGTTTCTCACTTATGTATTTAAAATTATGAAACATACATAGTACTTAAATTAAGTTGCAACGCATGCATTGTTTTAAAAATAAAAATATACACATACATACATATCGCACCTGTTCATCAAAAGTAACACAACTCAAAATTTACAAGTTTTCAGTAGAGGCAAAAAACTAATTGCCTACGCAAAGTAATATGAGTACGCAAAGAAAGACATAACGGCATTTCTCTCAGGATATATTACAAATACAAACCAAATACCAAAATTTTTACAGTGGTTAGATATGGTAATCATACACTGTTTCCTTCAAAAAAGTGGAAAATAGAATTTTTTGAGTTGTGTTACTTTTGATGAACAGGTGCGATATATTAAAATCGGTTTAAGTGATAAAATTCCCTTTCTATTAATTAGAACTTTAATTTAGTTCAAGTTTTTAACTATTTTTTATTATAAGTTTTAATTAAATAATTTTGAATATTGTATAGAAGGTGGATAATAACACAAATAAATTGTACTGGTTCTACAGTCTTCATACACAAAACACGTCTCCTTATTTTATAGTCTTTCAGTTCAAGTACTAGAAAGGCATAGGAAAAATAAAATAGTGTAAATTCTGACTAAACGTTTGAATTTAATTCCACTAGATTTCCTAATTGTACACCAGGAAATGAGATCTGGTGCACTGAAATGGTACATGGGTCCTTTACGAAATATTAAAAATCTCTGTACGCAAATATTTTTATTTTGGTTTTATTTCCAACAACAACAAAGGTTTGTGGGTATATCTTCTGAACCTGACTAAACCATGAAGTGACAACTGGTGCGGTGAAATGGTACATGGGTCCTCTATGAAATATCTATATATGTAAGCACATATTTTCATTTTGGTTTTGTAGCCAAAGATTATTTGGCAATTTCATCATTTTTCATTAAGAACATTCTGCTAGGCGTGTGTCTTCTAAGCCAGAGTAAACCGGTAAGTGACAACTCATGCGCTAAAATGGTACATGGCTCCTCTATGAAATATCAAAAATCATTTTACGCTCTTATTTTCCTTTTGGTTTTGTAGCTAAACCTTATTTGGCTATTTCAAAACTTTTTACTAATCTGATCTTCTAAAGCGGAGTAAACCAGAATGTGACAACTAGTACGGGGAAATGACAAATTGGACCTCTATGAAATATCAAAAATCTTTGTACGCACATATTTTCATTTTAATATAATCACCCCTATTCTGCGTTTCGATTAAGTCTCCGCATTCAGTTCCGTTGCGATCGAAAATTGGTATTCTGCAGGAAAACGGAATCGAAAGAAAAAGAAGAAGACAACAATGTTTACAAAATTAATAGCATCACTGTGGAATGTGGAAATGAAATAGCAAAATAAGCAAGTTTGTTATCATCTTCATAAACAAATGTCAAATTTAATGTAAAAGTAAGTTCTTGATAAAGTTTAATAAAAAAATTGTTAAATAAAATAAAAAAATATAAAACAAACTAAAATTAGTTGTTCATAAACATACATATTACGGTGCAAAGCATCTTGTGAAGATAAAGGTTGATGGTATCCACATGCAATGTCTGCTTTGGATGCCATTAAATTTGCCAATTTTTCGTACTACTCTGGTGTTGTTGTTTTTGACCTGTATACATAAAAAAACATCAGATTCGGGTACAAAAATTAGAAAAACAAAAAAATTAATTTAATTAAATAAATTAATTAAAAATTATTTTAAGTGTTTTCTAATCGTTTCTGAACATTTTATCTCATTTTCTACTTACATTTTTTCAATTTTAAACTTTTTAACTAAAAAACACAAATAAAGAAAACCCCTCCGTTAACAAAAAAAACAACTGAGAAAAACGGAGCTCCGTTCGTAATGCATAATACATAGAATCGAAAGAAACTGAGGGAATCGCAACGCAGAATACCAAAGCTGCCAGACGGAGAAATTTACGATCCGAGTCGAAGCGCAGAATAGCCCCCAATAGCCAAAATCGTATTGGCTATTTCATAATTATTTTTTCAAAAACGTTTGCTGGGTGTGTAAGTTAACGACAATTTTATTTTATTCACAGTTGTTGAACCCAATATAATTTAACAAGAATTCTTTTTAAATTATAAAATAAATGCTGCTACTTGCTGATTCCACTATCCAAATATTTTGCTGACATGAGTTTGTTTCTTTTACAATTAATTATTGTTATTTGTTAAAGTTATAAATCGCTTGTATGACAGTTTATTTTATATTTAAATTCCAAGTAATTATTGTGCAAGAAATAAAAACTAAAACCTAAAAATGGTAATATAAATAAAATTATTGACTACGTACAGTTAGTTGTACTCAACCACTCAAAATAAACCAATGTTTTATTAACTAGCGCACTACGAAAATAACCCACAGCTAAATATTATGTTTTATTAACTTGTATTTTCTGAACCGGAGTAAACCATTAAATGACAACTGGTGCGATGGAATGGTGCATGGGTCCTCTATGAAAAACAAAAAATCTTTCTACGCACATATTTTCATTTTGGTATTATAGCCAAATCTTATTTAACTATTTCATCATATTTCATCATATTTCATTAGAAATGTTTGCTGCGGGTGTATCTTCTAAGCCAAAGTAAGCCAGAAAGTGACAACTCGTGCGCTGGAATGGTACATGGGTCCTCTATGAAATATCAAAAATCCTTGTACGCACATATTTCAATTTAATAGCCAAAGACTTTTTTCCGCTTTTTTCACTAAAAAAAGTTTTCTGGGTGTATATTTTCTGAACCGGGCTAAACCATTAATTTACAACTCGTGCGCTGGAATGGTACATGGGTCCTCTATGAATTATCGAAAATCCTTGTACGTACATATTTTAATTTTAGTTTTATAGCCAAACATTTTCGGGCCTTTTTACTAAAAAAGAGTTTGCTGCGGGTGTATCTTCTGAACCTGAATAAACCAGAAAGTGACAACTAGTGCGCTGAAATTGAACAAATAAAATATCAAATATTCTGGTACGCACATCATCCCTTTCAGGTACCAGGTGGTTTATCTAGCAGGCGAACGTATACAACAGGAAGACATCGCAGGTAGTGAAGCATAAGAATATAAGGAAGCGAAGAAAGTACTTCGAACTGCAATTCTTACAAGTAAGTGGAAAAATATACTAGGATATAAGCTGGTAATGCGTAAATTTTAAATATCAGCTGAAATGGTAAGAGAATCTATGATATATGTGGAAATGTCATTCTTTCCCACTTCGATGATCACAATCAGAAATTGACCGAATGTACATGGGCTTTAACTAGCGCTATAGAAGACAGAGATTCTGTTACTCACACAGCGACGAATAATATTGTAGATTGAGATCAGAATAGGTGATAAAACAATAAATAAGCAAACAACACACAGACTATTAGCAAATGTTAGGGGCCCACTTCCCAGCAGGCGCAAGCTCTTCATGTAGGTAACTAACAGCATTCTACTCTGCGGATGTGAAATCTGGGCAGATACCCCAAGGGTAAGCGGAGAGCGAAGAGCATCCTAGCGGCACAAAGCTCAGCGGCATCGGTGTATCAGACTGTATCTGGGCATGGTGTGTTACTTATTACTTATAGCCAGTATGATCCCTATAGAACTGCACGCACAAGAACGCAAGAGAAAGTATGAATTAGGAAAAATAACGAAGAACCTCTTAAAATAGAAGAGTTAAGTAGAAATACAATCGTTGAATGGCAATTGCGATGGACTTCATCAACATACGGATTATGGACAATGTGACTTATTCCGAATATAAAGAATTGAATAAGTAGGAGAAGTGGCGAAGTAAATTACAACCCCACGCCACTTCGAAAATATCTTTATCGAATAAGAAAAAAGTTTTTTTTAATAAATTTTTATACCTTTCTCCACAGTGACAAACAGAATGTTTCGCAGATGGCAAAATACACATATGTATATTTAATATATTTAAAGGTTGTGAATTTTCATTTTTTATACTTACTTTTACACTTAACGTAACATGAAGACTGACATAAAAGAATGTATGTACATACATATATAAATAATTTGGTTTTTCTATATACGTTTTTAAGGCAACTACGTACATATATAATTTTGTTTTTTATATTCACATTTTTTGTTACAAAAACTTGTATAGGCAAGTATTTTTTATTTATTTTATAATAAAAAGAACATTGAATTGTATTAATATATTATTTTCAGTATTTTATTTGAACATAAATATTATTTTATATAAAAAATTTTAAAGGTATAACTTTGCGCAAAGCAGCAAGCACCTTATAAAATAACAAGCTTATTAATGGGTTATAAAGATAAATGTATGTACTATGTAGCTTACCTTTTTCTCGGTCGGTAGTGCTGTTACTCTGGAACCTCCTGAGTTAATCTGTATAATTTTTAAATTCTTTTGAGTTTAAATGTAGTGGTTTATCGAAATCACGGAGAATACGCCGATCAACTGCTGAAGCGTTAAAAGTAGTCTACTTCCATGATAAGTCGTATACCAAATACCCAAAAGTCATTTGAAAAATTATTAAACTCAATGTATTTTAAATAAACACCTCAAATATAAATGGCTTTAAGTTAACGACAATCAGTGTGTTAAAAAAACACCTGATTTTAAACGAATTGTGTCAAAATGCGTTACAGAATAGCAAAATCTTAGTGTTAACTTTTTTAATGATTTTTGTTGGCGTTAAAATGGATAGAGAATCGCACTACTGGAGTAACATAAAAACAAACGCCCTAACCTTATACAATTCAATTACTCGACAACCATAGATGGAAAAGAATATTTCAACCACCAACAAGAACTTAAATATGGTATAGATAACCAACATGATGAACAGTTAGAAGTTCTGCGCATTTTTGAATTCAACGGTAATTACAAATTCAGTAATATTCAAGAAATGTCAACCTTATTGATACCAATGGAGGAACATGCAATACAATTCACATTTTACTTCATACTGGGAATATGTACACTAGCATTAATTATTTATTGTTTGACCAAACTCTGCGAATGCTACAAGGTAAAGAAAGTAGAAACAAAAACGGAAAAGAATTGATGAAATGTACGAAGTAGAACTTCTCAGATTCCAACAAAGACAAAGTATAGTTTAAAGCGAGGATGCTTTTTTTAAGAAGGAGTAGAACTTATATCTGTAATCATAACTGAAAAGTACTTATAATATTAACATACCTGATATCTGTAATCATAGCCGAAAAGCAAAATAATATTTACATAGTTAAATTCCAAGTTAACAACAGTGGCAATACTATTGCCAAAGAATAAGTATGCAACTTAAGCACTTTTACTTCAACACGCGCTTCCGATCCAATTACGAAATTGCCTTCTTGCTGAAACAATGGGAAAATAATTTTGCATGATCAGCGTCTGCACACCTGCACATGTTGGTGCAACGTGATCATCAAATCCAACGAGCCAACAAAGTTGGCTAGGAACAAGCAGTCTTGGCTAAGGTGTCACGAGTATCGGAAGCTTAGAAATTATTGTGTAATAAATAATTATTAAAAGTAAATTGTGCTATTATTTAATTGTTAATAAATTTGATTAAAAGTTGATTTGAATAAAAGTGTTTCATTTAACTAAAGGCGCGAGTTGGTGCGCCTTGATATATTTTTTTAGATCAAACCGCTTAGAATTCTTTAACTGGCGCCCGAGCAGGGACCCTCCCTTAGGAGTCCCTGTAGAATAAATTAATAAGTAAAGCCCTGCGAAAACCCACAGGTCCCTCTAGGACTTATAATATTTTAATATAAATATAAAAAATAAAAATAGCTCCTCCTTCACTAATCCGGTATTCCTGGTGATTAAAACTGAAAAGCATCACAGCAGGTTACTGAGGCGAAAGTGAAGTGACCCGTACCTTAGTAGGTATCCACGATTATAAAAGTGGATCTCCAAACTGGAACTATACGGAGCTTCCGTGAGGACAAAAAAAAAGGGTTTTAAACGGTCGCGTCGCGTATCCTAGCCAAGGCTCTCTAGTGAAAAAATAATAAAAATAAATATTAATACATAAAAATATTAATACAAAGAATTAAAAACGAGAAAATTGTAATAAATATAATATATGAAAAAAAAGAAAAGTTAAAATTTAAATAAGAAGGAATATATGTATGCTTAATTTCCAAAATAAAAATCGAAGCAAAATATAAATTTGAAAATTGAAAAGGAAAAGCAAAATATAAAAGAATATATGCTTTTAAAATTGATCTCTAAAATAAAAAATAAAATTGAAAAAGAAAAGCAAAAGTTAAAATAAAAAAGTATATGCTTTTAAAATTGATTTCTGAAATAAAATTGGAAAAAGAAAATTGATAGTAAAAATATAAAATTGAAAAAGAAAATTAAAAAGGAAGATATTCCTTTAAAGTTGAAAGCGAAAATTTAAAAATTGAAATAAAAAGTAAAATTGGAAAAGAAAACCGAAAATAGAAATTGAAATTGAAAAGATAATATAGAAAAAAGCTTAAGAAAAAGAAGTGAAGTGAACCTGTGCAACGGTCAAAGATCTTCAATTTTTCATTAAAGTGTTCCCAGTACATATTTCAGGTAAGTGAGTTTTTTTCCCTCTTGTCAGCTTAATATAAAAACAATGGAGGAGGTAAAATCTACACTAACGACTATGACTGGAGCCCTAAATCGGTTTATGGAACAACTCAAGGCTGTTGAAACACGTATAGGAACTCTAGAGTCGAGTCTCGGTAACAATGCACTAGGAGAAGTTTTGGTTAGATTAGATCTTCTTGAAAGTAGGCAGGCTACCGCTGCTGTCCCAGTGGTTACAGAGGAAGTATCTCTTCAACGACCACGAACCGAATCCGAGTTAAGAGATATAAGCCGTCTTCCTGACAGTGTAAGGGACTTAAGAACATTTGAGGGTAATCGAACTCAGTACGGGTTAATTCCGTGGAAACTTTACTGGGGGATTTTGAAATTGTCAGGGATAAGCCGATTTATCGTGCAATTATCCAGAGCGTCCGTCAAAAAATTATTGGCGCTGCGGATACAGCTCTAGTATCCTACAACGTATTCAATGGTGATTGGGCCGAAATCAAAAGAATACTTTCACTCCATTACGCTGATAAACGAGACATCCAAACTCTGGAACATCAGCTCAATCAGCTCTCCCAGGGATCGTCAACAATGGATGAGTTCTATTCAACTATTAATCACCAACTTTCGCTTATCATCAACAAACTGCAGACTTGAAGGGAAAACTTCGCCCAAATATCCTTAATGGAGTTAAAGCTCCAGAAAGTCTTCTTGGTGCCATACAGGAAATTTATATCGATAATTTTTCTAAATACAAAGTAAGGATTACGCAGAAGCTAGTTACAGTTATTACTTCAAAGGAACGTCAATTCGAAATAATTGAAACTGAACATAGAAGAGCACATCGTAATCCCAGAGAAAATGGTGAACAAATTTTAGAGCCAGTTTTATTTTCCGCATATGCGCGCTAGTATAAAGAAATACGTTGCCAGTTGCGACGTATGTAATAGATGCAAGGATAGGTCGTTGGTACAGGTGAGGAAAAAACTAATTAAAATTTTGCATTATTTCACAGTGCCAAAAATTCTAGTTACTGATAATGAACGCAGCTTCTTAAGCCCTTTAGTAGAAACCTTTATCAAGTCACTGGGTATTAAATTATACCTTACACCAGTACAAAGAAGTGAGGTGAACGGGCAAGTTGAGAGACTGCATTCAACAATAACTGAAATTTATGGGTGGTTAAGGGTCGAATACCCGAATCTATCAGTAAAGGAATTAATTGAAATCTGTGTTGATAGGTACAATAATACCATCCATTCGACAACAAAGAAAAGATCTCGTGACTTATTCTTCAATAGAAACATCGGAGCAAACTATGAAAATCTATTATCAGTACAGAAGAAGATAAATACTGAACTCAGCCACTTGCTTAAAAAAAATATGGCGGCTCGAAAGGCAAGAATGAATAGAAGGAGGCAAAGCCCTAAGAAATATAGAAAGGGTGATAGAATCTATGTAGCTATTAAAACTATCCAGGGAAAAAACAAAGCGCTATATAGAAAAAGAAATAGTTGAAAAAGATAATAGGGTAACTGTGCTGACAAGAAGTGGAAGAAAGATTTACAAGGAACACATAAAGAATTTAAATGGGCAAAGTCCAAAGAAAAACATTGTATTATAAATAATTTTAGATCCTTTGTCGTTTCACTCACTTAACTTATACTTCTTGAATATTAAAAAAAAATATATAAAAAAGATGGGGAAGGGGACTTTCTAAGCAAAATAAAAACTTAAATCTAACCATTTGTCATTAAACATTTCATTGGCATGACATCGCCTCCTTTTTATTGATATAATGAACTTATACTATTTTCAGAAATTACATTTCTTAACCATGCATCTCAAGTTTATTCTCTTCATCGGACTCAACCTGATTTCTCTTGTAGTTAGTGTACAAATCTACCAGTACAAAACATCACTAGTTTCATTGAAGGTTGGGAATGGAGGGATAGTCGATGGAAACTTCAAATTAGTGCACGTCATCAACTTAGAAAAGTACAGGGAAATGGCTGCAAACATATCATCTGTTATTCAAAGGCACATTCCGCCAAGCAGAAACAAAGAATTCATTTTGCACCACATGCTGCAGGTAAGAGTTGCAGTTCGAAGTACTTTCTTCGCTTCCTTATATTCCTAGGCTTCACTATCTGCTGCACTCCGATGTCTTCCTGTTGTATACGTTCGCCTGCTAGATAAACCACCTGATACCTGAAAGGGATGATGTGCGTACCAGAGTTTTTGATATTCCATAGGGGACTTACGTACATTTGAGCGCACTAGTTGTCACTTTCTGGTTTAGAAATTTACCCTCTGTAAACTTATTTTAGTCAAGAAGGCTCGAAAAAGTTTTTGTTATAAAATTGAAATATGTGCGTACAAGGATTTTTGATATTTCGTAGAGGACCCATGTACCATTCCAGCGCACGAGTTGTCACTTTCTGGTTTACTTTGGTTTAGAAGATACACCCGCAGCAAACATTTCTAATGAAATATGATGAAATAGTTAAATAAGATTTGGCTATAATACCAAAATGAAAATATGTGCGTAGAACGATTTTTTGTTTTTCATAGAGGACCCATGCACCATTCCATCGCACCAGTTGTCATTTTATGGTTTACTCCGGTTCAGAAAATACAAGTTAATAAAACATAATATTTAGCTGTGGGTTATTTTCGTTGTGCGCTAGTTAATAAAACATTGGTTTATTTTGAGTGGTTGAGTACAACTAACTGTACGTAGTCAATAATTTTATTTATCTTACCATTTTTAGGTTTTAGTTTTTATTTCTTGCACAATAGTTACTTGGAATTTAAATATAAAATAAACTGTCATACAAGCGATTTATAACTTTAACAAATAACAATAATTAATTGTTAAAGAAACAAGCTCATGTCAGCATAATATTCGGATAGCGGAATCAGCAAGTAGCAGCATTTATTTTATAATTTAATAAGAATTCTTGTTAAATTATATTGGGTTCAACAACCGTGAATAAAATTAAATTGTCGTTAACTCTTCCCTCCTTAGACGCAAACGTCCCCGTTTGCATAGGGAATTGGTTGACAGGTTTCTAGACTATTACTTCCCGTGTTGTTCGTTTTTTGAATTTTTTTAACCCAGTTGGGGTTAAATAAAGTTCATACTTTCTTTTTGCGGTGCATTTGAGAACTATGGCAAATACAATTATAACGCATAGAATTAAAGCAACTGAACTTTCCCATAAATTTATGTCTTTTTTTTCTTGATCAACTGTATTGTGTGGCTGTTATTTAAATTTGATAAGTTGAAGAGACTGGAATTCAACGAACTTGGAATGGTGGGTAGGGGCTTATAAGTCTCCTTTTCATAGTGTGATAATGTTACGTTATCAACGGTTATGGTAGCATTTTGAATGTTCCATGCATGTCAACTGGATTACCATTTACAAATATTGAACCGTTGTATTGATTGATTGATAATCCATCTTGGATTATTTCCAAGGAAGGAATATCTAGATTATTGCTTATTTTGCAAGTGGAGGGGCTGCTCTTGAGGAGATTTAGTACACAACTTGTGCTGGTTATTTCATTAATACTTTCTTTCTGACATAAGTTTAATTCGTCATAGCTTTTACAGGGTTTTCTTATTTAAAATATTTTATTATGACAAAATATTATCTTTTCGTATTTTAGTTTTATAATAAAATTTCCTGTCTTTATTGGTTTTACTAACATAGTTTTACAATGAAGTTTGTTGACTATAGGCAAGTTTATTACATATAACAAAATTGAATTATTTGATGCAACTTTAATATTAGCAAATTTTAAACATTGTTCCAGATCATTATAAGGGAAATTTTGCCCGACAATTAATTCGCTTAGAAATTCCATTTCGTTGTGAGAGAATAGGAAAGGATTTGTGATACCACCCTTTGACCACAATAATGCTTGTTCAATATTGGTTACTTCTTCTTTGAGTATTTGCAATTCAAATTTAAATTTCAGTGCTGCGGTATTTTCGGTGTCGTACACTTGTATGTTTTTAGTTATCTCGTTTGTCAAGATTGTCAATTCGTTTAGTTTTCGCTCAAAGATTCTGTTTATCACAATTTGGTTGTCTCTCTGTCTTAAGTTGTCATTTATCTTGTCAAATCTATCCGATCCGGTGATCCTGCGATCCATTTCCATACTGTACCAATTACGTTGATTGATGTTTTAGATTCTTTGAAGGGTCTCATTCGGTTTATCAGATTATGCAATTCCGCCATCTCGTGTTCAAGAAGTGGCAGGAGGGGATTACCCTTTTTTATTTTAAGGTTGATGTGTTCACTATTACATGTATCAGGTTAAAGGTTCCGTTCTGTATTAGGTCTCGTCCTGTCTGAAACGTCACAATTTCGGAATTGGAGTAGTCGAGAATTTGTACTTCGGCACTTATTGTTTGAAGAAGAAATCTGTAAAAGAGGAAAATGTTATGATTTTATCAAGCTTTTGTGGACTATTCGACCAGATATTGTTTTAATTGTGTTATTAAAATGTTCTGCTACTTTTTCTTCCTTATATCTTGATGATAGCTTAGTTCCTATTCTTTTATTAGTTTTCACATATACTGTGTCTCCAAGGTGATATTGCTTAGTAGGTGTTCGATTTTTGTTATGGAATTCCAATTCTGCTTTTTGTTTATCTTTTCATTTTTGTATGTGTTTCCTTTGGTCTTAAATAAGGTTCTCCGGTCTTATTCTTACAAAAAATGCGTCCACTGGTCTTTTCCCGGTAGTAGAATGCATGGAGTAATTGTACCTGCTAACAGACATCTCAAGCAGTTCCTTGAAAGAGTCGTGAATTTTGTCGGTTTTTACACACCGCATTATTTCGGAGAGTGTTGAATGGAACCTCTCGATTTGTCCGTTGACAGTGCTAGTGTAGGGTGGAGCTTTAAATATTTTGATTCCAAATTGATTTTCCAGCATATGCTTTATTGGTGCAGATCCTAGCGATTTTTCGTTGTCTATGACTACGGTTTCATGAGGTCCTAGACTCACTGAAATTTCACATAAGGCATCTTTGATATCTTTTGTTGATCTGGATTTGATGATTTTTGCCATTACGTATTTGGAAAATTTGTCTATGGCTGTTAACACGGCGTTTTGGTTAGTAAGATAAATGTCAAGATGAACATTTTGTCCGGGATATTCCGGAATATGCGTTTCATTGAGTAATGGTTTCACTGGATGTCGTTCGTATTTTATTATATATTTCTTGTATTTTCGAGAATGGACTCACTGGTGTTCAATCCATTTATGACTGAAGGATTTAGATATTTGTTAAAATTGCTGTTAATTTTTGTTCTGTATAGTCGGTTTCATAAATGATGTGGCGGAATGTGGGGAATATTATCTGAAATTCATATGAGGGGTTTTGTCCTAGTCTTAAGAAAATTTGATTTTTAAATACGCTTACCGGTTCATTCGATATTGGGATGAGGTGGTGTGACGAGGTTTTATCGCTATGAGCCGTAGCGATCATCGAGTTTATTTGAGGAGGTCGTGATAGAGCATCAGCAACAACATTTGTTCGCCCTGGTTTGTAAAGTAGTTCATAGTTGTGCTCTTCAAGGGTAGCTTTCCACCGTTTAATTTGTTGTTGTTAATTTTATTGCTTAATGCGAACGTTAGGGGCTGGTAATCGGTGAATATTTTGATTTTGGCTGAACCGTAGAGATAATTCCTGAGAGCCCAGATGCTTACCAGCATTTCTTTCTCATTTGTGGCATAATGCTCCTCAGCCTTGCTGAGGGTTCTGGATATAAACATTATTGGTCGGTCATTTTGGGCTAAAACGGCTCCTACGCATTATCTGGTGCATCAGTTGTCAACTGGAACTCTTTCGTAAAGTCTGGATAGCGCAACATTACTTCTTCAGTGAGTGCTGCTTTTATTTTTTCAAACACTTCCGCTGCTTCGCTGTTAAATGTTATTGTCGTTCTTTTTGAAATGTTTTTGGACGCCTGTGCTTCTTCCCCCTTAATAGGTTTGTCAGGGGTTTTACTAGCGCAGCGTAATCCTTGACAAAGCGTCTGTAATAACCTGAAAGTCCAAGGAAGGATCTTAAATCTTTTAGTGTTTTCGGTGCAGGGAAGTTTGTGATAACTTCAACTTTTGCAGGTTTGTTTTTATTCCAGGTTCGGATACAACAAAGCCAAGAAATTCGACGCTGTTTTTTAAGAATTCGCACTTATCGACTTGAACCTTCATATTAGCATCACAAAGGGTTTTAAAAATAGTTTTTGTGTCTTCTAGATGGCGTTTTTTTGTCTTTACTGAATATGATGATGTCGTCTATGTAGACGAAACATATTTGCCCAATGTGATCCCTTAAAATATCATCCAACGTTCTTTGGAAGATTAAAGGTGCATTTTTAAGTCCGAATGGCAGACGAGTAAATTCGTATTTGCCATTGTTTACTGAAAAAGCGGTCTTCTCAATGTCAGATTCCTTTAAAGGAATTTGATGGAATCCGCTTTTTAGATCTAGGACTGAAAAATATTTATTCTCCCCCAATCGTGACAGTACTTCGTTTATTGCCGGTATTGAGTATCTGTCTGCAATGGTGATTGAATTTAATTTGCGGTAGTCAATCACCATTCTGAATTTCTTTTCACTGGATTGTTCTAATTTTTTTTGGGACGATCCATACAGGAGAATTGTATGGGGATCGTGAAGGTCTTATTATACTCTCACCGAGTAAGTTTTCAATTTGTGAATTTATTTCGTTTTTAAGATGCATTGGATATGGATATGATTTACTGTAAACCGGCGTATCGAAGGTTGTACGGATTTCGCCTGTTACCTTAGAAGTGTATGTCAATTTTTCGTTTGGTTCGGTGAAGAGATCTGGTAATTGACGTATTATATTTGAAAGTTCCTCTGTAGTTTCAATATCAAGGTGCTTGAATATTAATTTTATTGATATCTTGAGACTGAAATTGCTTTAATCGGAATTTGAGATTTTTGATTCCTAGAATATTATGTTTGGTATCAATTATGGCTGATAATTCTTAAAGCGTATCGTTGCCCAAAATGGTGTCGAAGGATGAGAATGAGGGGAGTATATAAATTGTAATTGTGTTGTAGTTTTTTGTTTCTTATTGGTTTTGGTACAATTTCGGATTTTATGTAGTTCTTATTGGAGCCGGTATCTACAAGTATTTTGGGCAAGTTTTCCGTTCCTCATTCGGCATTCTAGGTACGGCAATGAGGAACTTCTCGTTCTAAAAAAATTAATGTCACTAAGGTCTGTGATTACGTCATCTTCAGAATCTATAGTCGCCATGTTGCTTTGGCATTCAAGTGAGTCGTCTAGGTATTGGTCGCTATCTTCCGTCAGTAAGTCGTCTTCTAATTGGTAGTTGTTTTCTTCTGGTAGATGATGTATAGGTTGTGTTTTTATATGATAGTTGCGTTGAATTTTATTTGGTGGGCCGTATTGATTTGATTGTTGTGTTTGTTGAGGAATTTTCATTTCCTATTTTCGACCGGCTTGTTCATATAATTTACTTGCCTAGTTCTCATACTTTCGTCTATTTTACAGTTTCCGGGCGTGGAATAGGTTTTGGTGGACGTGGAGGCAATATAGTTTCGCTGTTAGTTTCGCTGATAGTTTCCTTGGTTTAATGGCATTTGTTGGCGTTTCAGACCCCTGATAAATGTATCTAGCGCTTTTTCTCTGTACATTTGTGTCAATAACTTAATGGATTCGTTGCTTGCTTCCATGCATGAAATCTTGTTGAGGATTAGAGTTAGGTGCGCATAAACTGCTTAATAAAATTCGTTGATTGATGAATTGCCTCGTACCAAAGACAACAATTGATATTCATTCTAAAGTCTTAAATCACGCTGGTCACCATAATGATAAGCCATGCAAGCCGCAATAGCTCGCCATTCAAGTGGTGTATTATACGCTTCTAAAGCTGCGTCCGCTTCACCTACTATTTTATTTCTAATAGTCATTATGATGGCATAGTACTTGGATGTGCCTCTGACGTTATCATATAAAGATATTACTCTGTTGAGACTTTTCTTCCAGGAGTTAAATTCTGTGTGTTTACCAGAGAATTCCCTCAAGAACTATATTCAGCCAAGCCTAGTGCAGAATGCGTTACCAAATCAAGAATCCTTTTTCGCCAACCCGAAAGGCGGACATACTAAAATTACGGAACATACTTTTATAAATCTATTCGATGATCATACTAAAAAATTAAAATTTTCTTATTACCCACACTTAAGTGTTTCCATGGTATTTTAGGAAAGGACAGCCTTTAAGAAATGTCGGCAGTAATTTATTCAGCCGGAAATTATATGATAATAAATGACAAATTAAAAGTAAGAATAAAACAAAAAACATCTCATTCAGTAAACAACATCGACATAAGAACGGAACACTTGACCAAAGAACAGAAAGACAACTTACAAGAAATCATTTTAAGAAACAGATCACTTTTCAGTGAACCAAATTAACATATACTTCGGCTGTACTGGCTGAAATGCATACAAAACCAAATGAACCGGTATATTCTCGTTATTATCCCTACCCTATGCATCTAAAGGAAGAGGTAGAAAACCAAATATAGGAACTCTTGCAACAAGAGATTTAGGATAGTAATTGACTATAGAAAACTAAATGAACAAACAACACCAGACCGATACCCAATTCCGGAAATAAACGACGTACTCTCGCGACTTAGTCAAAATAAATTCTACTCGGTCTTAGACCTTAAAAGTGGTTTCCACCAAATACCACTCAAAGAAATCGATAGGCAAAAAACAGCGTTTTCAGTGAATGACGGCAAGTATGAGCTTACACGACTCCCGTTTGGACTGAAAAACGCACCATCCATATTCCAACGTACCTTAAATGATATTCTAAGGGAGTATATTGGAAAGATATGCTTTGTCTATATGGATGATATATAATCATATTTGCAGAAAGTGAAAAGAAACACTATGAAAATTTGGATACTATATTTAAAACCTTAGAGCGTGCAAACAAGAAAATCCAATTGGACAAATGTGAATTTTTGAAGGAAGAAGTAGAATTCTTAGGCTTTATAATTTCAAACAAAGGAATAAAAACTAACCCAAGAAAGTGCAAGCAATTTTAAACTTTCCAAAAACCCAAATCACTTAAGGAGTTAAGATCATTTCTGAGAATTTCAAATTATTATAGGCGCTTCATCAGGCACTACGCAAAAATTGCTAAGCCCCTGACAATGCTTTTGAGAGGGGAGGCAGGACGTTCGTCCAAGCACACTTCCAAAAAGATACCAATAGAACTGGGCCAGGACGCTTTAGATGCCTTTAATAGACTGAAAACAACATTAGCCTCCGAAGATGTAATGCTGGCGTACCCAGATTTCAATAAAGAGTTTTGTCTTACGACTGATGCCTCGAATTATGCTCTCGGAGCCGTCCTATCCCAGGACGAAAGGCCAATTGTATTTTTACCTGGAACACTTAGCAGAGCAGAGGAGCACTACGCTACTAACGAGAAAGAAATGCTCGCAATCGTGTGGTCATTAAAGTCGCTCCGAAACTACTTATATGGGTCTCCAAAATTAAAAATTTATACTGATCACCTTCCGCTCACATATGTAAAAAAAAATTGTAAAAATACAAATTTCAAACTGAAAAGATGGAAAGCATTTCTTGAAGATTATAACTATGAGTTGCATTATAAGGCAGGTAGTACCAATGTTGTCGCCGACGCTTTATCAAGACCTCCGCAGGAAAACTCTCAAACAAATACATTAACTGCCACTCAGGATAGCTACGAGAGCTCATCTCACCATCTTATACAATTTACGGACGCACCGCTCAATGCTTTTAAAAGTCAAATAATAATTTCCAATGAAGGAACACAATCAGCTTACAGTTTTGAAATTGTATTCCCCACTTTCCATAGGCATACCATTAATGAACCCAATATTACAGAAGATTCTCTCATTCAACTTCTGAAAAAATACTTGAATCCCTCCGTGACAAATTGTAAAAACTTCTGATGACATCCTTAATTAAAAGTAAAGTAGCAAAATGCAGTTTAATAGACGATCGAAGCATCCCCACTCTTGAAGAAATTGCACCACGAACAATTCTTCTGAACTAATTCAATGGAACAATTCTTATCGATACTGAACTGCAGAATCTTACGGGAACCTATGTGATACAGTTCTGCAATACCTCTGTGACAATAGCCAATAGAACTTATGATTTCTTTGAAACAACACAATTACAAACGCTACCAGTCATCTTACAACCTAAGTATTTGCACCAAAATATAGAAGAAACTTTATCATTGGAAATGGTGAAGGAATTACGAGCAAATAACACTGATTTAATTTATATTTATTGACAGAAACAAAAAAGGATTCGCAGCTAATCTTAGCCTCTCTCTAATGACGATAATATTCATGGTCATTCTGCTAGTCAAAACAACGATACTAAAATGAAGCAGCAACCAACAACGCTAGAAGCAATCCCATCGGTACATACGTCCATGCCAGAATTATCTGACACCAGAAAACCTGAAAAACCCAGCATAACAGAAAACGTTGAATGCCCTTATTACAAACCGTTTCACAATAATTAAATTGCTGACACAATCGCAGACAGGTAAATAAAATTCTAAAGAAGTTCATATTGCAAAATAACAACAACGCGTGTCATTTTGATTACCATGCAAAAGAATATTTAGTTTAAGTTTCATATGAACAAAAGTAATTTCTTAAGTTTAGTTACATTTTTGGGTGTTCGAAATATAAAAATATGTCTACAAAAGCAGTTCGCCGCAGCATTACAAATAAAAACATTTTGATTTGTGATCAATGCGAAAATGAGATTAAGGTAGAAAGTGATAATTTTATTCAATGCGACAAGTGCAAAAAATATTTCCACTCTCAGTGTTTTGGATTAAGTAGAAGAGAATTTGAGAGACTCGCAAAAAGCGAAAAAGAGTGTCAATTTTGTAAAGAAGAAGGAAACAACATAAGACAAGAACTAAATTCAATAAAAACCGAATTAAAAAAGGTAAACGAACTTGAAGAATTGGATCAGCTGACTGAATCTATAAACTTCATGTCAGCCAAACTTGATGAAGTGTTAAAAGATGTGGCAGAAAATAAACGAAAAATAAATGAAATTGAGAAAGAAAACAAAAGATTAAAAACTGAAATAAAAACTTTAAAATTTTCTGTTAAAATTTTAAATGAACATAGATTAAAAAAATGATTGCATAATCAGTGGTTTAAAAGTTACAGATAAAAAGAATGCTTTAGATGCTGTTACTAAAATTTCTGAAGATATTGGTGTTACAATAGAAAATAACAAGGTTGAAGACGCTTATTTAAAAAAAAAAATGGTAATAATGAAAACAAATTTGTTGTAGTAAAGTTTTCTTCAAAAATTCATACAAATAAATTCATGTCTTCTAAAGCCAAACTTACAGAAAATGATGAAACAAAAAGATTTTTATAAATAATTTTAATAGTAAAGAAACTATGAAATTGTATAGTTATGCTAAATCTTTAAAATCAATAGGCTACCAATATATTTTTGTCAAAAATGGAAAAGTTTTTGCCAAAAAAAGTGAAGTATGATAAAATATTATTAAAGTTGATAAAATATTATTGAAAGCAACATCCAACAATCGTAATGGTAGAAGATCTTTAATCCACTCAAGGCTAGATGAAGCTGAGGATTCTAGTGATGCAGATGGTGGTGCATCTTACATGTCTCCTACTTAAATATTAAATTTATTTATTAAACATTAAAATAAAAGTTTTATTTTTTATTATTATTTAATGGTTAGTAATCAGTATTTCCATAATTTTTCGAATTTTAAAAAGTATATTAATAGTTTGAATAGACATGTGGTCTACCAAAGAATAATTTGTTGGGAGTTAATTTTGTAGCTGAATGAATCGAATATGTTATTAAAACTTCTGCGAAAATTTCTTCGTGATCTAGTGAAAGTTTGTTTTCTTTTATTTTCGAAAGGATTATACGATATATTTCCGTTAATGTGGAATGGATCCTTTCAACTGGTGCGTTGCTGGAAGACTGCTGGAATGAAGTTATGTGTAATTGAATTTCATATTGTTTGCAGAAGTCATTAAAAATAATCGCTGTGAATTCTTTTCCTTGGTCGCACACTATTTTCTTCGGAATTCCGTATGAACTTAAAAATGATTTTAGAGATTTGACTATATTTAAACTTGTTCTAGCAGGGATAGTAAATCCAGCAGCAAATTTTGAAAATTTATCAATGATAGTAAGCATTAACTGATGATTGATGTGTTAGATGCCGATATGTGTTTAGATGGTGTTTCCGGAATTTGGAATGCTAACTTTTGAGGTTGTCTGTAATACTTTTGAGTTTGACAAATATCACAGTTATTTATTATTTGGCTTATCTTGTGTTTCATAAGTGGGAAGAAAGAAATACTTCCTTTTTAAATGTAGATACGTTTTATCAATTCCTCTATGGTTGTTGTTATGATGATATGATCTTATGATTTCTTCTTGTTCATCACTTTCTTTAACATCAATTACTCCATATGTACAACGTATTAGTCGGTAGTTTTTATTATTACTGAAATATTCAGAAAATACTTGTTCTTTGGGATGAATTTCGATTTGGTGGAAGCCACTGGCAAGATAAATTGTAGAAAAATACATACATCTGCCCAACTTATCCAAAAGTTCATTTGGAATCGGGTATTTGTCGGTAATGGTTTTTTCATTGACTTTTCTGTAGTCTATTACCAATCTCCATTTTTGTTTACCGCTTGCATCCTTTTTCTTTGGAACTATCCATACGGCTGAGCTCCAATGTGAATAGCTTGGTCTTATTATATTATCCTGAGCTGATAGTTTTTAAATCTGCTCTCTAATTTCGTTTTTATGGATAAACGGATATCGGTATGATTTTGTATAAATTGGTATTTCATTTGTAGTAGGTATTTTGTGTCTAATTTTGTTGGTAAATGACAGCATTTGTCCTTCTTTATAAAAAACATCTGAGTACTTTCTACACAATTTGAGTAGCAATTTTCTTTCTTCCTTGTTAAGGTGTTCAAGACGTAATAGATCTTTAATATCGCAGTTGTCATCTTCAGTAGGTATTTCAAATTCTGTTGTATTTACTTCATCAAAATTATTAAAGTTATATTTTTTCCACTTTGATGGGTTGGTCCAAATAAATTGTTTCTGGTTTATTACCGATATTAACTGCTTCAAGTAAGCTATGCCAGTTTTTGGCTGTAGCAAACGTTTTCATTAAGAAGTGTTTCAGGGACCGAAATATCTCCAAATTCAGCACCAACAGGTAAGTAAATTAACTTTTTCTCATAAGGTTAAATTAAAATTTTCCCTGAACATAAATTCGGTTTGAAATACAAGGATAGTGAAGCATTTTTTGTTACCAATACGTTGTTTTTTAACTCAATTTTTGCTTCCAGCTTAGATAGGTAATATTCCTAATAGCCCATCAAAATATTTATGAAATTTGAATAGTAAGAGCGACAGTTTTCCTTCCTGGTTAAATTCATTAAAAATTGTTATAATAGCCAACTTGTCTACTTTATAATTTGCTAATATAGTTTTTATGTTTGTTGGCTTACATTTAATGTGTTGTAATATACTTATGTGTTCTGGAGCTATAAATGATGTTGAAGCACCAGTATCTACTAGGAATTTTAAAATTTTCCCATTAAAAGATATTTTAATATAGATCAATTCGCTTCCATGTTTATTTATATCTAAATAGCCTGTGCTTTGTTCGAGGCGTTTTCCCGAAAATTTACTTCCTCCTCTACGTTGGTTAATTCGTGTTCTCTAGGAACTTCTTCTTTTGGCGCTACAGTCTGTGGTGAACCTGGGCCTCAACCAACAAACTTTTCCATCTGGCACGATCTTTAGCCAGCGTAGGAACTTCTATGTTATTAATTTCCATTTTGGAATACCGTGCTTGTGAGCTAGGGCTCTGTTTGATAACATTCGATTAACATAGTAAATGTTCTGCTCCTTAACGCAGAAATCCAAGGCTTCCGTTAAAGACCTTGGCCTCATAGCTCTAATAGTTACGCCTAAAGGATCTTTCAATCCTGTAACAAAGGCGTTAAGGCACATTTCGCCATAAAGTGCCTTTTTCGTATTGATAAGATTGCAATCTTCTTCATGGATTAATATATTATTGCAAAGTGCCGATTGGAGTTCGACTATTTCACTATAAACTTTTTCAAAAGGTTTATTGTATTGCTTCAGTGTATGCAAATCCTTTATAAGTGAAGTTTCCGTACGCTTATCCGCATAATGAGTAATTAAGTTCTCTTTTATAACGTCCCAATTAAGAGGGGTTCCGTCCATATTCAAGACCTCATTGGCCTGGCCATCGATCTTGCTCCGAATAGCTCTTAACAGGATTTGACCAAATGGGGTTTTATCTGTGCCCCTAATAAACATAAGAATTTCTTCTACATTATTTAAAAAATCATGTAGTAATCTGGGATTATCACTGAAGGTCGGTAACTGCTTAATTACATCTGGAATTTTAAGAGACTGAAAGATGTCAAGTTGAGCAACTGCAGCTGCTGAAGCTGCTGCAGTAGGTGGAGATGCATTTGTAACAGAGGCAGATTGCAAATGAATTTCACTGTTCATGGTATCTTTTTCTACTATCGAAGTTAAGCTTTTGCTTTTAAATAAACTTGGAAGACTATAGGGATAGAATCTGGGTTTCTTTGGCATTTAAGCAAAATTTGTCACTCCTTTTCTTTATTCGCGGAATTTAAATATAATGAATTTAAAAGTAAGGAATTTAAAAATAATGATGTTAAAAAAATTTGGGTAAAAAAAAATGTATTTCAATACTTACAAAATTAAAAATAACAGCAATGTGGAAATCATTCAACAAGTTGTGTCTTTATGGGTTCTCGGTCTGTGTGGAAAATTGTAATTGTTCTTCTCTAGTAATATATTTTAATTTTAAATAACGAATTTTCTTTTTTTTTCTCTCTTTTTAAAGAAATTTACGATATTCCCACGTAAATATTGTTCTTTTTAATTTTTCTTTTGTTCCTTTTATTTTATTTTTTACTAAATTTCTTTTCTTTTTTTTCCACATTAAAATTTCTTTAAAAAAAATTAATTTTATTAATCTTTTTCCACACAAATTTATTTTTTATATAAATAATAACACTTAAGAACAAATTTTTCACACCTACCGCGCCAGATATATAAACACAAACTTTTATGGTTGAATAATGACAAAGATTGTTTATTGTTTTCCATTTATATACTAATTTAATACAAATTCATCAATAATTATTTTCTTGCATAGGTTGGCGTTTGCAAATAAAGCTATTTAATAATTTTAATAATTCCAAAGAAATGACCTCTTTATATGTTTAATAAATTTATTGACAAAAGTTTGTTAACTAAGCTATTAAATAATTTTAATAATTCCAAAGAAATTACCTATTTAAATGTTTAATAAATTTATTGCGAAAATTAATATTAACTGACTTATTTTAATATTTCTTCTTCTTCTTTTGGCGCTACAGTCCGTGGTGAACCTGGGCCTCAACCAACAAACTTTTCCAGCTGGCACGGTCTTTATCCAGCGTCCTCCAATTTTGCACACCAAGTTGGTTGAGGTCCCTCTCCACTTGTGTGCGCCATCGGTTCCGTGGGCGTCCTCTAATGCGTTGTCCCACAGGTTCGGAATCGAAGATTCTACGGGTCGGAACAGTATTCTCCATGCGCTCTACATGGCCCAACCATCTTAGACGTTGGATCCGTAGACGCCTGGTTAGGCTCATGTCGCTGTACAACCCGTACAGCTCATGATTGAATCTTCTTCTCCAGAAACCATCAAAGCAAGCAGAGACGAAGATTGAACGCAGAACTTTTCTCTCGAAAATACCAAGGACTTCCTCATCCGCCTTCGACACCGTCCATGCTTCTGCGCCATAGAGAAGTACAGGGATTATCAGAGTGGTATATAGTGTCAGCTTGTTTTTGCGAGAAAGGGCCTTATTACTCAATTGCCTCTTGAGCCCAAAGAAACAGATTGACAAGAGTTATTCTGCGTTTGATCTCGGTACTGATGCTATTTATACTGTTGACTTGGGAGCCAAGGTAGACGAAGTCCTTCACTACCTCGAAGTTATAGCTGCCTATGGTGACGTTCTGGCCCAGTCGTCGGTGTTGCGGGTCCTTTTTTGATGACAGCATATACTTCGTTTTGCCCTCGTTCACCGCTAAACCTATTTTGGCCGCCTCCGTTGAAATACCAGCAAACGCTTCATTGACGGCTCGCTGTGTTCGACGAATTACGTCAATGTCGTCAGCGTATGCTAGCAGTTGCACGGACTTTTGGAAGATCATGCCTCTGTTGTTGGCGTGTGAGTTTTGCACGATCTTCTCAAGAATTATGTTAAAAAAGTCACATGACAGTACGTCGCCTTGTCTAAATCCCCTTCTGACATTGAAGGTCTTGGTGAATTCGTTACCGACCTTGATGGAGCAGCAAGAGTTCGCGTCCGTCATCCTACACGGCCTTAAAATCGACGAATAGGTCGTGTGTGAAAATTTGGTCAATGGTGGACTTCCCCGGCCTGAAACCACACTGATAAGGACCTTTCAAACTGTTCACGAATGGTTTCAGGCGCTCACACAGAACGGCAGAGAAGATCTTGTAAGCGATGTTCAGGAGACTTTTTTTTAATATTTAATATAATTCTTATTAATTAACCTAATTACATCATGATATTGGTGATATGCTGACGGTGTGTCTGTTTGTGATGTTGGTGCTAAATGTTGTTGTTGTTGATGTGGGTGACCGCAGGTAACTCGCTTTTCTTATTTTAATTTTTATATTTAAACTTTTTTAACACACTACAAAGGTGGTAAAGAAGAAGTTAATGAATCACACAATCGTTAGTGCAAACCACAATAATTGGATTTAACTTGAATACTTTTAAAATCGTTAAAAGTTAGAGAATCGCTCTACAGCATTTTTTTTTTGTGAAAAATGTTTAAAGAGCTGTATAAGTTTTTGGCTATAAAACTACACTGAAAATATATACCTACAGGGGCTTATATATTAAAACTGAAATTTCTAATTTTTAACATTTTTTCTTCAAAATGTTTTAATAAGTCACAGGGGTAATTTTTAAACATATAAAACCCGAGATTTCTAATTTTCCATAAAATATATTTATAACTTTTCTTGAAATTTTTTTAATAAGTAACAGGTGCAATTTATTTATATACTTTAGTATTTCTTTAGATGAAATTTCTAATTTATAACACTTTTTCCTCAAAAGGTTAGAATAAATCACGGGTGTAGTTTTTATAAATCCAAAATTTCTAATTTTCCATAACAAATTTTGTATACTTTTTCTTGAAGACTTTTTAATAAGACCGGGTGTAAGTTTTATAAATATAAAAGCTGAGATTTCTAATTCTTCACACAAAAATTTGTATAATCTTTTTTGAATAAGTCACAGGTGCATTTTATTTATATATTAAAGCTGAAATTTCTAATTTTTAACACTTTTTCTTCAAAATTTTTGAATAAAACACGGGTGTAGTTTTCATTAATATAAAAGCCGAGATTTCTAATTTTGCACGATAAATTTTGTACACTTTTTCTTAACAATTTTTGAATAAGACCGGGTGCAATTCTTATAAATATAAAAGCCGAGATTTCTCATTTTCCACAAACAATTTTTATAATCCTTTTTGAAATTTTTTGAAAAAGTCACATGTGCATTTTATTTATATATTAAAGCTGAAAGTTCTAATTTATAACACTTTTTCCTCAATAGGCTTGAATAAATCACGGGTGTAGTTTTTATAAATCTGAAAGCCGAGATTTCTAATTTTCCATAACAAATTTTGTATACTTTTTCTTGAAGACTTTTTAATAAGATAGGGTGTAAGTTTTATAAATATAAAAGCCGAGATTTCTAATTTTCCACACAAAATTTGTATAATTTTTTTTGAATAAGTCACAAGTGCATTTTATTTATATATTAAAGCTGAAATTTCTAATTTTGTAATTTTTTTTTTAAACTTTTTTAATTAGATCGGGTGTAATTTTTATAAATATAAAAGCCGAGATCTCTAATTTTCCATAACAAATTTTTTTATACTTTTTCTTGAAGACTTTTAATAAGACCGGGTGTAATTTTTATAAATATAAACGCCCAGATTTCTAATTTTCCACACAAAATTTTTTAATCTTTCTTGAAATTTTTTGAATAAGTCACAGGTGCATTTTATTTATATATTAAAACTGAAATTTCTAATTTTGTATACTTTTTTTTTAAACTTTTTTAATAAGACCTGGTGTAATTTTTATAAATATAAAAGCCGAGATTTCTAATTTTCCACATAAAAATATTTATAATCTTTTTTGAATAACTCACAAGTGCATTTTATTAAATATTAAAACTGAAATTTCTAATTTTGTAATTTTTTTTTTAAACTTTTTTAATTAGATCGGGTGTAATTTTTATAAATATAAAAGCCGAGATCTCTAATTTTCCATAACAAATTTTTTTATACTTTTTCTTGAAGACTTTTAATAAGACCGGGTGTAATTTTTATAAATATAAACGCCCAGATTTCTAATTTTCCACACAAAATTTTTTAATCTTTCTTGAAATTTTTTGAATAAGTCACAGGTGCATTTTATTTATATATTAAAACTGAAATTTCTAATTTTGTATACTTTTTTTTGAAACTTTTTTAATAAGACCTGGTGTAATTTTTATAAATATAAAAGCCGAGATTTCTAATTTTCCACATAAAAATATTTATAATCTTTTTTGAATAACTCACAAGTGCATTTTATTAAATATTAAAACTGAAATTTCTAATTTTGTAATTTTTTTTTTAAACTTTTTTAATTAGATCGGGTGTAATTTTTATAAATATAAAAGCCGAGATCTCTAATTTTCCATAACAAATTTTTTTATACTTTTTCTTGAAGACTTTTAATAAGACCGGGTGTAATTTTTATAAATATAAAAGCCCAGATTTCTAATCTTCGACACAAATTTTTTTAGTCTGTCTTGAAATTTTTTGAATAAGTCACAGGTGCATTTTATTTATATATTAAAACTGAAATTTCTAATTTTGTATACTTTTTCTTTTAACTTTTTTAATAAGACCTGGTGTAATTTTTATAAATATAAAAGCCGAGATTTCTAATTTTCCACACAAAAATTTTTATAATCTTTTTTGCATAAGTCACAAGTGCATTTTATTAAATATTAAAACTGAAATTTCTAATTTTGTATTCTCTTTCTTGAAACCGTTTTAATTAGACCAGGTGTAATTTTAATAAATATAAAAGCCGAGATTTCTAATTTTCCATTAAAAAATTTTATTTATATATTTTATAATTTTTCTTGAAAATTTTTGAATAAGTATCAAGTGCATTTTGTTTATATATTAAAGCTGAAATTTCTAATTTTTAACACTTTTTCTTCAAAATATTTTAATAAGTCACGGGTGTAATTTTTAAACATATAAAAGCCCAGATTTCTAATTTTCCATAATATATATTTATAACTTTTCTTGAAATTTTTTTAAAAAGTCAGAGGTGCATTTTATTTATATTAAAGCTTCTAATTTATAACACTTTTTCCTCAAAAGGTTTGAAGGTGTAGTTTTTATAAATATTTTTTTTTTAATTGTTTATTTATTTGCAATCTATTTACACACATTTAAGTAATAAGCAAATTTTATAAATACTGAAAGAAATTACAGAGACGTTAAGTTCCATTGAACTTAACCAATACATTAATTTACATCTCTAGCTACTTAAATTGTTCTGTTACATAGATTTGTATAAATTTACAAAATAAAATAGTTAATTACTACATTTATAATTACTTTATACATGTTGTTTAAGATAGAAAAGGAAGATCTAATATGTGCCGTCTTTTTAACCGTCTCACTTCATTAGTATCATCTAGAAGAGCTATAGCAAGGACATTCTCATGGTTACTAAGTCTGTTCATATAATTGCAGCTAAATTTTCTTATTTCCTCTTTAACTTTAGGAAAATCAAGGGCGCTATGAATGTTATCATTTCTAACAAACCAGGGTGCTTTTGTTATGAGTCTTAAGGTTTTAGACTGATATTTTTGGATAATGTCAATATTAGAGTATGACGCAGTTCCCCATAACTGAATCCCATATGTCCAGATAGGCTTTAAAGTTGTTTTATAAAGTATTAATTTATTATTTAAACTCAATTCTGAGTTTAGGCCTATTAGCCAGTGCATTTTTTTGGTTTTTATATCAAGCTGTTTTCTCTTCAACTGTAAATGATGTTTTCAACTTAATCGTCTGTCAATGTTCAGACCTAGATATTTGACACAATTTGTTTTGGGAATCATGGTCCCGTTTAGGTAAACGGCAGTCATCCTGTTTAAGTGTATAAGTAACATGAGTTGACTTATCAGCATTGACTTTGATGTTCCACTTTTTTAACCATATGTTTATTAGGTCGAGTTGTGTTTGAACATGCGCTGAAGCTTCGGATTATGTATCATTGGCTGCTATTATTGCAGTGTCATCCGCATAGGTGGCTGTCATGACACCACTTGTTGTAGGTAAGTCTGTAGTGTATACAGTGAAGAGAATTGGACCTAAAACGCTTCCTTGAGGAACGCCGGATTTTACTAGCCCAATTTCCGAGTTTTCATCGTTGACATTGACATAAAAACTACGATCATTCAAGTATGACTTTAGCAAAACGTAAAATGGAGCTGGAAGTATTTGTTTTAATTTGTATAAAAGTCCATTATGCCAGACTCTGTCAAAAGCTTGTTTAACGTCAAGAAATACTGCAGAGCAGTATTGTTTGTTCTCTAACGCATCTCTAATTACTCTAACAACTCTGTGACACTGCTCAGGGGGTCCATGATTATTCCGAAATTCAAATTGATGGTCGGGAAAAATTTGTAATGAATCAAGGATCGGTGAGAGTCGTTTTTTAATTAGTCTTTCAAGTAATTTAGAGATTATTGGCAACAAACTAATAGGCCTATAAAATTCAGCAGAATGTTCTGGCTTCTTCGGTTTTAAAATCATTATTATTTTTGCGTGTTTCCATTGTGTGGGGAAGTACGAAAGTCTTAATAAAGTTGTAAGATATACCAGAGCTTTCTGTGGCAAAACTTTAAGGACCTTAGCGTCTAGAATGTCGTACCCAGGGGATTTATTCAGATTAAGTTTTTTAATTTCCGCTACTACCTCCTTAAATTTGAAGAGTTTTATAGGCCGACTCACTTGACATGGAATGTCAATAAAGTCATTTATATCGTCCGCTTGTTGGGCTGAACAAAATGAAAAAGGTGTGAAAATGTTTTCAAGAAAAGTTTTAAAAGTTTCCGCTTTGCTTGTGTCTGATCTACACCATTCGTTGTTATCATTTCTTATTGGAATATTGCGTTTTTGGGCTCGTTTTAGATATTTAGTAGCTCTCCATAAATTGTGTTCATTATTGTTTGCTGGGCTTAATTTCATCAAAAAACTGCGAACTGAATAATTTTTTAGTTCTTTTAGCTTATTCTTAAAATGACTAGCTGCTCGATTAAAATTGCGTTTATCCGAGGGGTGTCTGGTTCTTTTCCAAATATTTCGCAGTTGCCTCTTTATACTAATTTAACTTAATTTAAAAAAGTTTTCATATTGTTCACATACACTACTGTATCTGGGTGGAAAATAAACGGAATATATTGTTACACTATTGTTATTGCAAGTTATCTTAACTCCAGCTGCCTGCATAAAAACTTCAGTTACAGACTCTAAAACCTCATACTTAATAGTAGACTTTATTAGAACAGCTGCACCAGCATGTGCTCTGTCACTTGGTTGATTAGCTGTTATTACATCGTAACCTCTTATTCGGAAAAAAGACTTGCTGGTAAGGTGTGATTCTGATATTAATAAAATATCTATAAAATTATGTTTCAGAAAAATTTCAACTTCGTTTACATGATTTAGAATACCATTGGTATTCCATTCTGCAATATTTAGATCTAGTTGCATAGTTTGGTAATAAGCATTGACATCATATTCATTAAAGTACTGGTTAGCTCTATTTGTTTTTCAAGCATTGACTCAATTTTTTGAAGAACATTACTTACTCCGTCATTTGTACCGGTAACTTGAGCATAAGTTAAACGGCTATTATTCAGGGTTGTTGGTGTAAAAAAAGATTTATAATTATAGTTTTGTGGCTCAGTAGCATTTCTCACAGTTTTATTTGTTTGTTTATTTACGAGCTTTTGGTAAACTTCACACCCTTTTTAGCTCGCGGTATGGTTTTTTAAGCAGTGTACACATTGAGGTGGAGTGTTGGGAAGCTTAGAACACTCAGCAGTTGAGTGTGATAGACCGCATTTTACGCACCTGAACGGGTTTCTGCAGTACGATTTCGTATGTCCAAATTCTTGACATCTAAAACATTGAACAATGTCATTGAATTTTTTGGGAGCTTCAACTTGTATGATTGCATTGCCCAATTCTCGTATGTTGTAAATATCTTTGTTGTTGGGATTAGGATCTAAGTCCACAAAAAACATTGGGAGCGGTTGTTTTGAAGTTGGACTTATGATATTACGAATACTTCTAACTTGATGTCCTAGTAACAAAAGTTGTGCTTTGATGTCTACAACTGGCGTTGAATGATGCAGACCTTTAAGTACTGCAGTGAATGCACGTTCTTGTTTAAGTTGATATGTATGATACTTAATGCTCATACTATCAAAATATTTAACTGCTTTTCTATAACAGTCAACTTTCTTGATACTTAAGCGAACTTGTCCGTCCCTTAAAGGCTTATAATAAAAATCACTACTAGGAATAATTTTACTTAGTTTAATGACCATTTTACCAATATCATCAACATCTGGAATAAATATTGGGGGAGGTTTAGGTGGTTGAGCTTGTTTGGGGGGCACATCATCGTCTTCGATATCAACATCATTACCAGCAAAAGCATCAAAACGGTTTGAAGTCGATGGACGTACATCAAGCTGTTGGCGTTTTGGAGAGCGCAACAAGGGTGACTTTGAAGTTGTTCTCTTACGATTACTAACGCACTGCCAGCTGGGATCATCATCGGAACTGCTATCAATTAAGTTAACTTCATTATTTTGCGTTCCAGTGCAGTTTTTTTGCTGTTCGGTAAATTCATCACTATGCATGTTGATATTTGAACAAATATGCAAAGTAATTTTTGTTGTAAACAAGAATGCAGATCAATTGTACGTACATACGTACGTACATTGAATGCACAAATGTTAGCGGATTATTGTTTTGTTCTTTTATTGCTTCACACAAAATTTGTATAATCTTTTTTGAATAAGTCACAAGTGCATATTATTTATATATTAAAGCTGAAATTTCTAATTTTGTATACTTTTTTTTTAAACTTTTTTAATAAGACCTGGTGTAATTTTTATAAATATAAAAGCCGAGATTTCTAATTTTCCACATAAAAATTTTTATAATCTTTTTTGAATAAGTCACAAGTGCATTTTATTAAATATTAAAACTGAAATTTCTAATTTTGTAATTTTTTTTTTTAAACTTTTTTAATTAGATCGGGTGTAATTTTTATAAATATAAAAGCCGAGATCTCTAATTTTCCATAACAAATTTTTTTATACTTTTTCTTGAAGACTTTTAATAAGACCGGGTGTAATTTTTATAAATATAAAAGCCCAGATTTCTAATCTTCGACACAAATTTTTTTAGTCTGTCTTGAAATTTTTTGAATAAGTCACAGGTGCATTTTATTTATATATTAAAACTGAAATTTCTAATTTTGTATACTTTTTCTTTTAACTTTTTTAATAAGACCTGGTGTAATTTTTATAAATATAAAAGCCGAGATTTCTAATTTTCCACATAAAAATTTTTATAATCTTTTTTGAAGAAGTCACAAGCGCATTTTATTAAATATTAAAACTGAAATTTCTAATTTTGTAATTTTTTTTTAAACTTTTTTAATTAGATCGGGTGTAATTTTTATAAATATAAAAGCCGAGATCTCTAATTTTCCATAACAAGTTTTTTTATACTTTTTCTTGAAGACTTTTAAATAAGACCGGGTGTAATTTTTATAAATATAAACGCCCAGATTTCTAATTTTCCACACAAAATTTTTTAATCTTTCTTGAAATTTTTTGAATAAGTCACAGGTGCATTTTATTTATATATTAAAACTGAAATTTCTAATTTTGTATACTTTTTTTTTAAACTTTTTTAATAAGACCTGGTGTAATTTTTATAAATATAAAAGCCGAGATTTCTAATTTTCCACATAAAAATATTTATAATCTTTTTTGAATAAGTCACAAGTGCATTTTATTAAATATTAAAACTGAAATTTCTAATTTTGTAATTTTTTTTTTTAAACTTTTTTAATTAGATCGGGTGTAATTTTTATAAATATAAAAGCCGAGATCTCTAATTTTCCATAACAAATTTTTTTATACTTTTTCTTGAAGACTTTTAATAAGACCGGGTGTAATTTTTATAAATATAAAAGCCCAGATTTCTAATCTTCGACACAAATTTTTTTAGTCTGTCTTGAAATTTTTTGAATAAGTCACAGGTGCATTTTATTTATATATTAAAACTGAAATTTCTAATTTTGTATACTTTTTCTTTTAACTTTTTTAATAAGACCTGGTGTAATTTTTATAAATATAAAAGCCGAGATTTCTAATTTTCCACACAAAAATTTTTATAATCTTTTTTGCATAAGTCACAAGTGCATTTTATTAAATATTAAAACTGAAATTTCTAATTTTGTATTCTCTTTCTTGAAACCGTTTTAATTAGACCAGGTGTAATTTTAATAAATATAAAAGCCGAGATTTCTAATTTTCCATTAAAAAATTTTATTTATATATTTTATAATTTTTCTTGAAAATTTTTGAATAAGTATCAAGTGCATTTTGTTTATATATTAAAGCTGAAATTTCTAATTTTTAACACTTTTTCTTCAAAATATTTTAATAAGTCACGGGTGTAATTTTTAAACATATAAAAGCCCAGATTTCTAATTTTCCATAATATATATTTATAACTTTTCTTGAAATTTTTTGAAAAAGTCAGAGGTGCATTTTATTTATATTAAAGCTTCTAATTTATAACACTTTTTCCTCAAAAGGTTTGAAGGTGTAGTTTTTATAAATATTTTTTTTTTTTTATTGTTTATTTATTTGCAATCTATTTACACACATTTAAGTAATAAGCAAATTTTGTAAATACTGAAAGAAATTACAGAGACGTTAAGTTCCATTGAACTTAACCAATACATTAATTTACATCTCTAGCTACTTAAATTGTTCTGTTACATAGATTTGTATAAATTTACAAAATAAAATAGTTAATACTACATTTATAATTACTTTATACATGTTGTTTAAGGTAGAAAAGGAAGATCTAATATGTGCCGTCTTTTTAACCGTCTCACTTCATTAGTATCATCTAGAAGAGCTATAGCAAGGACATTCTCATGGTTACTAAGTCTGTTCATATAATTGCAGCTAAATTTTCTTATTTCCTCTTTAACTTTAGGAAAATCAAGGTCGCTATGAATGTTATCATTTCTAACAAACCAGGGTGCTTTTGTTATGAGTCTTAAGGTTTTAGACTGATATTTTTGGATAATGTCAATATTAGAGTATGACGCAGTTCCCCATAACTGAATCCCATATGTCCAGATAGGCTTTAAAGTTGTTTTATAAAGTATTAATTTATTATTTAAACTCAATTCTGAGTTTAGGCCTATTAGCCAGTGCATTTTTTTGGTTTTTATATCAAGCTGTTTTCTCTTCAACTGTAAATGATGTTTTCAACTTAATCGTCTGTCAATGTTCAGACCTAGATATTTGACACAATTTGTTTTGGGAATCATGGTCCCGTTTAGGTAAACGGCAGTCATCGTGTTTAAGTGTATAAGTAACATGAGTTGACTTATCAGCATTGACTTTGATGTTCCACTTTTTTAACCATATGTTTATTAGGTCGAGTTGTGTTTGAACATGCGCTGAAGCTTCGGATTATGTATCATTGGCTGCTATTATTGCAGTGTCATCCGCATAGGTGGCTGTCATGACACCACTTGTTGTAGGTAAGTCTGCAGTGTATACAGTGAAGAGAATTGGACCTAAAACGCTTCCTTGAGGAACGCCGGATTTTACTAGCCCAATTTCCGAGTTTTCATCGTTGACATTGACATAAAAACTACGATCATTCAAGTATGACTTTAGCAAAACGTAAAATGGAGCTGGAAGTATTTGTTTTAATTTGTATAAAAGTCCATTATGCCAGACTCTGTCAAAAGCTTGTTTAACGTCAAGAAATACTGCAGAGCAGTATTGTTTGTTCTCTAACGCATCTCTAATTACTCTAACAACTCTGTGACACTGCTCAGGGGTTCCATGATTATTCCGAAATCCAAATTGATGGTCGGGAAAAATTTGTAATGAATCAAGGATCGGTGAGAGTCGTTTTTTAATTAGTCTTTCAAGTAATTTAGAGATTATTGGCAACAAACTAATAGGCCTATAAAATTCAGCAGAATGTTCTGGCTTCTTCGGTTTTAAAATCATTATTATTTTTGCGTGTTTCCATTGTGTGGGGAAGTACGAAAGTCTTAATAAAGTTGTAAGATATACCAGAGCTTTCTGTGGCAAGACTTTAAGGACCTTAGCGTCTAGAATGTCGTACCCAGGGGATTTATTCAGATTAAGTTTTTTAATTTCCGCTACTACCTCCTTAAATTTGAAGAGTTTTATAGGCCGACTCACTTGACATGGAATGTCAATGAAGTCATTTATATCGTCCGCTTGTTGGGCTGAACAAAATGAAAAAGGTGTGAAAATGTTTTCAAGAAAAGTTTTAAAAGTTTCCGCTTTGCTTGTGTCTGATCTACACCATTCGTTGTTATCATTTCTTATTGGAATATTGCGTTTTTGGGCTCGTTTTAGATATTTAGTAGCTCTCCATAAATTGTGTTCATTATTGTTTGCTGGGCTTAATTTCATCAAAAAACTGCGAACTGAATAATTTTTTAGTTCTTTTAGCTTATTCTTAAAATGACTAGCTGCTCGATTAAAATTGCGTTTATCCGAGGGGTGTCTGGTTCTTTTCCAAATATTTCGCAGTTGCCTCTTTATACTAATTTAACTTAATTTAAAAAAGTTTTCATATTGTTCACATACACTACTGTATCTGGGTGGAAAATAAACGGAATATATTGTTACACTATTGTTATTGCAAGTTATCTTAACTCCAGCTGCCTGCATAAAAACTTCAGTTACAGACTCTAAAACCTCATACTTAATAGTAGACTTTATTAGAACAGCTGCACCAGCATGTGCTCTGTCACTTGGTTGATTAGCTGTTATTACATCGTAACCTCTTATTCGGAAAAAAGACTTGCTGGTAAGGTGTGATTCTGATATTAATAAAATATCTATAAAATTATGTTTCAGAAAAATTTCAACTTCGTTTACATGATTTAGAATACCATTGGTATTCCATTCTGCAATATTTAGATCTAGTTGCATAGTTTGGTAATAAGCATTGACATCATATTCATTAAAGTACTGGTTAGCTCTATTTGTTTTTCAAGCATTGACTCAATTTTTTGAAGAACATTACTTACTCCGTCATTTGTACCGGTAACTTGAGCATAAGTTAAACGGCTATTATTCAGGGTTGTTGGTGTAAAAAAAGATTTATAATTATAGTTTTGTGGCTCAGTAGCATTTCTCACAGTTTTATTTGTTTGTTTATTTACGAGCTTTTGGTAAACTTCACACCCTTTTTAGCTCGCGGTATGGTTTTTTAAGCAGTGTACACATTGAGGTGGAGTGTTGGGAAGCTTAGAACACTCAGCAGTTGAGTGTGATAGACCGCATTTTACGCACCTGAACGGGTTTCTGCAGTACGATTTCGTATGTCCAAATTCTTGACATCTAAAACATTGAACAATGTCATTGAATTTTTTGGGAGCTTCAACTTGTATGATTGCATTGCCCAATTCTCGTATGTTGTAAATATCTTTGTTGTTGGGATTAGGATCTAAGTCCACAAAAAACATTGGGAGCGGTTGTTTTGAAGTTGGACTTATGATATTACGAATACTTCTAACTTGATGTCCTAGTAACAAAAGTTGTGCTTTGATGTCTACAACTGGCGTTGAATGATGCAGACCTTTAAGTACTGCAGTGAATGCACGTTCTTGTTTAAGTTGATATGTATGATACTTAATGCTCATACTATCAAAATATTTAACTGCTTTTCTATAACAGTCAACTTTCTTGATACTTAAGCGAACTTGTCCGTCCCTTAAAGGCTTATAATAAAAATCACTACTAGGAATAATTTTACTTAGTTTAATGACCATTTTACCAATATCATCAACATCTGGAATAAATATTGGGGGAGGTTTAGGTGGTTGAGCTTGTTTGGGGGGCACATCATCGTCTTCGATATCAACATCATTACCAGCAAAAGCATCAAAACGGTTTGAAGTCGATGGACGTACATCAAGCTGTTGGCGTTTTGGAGAGCGCAACAAGGGTGACTTTGAAGTTGTTCTCTTACGATTACTAACGCACTGCCAGCTGGGATCATCATCGGAACTGCTATCAATTAAGTTAACTTCATTATTTTGCGTTCCAGTGCAGTTTTTTTGCTGTTCGGTAAATTCATCACTATGCATGTTGATATTTGAACAAATATGCAAAGTAATTTTTGTTGTAAACAAGAATGCAGATCAATTGTACGTACATACGTACGTACATTGAATGCACAAATGTTAGCGGATTATTGTTTTGTTCTTTTATTGCTTCACACAAAATTTGTATAATCTTTTTTGAATAAGTCACAAGTGCATATTATTTATATATTAAAGCTGAAATTTCTAATTTTGTATACTTTTTTTTTTAACTTTTTTAATAAGACCTGGTGTAATTTTTATAAATATAAAAGCCGAGATTTCTAATTTTCCACATAAAAATTTTTATAATCTTTTTTGAAGAAGTCACAAGCGCATTTTATTAAATATTAAAACTGAAATTTCTAATTTTGTAATTTTTTTTTAAACTTTTTTAATTAGATCGGGTGTAATTTTTATAAATATAAAAGCCGAGATCTCTAATTTTCCATAACAAGTTTTTTTATACTTTTTCTTGAAGACTTTTAAATAAGACCGGGTGTAATTTTTATAAATATAAACGCCCAGATTTCTAATTTTCCACACAAAATTTTTTAATCTTTCTTGAAATTTTTTGAATAAGTCACAGGTGCATTTTATTTATATATTAAAACTGAAATTTCTAATTTTGTATACTTTTTTTTTAAACTTTTTTAATAAGACCTGGTGTAATTTTTATAAATATAAAAGCCGAGATTTCTAATTTTCCACATAAAAATATTTATAATCTTTTTTGAATAAGTCACAAGTGCATTTTATTAAATATTAAAACTGAAATTTCTAATTTTGTAATTTTTTTTTTTAAACTTTTTTAATTAGATCGGGTGTAATTTTTATAAATATAAAAGCCGAGATCTCTAATTTTCCATAACAAATTTTTTTATACTTTTTCTTGAAGACTTTTAATAAGACCGGGTGTAATTTTTATAAATATAAAAGCCCAGATTTCTAATCTTCGACACAAATTTTTTTAGTCTGTCTTGAAATTTTTTGAATAAGTCACAGGTGCATTTTATTTATATATTAAAACTGAAATTTCTAATTTTGTATACTTTTTCTTTTAACTTTTTTAATAAGACCTGGTGTAATTTTTATAAATATAAAAGCCGAGATTTCTAATTTTCCACACAAAAATTTTTATAATCTTTTTTGCATAAGTCACAAGTGCATTTTATTAAATATTAAAACTGAAATTTCTAATTTTGTATTCTCTTTCTTGAAACCGTTTTAATTAGACCAGGTGTAATTTTAATAAATATAAAAGCCGAGATTTCTAATTTTCCATTAAAAAATTTTATTTATATATTTTATAATTTTTCTTGAAAATTTTTGAATAAGTATCAAGTGCATTTTGTTTATATATTAAAGCTGAAATTTCTAATTTTTAACACTTTTTCTTCAAAATATTTTAATAAGTCACGGGTGTAATTTTTAAACATATAAAAGCCCAGATTTCTAATTTTCCATAATATATATTAATAACTTTTCTTGAAATTTTTTGAAAAAGTCAGAGGTGCATTTTATTTATATTAAAGCTTCTAATTTATAACACTTTTTCCTCAAAAGGTTTGAAGGTGTAGTTTTTATAAATATTTTTTTTTTTTTATTGTTTATTTATTTGCAATCTATTTACACACATTTAAGTAATAAGCAAATTTTGTAAATACTGAAAGAAATTACAGAGACGTTAAGTTCCATTGAACTTAACCAATACATTAATTTACATCTCTAGCTACTTAAATTGTTCTGTTACATAGATTTGTATAAATTTACAAAATAAAATAGTTAATACTACATTTATAATTACTTTATACATGTTGTTTAAGGTAGAAAAGGAAGATCTAATATGTGCCGTCTTTTTAACCGTCTCACTTCATTAGTATCATCTAGAAGAGCTATAGCAAGGACATTCTCATGGTTACTAAGTCTGTTCATATAATTGCAGCTAAATTTTCTTATTTCCTCTTTAACTTTAGGAAAATCAAGGTCGCTATGAATGTTATCATTTCTAACAAACCAGGGTGCTTTTGTTATGAGTCTTAAGGTTTTAGACTGATATTTTTGGATAATGTCAATATTAGAGTATGACGCAGTTCCCCATAACTGAATCCCATATGTCCAGATAGGCTTTAAAGTTGTTTTATAAAGTATTAATTTATTATTTAAACTCAATTCTGAGTTTAGGCCTATTAGCCAGTGCATTTTTTTGGTTTTTATATCAAGCTGTTTTCTCTTCAACTGTAAATGATGTTTTCAACTTAATCGTCTGTCAATGTTCAGACCTAGATATTTGACACAATTTGTTTTGGGAATCATGGTCCCGTTTAGGTAAACGGCAGTCATCCTGTTTAAGTGTATAAGTAACATGAGTTGACTTATCAGCATTGACTTTGATGTTCCACTTTTTTAACCATATGTTTATTAGGTCGAGTTGTGTTTGAACATGCGCTGAAGCTTCGGATTATGTATCATTGGCTGCTATTATTGCAGTGTCATCCGCATAGGTGGCTGTCATGACACCACTTGTTGTAGGTAAGTCTGCAGTGTATACAGTGAAGAGAATTGGACCTAAAACGCTTCCTTGAGGAACGCCGGATTTTACTAGCCCAATTTCCGAGTTTTCATCGTTGACATTGACATAAAAACTACGATCATTCAAGTATGACTTTAGCAAAACGTAAAATGGAGCTGGAAGTATTTGTTTTAATTTGTATAAAAGTCCATTATGCCAGACTCTGTCAAAAGCTTGTTTAACGTCAAGAAATACTGCAGAGCAGTATTGTTTGTTCTCTAACGCATCTCTAATTACTCTAACAACTCTGTGACACTGCTCAGGGGGTCCATGATTATTCCGAAATTCAAATTGATGGTCGGGAAAAATTTGTAATGAATCAAGGATCGGTGAGAGTCGTTTTTTAATTAGTCTTTCAAGTAATTTAGAGATTATTGGCAACAAACTAATAGGCCTATAAAATTCAGCAGAATGTTCTGGCTTCTTCGGTTTTAAAATCATTATTATTTTTGCGTGTTTCCATTGTGTGGGGAAGTACGAAAGTCTTAATAAAGTTGTAAGATATACCAGAGCTTTCTGTGGCAAAACTTTAAGGACCTTAGCGTCTAGAATGTCGTACCCAGGGGATTTATTCAGATTAAGTTTTTTAATTTCCGCTACTACCTCCTTAAATTTGAAGAGTTTTATAGGCCGACTCACTTGACATGGAATATCAATAAAGTCATTTATATCGTCCGCTTGTTGGGCTGAACAAAATGAAAAAGGTGTGAAAATGTTTTCAAGAAAAGTTTTAAAAGTTTCCGCTTTGCTTGTGTCTGATCTACACCATTCGTTGTTATCATTTCTTATTGGAATATTGCGTTTTTGGGCTCGTTTTAGATATTTAGTAGCTCTCCATAAATTGTGTTCATTATTGTTTGCTGGGCTTAATTTCATCAAAAAACTGCGAACTGAATTATTTTTTAGTTCTTTTAGCTTATTCTTAAAATGACTAGCTGCTCGATTAAAATTGCGTTTATCCGAGGGGTGTCTGGTTCTTTTCCAAATATTTCGCAGTTGCCTCTTTATACTAATTAATTGTCTTACTTCCATTGATATTTGGAATCTAGAAATGCAGGTATTACTTTTTTGAGGAGTAGACATAAATACAGCTTCATGGATAATTTGTGAGAAATTTTCAACCGCCTGCTCAACTTCGTGCCAAGTACTGAGAGACACGTTCAAATCAATTTTATTTTCCACTAGTTGTTTAAAAAATGTGACATCAGTTCTCGAAGAAAGAAGTTTGGTATTGCTAAGACGTGTTTTTATGTTGGTTGTGAAACTGACTATAATAGGGCTATGATCAGAACTTAAATCATCGCTCGATACAATCCCTAAGGATGATTTTGGAATTCCTTTGTATTTAAGAAAATCTAAAAGTTCGGGGATTCTGGAATTGTCACTTGGCCAATATGAAGGTGTTCCTGTTGATAATGAGTTGTATTGGTTTTTGGAAATAAATTTAAAAAGTTGTTTTCCTTTGGGATTTGATAAACGTGAGCCCCACCAAGTATGCTTGGCATTAAAGCCTACCAAAAATCTGTGACCACGATTTTTAAAAAAGTTTTCATATTGTTCACATACAATACTGTATCTGGGTGGAAAATAAACGGAATATATTGTTACACTATTGTTATTGCAAGTTATCTTAACTCCAGCTGCCTGCATAAAAACTTCAGTTACAGACTCTAAAACCTCATACTTAATAGTAGACTTTATTAGAACAGCTGCACCAGCATGTGCTCTGTCACTTGGTTGATTAGCTGTCATTACATCGTAACCTCTTATTCGGAAAAAAGACTTGCTGGTAAGGTGTGATTCTGATATTAATAAAATATCTATAAAATTATGTTTCAGAAAAATTTCAACTTCGTTTACATGATTTAGAATACCATTGGCATTCCATTCTGCAATATTTAAATCTAGTTGCATAGTTTGGTAATAAGCATTGACATCATATTCATTAAAGTACTGGTTAGCTCTATTTGTTTTTCAAGCATTGACTCAATTTTTTGAAGAACATTACTTACTCCGTCATTTGTACCGGTAACTTGAGCATAAGTTAAACGGCTATTATTCAGGGTTGTTGGTGTAAAAAAAGATTTATAGTTATAGTTTTGTGGCTCAGTAGCATTTCTCACAGTTTTATTTGTTTGTTTATTTACGAGCTTTTGGTAAACTTCACACCCTTTTTAGCTCGCGGTATGGTTTTTTAAGCAGTGTACACATTGAGGTGGAGTGTTGGGAAGCTTAGAACACTCAGCAGTTGAGTGTGATAGACCGCATTTTACGCACCTGAACGGGTTTCTGCAGTACGATTTCGTATGTCCAAATTCTTGACATCTAAAACATTGAACAATGTCATTGAATTTTTTGGGAGCTTCAACTTGTATGATTGCATTGCCCAATTCTCGTATGTTGTAAATATCTTTGTTGTTGGGATTAGGATCTAAGTCCACAAAAAACATTGGGAGCGGTTGTTTTGAAGTTGGACTTATGATATTACGAATACTTCTAACTTGATGTCCTAGTAACAAAAGTTGTGCTTTGATGTCTACAACTGGCGTTGAATGATGCAGACCTTTAAGTACTGCAGTGAATGCACGTTCTTGTTTAAGTTGATATGTATGATACTTAATGCTCATACTATCAAAATATTTAACTGCTTTTCTATAACAGTCAACTTTCTTGATACTTAAGCGAACTTGTCCGTCCCTTAAAGGCTTATAATAAAAATCACTACTAGGAATAATTTTACTTAGTTTAATGACCATTTTACCAATATCATCAACATGTGGAATAAATATTGGGGGAGGTTTAGGTGGTTGAGCTTGTTTGGGGGGCACATCATCGTCTTCGATATCAACATCATTACCAGCAAAAGCATCAAAACGGTTTGAAGTCGATGGACGTACATCAAGCTGTTGGCGTTTTGGAGAGCGCAACAAGGGTGACTTTGAAGTTGTTCTCTTACGATTACTAACGCACTGCCAGCTGGGATCATCATCGGAACTGCTATCAATTAAGTTAACTTCATTATTTTGCGTTCCAGTGCAGTTTTTTTGCTGTTCGGTAAATTCATCACTATGCATGTTGATATTTGAACAAATATGCAAAGTAATTTTTGTTGTAAACAAGAATGCAGATCAATTGTACGTACATACTACGTACATTGAATGCACAAATGTTAGCGGATTATTGTTTTGTTCTTTTATTGCTTCACACAAAATTTGTATAATCTTTTTTGAATAAGTCACAAGTGCATATTATTTATATATTAAAGCTGAAATTTCTAATTTTGTATACTTTTTTTTTTAACTTTTTTAATAAGACCTGGTGTAATTTTTATAAATATAAAAGCCGAGATTTCTAATTTTCCACATAAAAATTTTTATAATCTTTTTTGAAGAAGTCACAAGCGCATTTTATTAAATATTAAAACTGAAATTTCTAATTTTGTAATTTTTTTTTAAACTTTTTTAATTAGATCGGGTGTAATTTTTATAAATATAAAAGCCGAGATCTCTAATTTTCCATAACAAGTTTTTTTATACTTTTTCTTGAAGACTTTTAAATAAGACCGGGTGTAATTTTTATAAATATAAACGCCCAGATTTCTAATTTTCCACACAAAATTTTTTAATCTTTCTTGAAATTTTTTGAATAAGTCACAGGTGCATTTTATTTATATATTAAAACTGAAATTTCTAATTTTGTATACTTTTTTTTTAAACTTTTTTAATAAGACCTGGTGTAATTTTTATAAATATAAAAGCCGAGATTTCTAATTTTCCACATAAAAATATTTATAATCTTTTTTGAATAAGTCACAAGTGCATTTTATTAAATATTAAAACTGAAATTTCTAATTTTGTAATTTTTTTTTTTAAACTTTTTTAATTAGATCGGGTGTAATTTTTATAAATATAAAAGCCGAGATCTCTAATTTTCCATAACAAATTTTTTTATACTTTTTCTTGAAGACTTTTAATAATACCGGGTGTAATTTTTATAAATATAAAAGCCCAGATTTCTAATCTTCGACACAAATTTTTTTAGTCTGTCTTGAAATTTTTTGAATAAGTCACAGGTGCATTTTATTTATATATTAAAACTGAAATTTCTAATTTTGTATACTTTTTCTTTTAACTTTTTTAATAAGACCTGGTGTAATTTTTATAAATATAAAAGCCGAGATTTCTAATTTTCCACACAAAAATTTTTATAATCTTTTTTGGATAAGTCACAAGTGCATTTTATTAAATATTAAAACTGAAATTTCTAATTTTGTATTCTCTTTCTTGAAACCGTTTTAATTAGACCAGGTGTAATTTTAATAAATATAAAAGCCGAGATTTCTAATTTTCCATTAAAAAATTTTATTTATATATTTTATAATTTTTCTTGAAAATTTTTGAATAAGTATCAAGTGCATTTTGTTTATATATTAAAGCTGAAATTTCTAATTTTTAACACTTTTTCTTCAAAATATTTTAATAAGTCACGGGTGTAATTTTTAAACATATAAAAGCCCAGATTTCTAATTTTCCATAATATATATTTATAACTTTTCTTGAAATTTTTTGAAAAAGTCAGAGGTGCATTTTATTTATATTAAAGCTTCTAATTTATAACACTTTTTCCTCAAAAGGTTTGAAGGTGTAGTTTTTATAAATATTTTTTTTTTTATTGTTTATTTATTTGCAATCTATTTACACACATTTAAGTAATAAGCAAATTTTGTAAATACTGAAAGAAATTACAGAGACGTTAAGTTCCATTGAACTTAACCAATACATTAATTTACATCTCTAGCTACTTAAATTGTTCTGTTACATAGATTTGTATAAATTTACAAAATAAAATAGTTAATACTACATTTATAATTACTTTATACATGTTGTTTAAGGTAGAAAAGGAAGATCTAATATGTGCCGTCTTTTTAACCGTCTCACTTCATTAGTATCATCTAGAAGAGCTATAGCAAGGACATTCTCATGGTTACTAAGTCTGTTCATATAATTGCAGCTAAATTTTCTTATTTCCTCTTTAACTTTAGGAAAATCAAGGTCGCTATGAATGTTATCATTTCTAACAAACCAGGGTGCTTTTGTTATGAGTCTTAAGGTTTTAGGCTGATATTTTTGGATAATGTCAATATTAGAGTATGACGCAGTTCCCCATAACTGAATCCCATTTGTCCAGATAGGCTTTAAAGTTGTTTTATAAAGTATTAATTTATTATTTAAACTCAATTCTGAGTTTAGGCCTATTAGCCAGTGCATTTTTTTGGTTTTTATATCAAGCTGTTTTCTCTTCAACTGTAAATGATGTTTTCAACTTAATCGTCTGTCAATGTTCAGACCTAGATATTTGACACAATTTGTTTTGGGAATCATGGTCCCGTTTAGGTAAACGGCAGTCATCCTGTTTAAGTGTATAAGTAACATGAGTTGACTTATCAGCATTGACTTTGATGTTCCACTTTTTTAACCATATGTTTATTAGGTCGAGTTGTGTTTGAACATGCGCTGAAGCTTCGGATTATGTATCATTGGCTGCTATTATTGCAGTGTCATCCGCATAGGTGGCTGTCATGACACCACTTGTTGTAGGTAAGTCTGCAGTGTATACAGTGAAGAGAATTGGACCTAAAACGCTTCCTTGAGGAACGCCGGATTTTACTAGCCCAATTTCCGAGTTTTCATCGTTGACATTGACATAAAAACTACGATCATTCAAGTATGACTTTAGCAAAACGTAAAATGGAGCTGGAAGTATTTGTTTTAATTTGTATAAAAGTCCATTATGCCAGACTCTGTCAAAAGCTTGTTTAACGTCAAGAAATACTGCAGAGCAGTATTGTTTGTTCTCTAACGCATCTCTAATTACTCTAACAACTCTGTGACACTGCTCAGGGGTTCCATGATTATTCCGAAATCCAAATTGATGGTCGGGAAAAATTTGTAATGAATCAAGGATCGGTGAGAGTCGTTTTTTAATTAGTCTTTCAAGTAATTTAGAGATTATTGGCAACAAACTAATAGGCCTATAAAATTCAGCAGAATGTTCTGGCTTCTTCGGTTTTAAAATCATTATTATTTTTGCGTGTTTCCATTGTGTGGGGAAGTACGAAAGTCTTAATAAAGTTGTAAGATATACCAGAGCTTTCTGTGGCAAGACTTTAAGGACCTTAGCGTCTAGAATGTCGTACCCAGGGGATTTATTCAGATTAAGTTTTTTAATTTCCGCTACTACCTCCTTAAATTTGAAGAGTTTTATAGGCCGACTCACTTGACATGGAATGTCAATGAAGTCATTTATATCGTCCGCTTGTTGGGCTGAACAAAATGAAAAAGGTGTGAAAATGTTTTCAAGAAAAGTTTTAAAAGTTTCCGCTTTGCTTGTGTCTGATCTACACCATTCGTTGTTATCATTTCTTATTGGAATATTGCGTTTTTGGGCTCGTTTTAGATATTTAGTAGCTCTCCATAAATTGTGTTCATTATTGTTTGCTGGGCTTAATTTCATCAAAAAACTGCGAACTGAATTATTTTTTAGTTCTTTTAGCTTATTCTTAAAATGACTAGCTGCTCGATTAAAATTGCGTTTATCCGAGGGGTGTCTGGTTCTTTTCCAAATATTTCGCAGTTGCCTCTTTATACTAATTTAACTTAATTTAAAAAAGTTTTCATATTGTTCACATACAATACTGTATCTGGGTGGAAAATAAACGGAATATATTGTTACACTATTGTTATTGCAAGTTATCTTAACTCCAGCTGCCTGCATAAAAACTTCAGTTACAGACTCTAAAACCTCATACTTAATAGTAGACTTTATTAGAACAGCTGCACCAGCATGTGCTCTGTCACTTGGTTGATTAGCTGTTATTACATCGTAACCTCTTATTCGGAAAAAAGACTTGCTGGTAAGGTGTGATTCTGATATTAATAAAATATCTATAAAATTATGTTTCAGAAAAATTTCAACTTCGTTTACATGATTTAGAATACCATTGGTATTCCATTCTGCAATATTTAGATCTAGTTGCATAGTTTGGTAATAAGCATTGACATCATATTCATTAAAGTACTGGTTAGCTCTATTTGTTTTTCAAGCATTGACTCAATTTTTTGAAGAACATTACTTACTCCGTCATTTGTACCGGTAACTTGAGCATAAGTTAAACGGCTATTATTCAGGGTTGTTGGTGTAAAAAAAGATTTATAATTATAGTTTTGTGGCTCAGTAGCATTTCTCACAGTTTTATTTGTTTGTTTATTTACGAGCTTTTGGTAAACTTCACACCCTTTTTAGCTCGCGGTATGGTTTTTTAAGCAGTGTACACATTGAGGTGGAGTGTTGGGAAGCTTAGAACACTCAGCAGTTGAGTGTGATAGACCGCATTTTACGCACCTGAACGGGTTTCTGCAGTACGATTTCGTATGTCCAAATTCTTGACATCTAAAACATTGAACAATGTCATTGAATTTTTTGGGAGCTTCAACTTGTATGATTGCATTGCCCAATTCTCGTATGTTGTAAATATCTTTGTTGTTGGGATTAGGATCTAAGTCCACAAAAAACATTGGGAGCGGTTGTTTTGAAGTTGGACTTATGATATTACGAATACTTCTAACTTGATGTCCTAGTAACAAAAGTTGTGCTTTGATGTCTACAACTGGCGTTGAATGATGCAGACCTTTAAGTACTGCAGTGAATGCACGTTCTTGTTTAAGTTGATATGTATGATACTTAATGCTCATACTATCAAAATATTTAACTGCTTTTCTATAACAGTCAACTTTCTTGATACTTAAGCGAACTTGTCCGTCCCTTAAAGGCTTATAATAAAAATCACTACTAGGAATAATTTTACTTAGTTTAATGACCATTTTACCAATATCATCAACATCTGGAATAAATATTGGGGGAGGTTTAGGTGGTTGAGCTTGTTTGGGGGGCACATCATCGTCTTCGATATCAACATCATTACCAGCAAAAGCATCAAAACGGTTTGAAGTCGATGGACGTACATCAAGCTGTTGGCGTTTTGGAGAGCGCAACAAGGGTGACTTTGAAGTTGTTCTCTTACGATTACTAACGCACTGCCAGCTGGGATCATCATCGGAACTGCTATCAATTAAGTTAACTTCATTATTTTGCGTTCCAGTGCAGTTTTTTTGCTGTTCGGTAAATTCATCACTATGCATGTTGATATTTGAACAAATATGCAAAGTAATTTTTGTTGTAAACAAGAATGCAGATCAATTGTACGTACATACGTACGTACATTGAATGCACAAATGTTAGCGGATTATTGTTTTGTTCTTTTATTGCTTCACACAAAATTTGTATAATCTTTTTTGAATAAGTCACAAGTGCATATTATTTATATATTAAAGCTGAAATTTCTAATTTTGTATACTTTTTTTTTAACTTTTTTAATAAGACCTGGTGTAATTTTTATAAATATAAAAGCCGAGATTTCTAATTTTCCACATAAAAATTTTTATAATCTTTTTTGAAGAAGTCACAAGTGCATTTTATTAAATATTAAAACTGAAATTTCTAATTTTGTAATTTTTTTTTAAACTTTTTTAATTAGATCGGGTGTAATTTTTATAAATATAAAAGCCGAGATCTCTAATTTTCCATAACAAATTTTTTTATACTTTTTCTTGAAGACTTTTAAATAAGACCGGGTGTAATTTTTATAAATATAAACGCCCAGATTTCTAATTTTCCACACAAAATTTTTTAATCTTTCTTGAAATTTTTTGAATAAGTCACAGGTGCATTTTATTTATATATTAAAACTGAAATTTCTAATTTTGTATACTTTTTTTTGAAACTTTTTTAATAAGACCTGGTGTAATTTTAATAAATATAAAAGCCGAGTTTTCTAATTTTCCATAATATATATTTATAACTTTTCTTGAAATTTTTTTAATAAGTAACAGGTGCATTTTATTTATATATTAAAGCTGAAATTTCTAATTTTGCATGACGAATTTTTAGTACATTTTCTTCAAAATGTTTTAATAAGTCACGGGTGTATTTTTTAAACACATAAAAGCCGAGATTTCTAATTTTCCATAATATATATTTATAACTTTTCTTGAAATTTTTTTAATAAGTAACAGGTGCATTTTATTTATATTAAAGCTGAAACTTTTTATTTTTAACACTTTTTCCTCAAAAGGTTTGAATAAATCACGGGTGTAGTTTTTATAAATATACAAGCCAAGATTTCTAATTTTCATAACAAATTTTGTATACATTATCTTGAAGACTTTTTAATAAGGCCGGGTGTAAGTTTTATAAATATAAAAGCCGAGATTTCTAAGCTGAAATTTCTAATTTACTTTTAAAGCTAAAATTTCTAATTTTGCATGACGAATTTTTAATACTTTTTCTTCAAAATGTTTTAATAAGTCACGGGTGTAATTTTTAAACACATAAAAGCCGAGATTTCTAATTTTCCATAATATATATTTATAACTTTTCTTGAAATTTTTTTAATAAGTAACAGTCGCATTTTATTTATATTTAAGCTCAAACTTCTAATATATAACACTTTTTCCTCAAAAGGTTTGAATAAATCACTGGTGTAGTTTTTATAAATATACAAGCCGAGATTTCTAATATTCCATAACAAATTTTATAAACTTTTTCTTGAAGACTTTTTAATAAGACCGGATGTAATTTTTATAAGTATAAAAGCCCAGATTTCTAATTTACCACACAGAATTTTTTAATCTTTCTTGAAATTTTTTGAATAAGTCACAAGTGCATTTTATTAAATATTAAAACTGAAATTTCTAATTTTGTATTCTCTTTCTTGAAACTTTTTTAATTAGATCGGGTGTAATTTTAATAAATATAAAAGCCGAGATTTCTAATTTTCCATTAAAAAATTTTATAATTTTTCTTGAAAATTTTTGAATGAGTATCAAGTGCATTTTGTTTATATATTAAAGCTGAAATTTCTAATTTTTAACACTTTTTCTTCAAAATGTTTTAATAAGTCACGGGTGTAATTTTTAAACATATAAAAGCCGAGATTTCTAATTTTCCATAAAATATATTTATAACTTTTCTTGAAATTTTTTTGAATAAGTAACAGGTGCATTTTATTTATATATTAAAGATGAAATTTCTAATTTTGCATGACGAATTTTTAATACTTTTTCTTCAAAATGTTTGAATAAGTCAGAGGTGTAGTTTTTATAAATATAAAAGCCGAGATTTCTAATTTTCCATAACAAATTTTTGTATACTTTTTCTTGAAGACTTTTTAATAAGACCGGGTGTAATTTTAATAAATATAAAAGCCGAGATTTCTAATTTTCCACACAAAATTTTTATAATCTTTCTTGAAATTTTTTCAATAAGTAACAGGTGCATTTTATTTATATATTAAAGCTGAAATTTCTAATTTTGCATGACAAATTTTTTGTACATTTTCTTCAAAATGTTTTAATAATTCACGGGTGTAATTTTTAAACACATAAAAGCCGAGATGTCTAATTTTCCATAATATATATTTATAACTTTTCTTGAAATTTTTTTAATAAGTAACAGGTGCTTTTTATTTATATTAAAGGTGAAATTTCTAATTTATAACACTTTTTCCTCAAAAGGTTTGAATAAATCACGGGTGTAGTTTTTATAAATATACAAGCTAAGATTTCTAATTTTCCATAACAAATTTTTGTATACTTTTTCTTGAAGACTTTTTAATAAGACCGGGTGTAACTTTAATAAATATAAAAGCCGAGATTTCTAATTTTCCACACAAAATTTTTATAATCTTTCTTGTAATTTTTTGAATAAGTAACAGGTGCATTTTATTTATATATTAAAGCTGAAATTTCTAATTTTGCATGACGAATTTTTAGTACATTTTCTTCAAAATGTTTTAATAAGTCACGGGTGTAATTTTTAAACACATAAAAGCCGAGATTTCTAATTTTCCATAATATATATTTATAACTTTTCTTGAAATTTTTTTAATAAGTAACAGGTGCATTTTATTTATATTAAAGCTGAAACTTCTAATTTATAACACTTTTTCCTCAAAAGGTTTGAATAAATCACGGGTGTAGTTTTTATATATTTACAAGCCGAGATTTCTAATTTTCATAACAAATTTTGTATACATTATCTTGAAGACTTTTTAATAAGACCGGGTGTAAGTTTTATAAATATAAAAGCCGAGATTTCTAATTTTTCACACAAAATTTTTATAATCTTTCTTGAAATTTTTTGAATAAGTAACAGGTGCATTTTATTTATATATTAAAGCTGAAATTTCTAATGTTGCATGTCGAATTTTTAATACTTTTTCCTCAAAATGTTTGAATAAGTCACAGGTGTAGTTTTTATAAATATAAAAGCCGAGATTTCTAATTTTCCACACAAAAATTTTTATAATCTTTTTTGAATAAGCCACAAGTGCATTTTATTAAATATTAAAACTGAAATTTCTAATTTTGCATGACGAATTTTTAATACTTTTTCTTCAAAATGTTTAATTAAGTCACAGGTGTAGTTTTTATAAATATAAAAGCCGAGATTTCTAATTTTCCATAACAAATTTTTTATACTTTTTCTTGAAAACTTTTTAATAAGACCGGGTGTAATTTTAATAAATATAAAAGCCGAGTTTTCTAATTTTCCATAATATATATTTATAACTTTTCTTGAAATTTTTTTAATAAGTAACAGGTGCATTTTATTTATATATTAAAGCTGAAATTTCTAATTTTGCATGACGAATTTTTAGTACATTTTCTTCAAAATGTTTTAATAAGTCACGGGTGTATTTTTTAAACACATAAAAGCCGAGATTTATAATTTTCCATAATATATATTTATAACTTTTCTTGAAATTTTTTTAATAAGTAACAGGTGCATTTTATTTATATTAAAGCTGAAACTTTTTATTTTTAACACTTTTTCCTCAAAAGGTTTGAATAAATCACGGGTGTAGTTTTTATAAATATACAAGCCGAGATTTCTAATTTTCATAACAAATTTTGTATACATTATCTGGAAGACTTTTTAATAAGGCCGGGTGTAAGTTTTATAAATATAAAAGCCGAGATTTCTTATTTTCCACACAAAATTTTTATAACCTTTCTTGAAATTTTTTGAATAAGTAACAGGTGCATTTTATTTATATATTAAAGCTGAAATTTCTAATTTTGCATATCGAATTTTTAATACTTTTTCCTCAAAATGTTTGAATAAGTCACAGGTGTAGTTTTTATAAATATAAAAGCCGAGATTTCTAATTTTCCACACAAAAATTTTTATAATCTTTTTTTAATAAGCCACAAGTGCATTTTATTAAATATTAAAACTGAAATTTTTAATTTTGCATGACGAATTTTTAATACTTTTTCTTCAAAATGTTTAATTAAGTCACAGGTGTAGTTTTTATAAATATAAAAGCCGAGATTTTTAATTTTCCACACAAAATTTTTATAATCTTTCTTGAAATTTTTTGAATAAGTAACAGGTGCATTTTATTTATATATTAAAGCTGAAATTTCTAATTTTGCATGTCGAATTTTTAATACTTTTTCCTCAAAATGTTTGAATAAGTCACAGGTGTAGTTTTTATAAATATAAAAGCCGAGATTTCTAATTTTCCATAACAAATTTTTTATACTTTTTCTTGAAGACTTTTTAATAAGACCAGGGTGTAATTTTAATAAATATAAAAGCCGAGATTTCTAATTTTCCATAATATATATTTATAACTTTTAACGATACCAAAAAAACTAAATTATCTTGCATAGTTCAAAAGCTCTATCCCTTTTTTTAAGGAGGCCTTTGTGCTTTTTTAACATTTTTCACATCTTTTATGACGTCATATTTCGCAAGCCGAAAGAATCTGGGGTCTGAAAATTTATGATTTGTTAAAGTTGTTTATGTTTTGTTAAAGTAATAGCATACAACAGTTGTGTTGAATTGTATTGAAATCAGAGTTGTTGTATCCGATCGGCATGATGGTTTGACATGTTTTCACTCATATATAAAAAGTATCTATATATATAAATTAACAACAGTGGCAATACTGTCGCCCAAAAATAACTTTGCAACTTAAGCACTTTAACTTCAACACGCGCTTCCGATCCAATTACGAAATTGCTTTCTTGCTGAAACAATGGTAAAATAATTTTGCATGATCAGCGTCTGCATACCTGCACTTGTTGGTGCAACGTGATCATCAAATCCAACGAGCCAACAAAGTTGGCTAGGAACAGGCAGTCTTGGCTAAGGTGTCACGAGTATCGGAAGCTTAGAAATTATTGTGTAATAAATAATTATTGAAAGTAAATTGTGCTATTATTTCATTGTTAATAAATTTGATTAAAAGGTGATTTGAATAAAAGTGTTTCATTTAACTAAAGGCGCGAGTTGGTGCGCCTTGATATATATTTTTAGATCAAACCGTTTAGAATTGCTTAACTTATACATACACACATACATATATAATAAATAAATAAAAAAAGAATAGAAATAAAAACTATAATAATTTAATTTATTTATTTTTTAAACTAATGAAAAAACATATGAAGCTGGTGAATGTCCGCAACTGACTGAATGAACTTTAACAGATTTAATAGACAATTTTTACCAAGTAAAAAAAAATAATTTTGCCAAACCGGCCGATATCATATAAAGAAAGCAAGATCAGAGAATATATAGATTCACTCATTACGTCATATAACGATATGTTACAATGCACAGAGCTTTATATTGAGAAAATTCCAGAAAGTACATAAAAAATTTCGGTGAAATAATTTATTGCAGAGAATTATTAGTTAAATATTTTTTTAAATTAAATTTTAAAATAAAAATTCCATTTGTTGCAGATTTGTTCAAGAAAATATAGACAGACGAATTTACCAAGAATGATTCCGAAACAAAAGCAAGTGCAAGTAATTGCGATTCCGCAATTGATACCGAAAAGGAACATTACTTTGATTTAAATAACACAAAAGCAATAAAAATATTTCAATTGTGGTCGATCAATCGAAGAAAAATCTAAATTTTTGAAGATGTGGTCTTAAAATCAAAATTAGATGGCAAAGTCAAGGATGTGCTGCTAAAACATATAAAAGTGTTGAGCAAATTAAAAATTCTTTAAAAAGTTTACAGGGGTAGATAGCATAGTAACAACTACCGTGAACACACTACTTTTTACAGATTTCAAGGACACTCACAGGATGCCTCCTTAAGAAATTTAATCGCATGCTGAGTGGGGACCAGTATTAAACCATAATAAATATATAGCCGCAATTTAAACTTCTCACACTTCATTAATCTACACTGTTCCATCTCAAGAAACCTTAACTCATTTTTAGTTTACTCCTAGGCGGATATATCTATTATAAAATTATTTTTTATAAATAATAAATCATTGATAAACAAACACAATACAATCGGCATAAAAATAATAATAATAACTAAGACCAATACTATAGGTACAATTAGTACAACGTTATACTTTTCCGATCACCCAATATCCCCAACCCTTCATGTTGTCTCATAAAATCTTAACATACCTTCTGATGGAATTCTAGGAAAGAATGTTATCAAGTCAAACAAAATTCAAATTGACTACAACACGATGACAGTTTCAGTTCAGGTGTTCGCCAAAAAGGTAACAGTTCCAATTTTTCATAATTTAGGTAACACCAGATTTTTTCCCCAACGACGGTGTGAGGTTTCTAAAGAAATTAATATATGATATAACAATGAACCGGTTTTTATTGATTTTCAACAAGTCTGTAAAGTCTGTGTGCTGCTAGGTAAATGTATTGTGGATTAGGACAATCCTAATTTTCCAATTATCATGCACATATATTCAATTAATAAAATTTCGTCGACAATAATAGTCTATTAATCTTAGTTTCAAAGAAAACTTCAAATGACACCAATTCTTACTGCATGTGTGTTGATTTTAGGGCAAGAAATAAAAAATGAATCGCCGATAAATTTCCTTTTCTCGGAATTGATGATATTCGCAATAGTCTGGGACAGGTTAAACATTTTTATATTATTGATCAGTTGTCAGGGTTTCATCAAATCCCACTTCATGAAGAATCAAGAGAGTTTACTTCTTTTAGTACTTTACGTTGGGCTGAACTTTGCACGACTTTCTCACGAATGATGTGCCTAGCATTTTAAGGGCTCGAACCTAATACCAACACCATTTAACAAACTTAAGTAACATGTTTGAAATATTACGAAAATATAATCTAAAAATCCACCCCCGTGAAGGTGACTTTTTAAGGCCGAAGGTCACATTTTTGAGCCATAAATGTACGGCCAATTGACTACTTCCAAACAACTCAAAACTGACGTCCATAGACAGTTATTCACTTCCAAAAGATAACGATTCTGTTTATAGAAGATTCATTCCAAACTTTGCCCTGGGATGAAAAGGGTATTTTGCATCCAAAACAGTAAAGGCAAAAGGCACGTAGATGCTGTCGCTTTGTCACGTATCTGGATAAACAAAATAAAAAATGAAACTATTTTAACGATGGGTCATGGCACCCGATTGCAATGCAACTCAACATTAGAGTCCAACTTGAACTCTCCCCGCGATTTGGGTATCAATCACAACCACTACCACCATGCGGCTCCCCGAAGGGCCTCACCATAGCCGGGCAGGAACAAGTAGGGGCTCCCGGCTCCCGTTGTACCAGAAGTAAGCCTCTGGTCAGACCTCGTAGCCCTAAAGGACTACTACCAGTTTTAAGCTCCAAATAGCTCCAGGGAATGGTCCCCCCCCCACAAACTAAAACACCAACTACATCAAAAAACAACATCATCCATTCCACCAATAGGCAGCTTATCCATCCAACAACCCAGCAACATAATAATAATAATAATAGCAATAATAATAACATTATTAATAATAATAATAACAATAATAATAACAATAATGATAATAACAGTAATAATAATAATAATTTTTTTTTTGGGTATAAGATGAAAGTATTCTCTTCGCATGTAACATGGACCGTCGTCCATATCGTATGCCGGACTGTCGTGATAGGTCACCGGCTAAAAACCCAGCTTAAGCGCGCTGATGATGTGTAGTCCACTGGGAACCGCTGTCGCATTACTTTCAGGTGTGGCCTTGTCCACACTTCGGCCATAATGCCTACGTCTAGGCCCCAGTTGATTACGCTTTTTCGCCTGTAGTACGTACTCAACGAAACCTGCGATCGCGCTCCAGCTTTCCTCGGTGGAAATGACGCATTCTACGACGTTCTCTGACGTGATTTCATCCATGTGGTCTTCGAGTTCTGCGCGTCTTTCTTGCCTACGACATTATCTAAAAAATGTGTGCTCAGCGTCATGTACGATTTCTGTTACTGCGTAGATGCAGAATGGTGTGTTATATTTGCCCATTATGTGCAAATAGCTGCAGAAATAGCCGTGCCCAGTTATCATCTGAGTCTTGTAATTATTGATTTCGCCTTTCCTTCTCCCAGTCCATTTAGCGATCTCAAGGATGAGTTTGTGTGTCTATCATCCATATTCACCGTGTTTGCCATATCTCGACCGTAGTCTGCTTTGTGAGTTCTATCTCCTCCGTCGGTTGGGAATTGTTTCGTCGAATGTTGAATATCTCCCTTCTTTCCATAGCCTGCAGATCTATAGGCTTCATTCCAGCAATAACCATCACTGCAGATGCAGATACAGTACGGAACGCTGATGTGACACGAAGAGCTGCCTTTTTCTGCTTTTATTAACTAATAATGTTCCCGCCAAACTTCGCTACCGTATAAAAGGATGCTATTGCAAGCTTCAATAAGTAGCTTCCGTTTGCTTGGGAGTGGCCCCCAACGTTTGCCATCAGTCATGAGAGCTACGCTGCTTGTTGTGATGACAGCTGATATGTCATCCGCGTACCTCACAAGAAATGTTCCTTCAGGCATCTCGTCAAAGTTTGCATTCCAGAGTTCACACCCTAGTATAGAACCTTGCGCTGCTCCAGAGGTGACCTTCATTCTCCTTTTACCATCACTTGTGTAGTATGTTAATTCCCAATCCTTGAGGTAGTTCCTTATAATTTTTATTAAGTACTCTGGTACTTTGAACTTCTCTTGCAAAGAATGTATAACGTCCATCCTACGAAGACTATTAAATGCATTCTTAACATCCAGAGTGGCCAAAAGGACTACTGGTCTCGAGTGATGATTACATTGCTTACAAGCCGAGACTGCTTCGACAACAACTTTAAGAGCACCTATTGTGGACTTTCCTGAGCGGAAACCATGTCGATAGGCCTCCTGCTGCTTGAATGGCTTCCTTGAGTCGAGGTCAACATACATAGTGGTCTGTACGAGGATGGTGATTCCAGGTCTCCTTTTCCCTTGCTGATAAAAACAACTTTTTTTTTTGTTTTTTACACACATTAGGGAATACGCCTTCTCTTAGGCATCTGTTGTACATTTTTAGTAGAAGTTGAGGTCTGCTGTCCACTACCTCTCTTAACACTTCTGCTGGTATCCCATCGGGTCCAGGTGCTTTGTTATTCTTAAGATCTCGTCCAGCAGCTTGGAGTTTTTCCTGTGTGAATGACGGAATATTTTCACTTACGTGGGGGCTTTCCTCCTCTTCGGCTCCATTATCTCGTGTATTGGAAAGAAAGTTTCAACTATACTTAGCATGTTCGCCTCGCCTCTGTCGCTCACTGAGGTTTTCATGCTCATTTTTTTCATAACAATTTTGTATCCTAGACCCCATGGGTTCTGGTTTATATTACAAGCAGTAAATTCTCATTTTCCACAAAAAAAATTTATAATTGTTTTTGAAATTTTTTATATAAGTCAAAGGATTTTTTTTATAATATGTATAAAAGTTTTTTATAATTTTTCTGAAAATTTTTGTATAAGTCACGGCTTTAATTTATAATATAAGACGAAAATTCTAATATTCCATTAAAATTTTTTTATAATTGTTTTTGAAAGCTTTTGTATAAGTGTCGGGTATAATTTATAATACAACCCGAAATTTCTCATTTTCCATAAAAAAAATATTACCATTTCAGTTTTATGGCCAAAAACTTTTTTCGCGCCTTTTTCACTACAAAAAATTTGCTGGGTTTGTATTTCTTCCTCAAAGCCGAACCAGGAAGTGAACACTGGTGCGCTGGAATGGTACATGTGTCCACTATAAAATATAAAAAATCCTTAGACGCACATATTACCATTTCAATTTTATGACCAAAAACTTTTTTCGCGCCTTTTTCACTACAAAAAAATTGCTGGGTGTGCATTTCGTTCCCAGATCCGAAGCAGGAAGTAACAACTAGTGCGCTGGAATTGTACATGTTTACACTATAAAATATCAAAAATACTTAGACACACATATTACCATTTTAGTTTTATGGCCAGAAACTTTTTTCGCGGCTTTTTCACTACAAAAAGTTTGTTAGGTGTGTATTTCGTCGTCAGGGTCGAACCAGGAATATTACATGTGTCCACTATAAAATATAAAAATTCTTAGACGCACATATTACCATTTCAGTTTTATGGTCAAAAAACTTTTTTCGCTCCTTTTTCACTACAAAAAGTTTGCTAGGTGTGTATTTCGTCCCCAGAGGCGAACCAGGAATTTTGATCATTCCACAGATATTTACGAATTTTTTTATGTAAATAAAATGATTTTTGAACAATGGAAATGTATAATAAATTTTCTTTTTGCCATCAAAAAAATAGAAACTTTTTAATGCTGATTTCATTGCTTATCCAATTAACAGTCTTTATTTCTATATACAAATAAAAACTTAAATTTTTCCCAAAAAATCGTTTGTTCAAACAAAAATTGAGTTGATTTAACGAACTATTTAACTGAAAATTAAATATATTTTATATTGCCATAAATCAGTAAGCAAAAATATAATTGTCCTTAATGTCCGAATAATTATATAAAAACTTTTAATTTTTATAATCTTTTAGAGTTTTAAATTTTTAGTAAGTTTAATAAAATTATGAGTATGATTTTCGTTTGTTTGAAGTACATTCTTTAAATGCCATTTTTAATAATATGCTTTGCTTTTAACTTTTTTTTGTCAAATATCCTTCTAAAATGATGTTTTGCTTTTTTTATTATTAAATTATCAAATTATCTTTTTTGGCCATTTTAAGTAAGTTGCATTTTGCAGGTGCTAATTTTGAATAATATTCTTTAATTTAAACTTTTTTCAAATATCCTTGTAAAAAGATATTTCATTTTCCATTAAAATATATGTGTATATTATTTTTTCTTCCACAAATATTTTTGCCACCATTTTCTATTATAGACGACTTGATCAATATTTATTTAGCGTGTTTCGTCAAAAGAGAAAATCGAACATGAACATTCATGTCTTAAAATGGCAGTTTAGCTTATTCATTCATCCAGTTATGCATGTTAGTGTGATTAGATAAGCGATTAAAAATGTTCGTACGCCGATGTGAATGAGGGAACAATTAACAAGAGATGTTGTTAAAAGAGAATGCATAAATGTTAAACAAATGATATAACTTTTGTTAAGTGCCGAGATCATGCATGACTAACCATGTCAATGTTTACATAAATACGTACATATTAAAATTATTAAAAACGATATTTTTACTTTTCATTTGATGAAATTTTCTTTCCATCCTTCATCTATTTCCTAAAATCTAAGAACACAAAATAGTCTTAGGTGACTAAATGTGGAAAGTTTGCTGGATGGGTTAACGGTTAGCGTAGTGCAAGCCGTGGATTTTTGCCATGTTTGCACCCATCATGCATTGTCGCAATAAAAATCATTTCGCTCGCTTGAAAAGTTTCTTTTTTCCTTTAGATAAATATTGAATCTGTGCAAAACCTCTGAATACTATTCGCCGGCTACTGTTTCACCTTGTGAATGATACTGTGTGCATCCCAAAAGTCTTATTCGCTGACCAACCCACTTTAGTCGAATAATTCCCCTGCTTTGGTTGTCCTTAATCTCTGTTGTACCATGATGATCTATCACTTGAATGCCTTTTCCATATCCCAATATTAATGCAAAATGAGATACACAACCTCAGCCATTTTCACGCTCTATGATTTGCCAATCGTCTAAAATCATTGCACAGACTTTATGAACTTTTCTGGCCTGATGACCTGAGATTGTTTGCCATCATTTTTGGGCTGATGTAATTACCAAAGAACTCTTTGGTTTAGGTCCAGGGCTTTTTTTCGTAAAAAAATCCATGAAATCGCATTTCTTCCACTTTTGTTGGAATAAATGAAACTGTGGACTTTCAGTAGCTGCCGAATGCAAAATAATAGATTCTGCTTCCTTTAAATTCAGCAATAGGCCGGAAATATAAATTGCCGTGCGACCCTCGTAGTCCTGTTTGATGAAAGTTGCTAAATCTTATATATAGTTTTGTGATAAAATCTTCTAAGATAAACTTTTGATCATTCAATAACCTTAAAAATAAAATTATACCACTTTTATGTTATGCCTTTTTGCAGCAGAGTTCAAAGCAAATTGTGGCACATGCCCCGTTGCTGTAACCTGTGTTTCTGCTGCAACATGTTGTCGAAGTTTTCTCTCATGCTTTTATATTATTTTTAAACAAATTCAAAAACCTTCTATTTTGTTTCCTATTATTCTCAAATATTTCTTTATAACATTTTGTGGAACAAACATTTTGCTTAAGAAATTCTAGTTTCTCCTCGAACGCCTTTTCTTTCAGCAGTTCGCCTGTTACGTCGCTGCTTAAACCCTTTGCCAGACCTACCTCCTCATCAGCTCGCAAGCCACTTTATACCCAGTGACGTAAATTTTTTGTTTTTATTTTTTGTCCTCATCATGCCCCCATGCCTTTTTCGTTGATATTTGTTTGTTGTGCTCTTGAAGGTTTCCAAACAAATGATGAACATTTTTCTGTTTTTTGTTTTTTTGGTTGGGAGAGCTGTTTATCACCAGCCTTAATAAGAAGAGTTTGTTTTTGTGCTTTTCAGGTCTTTTTTCGTTGTTTATTCTGAAGTTGTCGTTGTATTTATGTTTGAGAAGGTCTTCACCTCATGGCTGACTGCATTCACTAATCAACGATCGGGCCCTCTTCTGGCTGCCTGCCCTCTTCGCCTGTTGCTGAAATGCCCTGAATTTTCCCAGTCATACCTCTAGGCCAATTTACCATGTGTTTTCGTTCCTAAAATTTGAAAATGTTCTGTTTAACTTTATTTGCTTTTCGTTTATTTTGTGAATTTCAAGTAAATAAAACTCGTGCTAAAATATTTGGCAAGATTGCCTCCACAGAAAAAAAAGAACATCTTTTATTGTCGATTTGGTTGTGCCACCCTAAAAAACAAGTTTTTCGCCATGAACATCTGAGAAAATGTTTTTTGCTTAATTTTTTTTCTGGTAACCATACCTGTAGCATTATCTTAAAGGTTAAGAAAACACTTCAAAAAAATAAGCACATGAAAATAAACTCCTGTTTTTAACATTCTTAATCCAAGCCCAAACTTTTAATGCTTGCGTTGGTATCGTCCACAGTTTGTTGGTGCTGCCACTTGCAGTTTACATTACATTTGTGTTGTCAATCCTTAACATATTTCTCACAATGCATTTTTTATTTCACAAAGTTTTTCAGAACAAAGGCAATTGAAAAGGCAATTTGCATTTAATTCGAAACATATACTAGAATATTACAGGTAAGCAATATCTTGTACCAATAATTGCTGCATGTATTTATTTCGTTTACACATTTCTCTTTTGTGTTGACAATCAAATTTGACAGCTTACACAACGTTAATGCGTTTTTTGCAAGTGTCAACGGTATATTTATAAAACATTTAAATATAAACAGAAGCTACATCACAATTATCACTTACACAACAGTGTATAACGTAGTATCTCAGTATGTTATAAATCTCAACTAAGTTAACACAAGATCATATACTTGCTATAACATTGAGTTGTAGGAAAACCACCAATTATAATTTTTAAATACTCTTGTCGTCCAATTAATAATTTACTGTTCTGTGAGCTATTTTTGCCATCGAATCATATGTGTTTGTTTAAATTAAATAGTCTATAGCCTACATTTTCTAAAATGTAGAAAAATTTTCAAAATAAAAATGTTAAAACCGGAATGGGAATATGTGTATATATTTATTTAAATATTTATATTATATATATATATACATTTACGTGTGTGTGTAATTAAATGGAGCTATGCAAAAATAAAATGTAACGAGATGTGAGAAACCGATATTTTTGATTAACGAAATCAACTCCATATCCTATAATAAAAATTGGACGACTTATAAGCGAAGACCGAATAACAATATATTTTTACATACTATCATAACATGTTTGTATTTTTCGTTGTGATATATTAAAAAAATTGTTTATGTAGCTTCTGACGATATACATATGTATACAGTCATCCAACAAACCATATACATATATTGCATAAAAACACAGTTTTCGACATTTTATTACTAAAATGTATGCTGCACCATTCCGTGGGTGTGTATGTCAACGGATAGTAACTTTAAACCTTTTTGATCAAATTAGACTATAGAATAAGAAACCCATCTATAAAAAACTAACAAGGCCTAAAATCTGCTCTTATCAAAAAATGGTCCAACTTTTCTTCGGAAGCAATCAATAAACTGGTGTATTACTTGAAAGGACTTCTAAATGTTTCATTGGAGAGTAAATGAAAGGTCATTTGTTTTGTATGAAACTTTTTTTGTTTCAAAAACTGAATTTCTTTAATTTTTGGACAAACTTTTTTTTTTGAAAAGTTTTAATTTTGAAATAATTTTTTATAGGGAAGTTTAGGCAATAAATTTTGTTAATAAAATACTTAAAATTTTACATAATGCAGTTCTATACGGTTATTTATAGTTTTCTGTGCGAGCATATACGTTTTCGTGTTCGTAAATTACATGTAAATATAACTACATAAATATAATTACATAATTATTTTTAATTAAGTTAAATTAAATATTTTTGTTTCTGGCGACTGTTTTGTAGGTTTTGCTTTTTTGGGTAGAATTTTAATTAACATGCTTGTTATTTTGTTACTATCCAATTGACAGTTGGAGTACATGACTTCACATGGTTCCATGTTTATAAGCTTGCCATGTTCTAATGCTTCTTTAATTGCAGTTCCATCTAAAAGATAATCGACCAGTGCATTTCTGAAAGAAAATTTGTATTTCCATATACACATTGAAAAACTAAATATTTAAATTAAAAAAACTAATATTAAAATTAAAACTAAAACAATTTTTTACGGTATTGACTTGATTACAAATTTCTGCATTCTGATTGACGCTTTGTTTTGAACAATCAAATACACTCAAACAAACATCGTTAATAACGGATAGTATACTTAATGGGATCATTATCTAAATTATTAATGTTTTATGTAAACTAAGTTCGAATATGTACATCCTATATATATACACTTTTTGGTTTTAATGTGAAGCAGTGGGATTTTTGTTACTAGGAAATATTTAAACATTTGTCTCTTAGCTAGCTTAAGCTAAGCTTGTTTGAACACAGAGGAAATATTCTGTAAAACTATGCAGTTTATTTGACTGAAAACTCAGTAAAAAAACTAGCTAATCAAATGATATTTTAAGAGTCTAACAATTCCTCTTTAGAAGAGACAAACTCAGGGTCAACATACATATGTATATGTATGTATGTAACAATTTAAAACCTTATCTGAACGTAACAATACAATAATTATCAGGTGTCTAAATAATTTTAAATTTGTATTGTAATGTATTGCTTACATTGTATTTGCTTTAATTTTTATAAAGTATTGCGTTTAAAAGGTATTAAAATGCGTTTACTTTTTGCTAGTCCAGGTAAGATGTATGTTTTTTGCACGTTTGTGTAAAATGCATAAAAAATTACTAAGTTCATGCTCACACAGGATTTGCATCTGTCAATACTGTTATAACAATGGCAACACTTTCTCACTAATCCAAGGAAAATTTGTTTCGGTTACCTGAATGGCTATCTGAAAAGGACAATAATTTGACGTACATATATACACACGTCGACAATAATTTAAAGCTTTATAAATAAAGTAAGGGCTATTCAAAAAGGAAAAATGGAACACGTACAGGTTCTGATTTGTTATGTTTAAATATGAGTTAACGAAATATAACTATGATTTAAATTACTTCATATAAAAATTGTCTTTGCATATAAGAATGGAGAAGGAAAAAATCATGAAAAGCACACCAGAATTATTCGCTTTATGTGCGGTTTTTTCGTGTTTTTTAGCTTGCACAAAACGCATATTGCCGCAACTTGTGCTTCAACGTTCACATTCAATATGTGTCAAACTCATCTGTCAAAGTTATTGTCTATACTTCTATGCAACGGAGACAATTATGAAGCTTTTTACAATTCGTATTCTCTATTGTTAGTTGTATACGCAGGGTTAATCTATCAAATAGATTTACAAAAACCAGAGGGAAGCAAAGTAAAATAAGAGAATCACAAGAAAGGGGAAATAATGTATGTACATATACTTTCTTTCTATACAAGAACAAACGAAATTTAAAAAATTTATGCAAACATTAGATATTCATCTATATTTGCCTACTTTGTGATTAAAATTAAAAATAAGAGAAACATTCCAAATGAATTACAACTTTTAAATAAAAACTTTAATAAAACTTAATACGCTTCAAACAGCGAATTCAATTAAAAAATAATTTTGATTTCAATTGAAATTATACACATACGTACAAAAAATCATACAAAATTATTAATTTATTAACTAAGCTTGAGAAATATTTAATCATTCCTTTGGTATTCTGAGGAATAAATTTGTATTTGTGTTGGTATGTACGTGCTCCTGCATGCATAAAATATGTTTACTTGTTAATTATTCTTTTTTAAGAAAACTTACTCAGATAACATGTGAATAAATTCATCAATTTGGTCGGACGCTCCCATTTTAATATTGTATTCTGTTGAACGTACATAACTGCAAATTGCTCGTTGCATACAACTTGTTGAGTCTATATTATTTTTACCCAATACATCATCTAGTTTATTCATGAAGTTTGTCAATGATGATAAATCGTTTTCACTTTCACCTTAATTTAAATTTTGTAGTAAACATATGTGCATATATATACTTATATGTATATTAATATACAATATATATAGGTGCATATACATATATGTATATTGTATATATACATATATAAATATGTGTGCTTACTTCGGCCATATCCACTGTATCCACCATGAAATGCACTCAATATTTTGGGTATGATTATTATGGCTCCGATACCGACCAGTGTTCCCAAAACAATGCCACCTAAATCGAGTTTTATGGGATTATATGCTGAAATGCCCGTTCCTGCTGGATACCCCTAGAGTCGTTTTAAAATGTATCTAAAATAGTTTAATTTTATAGATTTTTTGTTTTTTATATACTTGCATTTATAGTTCCATAACCAGTGGTATATCCTAATCTTTGTAGTCGGTCTTTTGCTGTTGATACGTCGTCTGTATATTCGTGCGTTTTGTTTTTATTATAAAAAGAACGACTCCATTCATTTTTACCGTTATACGCCCTAAAATTATTTAAATTTTAACTATTTAAAGGGCTTCGGTTATCTTAATAAGTAAAGTATGTACATATGTATATATTTATGACTTTGTTTTCTTGGTTTTTTTTATTATTACTTCAATGTGTCATATACAAGACACAGTATCGAACTCAGTACAAGTACGTACTAGTATAAATATTAATGGCTTAGGATATACATATACATATGTAGTTAAAAAAGCTTCAAATATTAACTACAATCACGGAATAAATATACAATGGACGTTTAAAAAAGTTGTCAAATAACAAAAATATGTGTAAATATCTTCCTCATTAGGCACATGAGAAAAAAGATTTGCATTACATTTTGAAAAACTTCCGGTGATGATGATATACCCAACGGTAATCTTTTACAGGAATATCTTCCCCATGGTGGTAAATGTTTTTGTTAATGCGATTATAGACTGGATTCCCCTTTAGGAATCTTAAATTTTAAATGGAACGCATCTGGATGGACAAATATCGAATTTGGGACTATCAATCAGATCGATGTCATACATAAAAAAATTTTAAGAACCAAGGCCGTTAAATAACCTGTCTTTTACTTGTAGTTGCTGGACTCTCTTTATAAAGTTTAACAGTAATATTCATAAAAAGTTACCGTGGTATTCATAAAAACTTAATACATGCTTACAAGCAGCTATTAGTCTTAATTTGAAAAAACTGTATTCATAAACGATTATTAGCTTACTAAATGTTTAGTAAGCGGTTATTAAGCCGTACAAATTTTAATATTGCCTCGACCATCAATTAAGCTCTTATTATCGGAGAATTTTTACATTTTTCTGTATTTACATTGTGTATTTTCAAGTTCTTAAAATTTTATAGGAAATATGCAAAAATGGAAGCATTAAATTTAATAAAAAGTAAGTACATAAAAAAATTTATTAAAAAAAAACTTTTATAATTTTGATTCTCATTAAAAGAAGAAACTAAGAAATATTTGCCAGAAGAAACGAAGAGCAAAAATGTATAAAAGGAAGTTCGATCCATTTTCTCTGCCGAATAATTTATCTTTATTTATTTTTGTCATACAAATCCAAAAAAATTATAAGAAATGTCCTAGTGATATGTAAACAAACAAAACATAACTCGTTATTCAAATACTTTTACTTCACTCGTTAAAAAATGTGAATTTACCGTTAACATTATTAATTTTTGTGCTATTCTAAAAGAAGTAAACATATTTATTTAGTATTATCTGTTTGTTAAATATATATTTTTTCTTAATACAAGCAAAATAACATAAGGTAATATGATAGACATGGTTAATTTAGAAATTGGTAATCGGCATAAATACAGCATTAAAAGTTGAATAACAAATGAAAATTTAGGTGCTGCCACTCTTTTGTCTAAAACCTCGATGAAGTATTTATTAGTTACTAAACTGTTTATGAATACGCTTTTTTACTAAACGCTTACTAAACCGAAATGTTTAGTAACTAGTTTGTGCTTGATATGTTTAGTAAGGATTTTTTATGAATACCACTGTTGGTCTGTTATTTTTAAATTAAGTTTTTTGTTTTATTTAATTTATGAAATATAAAATAAGTTTAACTGTTTCTTTGAGATGGAGGGCACTATAAATAGAAGAACCATAATAAAAAATATTAAAGTATGTAAAGTAGGAAAACAAACTGCAATTCTAGTTAACTTCAGCATTGGTTCAAAGCGTTGTAGTAGATAGGCAGTAGCTGAAAGGTGTATGATAGATAACCTTCTCAATTTGTTGAAAAAAAAACGAAAACATTTTTATTTAAAATATATTTAAATTTATTTATTTCTAAGTTGCGGATTTTTCTTTAAACAAAATTTAACTAAGCATAACATAAAAGTTTTTCATTTCTCTTTTTGAAAGGAAAAAGTTGCATATGTGACCTTTTCCGAGAAAAGGGACCTAGTGTGTGAAAATTAAGTTTGGAGAAAAACTTAAACACTTTGCCCACACCTTCAGCTGGGAGATGCGATTTGGTACGGTTAGTTATGATTGGGTGCCGACTTTGGTGACGTCATGCCTATGTGGTGACGTATTGTTTTCTCTTTTAGTGTGACAATACCTTTGCTATTGTTGCTGCTCTGTACACTTTGTAAAAATAAGAACGGAAAATAATAAACTGACGCATCAGTCTTGTGCCAACTGTATAACTTTATGATATGCGTATACTAATACGAAGAACATTGTAAAAATAACTATAAGAAAGGAAAAGAATAGAGTGAAGCTTCAGTCTTGTGCCAATTGTAAAACGAGTGTTATCAATAACTAAAAACTGTTTCGCAATTTTGGTTCTTTTGTAATTTTGTTACTAAGCTGATGTTAATTTGAACGAATTTTTATAAAAATTGATATTTCTGACAGTTTTGATGATGATTTAAAAATTCTAGACTCGGTTGATCTCGGATATTAGTACCACAACGTAGAGCACGACCACAAAAGTTTGACGTCGCAAAGCTACAAACGCAATCGACCGCTGGGAAATTTGCCGATGTCACTTAAGCTCTCAGAGAGTCCAACCCTGCCAGGCGAAATAACCGATGAGGAATGGAACCGTCGCCAAAACGCCATCAGAGATGCTGCCTCTGATGTATTGGGTTTTACATGCCACCCGGAACAAACCCATGGTTTGACGACGAGTGCAGGCAGGCACATTCAGCGAGGCTAGCAACGTATAAGGCGACGTGGGAGAGAAGAACGAGAGCAGCTCGTGAGCTCTACGAACGGAAGAGAAGGGAAGAACACCGGCTTCTCAAAAGGAAGAAGAAAGAGCATGAGAAGCGCGCGATCGAGGAACTGGAGAGGTGTTACGGGAGGAATAATATCCGAAAGTTTTACCAACGGGTAAAACAACTATCCAATGCATATAAGCTTAAGACAGAAGCCTGTCGTGACGAAGAGGGACAAATCGTAGTAGAGTCGCAATCGATGCTGAGAATCTGGAAAGATCACTTCTGCAGACAGTTTAACGGCGAGCAAAACACCGATTTCATCGCCAGGCTGAATATTCCACTCCAGATAACGGACGATGATGGTAGAGATTGAAATCAAACAAAGCTGCAGGAGCGGACGGACTGTCCACGGAACTATTTAAGGCAGCCGGAAATGACCGGGTTGGGCACATGCACCAGCACATCTGTAAGATATGGTCGGAGGAAAGCATGCCCGACGAGTGGAATCTCAGCATCGTTTGCCCGATCCACAAAAAAGGAGACCCCTTCAACTGCGCCAACTACAGAGGAATAAGTCTCCTGAACATCGCCTACAAGATCTTCTCTGCCGTTTTGTGTGAGCGGATGAAACCATTCGTGAACAGTTTGATAGGTCCTTATCAGTGTAGTTTCAGGCCGGGGAAGTCCACCATTGACCAAATTTTCACACTACGGCAGATCCTGGAAAAGACCCAAGAGATGTAAATCGACACCCACCATCTATTCGTCGATTTTAAGGCCGCATATGGCAGTGTGTATACAAGGCCATGTCTAGTTTTGACATTCCTACCAAACTCGTCAGGCTGTGTAGGATGACGATGGAGAACTCTTACTGCTCCATCAAGGTTGGTGACGAATTCACCGAGACCTTCAATGTCAGAAGGGGATTTAGACAAGGCGACGCACTGTCACGTGACTTTTTTCAAGATCGTGCAAAACTCACACACCAACAACAGAGGCACGATCTTCCAAAAGTCCGTGCAACTGTTGGCATACGCTGACGACATTGACGTGATTGGTCGAACACAGCGAGCCGTCAATGAAGCGTTTGCTGGTATTTCAACAGAGGCGGCCAAAATGGGTCTAGCGGTGAACCAAGGCGAAGTATATGCTGTCATCAAAAAAGGTCGCGCAACACCGACGACTGGGCCAGAAGTGAAGGACTTCGTCTACCTTGGCTTCCAAGTCAACAGTATAAACAACATCAGTATCGAGATCAAACGCAGAATAACTCTTACCAATCGCTATTTCTTTGGGCTCAAGAGGCAATTGAGTAGAAAGGCCCTTTCTCGAAAAACCAAGCTGACACTATATACCACTTTGATAATCCCTGTACTTCTCTATGGCGCGGAAGCATGGACGGTGTCGAAGGCGGATGAGGAAGTCCTTGGTATTTTCGAGAGAAAATTTCTTCGTTCAATCTTCGGCCCTGTTTGCGTTGATGGTTTCTGGAGAAGAAGATTCAATCATGAACTGTACGGGTTGTACAGCGATATGACCCTAACCAGGCGTCTACGGATCCAACGGCTAAGATGGTTGGGCCATCTAGAGCGCATGGAAAATACTGCTCCGGCCCGTAGAATCTTCGATTCCGAACCATGTGGGACAACGCAATAGAGGACGCCCACGGAACCGATGGCGCACACAAGTGGAGAGGGACCTCAACCAACTTGGTGTGCAAAATTGGAGAACGCTGGCTAGAGACCGTGCCAGCTGGAAAAGTTTGTTGGTTGAGTCCCAGGTGCACCCCGGACTGTAGCGCCAAAAGAAGAAGAAGACTCCGTTGATGGCGATCGATATCACGTTATCTGAAAGTTTCGGTACTTACACTTCGGGACTAACTGAAAATCAAAGTTTTTTGCATGATGTTTTCGAATCCCATATTATATCCGATTTGGAGGAACCCGTTGAAGATATACAAGAGTCGATGAACATCGATTTGATGTACGGAGAAAAATTCGAGGCATGTTGTTCGAATGAATGTAATAAGATAATTCCTGAAAACGTTGCTATACAAAGCCGGCAATTTTTCCAAGAATTAAGTAAACCAGAACAAGATTTAGTCCATTTGAGCCATTTGGAATTTCATCGACAACATTTATCGCTCGAAAACGTTTATAATACTGAAAGTCGGAAGAAGTATGGCCAAAGGGTAAAAAATAAATCCAGAGTTGATACAATGTACTTATTTCGTGGCATTCATATTTGTAGAAAGATGTTTTGTTTTATTTACGATATTGGTTTAAAAGCATTTTATTCGACATAGTGATAATGTTGGCTTTTCTGAACGAAAAGATGAACCAAGTGGCAAATCTTCAAAACAGCAATAGCGTGTGTTACCACCGGAATCACTTACTCGTATCGTTAAATTTATTCAAAATTATGCTGAAAAATTCGCAGTACCTCTTCCTGGTAGAATGCCAAACTACAAAGACTGTAAAGTAATGCCGCTACCATCCAGTGAATCAAAAATTGCTGTTTATCGTCGTTTTGAGAAAGTTTGTCTTACTGAAGATAAAATGCAATTAAAATTTTTTACAAAATTTGGATGAAGTATTGCCCTTACATCTCGCCTATGAAACCGAAAACTGATCTTTGTGACGCCCGTCAACAGAATACTTTGATGCTACGACGAGTTTTGAAAGAATCTGATGCTGATACAAAAGAAGCATGCGAAACGCTATTGATTAGACGAAGAGTTCACGATTACTTCACGAAGAATGCCGTTAAAAATTTAGTTTTATTTTATGATAACTGCGTAGCACAGAATAAAAATAATGCAATGATGCATTATTTGGCCTGGTGAGTGGATTCTGGCTCAAACGAATCGATATCATTAAATTTCCTCCTAACTGGCCACACCAAGTTCAGTCCCGATCGCTCTTTCGGATTAATGAAACTAGAATATAGTCGCTCAAATGTAGATTATTACCAAGATTCAATAGATCTAGCAGTAATAAATTTAACAACGCTGTGAATGGGAGTGAAGTAGAGTGGCGATCATTTGTGATATGTGAAACGTTTGCATTTTAGGTATTACCAAGTACCACTACTTTGACCTTAAAAAAAAACTAAATTGTATGTAAAGAACTTGTGGACTCGGAAGAAGAAAGATTTAATCTGCGATTAACGGCTGAGCTACCAAACGAATTACCTTCCCTCATTGCACCAATCAGTTTTTGTATGAGAATGTCAGGGTCTTATGTACTGATTCACAGAAACGAGACTTTGTAGCTCCTAAGCCAAGTGAACCCAAAGCGAAAAAAATCGAAAAATAAATCTGAACCAGCCAGCAAGAAAAAAAATCGAAGCACCGGATCACGAGAAAAATAAAGCTTAAGTCAAAGCGCCGAAAAAAGAAAAAAACTGAGAATGTCAAACGGAAGAAAATCGAAGTACCAGATCACGAAACACCGAAAAAAAGTCCAACCTCCAAAAAAAATTCGAGACTGACGAAAAAAAAACAATTTAAAACCAAAAAATCAAAAAAAAAATTAAATTTTAATGTCTTTCTCATTTTTATCGATTTTTCCAAGTTCGTTTTGTACGTTTTTATTTTTATCAGAAATTTAACTCATTTCATCTTATTGTACACCCTTCTATGTACCAGAATCCACTCTTAAGTCCAAACCAGTTTTTTGACACAAGGTCCCTTTTCTCGGAGAAGGTCACATATATTGACTATCTCAATTTTTTGAGCCGAATTTTATCTATTTTACTTAAACACCAAAACATTTTAATCCTTAACTACATTGGCTACATAGCGCCAATGATTACTATCGGATAAGTCCTAAATTTGATCGAAAAAAACTTTAAGAAATCAAATTGCAGTAGTGGGCAAGTGGCAGTCAGTGATAGCTATTGACATTTTGGTGGCAATACATTCAGAAAAAGTTACTGTTTGGAATTGTTTGCTCGCAATTGGGGCCTATAATATTTGAAAATGCATATTCAAATAGCTTTTCTATTCACAAAACGATTTTCAAAACAAATTTTCTGAAAAGGATACGTCAACGTGCTAAATTGCTGAAAAAAATTAAAAATTCATATGTATGTACATTCATTCGTATATATCTAGGTACGAAAATTGTCAAATTTAGGTATTTTAGAACTTTTCAATGCAGTAGAAGGGTTACTTTAATGATCGGAAAACCCCCAAAAAAGTGCAATTCACAAAAATAATGTTACTGGTTTTATCATAAAATATGTTCTTTTAATAACATTTTAAAGTTTTTTTAAGATAAATTTAAAACCAAAAGTACACATCCGCTGCAGAACAAAAATAAACACAATATTAAGCTGATCACCTTGAGTTGGAAAGAAGGCAAAAAAAGTTGACTTGACATTAAAAAATAATAACTTGCAAGGGACGAAAATGATTAAATCATATATGTACATTGTACATACATACATAAGCACATACATACATACAAACGTACGATAAGAAAGACGCAATGAAAGGCCCTTTGTGTTTGCATCTTTTCCCTTTTCATTCCATTCCGCGGCGTGAAATGTTTTTTAAAAATGTTTCAGTTTGTTGAGATGCGCAATCTGTCAGATTTATATTACATCCTTCAATGTTAAATTTCCTTTGCCATGGCTTGTATTCTGTTACTACTAGCAAGAACTATTTCTTCAGTACCATATTTAGAGTCAACGCAAAGAAAAATTACGATGCATTTGATAATCGTTAAGTACCGCTTTTAGTACTTTGCCTCAGCATTGAGCCTTTTACCATTCCTTCACAATTCAAATACTTAAAATTTGATTTTTGTTTATGCAAGATTGACTTCTTATTTCATATTTGGTGTGTCAGTTGATTTTTTTTGTACTTTTCGACGTTCGCCTTCTTCACTTATGAGGAACTTAATTTTTAGTGTAGATATGCTCATTTCTAAAAGTTTTTTAAAATACATATATAAGGAGACTGGGGTATAACATTTTTATGTGAAGTTCTTTTTGTAAAATTATATTTGTTTCTACCAATTTTCCATAACAGAAGTTGTTTGTATGCGTGATTAACCTCTTTACATTTTTCCCAGGTTTTACAGGAGGCTGTACATTTTTAATGTGTGCTTGAATTGGTGTGCAACTTAATATTAAAGTTGCACATGCCTCCTCATGTTTTGCAACTGGCACCAGGTTTATCAGATTCTTCTGATAGAATAGAATACTCTTAAATACTCGAGGAATAACCTAAAATCTTATTTGCAAATAACTGTCTTCGATTCAGAGGTTTTATTAAAGGAAAAAAGGTACATAAAATTAATTTTAACTGGTAAAACTCAAGGGAAAAATTATTCTTAATCAGCGAACTAAATATTTGTAAATTCAAAACATAAACTGAAACTGAGTGCAATTAGTTCAAAATATATATATACTTCATTAAGGACGTACATCTACATACATACATAAAAAATATCGAAGATCATGGACTTAAAGAAAATAATTCAGCTTGAAATCAAGAATAAAAATTTAGAGTGAATCGGTTAATATAACGACAATACAAGAAAATCAAAATTCCTCACGCTCATTACATTAATTTTGAACTTTAAAAACATTTCGTTGCAACATTTTTATAAGCTTATTTACTTATGTGTATATGAATATCATTTATATCAAAACTAGTGTTGATTTAAAGTTATTCTCTTTTAAAAATTATGAATATTTCTCAATTCAGAATTAAATTAAATTTTATTTACATTGTTTTTTATCACTTAATTTTTGTACATACTTAATTTTTGCATGATATATAAACAAATAAATTAATTATGTATATTTGTCATTAAAATGAATGTAAAACTTTAGAGGGCTACTGGAAACTGGACGAGAAAACAAACCCGAAGAAATTTGACGTTTATTAACATATTGATACCGATATAGGAGTAAAATTTTCGCACTTGCATGCGTCAAATTACTATTAAAAATTTAATGCAAATTTAAAGCATTACACTGAAATTAGAAACTTATATAATTTGTAATATATGTGTTACTTAATAAAAAATGCTTAAAAACATAAGTTTGTTAATCATAGAGCACTAAATTATTTGTTTAGTAGTAATTATCAAACCGCTCGGAATCAAAGTTGAGCCAATAAGATATTTTATAATGAACATATTCATATAGTTCCCATCCTCTTTTGTGCGACATGATTTGTAAATCATATAGAAGGAATGATTTGAAGATTTGTTGAAATTAATTAAATTTTCTTATGTTTATTCTGCAAAGATATTTTGAAAATGAAGTTTTGCTGGCATGTGTAAACAGAAGAGCAAATTGCAAAAGATTCGATTATTTCGATCAACTTTTCTTTGATGATATGTACATATGTATGTAATATTTACATGCCACAACTAGCATTTTTAAGCACCGCTCAAATTAGAAGTTACAAACAAAAATTATAAAAGTATAATACACAAGAAACCCAGGATTAATAAACAATAAACATTACAAACAAAAACTTTCCCATTGATATTGAGTTTTGTTTGATTGTAAAATTATTTTGTTGGCATTAGATCGTAGCCTAACATAAAAAGTAAACGAATCTGTTAACTATCAGTTGAGGTGGCAACATAAATATATTATTCGAATTTTATGTCCTTCACTCAGCTGGGGTTGCAAAAAAGGTGTTAATTCTTCTAATATGGCAACGTCCATGTCCATTCTGCTATTATTTTTCGATATCACGGAAGACTACAACAGTGATAACCAAGCCCCGAATGCACGCACACAAAGATAATATGTGATTGTGTGCAGTCACAAACAGAAGCTGCGTTGGCTGCCGAATTGTACACTGTGTAACAATCTATAAATAATTGACTATGACTCTTTAACGCATTTCTGCACAGCCAAAATAAAAAACTACTTATTTTTATAGTACGACGCTATACTTCGTTTCTACAAGCCTATCCGTATCTTCCCCAACTTTGGTAAAGCATTTTAAAACGTCTTGTAAAACAGGTTTTATAAAAATGCCGTCTTCATACGGGCGACATTGCTTTGCCACCGCAAGTGCAACAACGTAAGAGGATTTTAATATTTCACTATCATAATCTTTTTCAATGTGATCTGGCTGTTTTACAAATTTACTGGGGACTTTGACTTTCATTTCATCAAGTAATTTTTGCCTTTCATCATCTTTGTATTTTTCATAATTAATATGGCGTGACAAGTAATGCCGCCTTATATTAAATTTGTCGCACTTTGCTAATTGCTTCAAACAAATATAACATTGCGGATTCCTTTTACGATTTTCAAAAAAAAACATCAGTTCCCTAGAATTATTGAACATTGTTGCTCTGTGTACTTTTGTGTTGATTACAAAAAAAAAAAAACAAAAACAATTCCAAACAAACGTGCGTGCTGTTACTTTCACAAATCTTGAGCAGAGACTGATATTTTGAAACGAACAAAGTTGTTGTATGCATATGAATTGCCGACAGTGTCTGTGTGAAAAATACGATTATTGACTGCATCGCGAGGCTATGGAGTGGCTATCACTGGACTACAACAACCGAACATATACATAACTTACTGAATCAATAAAGCAGAATAGTTGGAAGATTTTCAGATTATTGGAAAGTGGAAATTCTAAAAAAAAAAATGCAAACAGTTTAAAATCACCCCCACACGCATTAAAGACAGCACATGAACTATTAAACAAAAGAATCAAGCGAAGTGGCACAAAAAAGTGGAATCAAAACTAAAAGTTATAGTTTGAGAAAATGACGAAATTCAAAAAATAATAGTGGAACAAATCAGCGTTTTCAACTTCGAAATTGCAAAGCGCACCATTTAAAATGTTTATTGCATTAATTTTGCATAAAAAGTATAATATTTTTGTATTAAAAATTTAACAACAAAACAAAACTGTTTCATATGTTGAAATATTCCGTTTTCTTTACATATTAAAAATTATCTACACCAAGAATACCGTTTTACTTTGTGCATGTGATTTGGTACCTCTTAAACATCATTACTTATTATTATTGTGGTCTATAAAATTGATTTTAAAAATGTTGCTCTGTTGAATGAAATGGTATTAAAAAAGTTTTATTTTATTGTAGAAATATTTTTTTCTCACATTGAAACCAAAAGTTGTGTTGAATTTGCTTTGTTGCCAACAAACATTAAAAAGGATTTTCGCGCACAAAAAATTTTAAAAAGCACCCTTGATGCGATAACGCTGGAAGAAATGTTAAAACTTTGTCTTGGAGAATTATTGGTAGTTCATATTGCTGCGGTGCAGTTTCTGTATGTCATCGTTCATTTTTCCTTTTGTGTAATAAGGTTCACTTTACTTTTATACTACATCGTATATATTATCACAATTTTTTTATCCTTTATCTGATGCATTAGGGGTAATTATATACATACATACATATATTAAATGTGCAAAAACACGTAGTAGACTTCCAAAAGAAAAATGAAATATAAACAATAATATGTAACGAATATAAAAGAAAACAAGAGAGTGCATATCACAACAATAAGAAAGACTACTGGAATATTAGTGTTAAGTTTGATGAGGGAAAATTTTGTGTTGTCCGAATTTTTACATTATTTTGTTTTGCAATTATTTATATATGCTATATTTTTGTGAATTTCTGTTTTGATATTCTTATAATTATTAAACGACGATACCAAAAAAATCATTAAGCTTAAAGAAAAGAAAATTTTGCTAATTGCAAAATAAAATTTGCTACATGTAAAATGTTAAGAAATAAAAGTGCACCGGCGGAAGCTAGAAAAAAAATTAGCGGAACGTTATCTGATAAAAAAAAAATAGTATGAATTAAAGAAAAGAAAAGAATTCTGTAAGAAAGAGCAAATCAATGCACAAAAATTTAATATAAGATTTAATAATTTCAAAATGTTAAAAGACGTACCGAAATAAGAAACATTAGCTCCAAAAATTATTTATCCTAAGTCAATTTTAATGCCTCAAAATTGCAAAAGGGTCTAAAAATATAAATTTTTACCACACAAAAAATACGGCAATAATAGTTTTTTTGTTCAAAAATTACGAGCAACAAGGATTAACGACTAAGCAGTCTAACAAGCCAAGAGGCCCAGGTTCACCACGGACTGTAGCGCCAAAAGAAGAAGAAGAAGTCTAACAAGTTATGAACATGCGTAGGGTTTTTGGCCAAAATTCAGCAGTATTAAAAAGAACTTCGAAACTACATCCTTCGAACTGACTAGTTTTTATGGTTTTTGACGAAAAGTGTTTTTTTGTCTTATTAGCACATTTTATTTCTTAAGTCATAATTTCCACCAAATAATTTAATTTTATAATTTTCGAACAAAGCAAATAGTATCGAGCAAGGTGTGCTTATGTTTACAGTGTGGCACTGCTGAGTAAAATTACAACAAAAAGTTATTGTTTTGTCAAAAATAAACTTAGGTTAATTATTCTAAGAGTATCAAAAATTGTGATCTAGCGAAGTGGTGCCACCTTGCAGATGTAAAAACAACTGGTATTAAGCCAATTCAAATGCAAAGTTACAAGAAAACATCATTAATTAAACAGCTTAAATATAACATAATAATATGCTTTGTATGCGTAGACGCAAAGTTGCAAAGTAGGCAAGAATATTTACAAGAACAAAACTCTATTCCCAAAAAAAATTATTAAATTTTATTCTTAAAACTAAATTTGTTACATTTTCTGAAAACCTCAACTTCACCATTCATATCGGTGATTATTATTTCTATTTATAATAACAAATTACAGTGATTACTATTTTGCCGGAAAAGGCATGCCATGTAATTTGAGTTTAAGAAACGTTTAAAGTGCATAAAACAGAATGTGTAATACTTCTTAGATTCTCTTTTTTATTGCCGATTTTGTAATTACTCTTCGCATATGTAGATCATGTATAATTTGCGTTCACTATATTGCAACAGATTGTTATCTTATGTTTTATGGCAATGGTTTTTTATGTTTTGTTCGTCACTCTCCAGCAAACTTACATGATTGTGTATGATGTTACTTAAATGAACTTGTAAAGGGTTTTTTTTTAGAGGTATAAAAGTTTAAGTTGTCAACACGTTTTTAACTCGCGGGCATTTTGTCAGCTGTAAAGTGATTTATGCTTAGTTTGGTTTGGCATTTCACCAACTGAACAACGGTTCCAAATTTTGCAAATTTATTTTGAAAACTATTGTTCTGTTCGAATTGTATGTATTGCGCACTTCGCCGATTTTACGGTCTGATTCGGGTCTTCCTCTACGCTACGCTCTGCAGAAGCAATGACTTCTTATGTACGCACTGTACGACGTCTCTATGGATGCGTATTATCATTAAGAGTTAAAGGGGTGCTCTGACGCTTATTTTGATCGTAAAATGAACGTATTGCGCGATAAGTGTGTCTATATATATATATATATATATATATATATATATATATATATATATATATATATATATATATATATATATATATATATATATATATATATATATATATATGCATATGTATACAGACGCACTAAACGGTTATTTCACAACAGTTCCGTAGTTTACCAATATTTTGATTTTAACTCTTAATGAAATCTGTGCTTTATACATTAGTCGATGACTGGCTACCTAGGTATCCTTATATGCCTTTCAGCAAATTTATATTAAATATTGTTGTTTTAAGTGTGTATTTCTGAATTTTTGTTGCAATAAGATTTTTCCTGTCGTTCTTATGATTGATTTTTTAGTATATGCAAATAAGGAAATAGTAGTAAGTTTATGACGACAAAGAAATAAAACTTGTACGGGTACGAGGCTAACCCAACCATTAACTCGCATAGGTGTCGAGTGTAAAACTATTGTAAGCGAGGTTTCGGCTAATGAAACATTTTTTTTACTGTCTGCAAACACCTCAATAGCCACCTCATAGCCATATTTGCGTTGGGAAAAATATGCGAGCATTTTATGCTAACAAATGTACTTGCGTACCCGGTTATTTATCCTAGGGTTAACACGAATGACAACTCGTATATATATATATATTTCATACATACATACGTCTGTATGTATTATCAAATTACGTATACCCACTTTCACAAACATTGTGCACACGACAAACAAACTTAAGAAAAGATGTAAGAATGTTGTATATTTTATAACTGTTTTACACTCACTTTCTACTTGTGTTATACTTTGGCACAGTATGTACGTTTTGGAATATAAAGCTCGTTAAACATGCAAAAAATAATAACCCTAACAAATTCAAGGAAACCATTGTGTTTTGCCCTTTTCAAGCGTGGTTTAAAATATTTCTATGTTTTATTTTCCTTTGCACACTGACTGCTTTAAACTGACTCATACGTGATATTTACAGAACCTTTTTATACAAATTGAAGCCATTTCCATTGAATAATAAAGTAAACATTTTACACAATTAAATTAAAGTCACAACAACAAAAGGTCTCAACGAACAATTTGAAAAAACTCTGAACCAAGAAGTACAAATTTAAATGGATGTCTCACAAAATTTTAGTTTTTGTGTCTCATAAGCCTTTACTTCAGCATTTTCTATTAGCAAATACAAGTTTGTATTTTTCATTGTGTATTTATAAAATTATCTAGTTATTAATAGTAATTATTTTAAACGTGTTTTTACAAAATCGTTCTACCAAAACGCTACAATTTTGGTGCGCGTTGAAAACATTTCGAAGTACGATTAGTGTAATGACACAGTGTCAATCAAAATGGAAACGAATATACTACTAAGAAATTACTACCATTGCTTATTTAAAAATATGTTTATATACTAATGGGCTTATTGAGAAAAGTTCATGTGAATTTAAATGAGTTTAATCGAAATATTCTATAAAAAATTTTCTCAAACTGATTTCAAGTGCATATTTTTTTTTTCGTATCAGCCACGCTACTGCTTATCATGTGACGGCTTGGGCCATGTTTGCTAAACTCAGAGACAACACCATCATTGACATATGGTCTTCCCTTTTCCACCCATTCTGCTCTGTTATAACTTGCAAATTTACTTAGCAAGTCATAAGCTATAAGTAAATGAATATGTAAATGTTTTCCTTACTGAATGTGTTTATTCTTTTAAAAAAATTAATATGATAGGTTTTATAAATGAAACTTAAAAATTGGAAATTTTTTACCATATATATATCAATTGTTATTTAAAATAGTAAGTAGTATGTCACACCAGTAACATTTTCTTCCATTTCACATGTTGTTTAAAACCAAGTATAGTATACTTTTCGATTTACAAAGAGCATTCTTAAAAATTGTATCATTTATATAATATTTGTATTTTATATATTTATATGGTATTTGTATAATATTTTGGTCTATGCATCTACATATGTACATAAATATGTACATAGTATATCAAAAACAAATCTTGATCAAATCAAAAAAAATATTTTGTGTTAGTTGTACTGTATATCCGTAAAATAGTTTATAACCGCTGTTTGCTATGCAGATAGTAAATCTTAAGCTGCTTAAGGTCGGGGCACATAGAATCCGTCATACGCCGTATTTTGCCTTTTCAACTGACAGCTGAGTTAAAGTACACGGTTTGTTATGAACATTGTCACATAGAGTACGTTAAGTTCAACGCAACGTATCAATGTTCAGCAACTTTTAACATACGTTGGGTACTTTGAAAAGTGTCCGTTTCTTTTGTTTTGATTTACAGTAAATTTTGTTTGTTTGATTGTTTTAGTGCAACGCCAAAAAAAAATATATTTAAATGGAAACCAAACTAATGTAAAAAATGTTAAGCAAAATAATAATTGAAATAACTTGCAGAAATTCATCCGTCTCCATTGAAAATATGGGTTTCTGTTGAGTACTTTGACAGTTAATGTTTGCTTTGTTTTAGATTTTTTATGTATACGTTAACAACGTACTCATTGTGCCGACCTAATCCGTTGTTCCGTCAGCGTCAGTTGAAAAAGATAAAGTACGACGTATGACGGAATCTATATGCCCCGGCCTTTACAATATGAAAATAGTTCTTGATTTTGTATAGAACAAACATACATATGTATGTATGTATGTAATTAATTTCTGTGAAGTTAACAAACTTATATAATAAACTCTATCTGCTTAACTGTTATAATATCCCCCATCACTCCCCCAAACTATATTAATAACATAGTCTAAAGTTAATTCGCATTCCTGTTCACATGTGAACAAAAATGCAAAATCGATAAATTATCAAAAATTATAGAAACACTAAAACAAACAAATACAAATCTAACAATTTATTTTCCTAAGAATTATTTAAAACATAACAAATTATTAAATCCAGACTTTTTCTTGAAAATTGTTTTCTTGCATTTCCGTTCCCATATAAATAAACGAAAATACAATAAAATAAGTAAATGCAATTACGCAAAATTAATAAACAACTAGAAACCTAACAATTAATTTTCCTAAGAATTGTTTTCTTAAAAATTATCAAATTATTAAAACCAAAACGTAGCAAATTATTAAAACCGGACTTTTTTTTAAGAATTGTTTTCTTGCATTTCCGTTCCCATATAAATGAACGAAAATGCAATAAAGTTAATAAATTAATAAATTACTAAAAAATAACAAATTACTAAAACAAAGAATTGCAAAATCAACTATTTCCAGAGAATTGTTTACTTGTTAAATAAAAATACAACTCAATAAAATATATATTTGTAACTAGTATATAAGAACCAAAAATGATGAAAAATAAAGTTAGTTATATTTTGATCAACTCACTAAAAGAATCGTGTTTTTTTTTTAAACAGTTCATAACTTGAACTCAAAAGTTTTAATCCAATTTTAAGACACAATATAATGACTATCTATATGCAGATTACGCACATACGAAAAGTGAGTAGTTTTAACTGTGGAGATCAAATTTGTGGTGCTACCAGCATGGAAAGTTGAATAAAAGATTTTTACCCTTAATTTGATTTATATAGCCCAAAAGTTTTGCTAGTTTTAATATAAGAAAAAAAGTATTTAACATAATTCAAACAAAAAAGTCTAGCATCCGAATGAAAAATTCTTACTGGTTAGTGTAGCGGCTAGCAATCAATTTCTTATAAAAATGTAGATATTTCAAGCACACACATAATATATATTGGAATGAAAATATATTCAAGGATTTATATTAAGATTACAATTACATTAAGATTACAATATAAAAATTTGTGATGATAATTAAACATATTTCATTTGAAAACGAAAAGCAAGTTTTGAGACAAATTTATGTAGTTTTTGGAACTAAAGCTTTTTGAGTACTTACAGGAATTGATGAAAGTTGTTTTTTTTAATTGAGACCAGCACTCAGGGGATGGCTCCTATTCATGTGACGGGTGTAGCATTGTGGAAGAACTGGAAAGTAGATTATGGGGAGAGGAACCATCCCGCATTGAGAGTGCCGGGGAAAAATTCCACAGGAAGTTTATTCCAGAAGCGAACAGTGCGGCTGAAGAAAGAATTTGCATTGCATTGGTCGATTCACTGGCCAATCGACCACAAACTGATGAAACGCACAAAAATGCGTTGTGCCTAAAAATGTGCAGGTTTCGGGAACAAGATCCCTGATCTCATTCGAACAAAATTCATTGTAGTACCTATAGAACAATGTAACGCACCCCACACTGCGGCGTTGCTGAAGAGAGTCTATAGAGTTGGCTACGCTACAGTACCCGATGAACGTTTTCGCCCTCTCCTGTATACGGCATTGTAACTCCAAAATAGACTTTGAAGCGCCAGCCCAGACATAAGAGTTGTATTTCAATTTTGGACAAATGTAGGCCGTATAATTAGAAAGGAGGTCAGATGGGGTGAAGTACGTCTTGCACACTTGGATGCTTCTTTTGCGACATTAAAAATGTAGGCGAACATCACACTGATTTTTCATGCAGAGAACTTCAAGAGCTCCTGATTCATTAATACTTATACCATTCATGGCAAGAAACGAAGCAGCATATAAGACGTGTTGCTGTGTGACAATACACAACACTGTGTTTTGCCAGCATTGGAATCGAACCTGTTCGAAGAACCCCACTCAGAGATTGTATTACATCGCTATAATAATATAATGTAACATTCATATTTTGATTCATAGCATCAATATTTAAAAGTCTTGACTTATATCTGAGTGAATATGAATGACATATGCTTTGATATAGACATATGATTTGACATATGATTTGATTAAATAGGTCGTTAAGAAAAATAAGAAATAAAGTACTGAAAGAACCGAGTCCTGCGGTACCCCTGAATTGATATTGAACTCGTTTGAAGAAATCCCATCTTTAACAACTCTTATAGTGCGATTTCTGAGAAAGCTCGACATAAATCGAGAGAATTTTTCACCTACACCAAAAGCAATAAGTTAAGGCAAGAGTGTTCCAAGCATCACTCTGTTTATCTTCTTAGAAATATCTAGATCAACCACATAACTTTTACAGAAATAGTGTATAGTTTTAGGACGGCCAGCATGTCGCCCGTACCTAACTTACTGGCGATCGCTTAGTTAGCCGTTTGTCTCTAAATACCTCATAAGATGGAAATTAACAATGCTTTCCATTACTTTGGAAAGCGCAGAACATATTGCAATTGGGCGGTAATTTTCAGAGTGGTTTGCCTCCCTTCTCCGAGATTGCCGTGACATTCGCCACCCTCCAGCAGTTCGTCTTCATGATAGAATGTATTGCAGAATCTCAGCTAACACGTTAGTTTTGTCAACCGGGTCAGGAATATTTGATCATCTTTCAAAAGAGTAGGAATTGAGGAACTGAAATTTTTTCGGACTTTTTGAACGAATGACCAAAAGGTCTTGCTGCCCCGAGGAGCAGAAGGAACATTAGCTCTAAGGCGTTGCTCGTAAAGGAACTTTTAATACCTTAGCAGTTTGACAAACGAATTTTTCGACTTTTTGAACAGCATAACAGATCAGCGTTCTTTTTTTACGCCAGATACTGAATGTTCTTAATCTGATTGCATCTGATGGTATGAAGGTTAAGAAGAGTTCGAGGATATTATTTTGGTGGCCTTCAATACACTGATGTGAGTTGGTTCATTTACTAATTGCGCCAGGTGGTTTTGCGCGGCGAATAACTCAACATGTTGCACTTCCGGAGTTGTATAGCTCGAATAGCCAAGCCAGGATGAATTATAAACATTGAAATCACTAGCAACAACGATTTCACTATTCGAAAAACTCTCCAGGATCTTCAAAATACAATCGGAAAAATCCAGTGTTTGGACTTCGGTAAAAAATCAGAAATGTTATAAGTGCGACATGATCTGGAATTTAACCCGAAGGCAGTTAAAAACGGGATTGTTACTGCTAAGTGGTTGCTGGCACTGGTACACAACTGTCAACTGATCAGTGATATGACTAAACAGTCAACAACAATTATTGTGACAAAAAATTAATATCCACGAATATTTAGTACTATTAATTTAAATAAACTCGATGTTCCTTGAAAATAAAACTGTGCAAAGAATTCTACATTGAAAATATTGTAATCTGTATTTGAATTGTTGCACTATTTAACATAAGTTCTACTTTTTTATTTGGGGCGCTATGCTTGTATTATTCTTTGGTACGAATACTAACATATGACTAATCAAAAAAGCTTGCCCATTACATCCCAATGCCCGAACAACCATGTTTTAAACCATAAATTTATACAAATTTTTTTTCTTATTTCCTGTTTTAACAAAAACGGTGAATTTTGATATTGATTTCTTTCCTATACTGGTACGACGGTTTTCGTGCATCATGCGAGGAATCTGCGTTAAAAGTTATTTCTAAGAAATTAATAAGTAAACGCCAAAGCGACATAAATTTGTTCAAACGTAACACAAATTCATGTAATGTACACTGGAGCCAATTCACCCTATTTTGGCATAGTATGGAATTAGAAAGCTTTGTTTTTTCCGATAAAAATTACCTGCACAACCGATTCACAGAGATTCTATTGGTGCATTTTGCTTTTAAAATGACTAAATTTAAATTTTCTTATCAATAATAAGCCCAACACACTCCGCCCGCCAAAAGTGGTTTTGAATATCTTCCGAAACATACATAGTTTGAGTTCTCATATCTTTCACTTTTACTTTTTTAACTACATACATACATAGTAAATTTTGACCTAAACTCTCCTTTTAAAGTATTAAAAGCTTTTAAACTTTATTGTCAATTTGCCATAATTATAAATTTGCCGATTCTTTATTTGAATAATTAAGGGTAAGCAAAAGTAAAATGTCATATAAGAATTTCCACTCCCATATATATTATCTAAGAATTTGCAAATTACTTATTATAATTCAACATCATTATGATGAATAAATAAAGAGGGTTAGATATTTTTTCATCTTGACAAGTGTTATTACCATTTTGTGTTTGTGTTTGTTTTTTAACAATGAATAAATAACTGTAATTCAATATATAAATGTTTGCTTTGACACTGTATAAAATACCATATTACGAGTTCTCAAATAGGAAAAATGTAAAGAAAAAACGTTCGGTGGGTTTACAGCTAAGCGAAATCTAGTAGAGTTCATTTAAAATCCATACTCAAAATCTATAAGCGTTCTTTTATATACATATATGAAGATTTCATTTCATAATGACTGAAAAAGAACAATTACTTTGGTTAGTGTATATAACTTCCAGAACTTTTATTTAAATTTTCATATACATGTCTTCTTTTTTATGAACATACTATTCATATATATCACATGCATACATATATTTTCGACTACGAACGAGTGGACTCCCACGGAACCGATGGCGCACGAGTTAATGCAATAGATACTTAGCAAATAGATGATGAAATAATCCTATCAATAAACAAACAATCTGTATTTTCTTACTTATCGCCTAAATAAATAAATAATAAAATACAAAGATCAATAAAACAATTCTCAAAATACTTATGTTTATTCATATTAAACTAGAGATAAGATTTAATCCTAAACAAACATTATATACATGAAATAATAAACAGATAACAACAATACCATACTTACAATGACCACTTTTATAACTAACCATAAAACGAAACAACTAACAGACAAAGGAAACTCAAAATATATTTTTTAATGATTATAAAGGTACTTGCAAACCAAATTAAGAATAAGGGAAAAACATGTTTTGAGATAAAACTTAGATTTAGGATACATATGTATAAGAACAAAAGCATTCAAATAATATAAATAGATGTTAAGCAATTCGTTGTAATCAGTCTTAAAAAAATAGAATTGAAATATAGTAGAATTTTATAATCACGACAATCCAAAAGAAAAATATATATATAAAACTGGAAACCCAGACTAAGAAAAGACAAAGCATCTTTGACGCAGCAAGAGGAATAATCCCAAGGGAAGACACAAATAAAATGTCTGTCCAAGATCTATCTACTCTGCAAGCTCAAGTTGCAACGCTTATAGCTGTTCAAGCCGAGACAGAAACGGCCCTCACAACATTAAAAAATAACAGAGCATTCAAAATAGAACCAACAATACAATTGACTCCATGTTCAAGTGGAATAACAACTGAAAACCAAATAAACTTAGAAGTATTTAAAATCCTCCCAATATTTGACGGAGACAAAAGGAAATACCGTGTATGGAGATCATCAGCATGGATGCATATGGAGAACATCAAAATTTAATTGAATTGAATTTAATTTTATCAAAAATTGAGATGGAACTAGGCGATGACTACTATGAAAACATTCGCTAATCAAGAAGCAGTTGGAACATTCATCACTGGTTTAAATTCAAAATACACTGTAGGTACTCTTTACGCTCAAAATCCAAAAGATTTAGAGACCACATATGCAATCGCGAGTACCATCTACCACGACGACAGAAGTCTACAGTTCGACACACAAACACAAGCACCTCGACCACACCCCGTGACTCACGAACGCTTCCAACAGAAACCGCGCCATAAACAATTTGAGCAGCGGAAGTACAGATCCAATGTACAATACAACCCAAATCAACAGCCATCACACATCCAAAACCAACCCGAAGTGCAACCAATGGAAGTGGATAACTGAGAGAAATATTCGTCTACCAACACAATTCAAGGGAACAACCAAAAGTACAACAATCCATTCAGACAACAGCATGCCTTCAAGAGAGAATTCAACTTCTCCAACATAATCATAATAAACAAAAAAGAATTAACTATACTCAAGAGGAAGGTGACATCAATTCAACCAGAGCTGAGTACGATGAAGATGAAGACAATAAGGTAGCTTTTTTAGATTAAAAGATGGCCTACCTCATGTACAAAGACACGATAGAGAAAAAGGTAAGACCATCAATATATTAATAGACTGCGGTGCGACAAATATTTACATCGACATAAACTGTAAAATAGGTTATAGTAAAATATTAGATACCCCAATAAGAGTAAGGAGATTACTCGGGTATTCATACGTTAATAGTAAAAAGTTGATTAACCTATAAAATTATGAGCTGACAATCTTTGAAAAAGATTCACTGACAAGTTCAGATATGATATTGGAAATGCAAGGACTAAAAGAAATAGGTGCAACCTTACATTTAATTAATAACATACTCAATTATGCATAAAATAAATTTTACAGTAAATAATGAAGAATACAGGGAAAGAATAGAGGAGATTATGAATAAAATCTCATATACAAATGAAAAACTACCGTACACTACTACGATCGAAGCAACTATTAGAACAAAGATGAACCTATATGGACGAAACAATACCCATATCCATTCTCCGATAACGAATTCATAAATAAAGAAATCCAAGATCTATTGCATAACGAAATTATACAACCTAGTAAAATTCCCTACAATAGTCCCATCTAGACTGTAGCAAAAAAAGATACCGATGACCAAGGTAAACCTAAACGGCGGATGGTTGTAGACTTTCAGAAATTGAATGCACAAACAATTACGGATATATATCCTATACCAGACGTGAATATGACTATTCAAAACTTAGGTAAGGCAAAGATCTTTACAACATTAGATTTAGAATCAGGCTTCCACCAAATTCAAATCAGAAAAGAAGACCGCGAAAAAACAGCCTTCTTAATCAACGGCGCTAAGTACGAATTTCTTCGGATGCCATTCGGTTTAAAGAATGCTCCTTCAATCTTTCAACGTTGCGTAGATGATATTCTGAGGCCATATATACATAGGTAAATTTACATACCTTTATATTGACGATGTACTCATATATTCTTCCACACCCGAAGAACATATTGAGCACATTGAAACAATAGTCAATGCACTACACAAAGCAAATATGAAAATTTCAAACGAAAAATTAAGCATAATGAAATTACTGTGGAAAAATACAAACAGCTAGAGATTATCGTAAACCAATTACATTAAAAGAACTTAGATCCTCCTTAGGCTTAGAAAGTTATTATAGGAAATTTATAAAAAATTTCGCTGCAATTTTCAAACCCTTAACAACATTTTTGAGAGGAGAAAATAATGAATAAAACAAGGATGAGCTTGAAGCTCAAGTACAATTATTTCAACCCGATTTCAAAGAACCTTTTGAATTAACTACAGATGCAAGCAATTTGCTATAGGTGCTGTACTTTCACAAAAATAAGGACATATTTCATTTATTTCAAGAACTCTAAACGAGACTGAACAAAATTATTCAACAGATGGGAAAGAACTTTTGGCCATAGTCTGGGCTTTACAAGAATTAAGCAGTTATTTATATGGAATAGCAGACCTAACAATTTATACAGACCATCAATCAATAATAATTTTATTCAAGAATATAGTGCAAATATATTATACAAACCTGGACGCCAAAATGTAGTTGCTGACGCATTGTCAAGACAAAAAATAAATTCAAGTACGAATGAATCTCAGCATTCAGCTTAAAGTTTACCGATTGAAAAAATACAAAGAAGTCCTAAACCCTTGAATCATTTTACAAATTAAATAATTTTAACACACACCAATGAAGATTCACTGGAATCAAAAAATATTTTTAAATTCAAACGCCACCATATTAAATTCACGACCAATGAAAATTTGGCAAGAAACATGAAACTAATACTGAAACCAAAGGTAATTAATGCATTACTCGTCGACGCAATGTTTAATATTAAGGACTCATTGAAAGGACCCTTCCCTACCATAAAATTTGTAAAAGCAAGCAATTTAGTTGAAGATATATTAAATGCAGAACGACAGAAACAACTAGTTTAACAAATTCATGAGAGAGCCCATAGAAATGTAAGAAATAATATTTTAGAATTATAAAGAGAATATTTTTGGCCTGACTTAAAAAAAAAAACAATGCCACGAATTTAATAATAGCTGTGAGTCATGCCCAACTCACAAATATGACAGAAAGCCTAATAAAATTCTTACCGGCGAAGCACCAATACCTAGAAAACCTGGTGAGAATTATTTTAGCGGACAAATGTTTATAACTAGCCTAGACAAGTTCTCTAAATTTTGTCATATACGAGACATACCAATAAAGAGAGACATGTACAATAATATTTACGAAGTTCTCTCTCTCACTTACCCGAACGCCAAATTCATCGTTGCCGATAACGAAGCCAGTCTTAATTAGCTAATCAAATATATGAAAGACTACATATACAGCATATAGTCAAGTCGAACGTATACATAGTACAATTATCGAACTCGCAAATTTATTATCCCAAAGAGAAATCCCTGCTCCTGACGAAAAAATATTTGAAGCAGTTCGCCAATATAACAAGACTATACATTCAGTCACTAAAGAAAAACCCGTGGACGTGTTCTTTAACCAGCAGGGGTATCCTCATATATATGATTTAATTAAAAACGCTCAAAGAAAAACTTTGGCCTCCCACAATAAGGAGCGAAAATTTAACCAATATAAAAAAGGAGACATCATTTACTCCAGGACTCATAGAAGAAAAAAAAAATTGCTAAACATTTTGTTGAAACCGACAACGGTGAAACAATTACTACATCAAGGAAATTAATTATACACAAGGACAACATTAGAAGTAAATATGTCAGTAAAGATAGTGATACTATTATTAATAATCCAACTGATACTAGCGAATAATATAATTAATTTAAAAAATAAAAAATATGTCTTAATTGAAGACAACCAAGTTTATTTCCACATGAATTATGAATACTTGTATCATGTTATAAATGTTACGAAAATACTAAAACCATACGAAAATATAATAAAAGATATATATAACATGGAACACAATGTAGAACTTCAACTTTTAATTAAAAAAATTTTAATTTTAAAAACACAATTATCTAATAATAGAAATAAAAGATCGCTAAGCTTTATAGGATCAGCCCTTAAATTCATCACTGGTTCTCCAGAGCATGAAATGAAATCAAAATAAAAACTAGATTAAACCAATTTGTAGAAAATAACAACCAACAAAAAATTGTTAACTCACAATTTGAAAAAATACTAAATAATTTATATATAAAAAAATAAATAAAGAATTCATATTAGATGAAGTTTACAGTGAATTAATGACACTAACTAATACAATTAATATTACAAAAAATAATAGTTTCTTCTCAGGAACATTAGATATAAAAGATATCGAATCTGTTAAAAAAATTAAATAATAAAAATACCTGTGATCAATATACTTGAATATGCAGATATACATGTTTGTGAACTTAACCAAGCAATTATTGTAATTTACAAATATCCAATTATTGAAAAATAATGTAAGCTATATAACATTTATCCTTAAGCAAATAGGTTCGGAAAATTAATTTTAGATGATAAAATTGCCATATGCAATAATAAATATCAAATATCGAAGTAAATATAAAAATATTATTGGTTCCAACATATGTGAAGTTCAATCTAAAGATAACTAACTATTTTAAATATTGAACCAGCACAATGTAAAACGAAACTTGAGAATAACCCAGGCATCGAAGACTTAGGAAATGGAAACACTTTTATCGAAAATGAACATATATTAGAAAACTTGGTCATAAATGGACCACATTTGGGTACAGTTTGATCGAAACATAACTTTAATGAAAGCCAAACAATTCATGACATCATTCGTAAAAGATATAATGAAGAATTGAGTATACTGAAAATTATATACAAGCTCAAAGAATAAATTTACAAATATTAAAGAAATATGAAATATGTAATTTTAATATTCGCTGCACTCGTTGTAATAATTTACTCTTTAGTACAACTCTGTAAATGCTACAAAACACAACAAGAAAGAAAGAAACAAGAAATGTACGTCAGATATTACGAAGCAGAATTACTTAGACTTCGGACTCAGGTATGAAACTAGGACTTTTTCTTTTGTACACAGAGGAGGGTTAACACATTATATTCTATCAGGCAAACCAATAGTTCAAGATAAGATTAAAATTCCAACAAACACTATTTTCACTAATCACCTAAAACTAAGCAAACACATATTAGGTATTAGAATAAAGAGATATTTTTAGTAGACATAAGTAAAACTGCCTAACCAAATAGACGATAAAATATTTCTTTTTCAAGTAAATAATAACATATGACGATCCATAAATACTTATATACATATATAAGAAACTATATCTAAATACATATGATAAACTTCAACAAACCGTAATTACCACAAATAGGACAAAGTAACATATTTGATAAAATAAGTCCATGTATCGTAAACAAATATCTCTAAATAACATATCTATAAGAACAAAGATATTTAGTTCATATAAATAGCTGGTAAGATATTATTGTGACCAGTCTTAAGAATATATTTAAATAAAGTACACGTTTCGGTGCAGAAAACAAAAAATATATATTTCTTTGATAAATTCCTTAAACAAGGAATTGAGTACCGCACCATATTGAAGTCAAATTAAGACTTAAAACTAAATTACATTTTCATCAACTTTATATATTATTTCTTGCTTAATAGACTTAATTCTAAAAGTAGAATGATTATTGATTTTAATAAGTTGTTACACTCATTTCTCAAGAAATTGTAAAAACGAATGTAAGCGATTGCATTTAATGCTTAGGCTGAATTATTTTAAGGTGCAATAAACTTTGTAATTTCTTTTTAAACGATTAATTATTTGATTTTACTTTGTTCTATTTTTAATAAATGTTTACGTTAACTCTTCCCCCCTTATATCGACTATCTCCAGTCGATTAATTTATTTGCGGTGTCGTAATTTGCAATGATGGTCCACTTTTTTCACTTGTTATTATTTCGATAAATTATACCATTTTTGCCTATGTTTAATAATAATTACAAATGCTATAACAATAATTATGATTGCCATATCTGTGCTTAGACTAATGATATGACTTTTTTTACCCTTATGAACTAGAATCTTAATATTGTTCCCATGTTTTAGATGCTTTAGACATATATTTTCGACTTTGAGATTAAGGTTTGTTACATTATTTTCTTTGATATTTGTGTTTAAGTTTGGTAGGACAAGAGTATCGTGTGGTCTCATAACAATAATAAAAAGTTCTATATAATACATTAATTTTACAATTAGCAAATTTAATTATAAATGTTCCACTTAGTTTTATTTTCATTCTACCGCAATCATGAGTTATATTTCCTTCAAAGTGTTTTAATATGATAATTCCTTGTACAATTTCTTTTGCGGGAAATTCTTCAAAGTGGTGTAACTCGCATTGTGCTTCTTTAAATTATAAGATTTTAGTGATACATTTATCTTTTAAGGCAACTAAGTTCTTTTCCAAATTATCTTTTGCATTTACATATGTCAAAAATATTATTATCGTCATCCGTTAATACTTCATATTGGTTTAGAACTATTGGTTTGTTTAATGTGTTTGGCAATAGCTCAAAAATTATTCTAGATAGTAAAATAGAGGAGAATTGAGGTATAAATAGTGTTAGTGTTACCGCCACTCATAAATCGCTAATATGACATTACTGTTACCGCCACTCATAAATCGCTAATATGACATTACTGTTACCGCCACTCATAAATCGCTAATATGACATTACTGTTACCGCCACTCATAAATCGCTGATATGACATTACTGTTATCGATATGTAGAGAGATGAGCATGGCAAAATGTTCAATTATTCCTTTTAATTTTCCACGCGGTATAATTATGAGGCCATATTTAATCGAGACCACATACATAAGTATATAAAACACCTACATAGATTGAAGATATTCATTCGTTCAGGTCATAAGGATTACGAAGCTTCGCTTGGAGTAGCCATACATAAAAGTTAGTATATCAGCAGTTTAGTATGTAAGTTTGTATAAGTTTGTATATAAATTGTAAATTTATTTATAATTTTAGGAATTTTAACATATTAAAGAGTAAGAATAAAGAATTAAAGTTTTCTAAAATTCTTACACTTGTTGTGTTTATAATCTACATTGGCTATCTTGAGCTTGGGCCGCTTCACCCGCAACATTAAAATTCTTTTATATGCCTCATCGGATCGTTTGAAGGAATCATCTTGGGTGTTAAAACGTAAGTCCTAACAGAATGCAACCTTCCACTCCCTCACAGGGTCAACCACTAAGTCGTCAACGACCAACTCAGTTAAGTCCTGCACTGAACAACTGTCACATTTGCAACAAGTCCACAGACAACGAAAAATTTATAAAATGCAGCAAGTGCCATCTTAATTTTCATTTACCATGTGTCAATCTCAGCAGCAATCAAGACCAACCTACGTGGAGTTGCCAAAATTGTACGGTACAACATCAAATCACGATCGATTCTGCCTCTTCCATTCGTAGTGGCTCTTCGGCCGCTTCCCGCTCCCGCCGACAAGCTCTTGAGCTACGACGTCTAGAAGAAGAGACACAACTTGAAAGAGATTTCATTAAAAAGAAATACCAAATTCTCGAACAAGCAGTAGATGACTTCGAGGACGCACAATCAGTTAATAAACACTCAGCTGTCAGATCTGTACATGAGTGGTTAAATAATCAAATCCAACTCCCTACTTCGGCTATTGCAACCGCACACCAAAATATAGTTTCCGCAGCTCGTCAGTTTGAAACGCCACCTTACACATTTGTACCACAAGCCACAACAACGCAAGAAATGCCTAACACTACTAAACCATATTGCCAAAACTATTTGTTCAGCCCTACCACTGCTTCTACAGAATTAGACCTGTATACCGAATCAACTCTGGATTGCCTTCCATGCAGTCCATTGTCATATGATCCATATACGCCGTCGAAGAAGGAACATAAAACAAACAAATCTGATACCGTTAAAACACCGGGTATTGACTTTCTGGAATGTGATCGAAGTACGTATTCTACAAAGTCAATTTCAGAAAAAGAAACTAATGGCACGCCCGCGACAGATATAAAGCAAAGACCTGAATTGGAATCGACAAACACAACCCGCTGTTCGAGCAAAAGCAATCAAAACGATAATTTGCCTGACGCTGTAGCAGTTGACACTGAATGTAAGACAAATTCTTGCCTGAATTCACCAAGTAGTTCAGAAGAACAAAGCCACAAAAAAAGCGACTGTAGTAAAAATGAAAATGCATTTATTTCACCAGATACATTGTTCGAACCGAAAAAAAATCAAGAGTTTTGCACAGCTAAAGGCATAAAAGCGAATACGAGTTCACAAACAAATATCTCAAAAAATTCCAGAGAGCGATCCAAATCAGAGGATTTTTTATTAAAACTAAAAGATGAAAACATTAAGGAGGAGCCTAGAGCTATAAGAAAGAAACTTAAAACAGGCCAAAGTTACGGTTGTCACTACAATATAACAAGTAAAAATGCAGCTGCCACAGATGTGTTTTCCGAAAAAAGTTCTACAGAAACAGAAGATACACGGCAGAAAAAAGAAATTGTAAAAGAAAATAAAGAGTCGCATAAAAAGGCAGACGAACCATTAGAAATTCATGCCAAAAAGATAAAGAAAAGGGCTTCTTCAGCACTAGGAAAAACGACAACAGAAGAGCAACACGAAAACTCATTGACCGAAGAACAAGCAAGATCGTCCGTTGATGTCAATAACTCATCTGAATCGACTATTGAAATGTCCCCAGAAAAGGTAAGAAGAAGAGATAGAAAACTGAAATCCTGTTGCAAAGAAGCAGCGGTATCATTAAGGCGTTCTGAAAGATCGCCCAGCAAGCCAAAACGGTTTAGAGAAGAACAAACTGAGTTTTCAACAAAATCTAGAAAAAAGCAAAAGTCTAAAAAAATTGATGAGCTTTTCGGCACGGACGACGATGAGGACCATTTATTTGAAACTAAGAACGAAAAAGTCAACAGCAATGACAAAAAAAATAAATTATCAAACTTTGGAACACCCGTAAGTAAGAAACCTGTCGAATGTCCTTCATCATCTTCATCACAGAAGTACGAAAGGCAAAAGTTTTGACAGTTTGTGGCGTTTTAGAAAGACCTGCTGCAAAATTAGCGGTTTTAGACGTGGCTGAAAGAAAGTAGAGTAAGTCTTCGAAATCTCGCCATACTGTGGGGGAGTGTTACCGCCACTCATAAATCGCTAATATGACATTACTGTTACCGCCACTCATAAATCGCTAATATGACATTACTGTTACCGCCACTCATAAATCGCTAATATGACATTACTGTTACCGCCACTCATAAATCGCTGATATGACATTACTGTTATCGATATGTAGAGAGATGAGCATGGCAAAATGTTCAATTATTCCTTTTAATTTTCCACGCGGTATAATTATGAGGCCATATTTAATCGAGACCACATACATAAGTATATAAAACACCTACATAGATTGAAGATATTCATTCGTTCAGGTCATAAGGATTACGAAGCTTCGCTTGGAGTAGCCATACATAAAAGTTAGTATATCAGCAGTTTAGTATGTAAGTTTGTATAAGTTTGTATATAAATTGTAAATTTATTTATAATTTTAGGAATTTTAACATATTAAAGAGTAAGAATAAAGAATTAAAGTTTTCTAAAATTCTTACACTTGTTGTGTTTATAATCTACATTGGCTATCTTGAGCTTGGGCCGCTTCACCCGCAACAGTTAGGATTATGTAATTATTCTAAAAAAGCACCGCGACTCTTATTTTACTATAGCTATCAAAGTCTGTAATTAAGTCAAGTTCCCTTTGTGTTAATATATCGGTAGGAATTACGCCTAATTTGCAAGAAAATATAATTAGTCCCATGCCCTCTATGTGATTGTTCAAAAGGAGTATTTTATTACTAATTCTTTATATGTAAATTGTATCTCATCGTCTAAAATTTTAATTTTATTTTGAATATCATTTTTGAATTTATTAATACTCGTATAATCACTAATAAGGATTTGTTGAGAGTTTATGTGGTTAGTTATATTTTTAATATGTTCTGTCAAAAACCTGTTTACAAGTATTAATTTATTCATTGTTTCCTTACTAGTCCATTCGTGGTTCGGTATTTTTCGTATAGTGTCTCTTATTTCTTTCTCGTTTAGTCATTTACCTAATACGTTAATGAGAACGCGTTTTTCCCTATGGAAAGGCTGTAAGTTTCTTATCCTTGTATTGAGCAAGAGAAAATTTCGTTTTACGTTGTTCAATAGTTGATTATCTTCAGATATTGCAGTGTTCAAATTATTTATATTTGTGGAGATAAGGTCCATCGTTTCCTCGTATGTAGTTAAATCAATGAAATGTAAAATTTTGTCGTAGTGATCAATAGTCTTTATCTCACCAGTCTTAATGGTAATGTACCCATTATTATTAGTGAGGTCTTGCACGTCCAATGGCTGGGGTAATTTTTTTGTTTTTCTATCAGTTCTTCATGTTTTCTTTTCTATCTTCTCCGGATTGGTGCTAACTCTTCTACCGAAAAAAACTTCCATAGGTTTTCTTCATGTAACCGTATGAATAGAGAAATTATATTCCTTTACTGAGGAGTCTAGTAATTCCTGGAATGACCGGTATGTTTTCTCTTTTTGGAGGCAACGCATAATTTCTTGGAAAGTAGAGTGGAACCGTTGCACTTGTCCGTTAGAACAGATTGTATATGTGGATGTTCGAAAAATGTGTATCTCAATCTCATTCTTAATCATACATTTAATGGACTCCAAGTTAAACGATAACTCGTTATCCATAACCAAAGTTTTTAATGGTATCTGGTGGAAGCCGCTTTTTAGATCGATTACAGAAAATGTAGAATTCTCACCTAGTTGAGATGTTAAAATGTTTATTTGTGGGTAAAGGTCTGGAATAGTTACAGAATTGAGTATTCTGTAATCGTTTACCATTCTATATTGTTTATTGCCTTCCGAGTCAAGTTTTTTACTGAATATCCCCAGGGGAGAGTTGTAAGGAGTGGCCTTAATGGTGCCATCATGTAGCATTTTATCAACTTATTTTTCAATCTCAATCTGTTTGCTTGCTTTCAAGCATTGTCTCTAAATAATCCTCGAAAGTTTCCTCCTCTGAATCCTTTTTTAATTCGTGTTTGCCTCATGTTGTAAATACTCAGAATTTATGTGAAAATTTCGTGCGATTTTACGTTGAGGTTGACGCCGGTGGCCTATTAATGGTATAACCTGGGTTCGGTCTATTCATATAATTGATTCTCCTACTATTCATAGATTCGTCAATCTCCATCAATTTTGCTTTAGGTTGTGGTTTCGGATCCAGAGGTATGGGTGGGGCTTGTGGCTGGTGGTTGAAAGATTGCCAAAACTGATGGTTATAAGATCTGAACTGTTCCTAACAGATTCTTGGTACAGGAGCTAGCTGGGGATAAAATGTCATTGGTTGCGAACGAGACGGTTTTTCTAAATTTCTATTATAACGGGGTTGCTGCAATCCTTGCCGACTGCGAGGTGGTAGTAAAGGGGATTGCATTCGAAAATTGCTGCCCCTTCCACTGAATTCTGTGCATAATTCGCATAATAATTCATTTGATGCACTCAAGCATCCCAATTTATTTAATATTAGTCAGAGGTGTTTATAAACACGTTGATGAAATTCCTGTACTGACGACTTACCTTGTATAAGTGAAGTCATTTTGATTTCGAGAATCGCAAGATCTCTCTTGTCCGCATAATGTGTTAATAAGCATTTTTAAATTGCTATCCAGTCCAGAGGCGTCTTATAAGATTCAAGGACTATGTCCGCGTCTCTTACTTTCTTGTTTCTAACAGTATTCAAAATTCAATAGTATCTTGGTGTACCCCTCGTACTTTCGTATATCTGTTAAACGCTCTCCACGCTCTTTCTCCAAGAGCTAAATCACCTTGTCTTCCCGAGAATTCGCGCAAACCCTTTACGATATCGGGATCTTATCAAGATCCCCAAGGTTGTCTCTATACTCTTCATTTATTACCTGATCTCTAACTATACTATGTCCCGCCGCAGGTTTAAGAGTTACTTGTACAATTACCGGTGCTTGTCTCCTAAAAATTTCTGTCGCTACATTTGCTATTAAAGCGTTTAAGTCCTCTAAACTTAACTGCGCATTCGCAGGATGGTTATTAGACTGGGAAAGGACGGCTGGCCTAACTAGATTCTCTTGGATTGACATGTCTTTAAAAACTTTTTGCTATCTGTAAAATCTACGCTTTTTTATTTAATTATTTTTTCTTAAAGAGCAATTTTGCCAATTTATTGCACAAGGACTTACTTAAATTTGTATATACATATATAGCAAACACATAGAATTGCCTATACCAAAAAGTTCGGAAAAAAGAAAATGAGAATGAGAGAAGGTTTGTTACATGTTTCATCAACTTTATATTTTATTTTTTACTTAATAGACTTAATTCTAAAAGTGTCATGATTATTGATTTTAATAAGTTGTTGCACTCATTTCTTTCATTTTTTACGAAGAGTCAATGTAAACCAGAAGGCCAATGTTAACAAGGTTGATACAATTACTTCCTTTGCTGTACAAATAAAAGGTCTTCCAGCAATGATAGAAGCATGTGGGCTCTTCGTTGAACTGATTAATCCATCACTTTTATAAGAGTTAGTGTCTAAACTGCCCTCATATTTTCAGATAAATTGGGAAACATATAAAATTAAGTTATCAAAACAAAACATAGAGAGTAATTCTGGATCTGCTGCACGCTCTACAAGTGTGAAAAATTGCATCGTATGCATTGGTGATAGCAACACTGTTGCGACAGTTCGCAGAAGTTTATAAGGGCAGACAGAAGAAGTAAATGGAATATTGTGAAACAATTAAGTCTCTGTAATCAATGTTTACGTAAACACTTTGAAAAACGTAACAACAACAGAGTATGTGGAATTGACAATTTAAACATCATTACCTCTTACACAATAAAGTTGCATACGTTGATAAAAGGACAACCAATATTACTGATTTTAATAAAAACAAAGTATCCGATCAAAATGAAATACACAATTGTAACACGCACAGTGTTACAGGACAGAACAATTTATTTAAAGTTATTCTTGTAACAATTTATGGAAATGAAAACAAATCGTAAAAACTTTTGCCTTCTGGCACGGCTGAATCGCTATGTCTCAAATGGACGGAAGCATTGAGCGGTGCGAAAATAGTTCTCGCCTAATAAAAAACTTCATAGAATTTATGTTCGCACCGTAAAGCAGCATATTTACCGAAACAGACCGTAGATATGCAAATTGTAAAACATTTTGAGTAAAGACGACAGGAAAAGCTATGTCTATTTTTCCCGTTTTTAACAGAAACAAACCGGGGAAAACTAGAATTTTTTTGGATGCCGCTGCAAGAGCTTACGAATTATCTCTTAACGATATGCTGATGAAAGGCCCAGATTTGCTGTGCTCACTGCCATCAATTTTTATCCGATTTCGACAAAAGTCAATAGCTATCTGTAGAGATATAGGGCAGATGTTTCACCAAATATATACCAGAAAAAAGGATCGTGACGCAGAGCAGTAAAGCGACAATGAGTCAGCCACATATATAATCAATGTCATGATTTTCAGAGCCTGTTATTCACCATGCAATTCACAGTACGTAAAAAATATTAATGCGGAAATATTTTATGAACAATATACTGATGCTGCACCTGCTATAAAAACAATCATTACGTGGACGATTATTTAGACTCCGTAAACACAGTAGACAGAAGCCACAGTAGCAATTGCATTAGTACAGGAAGTTAAATTTATTCACGTTGAAGCTGACTTTAACATCAGAAACTGGATTTGTAATGACAAAGGTGTCCAGTCTCGCTATGTGACAACGATAGTCGTAGATATAAAAGTCTTAACCTGGAAATAGAAGCCGATAAATTACTAAGCGTCCCTTGGAAGTTATACGACTGTTCTTTCATATTTAAAATTTCTCCACAAATGACTAACAATTTATTGAAAAAATATAAGATTCTGTCAAAAGGTGAACTATTAAAAATTCGAATGTCCATATTTGGTTTTTGGGTCTTTTTGGCAACTATTTTATGCATACATTAGCAGAGGCGAGTGAAAATGGTTATGCGGTAGTATCCCATTTAAGGCTTTCGAACGGAATTGATGTGGTTGTGTCTCTTATTGGCTCAAAAACCAGGGCTGTGCCATTAAGAATAGCTTCTATTCCCGCCGCAGTAATAGCATTACGCTTTGCTAATAACATTGCAAAAGTACAACTCTAAAACAGTTACTAGTTGGCTAAGGTCTGATCAAAGGCGATATCACCAGTTTGTGCCGTTTCGTGTCTCAACACCATTGCGTTTGGGGATTGGCGATGGATTCCTGGAAAATTAAACGTGGCCGATGAAGCAACGAAGTGGTGCAAATATTTTGAATGGCAGTTGCTGGCTGGCTGGTCCTAAATTTTGGAAGGAAAATGAACAGACGATGCAATAAACGCCAACATTGATTGTGAACGAAAACAACATGTATTTCATATAAATGAAATCGATAGTTTAATCAAATTAAATGTTTTTCGCAGTGGCGTAGCGCGTTAAGAGCTGTAGTTTATGTATTACTCTGTCTAAAGAAACTGAAAAAGAGTACGAATTCAAATAATATCTCTCAAGACGAGGCAGAATTCATTCTGCTAAAGCAAGCTCAGGTGAATGAATTTTCAAAGGAGATTACTGCGTTAAACGCAGCGGCATAATTAGTAAAAACAGTTTTATTTATAAGTTATCGCACTATTTAAATAATGATGATGTACTATGCGTTAATGGTCGAATAGATTATGATAATATTGTAGTGTGTTTGTCATATGTTTATAGCAGCACATTGTATCAACTCATTCTTTGTAGCGTGTTTATTGAATAAACTTTGGTGAATATAATAATAATTAGTAAAGTGAACCCCAAATTTACTCCATGAAACACTGATTAAAAACTGTGGATATAATTAAGCAAATCTAAAAGCGTAGTACAGTGAAAACTTGATCAGACTGTACTGCAAAAGACAAAGAACCTTTTAACAGAGTCGCAGAGTAGAAGAACAGAGAAGAGGAATTGACCCAAAAAATATGTATGTATATTATATTAATAAATAAACTCGTTCGTTGTACTGAAGAATATATATCATAGAACGTGCATCACGTAGGACAAACCTTTTTAAAGGACATGTATCATTACGACTAGCTCTCACTTAATTTTGCAAAAATAATTTTTTCCCCGTTTATTCTTATATCTTTTCACATTAAATATCTGGTTTTACTCTTGCTCACATAAGTGTGCAAAGGCGAATTGGTTTTGGTGCCCTTTGGCGCACAACATTGTATGTTTTTTATAATGACTGTGTTTTTAATATAAAGAAAATGTCTTGAATTTTTCTTTCGACCAGACAAATTTGAACTGAGGTGCCAATATGCAAATTTTTTGCCTACAAAGTTGAATTGAGTTTATGATTATATGAAATGTGCATTGTAACTTTGTGTTTGTTAAATTATGGCGTTAGTTCGAAAAACAGGTTTTATAATTGAGTAACTTGTGTTTCTAATTTTGTTTTTCGTTTTTTTTTATACCTATATATGTATGTATGTTAATATATATGTACGTGCTTTGTTAATAACAATGTTCAGTAAAAATGTTTGTTTTGAAAACTTGTTTTAAATTAAACTTTATTTGTGCGAAAAATATCTTTTGTTATTCTTAAATATATAAAACAAAATTTAGTGTTTAAATTGTCCTTCTTATTTTAACAATGAAATCAAAGAGTTATGTACTTTCTTACATACATGTTTAAGAAAAACTTTCGCGTGTGTACGTAATACCTGCTAACACTGTTCGTCTGCCAATGTTACCGTTGTTGAATTCACTACATCAAATCGAAGAAATTGTGAAGTGTTATTATTATTGGTAAAACGATTAATAAGCTGAATAAGATTTATTTGGGTTTTATAGCCAAAACTTATTTCGCTATTTCATAATTTTTCCAAAAAAAAAGTTTGCTGGGTGTGTATCTTATGAACCAGAGTACTCCAAGAAGTGGCTACTAGCGCGCTGGAATGGTACATGGGTCGTCTATTGAACATCAAAAATATCTGTACGCACACATTTTCATTTTGGTTTTAGAGAAAAAAAACTTTTTTTCCACCTTTTTCCGTAAAAAAAAGTTGGATAACTAATGTGTTGGAATGCTCCACTTTGAAATATCAAAAATCCCTGTACGCATATATTTTGATTTTATAGCTCAAGCTTAATTGGCTGTGGGCGTGTATCTTCTAAGCCAGAGTGAACCCCTGAATTAAAATTAAAAAAAATAAAAATTAAATTGTCCACTTTTTGAATGTTTACTAAATTACATATCCTTTTCAATTTTAATTGTGTCCAGTTTTTATATGTTCACTGAATTAAAATTTTCTTTTATAACACTATTGTCAGATTCTCAGATGCACTTCGATTTGGTGAACTCATACGATATGGCTGAATGATATTGTTAGATCGTTGCACCTTGTACGATATCAATATAATATATCATCAGTCATTGAAACTTTGTGATTATTCCACAACATTTGTGTTATAGTAGACGAATTTGTTTTCCTGTGCAGTTTAATGGCTTGCGGGGTATCCATCTTTTCGATTGGGCCCATGTAAAATAGCGTAGTACCTCTGAATACGAGTAGAGCAACCAAAAAATTGGGTGGACTACAGTACGATCAAGCGCTGTTTCGTTCGTAAAAAATACGCACCGGCCATTTCTAAGATGCACGGCTAAATGGATAACTGCTGGATACCATTCATAAATGGTGAAATGATATATCGGCGAATTTGGTAGTTCGTTAATTCGTAATTTTTATTTAAAGGAGCAGCATTAATTTTTTCAATTCTAAATACAGCCACATCACTTACTTTATTCACATACATACTTGCAAATATATTTGATGCTCTTCACAGAACTGCAGATCCCAACATTAATATGAGCATTGAATGTTTTACTCAGCAGAGGTGAATATTGTACCGTCCAACGATTGTCGTGGTCAATGTCTGCGATACTGATAGTCTTAATGAATAAAAAAATCAAGGCAATTCGGAACGTATTTTGTCGATGAACCAAATTAAAATGTGAGCATGAGGTAGGTAATCCTTTCATTTTGGCTTTTGCGGCTCGACCGAATACATCGAAACACGTGTGGGGCCAAATACTTGTAATTTTGTAATAAAGCTGACTAAAGACTTAAATTTTTGTTTAAAAACAAGTTCTGTAATATCATGACGATGGATTGCATTTTGTCCTGGTAATAGCAAAAATTTTTGGGGGAAATGGGCCAGTGCACTCAGGGCAAAGTTGTTGATTGCTCTCAACCTGGCGGGAAGCCAGCAGCGATCCCTGAAAATGGACTGGTCAAGCTGACATACTGCCTCCTCGTGGCGCCCCTGGATAGCCCCTACAGCACCCGCTTAGAGGTGAACCAAAGTGTGCAGCGAATCTCCTCTGTCCAGGGGTCTAAACCAGGACCCAGTCCTCCAGGCTTTGGGGGTTGTGCGTGGGGGTAATTTCCCTACCGTGTAAAAATACACTAGTTTTGATGCAACTACAAAATATAAATATGGATGACTTCATTGCTGACGACCAGGAACAACGAAATAAGGACAACGATTTCCGGTTCTGCACGTGGAATGTCAGGTCCCTGAACAGACCACGTGCAGCCGATGAACTTGCGGAGGCCCTGGAAGCCTATAAGGCTGACATCACCGTCATCCAGGAAGTGCGATGGGATGGGCCGGGCAAAAAGAAAGTGAGAAACTGCGACATCTACTACGGTGATTGCTACAAAGGGCGGCCTGTTTGGATGGGGGTTTGTTGTTCGAGGCAGACTTAGGCAAAGAATCTTAAGCTTTAAATACGTGAGCGAACGCCTCATTACAATCCGCATCAAGGCTAGGCTCGGCAACATTAGCCTAATCTGCGCCCACGCCCCTACGGAGGATAAAGATGACGACAGCAAGGATAACTTTTATAATCTCCTAGAAAGAACATACGATCAATGCCCCAGCTACGACACCAAGATCGTCCTAGGAGATTTCAACGCAAAGCTGGGCAAGGAAGACATCTTTGCCAGAGTCATCGGGAAACACAGCCTGCATGACGACACATTGGATAACGGACTCAGGCTGCTAGATTTTGTGACGGGGCGCAATCTCACTGTAGCAAGCACGCGATTCCCTCACCTCAATATTCACAAAGGGACCTGGCGGTCACCTGATCAATTAACCGTCAACCAAATTGATCACATTGCGATCGACGGCAGACACTAATCCAGTATTCTTGATGTCCGAACATTCCGAGGAGCCAACATTGACTCCGATCACTTCCTTGTTGTAGCCAAGGTAAGATCATGGATATCAGTAGCACAACGGAGTAGAGCACGACCACAACAGTTTGACGTCGCAAAGCTACAATCGCAATCGACCGCTGGGAAATTTGCCGATCTAGTCTCCCTTAAGCTCCCAGAGAGTCCAGCCCTGCCAGGCGAAACAACCGATGAAGAATGGAACCGTTGCCAAAACGCCATCAGAGGTGCTGCCTCTGATGTATTGGGTTTTAAAATGCCACCCGGAAAAAACCCATGGTTTGACGACGACTGCAGGCAGGCACATTCAGCGAAGCTAGCAGCGTATAAGGCGACGTTGGAGAGAAGGACGAGAGCAGCTCGTGAGCTCTACGAACGTAAGAGAAGGGAAGCACACCGGCTTCTCAAAAGGAAGAAGAAAGAGCATGAGAAGCGCGCGATCGAGGAACTGGAGAGGTGTTACGGGAGGAATAATATCCGAAAGTTTTTCCAACGGGTAAAACAACTATCCAATGGATATAAGCTTCGGACAGAAGCCTGTCGTGACGAAGAGGGACAAATCGTAGTAGAGTCGCAATCGATGCTGAGAATCTGAAACGATCACTTCTGCATACTGTTTAACGGCGAGGAAAATATTCCCTTTTTTATTTATTGGTCGAACACAGCGAGCCGTCAATGAAGCGTTTGCTGGTATTTCAACGGAGGCGGCCAAAATGGGTCTAACGGTGGACGAGGGTAAACGAAGTATATGCTGTCATCGAGAAAGGACGCACAGCATCGACGACTGGCCGGAACGTCACCATAGGCACCTATAACTTCGAGGTAGTGAAGGACTTCGTCTACTCCCAAGTGAACAGCATGAACAACATCAGTACCGAGATTAAACGCAGAATAACTCTTGCCAATCGCTATTTCTTTGGGCTCAAGAGGCAATTGAGTAGTAAGGCCCTCTCTCGAAAAACCATGTTGACACTATATACCACTTTGATAATCCCTGTACTTCTCTATGGCGTAGAAGCATGGACGGTGTCGAAGGCGGTTGAGGAAGTCCTTGGTATTTTCGAGAGAAAAGTTCTGCGTTCAATATTCGGCCCTGTTTGCGTTGATGGTTTCTGGAGAAGAAGATTCAATCATGAACTGTAAGTGTTGTACAGCGACATGAGCCTAACCAGGCGCCTACGGATCCAACGGCTAAGATGGTTGGGCCATGTAGAGCGCATGGAGAATACTGCTCCGACCCGCAGAATGTTCGATTCCGAACCTGTGGGACAACGCAGTAGAGGACGCCCACGGAACCGATGGCGCACACAAGTGGAAAGGGACCTCAACCACCTTGGTGTGCACAATATGAGAACGCTGGCTAAAGACCGTGCCAGCTGGAAAACTTTGTTGGTTGAGGCCCAGGTTCACCACGGACTGTAGCGCCAAAAGAAGAAGAATAGCAACAATTTCCGGCCATTTTGTCATAGTCATAGCATTCTTGTGGATTACCGATGTACGATGATGGTAGAATAACAGATTTACCAATTTTGGTCGTTCGTTGTTGTTGCAATAACATCTACCAAGTGAATGTGTTTTCCGCACGCACATTGTTGTTGATTATGTCGGAAATATCGTAGTCGTTCACTCTCTATTTTCACGTAGATGTCTAGCTCAAAACATCTTAAAATGACATTGCCTTAACCGCGTCTATTCAAATGATTCTTTTTTGTTTCGTCTCCTATAATAATATACATATATATAAATTAATTGACGATTTATTCTTTAGTAATAAATTAATTATGTTTTTAATAATGAAAGAATTACGGGATCTCGGTATTTAATGTTTATGCAATATTTGTGTTGTGCCATCCAGAAAATTAGCGGATATTAAAGAGTGTCATACGAACAGTGAACTGAAGATTATTATTTCCTCTTTGAAAACCGATTTGTCACGTAAGTCGCTATACGGTCAATAACCATGATTCCAGCTACGTCTTGAACAACAAGTGTCACTTTGTAGCTTGGGCATGTGGATTTTAATAAATTTACCAATTCATTGTGCTCATTTAACAGAGCGTCCATTTCGCTGACGATGCGCCTGGCAAATGGTGAAATGCGTTTATTTTAGTCACAACGTGCATCCACGTGATTGGCAAGGGGGTGTTTGGCAACATGAATCTGGATCCGTACCGATAAGTAACCCGTGCAATGGTTCAGGTGGTATTTTTATTTCCGTTAGTTGCACTTTCCATGATGAGCAACACATCCCGACTAGCCCATTTTTGAATTTAAGTGGAATACGGGCATTCCTTGTCGAAAGTTCCAATGACCACTTTAGAATGAGCATAATATTCAACTTCAAGCTCATACTGGAATGCTAGTCGAAGGAATGAATGTGATGTAAATGTTCGAAGTACTTGATGGCGTTGTTCAATTGCTCTACGTCTGTTGACTACGAATATGCGCGTTTCTCTTTGTTCTAATCGTCTTTGTTCACCATCATCTCGTACCTCTTGAGGTTGTGATTCACGTAACTGCGCCATGCTCACACGTTCATCTGCATTGTTTTCTTGGATTTCTTCGTCTGGTCCTTGTGCTCTTCTCTTTTGTATGACTCTATATTTGATGATTCGACGACTCAAATTGGACCCTTTGTGTCTTGTTCGCATTGTTGACTGTACATAGAACATATAAATAAATCAATTTGAAATACTTATTTGTGAAAAAAGAGTTACTTAATATTATATTCGTTTGCTTATTATATAACTTTATTTAACCTTTAAAACGCATATTAACTAAACACAACTATTCATTTATATTAGATCGTTTAATCAAATAAAAGTGAAAACTTTTTAATTATTAATAATATGTAAGTTAATAATAATAGCACTTAAAAATAATGATAAATTCACTATGAGCATAAAATTAACATGAGAGTAAAAAATTAAAATAATATGATGACGTCACTACCACGATCGATACACAAATAAAACATATGCACGAAAACTGTATAGAGAGTGAGAAAAAGGAGGTCGGTTTCGTAGACACAGTAGACACCTGGTAACTGATCCATTAGTAGTTAATCAGTTGTCGATCGGCGAGTTTTGGCGATAAATTTGAGAAAAAAAAAAAATAAAAGTAATTTTTTTCGTACTACAGTTATTATTATCGATTGCGGATCTGTAGATGGAACAAAACAATGCTATTTAAAATAGCGGCAGATGGTAGAAGGGTAAAAATTAAAAGTTGTATGTATTTTTCAATTTTAAAAAATAGAAAAAAAAATGTTTAATAAAAAAAGAAAAATATTTAAGGGTGGGTCACTTTTATCATTTCGAGGTATGTAAAATAGATGTTGACCTATTCTCAGTCATAAAAATTGGACCAGCTGTTTCGGAGGACTTTGGTAATAAACACCGTGACATGAGAATTTTATATATTAGATAGTAAACTTACTTGTGCGGTATCACAACCAAATCATAAATTAAAAAGATTCGAAGCCATTATTGAAAATTTCGGGACAGAATTAATTTACAAGCTATGTACCTGTACGGGCAGCAACCATATAATAACCACTTCATCCATAGATAAAGCACATTCAATTTACAGTTCAGCCGATGAATTTATAAAAACTGTACCACAGTTATTGAATACAATGAACACGTTTCAAATACTTTACTATGCAGGAAAAATATTAATCGTAAAATAATTACAGTTATTGCGTTGGTGCAGAAATTCAGTGAATTTGAATAAACATTTTGCTTGACTATTTTTTGAATGGATTTTGCATAAATTTGTCATATCTTTTAATTTACGTGTTAGAATATGCATGGGAAACCAGAAGTCAAAGAACCAGGAAACAATACCTGTAATCAATAACAACAGCCAAGCAATGGATTTTGAAACGATGGTTATATTAGACGCCTTCTTCATATTTTGTCTAGTATTGATAATATTTTTAGTTTAGTAAGGTAAATAAGTATTTTAGAAACTATGTAAAAAAAGGCCGTTGCGCAGGTCTTAAAATATAGCAAAAAATATTGTATAATGTATAGATGTATAGAAGAAAAAAAATATAAATATCTCCCTTTCATGGGTACAATAATAAACAAACTAGAGAATCCTTATAAACTTAAAAGAATCAGAAACAAGAGGTTATTAAGAGTCAACGTTTATAAGTAAGTGAGAGGAGAAATAGCATATTTTTAACCTAGTAGACGAAAAATTAGGAACCGAAGAAACAAATAAGAAAGTCGAACAATTCAATGAAAACTTCAACAGAGCAGACACTTTTTAAACAGGCCCTAATATTAATAGTATATTATTTATATTATATTCGGATCAAAATTTAACAAACATGACGACTTTCAATTGAAAAACCACAGTTAAAACTATTCCGTTGTTCACGGGTAGTTATAAAGAATGAACCCTACGAGGTTCAAGGATTTTTGGGGGCTAACTGGTACAACTAGGTCTGCGCAGACGTAAATGAAATTTATATGTTAATATATAGGCAGGAGTATCATAAGTGTATGTAAACGAGTTTCATGGTACGAAAAATATGAAATGAACATAACATATATTTTGGGTAACAATATATCATATTTTGTTCATCTTAGGTAATGAAATAAAAGTTAGGTACGGCATTTAATACACGCGTATTTGGCATGTGAATGCTGCACACATACCGGTTTCTTGCAATCAGACTTGTAGCATAGTAACACAATGGTTGAGTTGCAGAGAAAATGGCATGAATTGATTGATCGTTAATCGGAGGGCCTGACGCTACCTGCAAAAAAAATAAAAATATGTTCATAATTTGAATTGATACACCGAATAATGCCATTGCTTGTTTGACGTGTTGAATACATCTTACAATGGGATTTGTTGCTCTCTGTTCCATGTGTGGGACCTAGCTGTTTGCCAAATCCATAAGAAAGACACATATTCGATCGTTCCCCTTACCATGACCATATTTATCGTGAATAACAAATGCAGCCAAGCCAACCACTTCCAACATGTTATAGAATAGAGCTAACAGCCATCGGATTATGCCCCTCTTTCGATGGCTTTGATGAGTCGACTTCGGGATTGTAATGTTCAGTCGAAATGAGCATTACAACATTTTTCTTTTTTTGCAGGTATGACCAAAGCCCGATATTATTATTGTGTTAACCGAATCATGAGCTTAATATATTGCGTTTTTGTTCCAACATTTCCTTCGGTATACAGGCTTTGACCTTGCACATGGTTCCTACATATGCCAACCTTTTTGTCATAAAAACAGCAGCGAAATCATAAGAAGGAAGAAATAATTTGTTCGTTCAGAACCAGCGTATTTTTCGACCAATTTTAGAACGATGTTCATTTGCCAGTTTTCCAAAATATATCAAACCCTTAAGTGGGTAATTGGAATTGGCGTCGCACATCCAAAAAATTTTAATCCCGTACTTAGCTGCTTTTGATGGTATGTATTGAGTGAAGCGCGTGCGGCCTCTGTACAGGAACAATTGCTCATCAATATTAATTTGGGCACCTGGAACAAAAGTTCGCTCTAAATTACTCGTGAGAATTTTCCAAACGTCGTCGATAGTGGCTGATTTCCTTTCTAATAGCCAAGCAGTTCTAGTGTTGTCGTTGTCGAATCCAATATATTACAAAATAGCTCTATATCGGTGAGCAGGCATCGTCGCCTTACAGATAGGGCTTCCGTTGTCGCCTCACACATCAAGCGCCGCCTGACTATTTGACCCGAAAATGCCAGCAAACAAAATTAGACTTAGGCAAAATTAAGCCAAAAAATTCGTATATTTCATTTTCCGTTACAGGTTTCATCCATAACCGCCTTGTCTTGTCAAGAATATTGACACACCATAAACGGCATAGCTCCTGCGTTTTCCATTTTGTTTCACATACAATTATTCTTACGACTTCAGGTGTTATTAGGGACTAAAATATTGAAAGCCGGGGCTTCATGACCCATAGTGGCACAGTAATGAGTACGAAGCTTTCCTGTACCAGCCGGAGCACTTGACCAAATTTTATCATCTTTTGAACGGTATTTGATAGCCGAAATCTCTGAACGGGGCTCTTTTTCCATATCGACGAATTCAAAATCGTCGTTGGCAGCTGAATCTTCATCATCGTCATATGTGCTTTCGGTTTCTATACAGACATCTGCCTCAGCATCAGAAGGCGCCTCTTTTAACAGTGGAATGTAATGTCGTCGTCGCCTTCGAATGGATTGATTTGCTGGGCCTCTTCAACCGCACCATGCAATTCAGCACGTCCATTGTACCATCATCGATAATAGATGCTGAAGTGATTTTGCTACATGTAATCAAAGGGAAATAATTGCCAATTTATATCTTTTCTTTTCGGTGTAAAACCCTAAATAAACTCACTTCAAACTAAAACAGTCAGATCTTTACACTACAAACACTGCTGCTGTACTGGCAAGTTATCTGTCTAATAGTTGTATGCACATAGAAATAAAAACCGTTACACACAATTCCCATTATCTACCATAGCAACAAGCTAGGTCTGCACAGACCTGTTGGGTATGTATGAACCATTTCGCTTGTAAGCCGAAAATATGCACATAAGTGATATAACTCCATACTTATTGTGTACGCCGCAGCCGTTTCTAAGTCATGGAGGGGCTTATTTCTACCACGTAAAACAAAAATGTTATACACACATTTATGTGCAAAAGGTCTACACAGAGTGGGACTGATAAAAAATACTTTGTATACGACAACTAAATCAATGCTAATACCTTTTGTTTATAATGTTAAGTTAACCAATTTGGTATGTACTTCACTAGGAATATCTGTACCAACGACATTCGAGGAATTAAAAATCTTTCTGTTTAACAAATATAAGTAAAAAAAAACAGTTCTCAAATTCAGGCATCCTTGAATACTTTTTCAGAGAAAAATGAACATTAATACATATCATGAGCAACTTTTGAAATTAGATACAAAACTAAATGAAACAAACTGATGAGGATTATGCTCTAAATGTATTTAAGAATGGTTTCAAAGGAGAACTTAAACCAACAAATTTTGTATCAAGACCAGGTAATGTGAAGGACGCACTACAATTAGCCTTAGAATTACAAAAGGAATTCTCTAGCAACTCCAAGCAAATTCTATATTTCTTAAACAATAATAATGGGAGGAAAACTCAAGAAATTTTAACAACAATTACATATAATAATAGAAGAAATAATTTTAACCAAAGCAATGACAGAAACCGATATAAAAACAACTGGTCACAGAGTAGAAATAGAGGCAATACTGGTATTGGTAGACCAATGTACTATAATAACAATTATAGGCACAATAATTATACAAACGGCAGTTATGAACCAAATACTTATAACAATAATCATAATAATAATAATCGTAACACAAACAGCAGTAATGGATGGTCATAATAATAATAACAACGCTAATTATAGGAATAGTAATAATTTTGAAAAATAACTATCGAAATGTACACTGGTATAGGAAAACCACCAGGATCCGGACGTGAGTCAAGAAACTGAACAAACCCACTATCCGGAGGACCAATAATAAGATTAGATAATGTTTTCCAATTATCGAATAACATGACGAATTTCATAAATTTAGACTGAGGCAAATAAATTTCATATGATTTTTTGATGGACTTTTTAGATTTAAGTGCAGAAATCTCTAAATAATATGATTCATATTGCACTTGTTTATATAATGCAAGTTCAGCATTGTTTAACTCCTCTTGAGTTAATTCACCTTTCTCTTTCTTTCTACTTCCATATATGAATCGCAGAACATATGCCATTGTTCTAACCAAGCGGTTGTATTTTGAAAATCGAAATATATTTATAACAGCCTCACGTTTTGTTATCTGGTGTACATTCTGTTTTCGCTCTTCTTCTGTTCGTGAAAATGGTTCTGCTTGTGGCCACTGCTCTTTAGGTTTGTATTAAAACTCGGGGCCTTTAAACCAACGATTAGATTTGAATGCGTTTTTTATATTAGTACATTTTGTTGCCTCATCTGCAACATTTTGTCTACTTGGCACCCAATTCAATTCTTTAAGAGATGTTAACTCTAAAATTTCTGTAACTCTAAAGGCTACGAACTGGCTGTATTTTCGGTGATCGGAAATGATCCAGCTCAACACGGTTTTTGAATCACACCAAAAATATTTGTCGGTTATTTTAATTTCATGGTTTTCTGCTATGAATTTGGCTAGACGAGCTCCAATTAGGGCAGCCATAAGTTCAAGTCTGGGAATAGAAACTAATTTCATCGGTGCTACCCTGGTTTTGGCACTAACCAATGAACATATAACTACATTGTTTCTGCTAAATCTAAAATAAGATGCTGCTGCGTAACCGTCAGAACCAGCATCAACAAATGTGTGCAGTTGTATTAACACGTTTTTATAATCTTGTAATCATTGCAAGTAGCATCTTTGTATTTTAATGTTTTGTAAATGTGGTAAGCTTGTTACCCATTGAGACCATTTATTTATTAGCTCCGGGGAAATTGGCTCATCCCAATCGACTTTACTTCGCCATACATCTTGCATCAGTATTTTAACAAACATTGTTATATGCGTAATGAGACCAATTGGATCATAAATTGACATAATAAATCTCAACATTTCTCTCTTAGTGGGAGATTTTCTTAGTAAAAATAAATCGCTTTCGAGAAGCCGAGGAGCAATTTTGAAGGTAATAGTGTCCTCCTTATATTCCCAGAAGACTCCTAAGACCTTTCCTACTTGATTGGTATCCTTAAAATTAATGCACTTTGCGTCATTTGAGTTCCTCGTTGAGAATTCCTGTCTAACAAGCTCACTATTTGACACCCAGTTTCTTATGTTGAAACCGGCCTGGCGGTGTATTTAGGATACGTCTGAGATTAGTTTGATTGCATCCTCTGACGTATTAACCGAATCTAATAAATCATCCACATAATGGTTTTCTCTAATAGATTTGACAGCGCATGGAAATTGATTTTTAAATTTATCTGCATTTATATTCTTTATATATTGAGATATGGTTGGAGCACAGGTGGCTCCAAATATCATAACATCCATAACATAAGCATCAGGTGTTTTGTCCTGATCGCAATCGCGCCATAGAAACCTTTGAACATCGTGATCTTCTGGCCGTATATGAATTTGAAGAAACGTCTCTTCGATGTCACCACACACAGCCACAGAATTTTGCCTGAACTTAAAAAGGATTGCAGGCAGAGAGGCCAACATATCAGGGCCTTTTAGTAAAAATGAGTTTAAAGATAAACCATCAGACTTTGCTGCTGCATCCCACACCACTCGCGATTTTCCCGGCTTATTTTTATTGAACACAGCAAATATAGGCAAATACCAAACTTTTCCGTCATTATGGTTAATTTCTTTATTATTTAGTTTTCGAATATAACCTTTCTTCATATAACTTTCTATTGTATTTTTAAATATTTGAAATTGTGCGTCATCACGCATTAATTTTCTTTCTAAGCATATAAGTCGTTTAAGAGCCATATTAAAACTGTCTGGCAATTTAAAATTGTCGTGTCTCCATAGCAATGGAACCTCGTAATGTCCATTTTCTTTCCATATTGTGATATTGTTTAGCAAACTTAATGCTCGAATTTCATTATCTGAGACGAGGGAGTCTTTGGTGCAAATTTCTACGCTTTCTAATGTATAGAAACTACTAACTAATTCCTCTAACTTTCAGCGCAATTGCAAATACGAAAATTGAAATTCTTACTTGTGTGTTTATTTGCAGCTGTTGATCCATAGATGAGCCAACCAAGTTTTGTCTGTACTGCGACAGGCTCATGTGGAGCACCTTCACGGATTTTGTTTGAAATTCCTAGGTTGAAGTGGTTTAATCCTATGAGTATCTTCGGTATAGCGTCGACATAGCTCTTGATCATTTTTGTGTAATTCAATGATTGGGTTGGCAAATTTAAAGACTCCATTGTACTTACGTTCAGCTTTATTAGATTATTATTTGCCCCTGAAACGTCAATTATTAATTTTACTGAATTTGTTTCGTTTCTTTGCATACCTCCCGTCCACCTTAAACATAATGGACTAGATACACCACTTACACCCAGTTCATTTGCAATTGATTCATCCATAAGGCTGATGGAGGACCCTTCATCAATAAATGCAATGGTGTCAATTATTTTTTCATTACCATGTATTTTAACTGGTATTATTTTAAACAAAATTTCATCATCTTCATCTCTGTGTGTATTACAAATATTTTCTTCTTCTTGTTTGCTTTTTGCAATATGCATATTTTGTGCATTTGACGTTTCTTTATTATTTTCAATATTTTTCGCTGCAGAACCCCGATGTAAAGACGGATGATGATAATAATTACAGTTTTCTTCACCACACTGTTTTTTTCTTTTGCATTCACCATTATGATAAGACAAGCAGAATTTACATAAATTATTCTCTCTTATTATTTTCCACTTCTCTTTACAATCCAATGAGTGATAAGTTTTGCACTCACTTACAGTTTTACAGCCATAGCTTTTACAAACAACACATCTACGTTCACCACTGTGAGAATTAACAAACGATCTTGTTGTTTGTTTGTTAAAACCTAAATTGTTGCGTGTGGTGTGTTTATCTGGTGTGGATTTTGTTTGTTTATTGTTTTGTTGGATTGTGCTCGCTGTTAATCCGATGTTAAATAACCAGCTATCAAATTCAACTAAATTTGGCTTTTTGTTTTGATCAATTAATTTTAGTTTTAAAGAAGCCCATTTCATTTGGTAAGTAGTCGGTAATTTTTCTAATAATTGTTGCAATAAAAAAGAATTATTTAGTTCATCTAATAGGTTGCTGGCATTGATTGTGGATATTAAGCTGCGGACATTAACAGCAAAGGAAGTAAAGCTTTGTAAGTTATTTTCGTCAACTTTTGGGGATGAACTTATCCTATTTCTAATAATATTTAAAATTTTTTCAGGTTGTCCATACAACATTCGAAGTATGTTTATGACTTGAGCTATATTTGAGGGGTGTACAAGCATGTGTTGTACGCTTTGGAGAGCATCACCTTTTATAGATTTTTGTAGACGAATGAGATTTTCGGCGTCCGAAAAGCAGCATGTGGCTGATGACCATTCGAAGGTGGTCATCCATTATTTATACAAATAAATTTTGGGGGGGGGGGGGGGGGGGGGGTTGTTTGGGAGTGATCTGGGAAAAGTTGTGCTGCTCGGAAGTGTTGTTCCTAAGTTAAAATTATTATTTGGCATCGCAGTATGAAAGTAATCGGATGCAGGTAAATTCTTTATTTTTCTCCGCTTGCACATTTGGTGCCAATTTTGAGACATTTTCATTCTTTGAATTTATAGGTGATTGACCGTGAATGTTCTGATTAGACGGTATGTTTGCTATGGACATTTCGTCAATCCAGTTTTGAATCGCTTGGGATTTATTGGACGAAACATCAAGAACTTGTTCAGCTTCTTCTAGAAGCTTATGTTTTTTGTCTAAATATTCACGGCGTAATCTAACTTGGTCTAATTTTAATGCTAGATCTTCTTCAAGACGTTGAAGCTTAAACTGAATAAGTCGTGATTGAGACTGTTGAGATTGAACAGATCGTCGACTGGCAATACTATGGTCAGGTGAAATTGATCTACCTGTATGACATTGCGGACATATAGGCTCTTCTGATGTGCTAATAGCATTTTTTTTTCTTGCTGCATTTGATACATGTCGCTGCGCTATTAATTTCGAGGTTATGTGGCAGTGAACCGTAGTTATCATTTTCTTGTTGACCCTTTTCTATTTCGCTATTCATAGTACTTACTGTGGGATTGGCTTTGATGGTGAAGTGACTTAGGCAACAGGACGGACTGCAAGCCTCAAAAAGAATTTTAAGATTGTTGAGAAGGCTATCGGCCGAGCCAGCAATTTCCATGGGATTTTGAATAAATTATAAATACGTAATAAATGGCTTGATTTATTACGCAATAACCTTTATTAAAATTCCTTTATAATAAAATAATATATAAGATATTTACATATTCAATATTAGCTTAATCTATTCTACATACTTTTTGGTATGGAAATTCCTGGTAATTTCTATTATAGAATTTAAGGACAATCACGTCTGAACCGCTTCACAGTTAAGCTCCTACAAAATGGCGAAGGCGGTAAGACGCTTCTAGACAGTAAATTCGTTAAATAAATATACATGTTGGAATTCTTATTCATTATTCTTTCGAAATTGATTTAGTGCTAGCAAATGGCAAAAGAATCATGAGGATTTTGGGAGGGAGAACAACCATTTATATTGACTACTGATGCATCAAACAATGCATTGGGAGCTATCTTATCACACGGAAAAATAGGAGAAGATTTACTAATTTCTTTAGCAAGCAAAACATTAGGAAAACATAATTTAAACAAACCGGTAATTGAGAAGGAACTACTCGCAATACATCAGGGAATAGAATTTTTTAGACCATACTTATTTGGTAGAATATTTATTGTAGTGACAAATCACAGACCACTCGTTTAACTTTTTTTCACAAAAAAACCTTCATCTAAGTTAACTCGGATACGAATAGATTTATCAGATTATGATTTTGAAATTGTTTATAGGAAATTAAAAATGAGAACGAACGCACACGCTTTGTCAAGAACAAAACTTAATTCTGAAATATTAAAGAAAATATGGAAATAAATAATGAGAATGACATATCCCAAGCCCAACATAAAAATCATATGTGGGAATGTACACCGTTTCACGATATAAAGAATTATATTCACGAACTTATATTTAATATTATCAAAACCGATATAAGAAATATAAAGAATGGACCAAAGGATGCACCATAGAAAATAAAAATAATGGCTTTGTAATGAATGCTAATGAAGATCTAGCAAAATACGTTTTGTCACTAGATAAGGTAATAATTTATATCTTCCTCTGCTGCTTTTTCTTCTTTTGGCTCTACTGTCCGGGGCGAACCTGGGCCACAACCAGCAAACTTTTCCAGCTGGTACGGTCTTTAGCCAGCGGCCTCCAGTTTTGCACACCAAGTTGGTTGAGGTTCCTCTCCACTTGTGTGCGCCATATGCATAAGCAAAATATAAAGAATCTCGCTTTTTCATGCGAAGATAATATTTTTGAGCTCGTGTTGAGCAGATATTTGAATAAAATTTATAATGAATGGAACATTATATTGTATAAACCTTTACACACCGTGTTGTGTTCATATCAAAAACTGTGCAAGCAATGATTGAAAAAAGTAAAAGATTGTAACAAGAGTGCCATGTGCTTCTTAACTACATTACAATCTCCCATGCTTAATGACCTACATAGTCCTTGAAGTGGGCTGGAGGCCTTCTTGATCTGTTAGGCCTTATTGTTTCGTCTATCGTCTCTGAAGGTTGATGTTGAGCGGATGGGCTTGGAATAGGGTTGTCGGCTGTGGTGGTCTTACTTTCGATTTGGACTTCCTCAATTCGTGTCTTTTCTGGTATTGGTGGTTCCGCGAACGTTACTGTTTTTTCCGGATGCCAGACTTGTACAACTGGTTTATGTGGCGTTTCAATTCGTAGCCATTGTCAAGTTTCACACGATAATGAAGATGACCAAACTTTGCTTGAATGACTCCAAACTTCTCCATGTTGGTTTGTTTTTGTCGTACCATCGCATCTGCACCCTATCTCCCACGGAAATTTGTCGAACAAGAGAGGTAACTAATGTTGATTTTGAGGCTTTTATGGGACACAGCGCATTTAATTAGATTCTTAAGTCACGACTAAGATATAATTTTGCTGGACTTTGCCCATTTGCTAAAGGAGTTGGTCTGTAGCGAAAAAGAATTTCTTAAACTTTAATATTCAGCTGCGATTTATCATCCTCCATAGCCTTTAATTTCGCCTTTAGATTCTGTACATATCTCTCGGCTAGCTCATTAGTAGCTGGATGTCCTGGGGCTGTAAACTTCTGCAGGATTCCGTTACTAGCACATAATTTTTAAAAAGTGAGCTCTGGAAAATGATGGCATGGTCTGAGACAATTGTTTGGGGAAAGCCATGTGAAGCAAAAATATCTTGCAATAGTTGAATTGTTTTCTCAGAGGATGGTGCGTCTTTCGCTATTCGAATTTCGGGCCACTTTAACTTTGCATCTACAAGAACGAAAAAGTTATGATTTAAAGGTCCTGCATAGTCAATGTGAACTCGTTGAAAATTTTCCGTCGGTTCCTCTCAATGGTGTGTAATGACCTTTGGTGGATTTTTCCTTATTTTTGCGCAACAAAGACATGCTTTGACCAAGCCCTCAATGTAGCCATCTATACCTTTCCAAAAACAATATTTTCTTGCCAGCTGTTTTATTTTCACTATACCAATGTGGGTGTGCTGTAGCTCATTTAAAATTTATTCACGCAACGTCGTTGGAATCACGACCCGATTACCTTTAAAAATCACCCCATCTTGAATTGAATACTCTGCGTCATAATTTTCACCATTTAACAAATCTTACTCTAATGTTGATAGTTCAGAGTCAAGCTCTGTTTCTCTGGCGATGTTCGAAGCAGTTATTGTTACTGTAGAGATTTCATTGATTATTTGCTCCTGAATTATTTTTACTTCTACGTCCAAGAAGTGTTTAAATATTGTTGTACCTTTAACTGGCGCTCTAGATAAACAATCTGCTGATGTTTATCTAGATGATGTTGTCTTCAGCTTTAAGGTGTTTTATCTTTTAGTTGAAACCTTGAAGGAATGATGCATACCGAAGTAACCTAGCAGATGTCATAGCTGGTGTTTTAGCGTTTTGATGAAAAATTCTACTAAGTGGACGGTTGTCTGCTAGTAGGGTGAATTCTCGCCCATATAGGTACATGAAAAACTTGTCTACCGCAAATACAATAGCTAAAGCTTCCTTATCGAGTTGACTGTAATTTTGCTCTGATTTTGATAACGAACGTGAAATAAATGCCACTGGGCGCTCCTCCCCATTTATTTCATGTGGTAAAACAGCTGCTATCCCGATTGGGCTGGCATCACAAGCTAAGGATATTGGTAAATTTTCATCGTAAGGCACTAGAACCCTATCTTTTAGTATTTCTTGTTTCAGTCTTTTGAATGCTTCTTCGCACTTGTAATTCCATTTAAACTTTCTGTTTTTTCCCAGCAATTGACGTAATGGAAATGTAATAGTTGACACATGTGGTATAAATTTGGCATAGTAAGTAACCATACCAAGAAATCTTCGTGTGTCGTCAACGTTTTCTGGTGTTGGGAGGTCTATAATCGCTCTCACTTTGTTTTAAGTTTTAACAACTTTAAGTGAAGTTGATACTTTTGTAAACGTTCCATCATCCACTAACCCATGTAAGTATGCTTTATACAAATCTAGTTTGCAAAAGTATTGTGAGTTTTTCAAGCAATTGAAAATTTCATCTATTTGTTTTATGGGATAATGTGCTGGTTCTAGCTGTGGGTTCACTGCAACTTTATAGTCTACACATAACCGGACATTACCGTCTGGTTTAGGTATCACTACCAACGGTGAGCCCCAATTACTGGTGTTGACATTGGTTATAATACCATCACGTTCTAGGCTGTCTAGCTCACATTCGAATTTTTAACGCAAGGCAAATGGCACTTGTCTTTCTGTTATAAACACTGGCTTAGCACCTTCATGCAGCTTTAAGCTACATACCAATTTGGGAATGCAACCTACCTTTTCTTGGAAAATTTCTAAAAACTGCTGCTCAATTTGAGTAATAGAATTAATTTGATTTAATGTTTCTTGTTGACAATCGCCTTGGTCAATGTCAGCAAGGTTGATTTTTAAGCGTCTTATCCATACGCGTCCCAACAGCGCTGTATGTTCTGATAATACGATATACATGTCTTCTTTAGACGCCTTGTTTTTATATTTCACATCTACATTAACGACTCCCAATGGTACGAGAATATCACCAGTGTAAGATCGGAAAACAATGTTTTTTTTTGTTGATTTTTGCTTTTATGTTTAATTTATTAAAATCTTTTTCCGGTAACAGTGTGTAACCCGCATCAGAATCAACTTCGAATATCTGTTGTTTGCCTTCTATAAATACTTTTATAAAAAATTTGTCCGTATCACAAGACGAAATGATGTTTTTATGGTAGATGTCGATTATGTGGTTAATGTCAAAGCATTCTTCATCACTTGTGTACGTTTCGATAGAATTTGATGTGTTGTTGTTGCTTTTATTTGATTTCTTTTGTTTTAGTTTACTTTGTTTGCATACCTGTTTGACATGACCCCTCTTGCCACATGCTTTACATTTTAAATTGTTTTTGCTCACAGTGCATTCTGTTGATATATGGTTGTTGCGGTCACATCTAAGACACAACCCAACCAAGCTCGTTGTAATTTATCCTTGGTCTTGATTTCGATGTTGAATTTCCTTGGGCATTACGATTTGTACTTTTACGACCGCGTGTATGTAGCACATGTGTTTTATGTAAGTTAACACGATTCAAGTTGGTGACCAACCTGTCATTAATTTTTTTTGTAAATTAACATGACACGGGTTGGTGACCTAAAAAGGCAATTTGCTATTAATTTTTTTTGTTCTTTTCTGTTTCTCTTTAAATTGCGAAATTATTTTAATATTGTGCTTGCATTGATAAATGCAAACACATCATTCTCATGCAAACGTCTGACTTGAGGGAATGAATTTCCCAATAATTTTAAGTTTAGTTGAAGTAAGCAAAAAAAAACTTTGTAATAATTTTAAGCTTTACTTTTAAGAAAAGAAAAATGTTTTTGTCAATCAATTTTTAGTCTTCTTTAAATAAAGAGTCGCTTTTGACAAGCACTCGTACAACTGGCGCCCAACGTGGGGCCAGGTGGTTTTGACAAGCACTTGTACAACTGGCGCCCAACGTGGGGCCAGGTGCTTTTGATAAGCACTCGTACAACTTGTCTCTTAAACTTTTAGTTTTTTTCAAATAAGGAGTTGCTTTTGACAAGCACTCGTACAACTGATCTTAACTTTTAGTTTTCTTTAAATAAAGAGTCGCTTTTGACAAGCACACGTACAACTGGCGCCCGAGTGAAGTTTTAAGCCATCCGTGGATATCGCGAATAAGTGTAAAGAAAGAGGCCCTTAGTATCCTTTTCGGAAAAAAGGACGCGTAGAACGCAAGCCGCTTTACCGGCGAATAACGACTATAAAGTCCCAAAGTTTAAATTTAAGGAAAGTTAAATAAATTTACTCTTTCATGAAGTAAAAAGTTATAAAAACATTGAAAAAAATATTTAATCTCTAATTTTTAAAAATAAATAAACTCTCTCATCAGATAAGAAGTTATGCCTACAAAAAAGTTCGCAAAAATATTTAATCTTTAAAGTGAACTCTTGCATCAAATAAAAAGTTACACCTGCGGAGAAAATACAAAAAAAAACATTATAAAAAAAAACTTTAAAGTGAAATAAACTAACTTTGGATAATAAAAAGTTACGTCTACAAGAAAAAACATTCAAAAATATCATAAAAAATTAAAAAAAAAAAAAAATCTACTAAGCCGAAAAAAAGCTAATATTACAAAGCAAAAATCAAGAAGTGACTTTTAAAACAACAAGTTTTCGATTAGAAAAACAATCTAAGAACTATTTAAAGTGACAACAACCGCCAACGTCTTTAAAAGGAGAATTTAAGAATAATCTCCAAGCAACTAAAACCGCCAACATCCTTGGAAAATTCAGCACATCAACAAATCCTGTTCTACCCTGGAAGACCGAAATGAGACCAACATTTTTAATATTACTAACCTTCTTAACCCTTCATTCCTTCTCTGCCAACGAGCTGCAAATTTTTAATTACACCTTATCTCATCTCGTGACAATTAATAATGGACCTGGAAAAGTTCAGAACGGTACTTTCAAAATGATACACACCGTAGAATTGGACAAATACAAAAGTTTCATAGACGGCGTGCAATCGCAGATCAGACGTACTATCCCTAAGTCGAATCTTTTCTTCCCACTCCTCAACCACGAGTTATCCCAAATTTATGATATTCTCGAGCTCATAGAACCCAAGGAGCAACGAGAATAACAGAGGAGTGCTGACGGTGACCCAGGATCACATGCAGCAGATGATTTTGGTACTTTTAGTTATATTAGTTGTAGGAAGAATTCATAAATACTATAAAGAATATATGAAAAAGAAGGCAATCAAATTCAGTAATAAATTAGAAAATGTTCAAATAAATGGATAAATTAATAAATATATATAAGAATCTAAAGAAAAGTCCAAGTAGGAATTATACAAAAAATTATGTAATTAAAACTTTAAAATTAGTTGCATTAAAATTTAAAATAAAATTTAAAAATTATTGCATTAAAGAATGAGAGATATCCTCTAGAAAAAATTAATGAAATTGAAAGAAAAATTTTAAATTATTTAAAACTAGAAGAAATAACAAACATGGCATCGTTTGGCATTCTTGACGCATCCAAAATAATACCAGAGTTTAATGGTGATCTCGGACAAATGAGTAATTTCTTAGGCATAATAGAGTTCTATGCCGAGACGCTCAAAGATAGTACAGAAGTGGGTAAACTAATAAAAATCGTTCTAGCTACTAAATTAACAGACAAGGAACAAGTTAATTTCTGAAGAAAAACCAGATTCACTAGAAACATTCAAAAGTACCCTTAAGAAAGTATTTTCTCCCAATAAATCACTCTCTTCGTTACATACCGAATTAGCGAAACATATGCAAGGTAATAGTTCAGTAGCACACTTTGCCAACAGAGTTGAATCACTTGTAGCTTGTCTTAATGAACAGCAGATTTCACAACTGGGTTCCGATAACAGAGAAACGATTATTAAAATGAATGATCAGGTTGCGCTTAGCACTTTTAAAAATGGTTTAAACGAACCACACAGAGCTATAGTTTGGCTGCTAGACCCCCAAAAGCCTAAATGAAGCAATACAAATAGCTGCAGAAGTAGTTTCACAACCAAATTCTGTAATGCATTTTAATAGAAACACGAGTTTTTCTTATAACAGGAGATTTCATAATAATCATAGCTTCAATAATAGGAATAATAGTAACAATCCTAGTAATCATTTTAGGAATAATAATTTCCGTGGTACTAACCTGCCAAGAAACAATAATAACTACAATAATAACAACCGGAGAAATGATAATAGTGATAACAATAACATCCGGAGAAATGGTAAAAATTACAAAAATAACAACAACAGAAATTGTGATTTTAGAAATGGAAATCAAAGAAGGGTATATGTTGCTCAGGAACAGGGAAACGAGGTAGATCCCTGCAATCCTCAAGAGTAAATGTGACAGAAGATGTAGGGAGATTAAAACAATAAAGGAATATACGTTAAAAACTTACAATTCGCACACAGACGTACCTCATTTTGTAACATTTAAAACAGTTGAAGGAGTTTTTATAATATTTTTAGTGGATACAGGTGCATACATTTCTATATGTAAAGAAAATTTTATAACAAATAGCGAAATAAAACAACACAATGATTGCAAAATTACGGGTATTGAAAACAATGCAATTCAAACGATGGGTACTTCGATACTGAAATTGGTACTTCCTGAGGATATAATAAACCATGAATACCAAATAGTGGGTACAGAATTCCCATTAGCAACAGATGGTATTCTGGGTAGAGACTAAATATTTTGCAAAAATAGATTATGAGACATACACATTGTCTATTATAATAAATGAAACTGAATACGTTCTACCAATGAGAGCAAATAACAATAAATTTGCTATACCACCAAGAACTGAAATGATACAAGCAGTAAATTTACACATTGCAGAAGATAACGTGATATATGCAAAGCAAATTGGTAACAATATTTATGTTAGTAATACAATAATTCCAAAACATGGGAAAAAGCACATTAGAATTTTAAATGCTTCCGACGAAGAAGCTACAATATCTCAATTTGATTTACAAATCGAACGCTTATCAGATTATAACATTCTATATAATAAACGAGAAAGTGCAAGTAATAAACAAAAGGATAGATGGGAAAGATTAAGAAAATTACTAAGTATAGATACAGTCGACATTAACGCAAGGCAAACCATAGAGGAAATATGTAAAGAATTCCAAGATATTTTCATTTAGAAGCAGACCATTTAACAGCAAATAATTTTTATAGACAAAGATTACAAACATTAGACGATACCCCGGTGTACACACGAAATTGTAGATTACCACAGTCACAACAGGAAGAGCTTAAATCACAAGTTAACAAATTAATAGGAGAAGATTTGGTTGAATCGTCTGTTAGTCGTTACAATTCTGCTTTACTTTTGGTCCCTAAGAGAAGTGACAACGGTGAAAAGAAATGGAAACTAGTTGTCGATTATCGTCAATTAAATAAAAAATTAGTCAACGACAAATTCCCATTACCCCAACTAGATGACGTATTAGACAAAATAAGAAGAGAAAATATTTTTCAACGCTAGACATGACGAGCTCATTCTACCAGATAGAACTACAACCAGCATCTAGACCACTTACAGCTTTTTCTACAGGAAATGGACACTATCAATTCCTTACCTTTCGGTCTCAAAATATCGTCGAATAGTTCCAGAGAATGTTAACGATAGCATTAACAGGTTTAGATTCCAATGCATTTATATACGTAGACGATATAATTGTTTTTGGATGTTCCTTACAACACCATAATGATAATTTAATAAAAGTTTTTCAAAGATTAAGAAACCACAACCTTAAGTTAAATCCAAGTAAATGTAATTTCTTGAAACCAGAAGTAGTTTATTTAGGACACCTTATCACAGACAAAGGAATCAAGACAGACCCAAATAAGAGTAAGGTACTTGAAACTTATCCAATTCCAAAGAATGCAGATGAAACACGAAGATTCGTAGCTTTTTGCAACTATTATAGACGTTTCGTCAAAAATTTTGCACAAATAGCTAAACCTCTTAATGACTTACTAAGGAAAAACCAGAAATTTTTTTGGACAGAAAATTGCCAAAAGTCTTTTGAAACGTTAAAATCTATTGTAACGAACCCACCAATATTGCAATATCCCGATTTGGAAAAAGAATTTATCCTTACCACTGACGCATCGGATTACGCGTTAGGAGCAATTCTTTCACAAGGTGCAATAAATAGCGATTTACCAATCTCATATGCAAGCCGTTCTCTTAATAAACATGAAATTAATAAACCTGTGATAGAGAAAGAACTTTTAGCTATTCATTGGGGAATTACTCACTTTCGACCATATTTATACGGTACACAATTCAAAGTAGTGACTGATCACATACCACTAGTATCATTGTTTACCCACAAAAACCCTTCATCGAGATTAACAAGGATTAGATTAGATCTCATGGACTATGATTTTGAGATCATATACAAACAAGGAAGAATAAATACTAACGCAGACGCTTTATCAAGGATTAAAATAGATTCCAATAATTTAAAAGAAATGATGCCAAAAACTATAAACATAATGACTAGAAAAATGGCTGAAAATTTAAGAAAAGTAGTTAATGAGGAAAATAAAACAATTGGACAAAATGAGATTAACAGTGAAATAGAGACTGCTCACATTTACATATGGAATAGCATTTCGTTCTCACAAGTAAAAGGCTATCCGAGATTACAATTTGTTGTAGATAACACAAATAGAAGCATGCCGAAAATTGAAATTTTGGGAAATAACGTAATAATATCTAGCAATGAAAATGCATACTCGAAGTTAGGTTCAGTCTTGCAGAAGTTAACGAAGATTCTACGGGATAACCAAATATTCACAGTAACGCTAGCGAAAGATGATCAAATATTTAAATATGTGCACGAAAGAAGATTTATAGAAATGTATAATAGCATGCAAAATAAATGTAAACATAGGCAGAGACCTTTAGAAATTATATTGTTTAGGCAACCAGAAAACATATTGGAACGAGAAAGACCAGAAGAAATTATTAAGGAATATCATGAAACACCACAAGGTGGACATGCGGGAGTACGCAGAACAGTCATTAGAATAAAACAGAAATACATATGGAAAAATATGTACAAAATTATTAAAAATTTTATCAGTCATTGCGAATCTTGTAAAAGAAATAAAATTATTAGACATACAAAGGCACCATTTCAGATTACAAATACACCTACAAAACCATTTCAAGTAATACAACTAGACACAGTAGGTCCTTTAAGAGTATCAAATGGATACAGATATATATTGACAGCACAATGTGAATTAACTAAATACATTGACGCATACCCAATAGAAACTAAAGAAGCATCTGAGATAGGAAGAATATTGGTAGGAAAGTTTGTACTAAAACATGGATGTTTTGATACGGTTAAAACAGATAGAGGAACTGAATTTATAAACGAATTATTTAAAAGAATATGTACGCTCATGAAAATTAAACATATAACTTCCACAGCGTATCATCATGAGACGTTAGGTAGTATTGAGAGGAATCATAAAGTTTTAAATGAATACATGCGTTCGTTCACGGAACAACACAATTGGGATGAATGGATTCCATATTACACATTCGCGTATAATCCACTCCACATCCAGCCACAAATTTTACCCCATTTGAACTGGTATGTGGTAGATTAGCGACAATGCCAACCGAACCTATGTCAGATGATAAATTTTACAATTATGAAGATTATGTAACAGAATTAAGAACAAAATTAAAACATGCACATGAAATGGCAAACAAAAACTTATTAAAAGACAAAATAAAACAGAAAGTTACTAAAGACAAGAATACAAATAATATTAATATAGAAATAGGATATAAAGTATTTTTAAGAAAAGAAAACGCAAAGAAAAGTGAAAACCAATACATTGGCCCTTTTGAAGTAATATGTACAGAAAATGTAAATATCACTATTTTAAAAGACAACAAACCAATAACTATACACAAAAATAGATTAAAAATTCTTTAAATATTATTATTTTAATTGTTTTGTAAAGTATGTACACAAAAGAAAAATAAAAAAATATATAAATATTTTTTTTAACGGTAGGGGTGTAATGCATGTAGTATAAACATGCATACACAAATATACAAACATGAAAATAAAAGCAAACATAAATAAAAAAAAAAAGAAAATATTATGATTTGCATTTCAAGTGACTGGTGTCAATTGATATGAGTTACTAAGAATGCATAGTAATTTAATATAAGACATTAACTTATAGTAATTAGAGTATAAGCATATTTTTGTAATAAATAATTTTAAGTAGGGCAATAAATAGAAAATAGAATAAGAAATTACAAAATTAAAATAGTATATAAGTTCAAACAAAATTAAAGTAAAATCAGAAATAAGACTTACTTCAAAGAGTTCTAATCTTATTTTTCTTAATACTTCGGCAATTGACTTTGCCAGCACTATAGAGCCGACTAAGTTCCTAAGGCTCTAAGAAACTTATAGGAAATAAGTTAAAACATTACAAGGGAAGAAGTTAAAACATTACAATACATCAGGGAATAGAATTTTTTAGACCATATTTATTTGGTAAAATATTTATTGTAGTGACAAATCACAGACCACTCGTTTCACTTTTTCTCAAAAAAACCCTTCATATAAGTTAACTGGGATACGAATAGATTTATCAGATTATGATTTTGAAATTTTTTATAGGAAAGGAAAAATGAATACGAACGCACACGCTTTGTCAAGAATAAAACTAAATTCTGAAATATTAAAGAATATGATACCTGTAGAAAAATTGTAGTAACGACACATGGAATGAAAGCAAAGGAAAAAAATGAAAATATGGAAATAAATAATGAGAATGACATATACCAAGCCCAACATAAAAATCATATTGGGAATATACAAATATAAAAAATATTCATAAACTAATATTATCAAAACCGGTATAAGAAATATGAAGAATGGATCAAAGGATGTACCATATAAAATAAAAATAATGGCTTTGTAATGAATGTTCATTAAGATCTAGCAAAATACGTTTTGTCACTAGATAAGGTAATAATTTATATGTCTAAGTAAAATACAAAGAATCTCGCTTTTCCATGCGAAGATAAAATTTTTTAGCTCGTGTTGAGCAGATATTTGAATAAAATTTATAATGAGGTATACCAGAAATTATATAAATCGGAAAAATAGAGAAATTTTGAATTGAACATTATATTATATAAACCTTTACACACTATTACGAACGAAAAATCACAAATGAAAATTATGGAAGAATTCTGCAATTCACCAATATCAGGACATTTTGATATTAGAAAAACAGTCTTAAAATTAAAACAACGTTATATAAAGAAAAATATGGGAAAAATGACTAGAGACTATAATAACAACTGCAATAAATGTCTGAGAAATAAACAAACGAAACATATTGAAAAGGATATGATCATAACAGATAGTTCTAGCGCTAGTTTTGAAACAAAACAAATAGATTCTGTAGGACTTTTAAGAAAGTCACATATATATACTAACAATGCAGTGCGAATTAACAAAATACGTAATAGCACACCTAATTGAAACAAAAGTGCTAGAAGCATTGCCAAAACAATAGTTGAACAGTTTATCTTAAGGTATGAAAGTTTTAAAAATTTAAAATTAGATAGAGAACCTGATTTTAATAACGAATTGTTAAAAGAGATTTGTAATTTAATTAACATAAACTAAAAGTTTTCAGCACCATATCACCACCAGTTAATAGGTTCTATAGAACGCAATCATCGTGTATTAAATGAATATTTATTAAATTTTTTTGATATGTGAATGGCACAAATGGATGCCATACTATACGTTTGCATATAACACGACACTTCTTATTGACACCAACTATTCACCTTATGAACTAATTTACGTTAAATTACACGCAACAAACCACACAAGTATTAGAAATTTCGAAAAACGAGATTTAGTACTGATGAAATTAGAATCTATGAAAAATTAAAAGAATAAGAATAAATTCACTATTAAAAGTTGATAATTTAGAAAAAATCTACCATAATAATATACTTAAGTTAAACAAACCTAAATGAAAAGAATGATTGTAAATCAATTAAATTTTTTCATTAAATGTGCTATAATAAATGAATTAATTTCAAAACTTTATCGTTATACACATAGCTATACATTTTACTGGATATTATATTACAATAGAAATACATTTATTTTAAAAGTATTAATTCATTTCATTTCTGTTCAAATTATATTACAAACACATGTATTTTAAGATTTAATTCAATTCATTAAATTCATAAATTCCATCATAGTGGTAGAGGTGTAGTGTGTTTGCCATTTGTCATATGTTTATAGCAGCACATTGTATCAACTCATTCTTTGTAGCGTGTTTATTGGATAACCGAAAGTAAATTAAAATTTGTTTGCAATAAAATTAATTGGCACAATGCAATTGCTGACCCACGAATCAATAGAACGGATTCTGAAACCCGAAACCTCTAAAATACTTACGAACAGAAATCAAAATTAACATGAATGAAAATGTATGTAGGTCATGAATAAGAAAGACACAGAATTATATCGAGCACGTGTGTAAACTTTTGAGTTAGAACATAGTATAAATAATTGTAAAATTGGTAAATAAAAGCTAGAATCCTTTGGTCATCCAAACACATTTATTCTCATTTATTGTTCGCGTGGAATACCTGAAACAGTACAGCTAAGCACAGCATAAAAAAGGAACTTATCACTTTTTAATATTCCCCACGAGCAAAAGCACCCTCCTATTTTGCAGAAACAAATTTATATCTCCAAGTTTATAACACTGCACTTTCATGTACAATATCACCACAGAAACCATGAAACCACCATTAATGGAATTCGACAGAAATATTATGTGCCTCGTTTAAGAGCAGCCTATAAGAAAGTGATTCGAAAATGTCAAATGTGTAAAGTGAACAAATCTGAACCAGCCTATCCACAGATGGCCGCCACAAAGAAAGAAGCTACGGAAACTTGTTCATCTGTTTAACTATCCAATCCGTCCACATTGAGATTTAACCTCCAGTTCATGTATCTTGGCTATTCGAAATTTCATAGCCATACGTGGAACTCCAAGAGAATTTCTAAGCGAGATCACCTAATAATGAAACAATTCGCAGTATGATGGCCGAAATAAAAAACATTATAAATTCACGACCACTAACGTATGTGCCAACTGACAACGAAAATCAAGAGGCGTAAGCCAGTGCACTCAGGGCAAAGTTGTTGATTGCTCTCAACCTGGCGAAAAGCCAGCAGCGATCCCTGAAAATGGACTGGTCAAGCTGACATACTGCCTCCTCGTGGCGCCCCTGGATAGCCCATACAGCACCCGCTTAGAGGTGAACCAAAGTGTGCAGCGAATCCCCTCTGTCCAGGGGACTAAACTAGGACCCGGTCCTCCAGGTTTTGGGGGTTGTGCGTGGGGGTAATTTCTCTACCGTGTAAAAACACATTAGTTTCGATACAACCACAAAAAGGAAATATAAATATGGATTACGACCATGGACAACGAAATAAGGATAACGATTTTCGGTTCTGCACGTGGAATGTCAGGTCCCCTGAACAGAGCACGTGCAGCCGATGAACTTGCGGAGGCCCCGGAAGCCTATAAGGCTGACATCACCGCCATCCAGGAAGTGCGATGGGATGGGCCCGGCAAAAAGAAAGTGAGAAACTCCAACATCAGTTACCAATCTACAAAGAGCGACGACAACGCTTGTTTGGATGCGGGTTTGTTGTTCGAGGCAGACTTAGGCAAAGAGTCTTAAGCTTTAAATACGTGAGCGAACGCCTCGTTTTAATCCGCATCAAGACTAGACTCGGCAACATTAGCCTAATCTGCGCCCACGCCCCTACGGAGGATAAAGATGACGACAGCAAGGATAACTTTTATAATCTCCTAGAAAGAACATACGATCAATGCCCCAGCTACCACAACAAGATCGTCCTAGAAGATTTCAACGCAAAGCTGGGCAAGGAAGACATCTTCGCTAGAGTCACCGGGAAACACAACCTGCATGACGACACATCCGATAACGGACTCAGGCTGCTAGATTTCGTGACGGGGTGAAATCTCACTGTAGCAAGCACGCGATTCCCTCACCTCAACATTCACAAAGAGACCTGGCGGTCCCCTGATCAATCAACCGTCAACCAAATTGATCACTGATCACATTGCGATCGACGGCAGACACTCCTCCAGTATTCTTGATGTCCGAACATTCCGAGGAGCCAACATTGACTCCGATCACTTCCTTGTTGTAGCCAAGGTAAGATCACGGATATCAGTAGCAAACCGGAGTAGAGCACGACCACAACAGATTGACGTCGCAAAGCTACAATCGCAATCGACCGCTGGGAAATTTTCCGATCTAGTCTCCCTTAAGCTCTCAGAGAGTCCAGCCCTGCCAGGCGAAACAACCGATGAGGAATGGAACCGTTGCCAAAACGCCATCAGAGATGCTGCCTCTGATGTATTGGGTTTTAAAATGGCACCCGGAAAAAACCCATGGTTTGAAGACGAGTGCAGGCAGGCACATTCAGCGAAGCTAGCAGCGTATAAGGCGACGTTGGAGAGAAGGACGAGAGCAGCTCGTGAGCTCTACGAACGTAAGAGAAGGGAAGCACACCGGCTTCTCAAAAGGAAGAAGAAAGAGCATGAGAAGCGCGCGATCGAGGAACTGGAGAGGTGTTACGGGAGGAATAATATCCGAAAGTTTTTCCAACGGGTAAAACAACTATCCAATGGATATAAGCTTCGGACAGAAGCCTGTCGTGACGAAGAGGGACAAATCGTAGTAGAGTCGCAATCGATGCTGAGAATCTGGAAGGATCACTTCTGCAGACAGTTTAACGGCGAACAAAACACCGATTCCATCGCCAGCCAGAATATTCCACTACAGATAACGGACGATGATGGTAGAGAATTCCGTCCCCCCGACCTGAATGAAGCCAAGATAGCAATATCGAGATTGAAATCAAACAAAGCTGCAGGAGCGGACGCACTGTCCGCGGAACTATTTAAGGCAGCCTCTCGAAAATACCAAGGACTTCCTCAACCGCCTTCGACACCGTCCATGCTTCTACGCCATAGAGAAGTACAGGGATTATCAAAGTGGTATATAGTGTCAACATGGTTTTTCGAGAGAGGGCCTTACTACTCAATTGCCTCTTGAGCCCAAAGAAATAGCGATTGGCAAGAGTTATTCTGCGTTTAATCTCGGTACTGATGTTGTTCATGCTGTTCACTTGGGAGTAGACGAAGTCCTTCACTACCTCGAAGTTATAGGTGCCTATGGTGACGTTCCGGCCAGTCGTCGATGCTGTGCGTCCTTTCTCGATGACAGCATATACTTCGTTTACCCTCGTCCACCGTTAGACCCATTTTGGCCGCCTCCGTTGAAATACCAGCAAACGCTTCATTGACGGCTCGCTGTGTTCGACCAATAAATAAAAAAGGGAATATTTTCCTCGCCGTTAAACAGTCTGCAGAAGTGATCGTTTCAGATTCTCAGCATCGATTGCGACTCTACTACGATTTGTCCCTCTTCGTCACGACAGGCTTCTGTCCGAAGCTTATATCCATTGGATAGTTGTTTTACCCGTTGGAAAAACTTTCGGATATTATTCCTCCCGTAACACCTCTCCAGTTCCTCGATCGCGCGCTTCTCATGCTCTTTCTTCTTCCTTTTGAGAAGCCGGTGTGCTTCCCTTCTCTTACGTTCGTAGAGCTCACGAGCTGCTCTCGTCCTTCTCTCCAACGTCGCCTTATACGCTGCTAGCTTCGCTGAATGTGCCTGCCTGCACTCGTCTTCAAACCATGGGTTTTTTCCGGGTGCCATTTTAAAACCCAATACATCAGAGGCAGCATCTCTGATGGCGTTTTGGCAACGGTTCCATTCCTCATCGGTTGTTTCGCCTGGCAGGGCTGGACTCTCTGAGAGCTTAAGGGAGACTAGATCGGAAAATTTCCCAGCGGTCGATTGCGATTGTAGCTTTGCGACGTCAATCTGTTGTGGTCGTGCTCTACTCCGGTTTGCTACTGATATCCGTGATCTTACCTTGGCTACAACAAGGAAGTGATCGGAGTCAATGTTGGCTCCTCGGAATGTTCGGACATCAAGAATACTGGAGGAGTGTCTGCCGTCGATCGCAATGTGATCAATTTGGTTGACGGTTAATTGATCAGGGGACCGCCAGGTCCCTTTGTGAATGTTGAGGTGAGGGAATCGCGTGCTTGCTACAGTGAGATTGCGCCCCGTTACAAAATCTAGCAGCGTGAGTCCGTTATCCGATGTGTCGTCATGCAGGCTGTGTTTCCCGATGACTCTAGCAAAGATGTCTTCCTTGCCCAGCTTTGCGTTGAAATCTCCTAGGACGATCTTGGTGTCGTAGCTGGGGCATTGATCGTATGTTCTTTCTAGGAGATTATAAAAGTCATCCTTGCTGTCGTCATCTTTATCCTCCGTAGGGGCGTGGGCGCAGATTAGGCTAATGTTGCCGAGCCTAGCCTTGATGCGGATTGTAATGACGCGTTCACTCACGGATTTAAAGCTTAAGACTTTTTGCCTAAGCCTGCCTCGAACAACAAACCCGCATCCAAACAGGCGCTGTCGTCGCTCTTTGTAGCAATCACCGTAGTAGATGTCGCAGTTTCTCACTTTCTTTTTGCCCGGCCCATCCCATCGCACTTCCTGGATGGCGGTGATGTCAGCCTTATAGGCTTCCAGGGCCTCCGCAAGTTCATCGGCTGCACGTGCTCTGTTCAGGACCTGACATTCCACGTGCAGAACCGAATATCGTTATCCTTATTTCGTTGTTCCTGGTCGTCAGCAATAAAGTCATCCATATTTATATTTATTATTTGTTGTTGTGTCGAAACTAGTGTGTTTTTACACGGTAGGGAAGTTACCCCCACGCACAACCCCCGAAACCTGGAGGACCGGGTCCTGGTTTAGACCCCTGGACAGAGGGGATTCGCTGCACACTTTGGTTCAACTCTAAGCGGGTGCTGTAGGGGCTATGTATGGCTTTTCGCCAGGTTGAGAGCAATCAACAACTTTGCCCTGAGTGCACTGGCCCATTCCCCCTGTTTGATGCATCAGTAGTCAAAATAAGTCAAAATAAAGGGTAGCTCAAAATCTGGATATCTTACTTTTGGTGCCCTAAAAATGGTAGGAGATGGGCGAAAAAACATAATTGGGGAACACTCTTCCGGCCATTTCTATGAATTTCCAATATTCAAAAGTCCCAAAAATGTGTTTTTTTGAAAATAGGCGACATTTTTTTAAATTTCGACTTTTGAAATATTAAAAAGGACTTTGCTCCTTTTTGCAAAGATGGTAGAAAATTTGCGAAAAAAAATTGTTGAGAAACACTCTTCCGGCCATCCCTATGAATGACCAATATTCAAAAGTCGCAACTGTGTGTTTTTTTGAAAATAGGCGACATTTTTCCAAATTTCGACTTTTGAAATTTTAAAAAGGACTTTGCTCCTTTATCCGAAAATGGTAGGAGATGGGAAAAAAACAATATATTTGGCCGGGAGCCGTTCCCTATGAATGTCCAATATTTAAAAGTGTGTTTTTTTTTTTGACAATAGGCGACATTTTTCCAAATTTCGACTTTTGAAATTTTAAAAAGGACTTTGCCCTTTTTTTCGAAAATGGTAGGAGATGGGCGAAAAAACATTATTGGGGAACACTCTTCCGGCCATTTCTATGAATTTCCAATATTCAAAAGTCACAAAAATGTGTTTTTTTGAAAATAGGCGACATTTTTCCAAATTTCGACTTTTGAAATTTTAAAAAAGACTGCTCCGTTTTCCGAAAATGGTAGGTGATGGGCGAAAAAAATTATTGGAGAACACTCCTCAGGCCATTTCTATGAATGTCCAATATTCAAAAGTCGCAACAGTGTGTTTTTTTGAAAATAGGCGTCATTTTTCCAAATTTCGACTTTTGAAATTTTAAAAAGGACTTTGTTCCTTTTTCCGAAAATGGTAAAAAATTTGGGAAAAAAAATTATTGGGGAACACTCCTCAGGCCATTTCTATGAATGTCCAATATTCAAAAGTCGCAACAGTGTGTTTTTTTGAAAATAGGCGACATTTTTCCAAATTTCGACTTTTGAAATTTTAAAAAAGACTGCTCCTTTTTCCGAAAATGGTAGGTGATGGGCGAAAAAAATTATTGGAGAACACTCCTCAGGCCATTTCTATGAATGTCCAATATTCAAAAGTCGCAACAGTGTGTTTTTTTGAAAATAGGCGACATTTTTCCAAATTTCGACTTTTGAAATTTTAAAAAAGACTGCTCCTTTTTCCGAAAATGGTAGGTGATGGGCGAAAAAACATTATTGGAGAACACTCCTCCGGCCATCCCTATGAATGTCCAATATTCAGAAGTCGCAACAGTGTGTTTTTTTGAAAATAGGCGACATTTTTCCAAATTTCGACTTTTGAAATTTTAAGAAAGACTTTGCTCCTTTTTCCGAAAATGGTAGGTAATGGGCGAAAAAAATTATTGGAGAACACTCCTCAGGCCATTTCTATGAATGTCCAATATTCAAAAGTCGCAATAGTGTGTTATTTTGAAAAAGGGCAAAATTTTTCCAAATTTCGACTTTTGAAATTTTAAAAAGGACTTTGCTCCTTTTTCCGAAAATGGTAGAAAATTTGCGAAAAAAAATTATTGGGGAACACTATTCCGGCCATTCCTATGAATGTCCAATATTCAAAAGTGTGTTTTTTTTTGACAATAGGCGACATTTTTTCAAATTTCGGCTTTTGAAATTTTAAAAAGGACTTTGCTCCTTTTTCCGAAAATTGTAAAAATTTGGGAAAAAAAATTATTGGGGAACACTCTTCAGGCCATTTCTATGAATGTCCAATATTCAAAAGTCGAAAAAGTCTTAACAGTGTGTTTTTTTGAAAATAGGCGACATTTTTCCAAATTTCAACTTTTGAAATTTTAAAAAAGACTTTGCTCCTTTTTCCGAAAATGGTAAATGATGGGCGAAAAAACATTATTGGAAGACACTCCTCAGGCCATTTCTATGAATGTTCAATATTCAAAAGTCGCAACAGTGTGTTTTTTTTAAATAGGAGACATTTTTCCGAATTTCGACTTTTGAAATTTTAGGAAAGACTTTGCTCCTTTTTTCGAAAATGGTAGGAGATGGGCGAAAAAAAATTATTGGAGAACACTCCTCTGGCCATCCCTATGAATATCCAATATTCAAAAGTCGCAACAGTGTGTTTTTTTGAAATAAGGCGACATTTTTCCAAATTTCGACTTTTGAAATTTTAAGAAAGATCCTTTTTTCGAAAATGGTGAGTGATGGGCAAAAAAAATTATTGGGGAACACTCCTCAGGCCATTTCTATGAATGTCCAATATTCAAAAGTCGCAAAAGTCTTAATAGTGTGTTTTTTTGAAAATAGGCGGCATTCTTCCAAATTTCGACTTTTCAAATTTTAAAAAGGACTTTGCTCCTTTTTCCGAAAATAGTAGGTGATGGGCAAAAAAACATTGTTGGAGGACACTCCTCAGGCCATTTCTATGAATGTCCAATATTCAAATGTCGCAACAGTGTGTTTTTTTTGAAATAAGGCGACATTTTTCCAAATTTCGACTTTTGAAATTTTAAAAAGGACTTTGCTCCTTTTTTCGAAAATGGTGAGTGATGGGCAAAAAAAATTATTGGGGAACACTCCTCAGGCCATTTCTATGAATGTCCAATATTCAAAAGTCGCAAAAGTCTAAATAGTGTGTTTTTTTGAAAATAGGCGGCATTCTTCCAAATTTCGACTTTTCAAATTTTAAGAAAGACTTTGCTCCTTTTTTCGAAAATGGTAGGAGTTGGGCGAAAAAAAATTGATGGAGAACACTCCTCCGGCCATCCCTATGAATATCCAATATTCAAAAGTCGCAACAGTGTGTTTTTTTTGAAATAAGGCGACATTTTTCCAAATTTCAACTTTTGAAATTTTAAAAAGGACTTTGCCCCTTTTTTCGAAAATTGTACGAGATGAGCGAAAAAACATTATCTAAGAACATTTTTCCGGCCATTTCTATGAATGTCCAATATTCAAAAGTTGCAAAAGTGTGTTTTTTTGAAAATAAGCGAGATTTTTCCAAATTTCGACTTTTGAAATTTTAAGAAAGACTTTGCTCCTTTTTCCGAAAATGGTAAAAAATTTGCGAAAAAAAATTATTGGGGAGCACTCCTCAGGCCATTTCTATGAATGTCCAATATTCAAAAGTCGCAAAAGTCTTAACAGTGTGTTTTTTTGAAAATAGGCGGCATTCTTCCAAATTTCGACTTTTCAAATTTTAAAATGGACTTTGCTCCTTTTTTCGAAAATTGTACGAGATGAGCGAAAAAACATTATTTAAGAACATTCTTCCGGCCATTTCTATGAATGTCCAATATTCAAAAGTTGCAAAAGTGTTTTTTTTTTGAAAATAGGCGACATTTTTCCAAATGTCGACTTTTGAAATTTTAAGAAAGACTTTGCTCCTTTTTCCGAAATTGGTAAAAAATTTGCGAAAAAAAATTATTGGAGAACACTCTTCTGGCCATCCCTATGAATATCCAATATTCAAAAGTCGCAACAGTGTGTTTTTTTTGAAATAAGGCGACATTTTTCCAAATTTCAACTTTTGAAATTTTAAAAAGGACTTTGCCCCTTTTTTCGAAAATTGTACGAGATGAGCGAAAAAACATTATCTAAGAACATTTTTCCGGCCATTTCTATGAATGTCCAATATTCAAAAGTTGCAAAAGTGTGTTTTTTTGAAAATAAGCGAGATTTTTCCAAATTTCGACTTTTGAAATTTTAAGAAAGACTTTGCTCCTTTTTCCGAAAATGGTAAAAAATTTGCGAAAAAAAATTATTGGGGAGCACTCCTCAGGCCATTTCTATGAATGTCCAATATTCAAAAGTCGCAAAAGTCTTAACAGTGTGTTTTTTTGAAAATAGGCGGCATTCTTCCAAATTTCGACTTTTCAAATTTTAAAATGGACTTTGCTCCTTTTTCCGAAAATGGTAGGAGATGGGCGAAAAAACATTATTGGGGAACACTCTTCCGGCCATTTCTATGAATGTCCAATATTCAAAAGTCATAACAGTGTTTTTTTTGAAAATTGGCGACATTTTTCCAAATTTCGACTTTTGAAATTTTAAGAAAGACTTTGCTCCTTTTTCCGAAAATGGTAAAAAATTTGCGAAAAAAAATTATTGGAGAACACTCCTCTAGCCATCCCTATGAATATCCAATATTCAAAAGTCGCAACAGTGTGTTTTTTTGAAATAAGGCGACATATTTCTAAATTTCGACTTTTGAAATTTTAAGAAAGACTTTGCTCCTTTTTTCGAAAATGGGGAGTGATGGGCAAAAAAAATTATTGGGGAACACTCCTCAGGCCATTTCTATGAATGTCCAATATTCAAAAGTCGCAAAAGTCTTAATAGTGTGTTTTTTTGAAAATAGGCGGCTTTCTTCCAAATTTGGACTTTTCAAATTTTAAAAAGGACTTTGCTCCTTTTTCCGAAAATAGTAGGTGATGGGCAAAAAAACATTATTGGAGGACACTCCTCAGGCCATATCTATGAATGTCCAATATTCAAAAGTCGCAACAGTGTGTTTGTTTTTAAATGGGAGACATTTTTCCGAATTTCGACTTTTGAAATTTTAAGAAAGACTTTGCTCCTTTTTTCGAAAATGGTACGAGATGGGCGAAAAAACATTATTTGGGAACATTCTTCCGGCCATCCCTATGAATGTCCAATATTCAAAAGTCGCAACTGTGTGTTTTTTTTGAAAATAGGCGACATTTTTCCAAATTTCGACTTTTGAAATTTTAAGAAAGACTTTGCTCCTTTTTCCGAAAATGGTAAAAAATTTGCAAAAAAACATTATTGGGGAACACTCTTCCCGCCATTTCTATGAATGTCCAATATTCAAAAGTCATAACAGTGTTTTTTTTGAAAATTGGCGACATTTTTCCAAATTTCGACTTTTGAAATTTTAAGAAAGACTTTGCTCCTTTTTCCGAAAATGGTAAAAAATTTGCAAAAAAACATTATTGGGGAACACTCTTCCGGCCTCTTCTATGAATGTCCAATATTCAAAAGTCATAACAGTGTTTTTTTTGAAAATTGGCGACATTTTTCCAAATTTCGACTTTTGAAATTTTAAAAAGGACTTTGCTCCTTTTTTCGAAAATGGTAGGAGATGGGCGAAAAAACATTATTGGGGAACACTCTTCCGGCCATCCCTATGAATGTCCAATATTCAAAAGTCGCAACTGTGTGTTTTTTTGAAAATAGGCGGCATTCTTCCAAATTTCGACTTTTGAAATTTTAAAATGGACTTTGCTCCTTTTTCCGAAAATGGTAGGAGATGGGCGAAAAAACATTATTGGGGAACACTCTTCCGGCCATTTCTATGAATGTCCAATATTCAAAAGTCATAACAGTATTTTTTTTTTGAAAATTGGCGACATTTTTCCAAATTTCGACTTTTGAAATTTTAAAAAGGACTTTGCTCCTTTTTTCGAAAATGGTAGGAGATGGGCGAAAAAACATTATTGGGGAACACTCTTCCGGCCATTTCTATGAATTTCCAATATTCAAAAGTCACAAAAATGTGTTTTTTTGAAAAGAGGCGACATTTTTCCAAATTTCGACTTTTGAAATTTTAAAAAAGACTGCTCCGTTTTCCGAAAATGGTAGGTGATGGGCGAAAAAAATTATTGGAGAACACTCCTCAGGCCATTTCTATGAATGTCCAATATTCAAAAGTCGCAACAGTGTGTTTTTTTGAAAATAGGCGTCATTTTTCCAAATTTCGACTTTTGAAATTTTAAAAAGGACTTTGTTCCTTTTACCAAAAATGGTAAAAAATTTGCGAAAAAAAATTATTGGGGAACACTCCTCAGGCCATTTCTATGAATGTCCAATATTCAAAAGTCGCAAAAGTCTTAACAGTGTGTTTTTTTGACAATAGGCGACATATTTCCAAATTTCAACTTTTGAAATTTTAAAAAAGACTTTGCTCCTTTTTCCGAAAATGGTAGGTGATGGGCGAAAAAACATTATTGGAGAACACTCCTCCGGCCATCCCTATGAATGTCCAATATTCAAAAGTCGCAACAGTGTGTTTTTTTGAAAATAGGCGACATTTTTCCAAATTTCGATTTTTGAAATTTTAAGAAAGACTTTGCTCCTTTTTCCGAAAATGGTAGGTAATGGGCGAAAAAAATTATTGGAGAACACTCCTCAGGCCATTTTATGAATGTCCAATATTCAAAAGTCGCAATAGTGTGTTCTTTTGAAAAAAGGCAAAATTTTTTAAATTTCGCCTTTTGAAATTTTAAAAAGGACTTTGCTCCTTTTTCCGAAAATGGTAGAAAATTTGCGAAAAAAAATTATTGGGGAACACTATTCCGGCCATTCCTATGAATGTCCAATATTCAAAAGTGTGTTTTTTTGACAATAGGCGACATTTTTTCAAATTTCGGCTTTTGAAATTTTAAAAAGGACTTTGCTCCTTTTTCCGAAAATTGTAAAAATTTGGGAAAAAAAATTATTGGGGAACACTCTTCAGGCCATTTCTATGAATGTCCAATATTCAAAAGTCGAAAAAGTCTTAACAGTGTGTTTTTTTGAAAATAGGCGACATTTTTCCATATTTCAACTTTTGAAATTTTAAAAAAGACTTTGCTCCTTTTTCCGAAAATGGTAAATGATGGGCGAAAAAACATTATTGGAGGACACTCCTCAGGCCATTTCTATGAATATCCAATATTCAAAAGTCGCAACGGTGTGTTTTTTTGGAATAAGGCGACATTTTTCCAAATTTCGACTTTTGAAATTTTAAGAAAGACTTTGCTCCTTTTTTCGAAAATGGTGAGTGATGGGCAAAAAAAATTATTGGGGAACACTCCTCAGGCCATTTCTATGAATGTCCAATATTCAAAAGTCGCAACAGTGTGTTTTTTTTTAAATAGGAGAAATTTTTCCGAATTTCGACTTTTGAAATTTTAAGAAAGACGTTGCTCCTTTTTTTTTTGAAAATGGTAGGAGTTGGGCAAAAAAAAATTGATGGAGAACACTCCTCCGGCCATCTCTATGAATGTCCAATATTCAAAAGTCGCAACTGTGTGTTTTTTTGAAAATAGGCGACATTTTTCCAAATTTCGACTTTTGAAATTTTAAGAAAGACTTTGCTCCTTTTTCCGAAAATGGTAAAAAATTTGCGAAAAAAAATTATTGGGGAACACTCCTCAGGCCATTTCTATGAATGTCCAATATTCAAAAGTCGCAAAAGTCTTAACAGTGTGTTTTTTTGAAAATAGGCGGCATTCTTCCAAATTTCGACTTTTGAAATTTTAAAATGGACTTTGCTCCTTTTTTCGAAAATGGTAGGAGATGGGCGAAAAAACATTATTGGGGAACACTCTTCCGGCCATTTCTATGAATGTCCAATATTCAAAAGTCATAACAGTATTTTTTTTGAAAATTGGCGACATTTTTCCAAATTTCGACTTTTGAAATTTTAAAAAGGACTTTGCTCCTTTTTTCGAAAATGGTACGAGATGGGCGAAAAAACATTATTTGGGAACATTCTTCCGGTCATTTCTATGAATGTCCAATATTCAAAAGTCGCAAAAGTCTTAACAGTGTGTTTTTTTGAGAATAGGCGACATTTTTCCAAATTTCAACTTTTGAAATTTTAAAAAGGACTTTGCCCCTTTTTTCGAAAATTGTACGAGATGAGCGAAAAAACATTATTTAAGAACATTCTTCCGGCCATTTCTATGAATGTCCAATATTCAAAAGTTGCAAAAGTGTGTTTTTTTGAAAATAAGCGAAATTTTTCCAAATTTCGACTTTTGAAATTTTAAGAAAGACTTTGCTCCTTTTTCCGAAAATGGTAAAAAATTTGCGAAAAAAAATTATTGGGGAGCACTATTCCGGCCATTCCTATGAATGTCCAATATTCAAAAGTCGCAAAAGTCTTAACAGTGTGTTTTTTTGAAAATAGGCGGCATTCTTCCAAATTTCGACTTTTCAAATTTTAAAATGGACTTTGCTCCTTTTTCCGAAAATGGTAGGAGATGGGCGAAAAAACATTATTGGGGAACACTCTTCCGGCCATTTCTATGAATGTCCAATATTCAAAAGTCATAACAGTGTTTTTTTTGAAAATTGGCGACATTTTTCCAAATTTCGACTTTTGAAATTTTAAGAAAGACTTTGCTCCTTTTTCCGAAAATGGTAAAAAATTTGCGAAAAAAAATTATTGGAGAACACTCCTCTAGCCATCCCTATGAATATCCAATATTCAAAAGTCGCAACAGTGTGTTTTTTTGAAATAAGGCGACATATTTCTAAATTTCGACTTTTGAAATTTTAAGAAAGACTTTGCTCCTTTTTTCGAAAATGGGGAGTGATGGGCAAAAAAAATTATTGGGGAACACTCCTCAGGCCATTTCTATGAATGTCCAATATTCAAAAGTCGCAAAAGTCTTAATAGTGTGTTTTTTTGAAAATAGGCGGCTTTCTTCCAAATTTGGACTTTTCAAATTTTAAAAAGGACTTTGCTCCTTTTTCCGAAAATAGTAGGTGATGGGCAAAAAAACATTATTGGAGGACACTCCTCAGGCCATATCTATGAATGTCCAATATTCAAAAGTCGCAACAGTGTGTTTGTTTTTAAATGGGAGACATTTTTCCGAATTTCGACTTTTGAAATTTTAAGAAAGACTTTGCTCCTTTTTCCGAAAATGGTAAAAAATTTGCAAAAAAACATTATTGGGGAACACTCTTCCGGCCTCTTCTATGAATGTCCAATATTCAAAAGTCATAACAGTGTTTTTTTTGAAAATTGGCGACATTTTTCCAAATTTCGACTTTTGAAATTTTAAAAAGGACTTTGCTCCTTTTTTCGAAAATGGTAGGAGATGGGCGAAAAAACATTATTGGGGAACACTCTTCCGGCCATCCCTATGAATGTCCAATATTCAAAAGTCGCAACTGTGTGTTTTTTTGAAAATAGGCGGCATTCTTCCAAATTTCGACTTTTGAAATTTTAAAATGGACTTTGCTCCTTTTTCCGAAAATGGTAGGAGATGGGCGAAAAAACATTATTGGGGAACACTCTTCCGGCCATTTCTATGAATGTCCAATATTCAAAAGTCATAACAGTATTTTTTTTTTGAAAATTGGCGACATTTTTCCAAATTTCGACTTTTGAAATTTTAAAAAGGACTTTGCTCCTTTTTTCGAAAATGGTAGGAGATGGGCGAAAAAACATTATTGGGGAACACTCTTCCGGCTATTTCTATGAATTTCCAATATTCAAAAGTCACAAAAATGTGTTTTTTTGAAAAGAGGCGACATTTTTCCAAATTTCGACTTTTGAAATTTTAAAAAAGACTGCTCCGTTTTCCGAAAATGGTAGGTGATGGGCGAAAAAAATTATTGGAGAACACTCCTCAGGCCATTTCTATGAATGTCCAATATTCAAAAGTCGCAACAGTGTGTTTTTTTGAAAATAGGCGTCATTTTTCCAAATTTCGACTTTTGAAATTTTAAAAAGGACTTTGTTCCTTTTACCAAAAATGGTAAAAAATTTGCGAAAAAAAATTATTGGGGAACACTCCTCAGGCCATTTCTATGAATGTCCAATATTCAAAAGTCGCAAAAGTCTTAACAGTGTGTTTTTTTGACAATAGGCGACATATTTCCAAATTTCAACTTTTGAAATTTTAAAAAAGACTTTGCTCCTTTTTCCGAAAATGGTAGGTGATGGGCGAAAAAACATTATTGGAGAACACTCCTCCGGCCATCCCTATGAATGTCCAATATTCAAAAGTCGCAACAGTGTGTTTTTTTGAAAATAGGCGACATTTTTCCAAATTTCGATTTTTGAAATTTTAAGAAAGACTTTGCTCCTTTTTCCGAAAATGGTAGGTAATGGGCGAAAAAAATTATTGGAGAACACTCCTCAGGCCATTTTATGAATGTCCAATATTCAAAAGTCGCAATAGTGTGTTCTTTTGAAAAAAGGCAAAATTTTTTAAATTTCGCCTTTTGAAATTTTAAAAAGGACTTTGCTCCTTTTTCCGAAAATGGTAGAAAATTTGCGAAAAAAAATTATTGGGGAACACTATTCCGGCCATTCCTATGAATGTCCAATATTCAAAAGTGTGTTTTTTTGACAATAGGCGACATTTTTTCAAATTTCGGCTTTTGAAATTTTAAAAAGGACTTTGCTCCTTTTTCCGAAAATTGTAAAAATTTGGGAAAAAAAATTATTGGGGAACACTCTTCAGGCCATTTCTATGAATGTCCAATATTCAAAAGTCGAAAAAGTCTTAACAGTGTGTTTTTTTGAAAATAGGCGACATTTTTCCATATTTCAACTTTTGAAATTTTAAAAAAGACTTTGCTCCTTTTTCCGAAAATGGTAAATGATGGGCGAAAAAACATTATTGGAGGACACTCCTCAGGCCATTTCTATGAATATCCAATATTCAAAAGTCGCAACGGTGTGTTTTTTTGGAATAAGGCGACATTTTTCCAAATTTCGACTTTTGAAATTTTAAGAAAGACTTTGCTCCTTTTTTCGAAAATGGTGAGTGATGGGCAAAAAAAATTATTGGGGAACACTCCTCAGGCCATTTCTATGAATGTCCAATATTCAAAAGTCGCAACAGTGTGTTTTTTTTTAAATAGGAGAAATTTTTCCGAATTTCGACTTTTGAAATTTTAAGAAAGACGTTGCTCCTTTTTTTTTTGAAAATGGTAGGAGTTGGGCAAAAAAAAATTGATGGAGAACACTCCTCCGGCCATCTCTATGAATGTCCAATATTCAAAAGTCGCAACTGTGTGTTTTTTTGAAAATAGGCGACATTTTTCCAAATTTCGACTTTTGAAATTTTAAGAAAGACTTTGCTCCTTTTTCCGAAAATGGTAAAAAATTTGCGAAAAAAAATTATTGGGGAACACTCCTCAGGCCATTTCTATGAATGTCCAATATTCAAAAGTCGCAAAAGTCTTAACAGTGTGTTTTTTTGAAAATAGGCGGCATTCTTCCAAATTTCGACTTTTGAAATTTTAAAATGGACTTTGCTCCTTTTTTCGAAAATGGTAGGAGATGGGCGAAAAAACATTATTGGGGAACACTCTTCCGGCCATTTCTATGAATGTCCAATATTCAAAAGTCATAACAGTATTTTTTTTGAAAATTGGCGACATTTTTCCAAATTTCGACTTTTGAAATTTTAAAAAGGACTTTGCTCCTTTTTTCGAAAATGGTACGAGATGGGCGAAAAAACATTATTTGGGAACATTCTTCCGGTCATTTCTATGAATGTCCAATATTCAAAAGTCGCAAAAGTCTTAACAGTGTGTTTTTTTGAGAATAGGCGACATTTTTCCAAATTTCAACTTTTGAAATTTTAAAAAGGACTTTGCCCCTTTTTTCGAAAATTGTACGAGATGAGCGAAAAAACATTATTTAAGAACATTCTTCCGGCCATTTCTATGAATGTCCAATATTCAAAAGTTGCAAAAGTGTGTTTTTTTGAAAATAAGCGAAATTTTTCCAAATTTCGACTTTTGAAATTTTAAGAAAGACTTTGCTCCTTTTGCCGAAAATGGTAAAAAATTTGCGAAAAAAAATTATTGGGGAGCACTCCTCAGGCCATTTCTATGAATGTCCAATATTCAAAAGTCGCAAAAGTCTTAACAGTGTGTTTTTTTGAAAATAGGCGGCATTCTTCCAAATTTCGACTTTTGAAATTTTAAAATGGACTTTGCTCCTTTTTCCGAAAATGGTAGGAGATGGGCGAAAAAACATTATTGGGGAACACTCTTCCGGCCATTTCTATGAATGTCCAATATTCAAAAGTCATAACAGTGTTTTTTTTGAAAATTGGCGACATTTTTCCAAATTTCGACTTTTGAAATTTTAAGAAAGACTTTGCTCCTTTTTCCGAAAATGGTAAAAAATTTGCGAGAAAAAATTATTGGAGAACACTTTTCTGGCCATCCCTATGAATTTCCAATGTTCAAAAGTCGCAACAGTGTGCTTTTTTGAAATAAGGCGACATTTTTCCAAATTTCGACTTTTGAAATTTTAAGAAAGACTTTGCTCCTTTTTTCGAAAATGGTGAGTGATGGGCAAAAAAAATTATTGGGGAACACTCCTCAGGCCATTTCTATGAATGTCCAATATTCAAAAGTCGCAACAGTGTGTTTTTTTTTAAATAGGAGAAATTTTTCCGAATTTCGACTTTTGAAATTTTAAGAAAGACGTTGCTCCTTTTTTTTTTGAAAATGGTAGGAGTTGGGCAAAAAAACATTATTGGGGAACACTCTTCCGGCCATTTCTATGAATGTCCAATATTCAAAAGTCATAACAGTATTTTTTTTGAAAATTGGCGACATTTTTCCAAATTTCGACTTTTGAAATTTTAAGAAAGACTTTGCTCCTTTTTCCGAAAATGGTAAAAAATTTGCGAAAAAAAATTATTGGGGAACACTCCTCAGGCCATTTCTATGAATGTCCAATATTCAAAAGTCGCAAAAGTCTTAACAGTGTGTTTTTTTGAAAATAGGCGGCATTCTTCCAAATTTCGACTTTTGAAATTTTAAAATGGACTTTGCTCCTTTTTTCGAAAATGGTAGGAGATGGGCGAAAAAACATTATTGGGGAACACTCTTCCGGCCATTTCTATGAATGTCCAATATTCAAAAGTCATAACAGTATTTTTTTTGAAAATTGGCGACATTTTTCCAAATTTCGACTTTTGAAATTTTAAAAAGGACTTTGCTCCTTTTTTCGAAAATGGTACGAGATGGGCGAAAAAACATTATTTGGGAACATTCTTCCGGTCATTTCTATGAATGTCCAATATTCAAAAGTCGCAAAAGTCTTAACAGTGTGTTTTTTTGAGAATAGGCGACATTTTTCCAAATTTCAACTTTTGAAATTTTAAAAAGGACTTTGCCCCTTTTTTCGAAAATTGTACGAGATGAGCGAAAAAACATTATTTAAGAACATTCTTCCGGCCATTTCTATGAATGTCCAATATTCAAAAGTTGCAAAAGTGTGTTTTTTTGAAAATAAGCGAAATTTTTCCAAATTTCGACTTTTGAAATTTTAAGAAAGACTTTGCTCCTTTTTCCGAAAATGGTAAAAAATTTGCGAAAAAAAATTATTGGGGAGCACTCCTCAGGCCATTTCTATGAATGTCCAATATTCAAAAGTCGCAAAAGTCTTAACAGTGTGTTTTTTTGAAAATAGGCGGCATTCTTCCAAATTTCGACTTTTGAAATTTTAAAATGGACTTTGCTCCTTTTTCCGAAAATGGTAGGAGATGGGCGAAAAAACATTATTGGGGAACACTCTTCCGGCCATTTCTATGAATGTCCAATATTCAAAAGTCATAACAGTGTTTTTTTTGAAAATTGGCGACATTTTTCCAAATTTCGACTTTTGAAATTTTAAGAAAGACTTTGCTCCTTTTTCCGAAAATGGTAAAAAATTTGCGAGAAAAAATTATTGGAGAACACTTTTCTGGCCATCCCTATGAATTTCCAATGTTCAAAAGTCGCAACAGTGTGCTTTTTTGAAATAAGGCGACATTTTTCCAAATTTCGACTTTTGAAATTTTAAGAAAGACTTTGCTCCTTTTTTCGAAAATGGTGAGTGATGGGCAAAAAAAATTATTGGGGAACACTCCTCAGGCCATTTCTATGAATGTCCAATATTCAAAAGTCGCAACAGTGTGTTTTTTTTTAAATAGGAGAAATTTTTCCGAATTTCGACTTTTGAAATTTTAAGAAAGACGTTGCTCCTTTTTTTTTTGAAAATGGTAGGAGTTGGGCAAAAAAACATTATTGGGGAACACTCTTCCGGCCATTTCTATGAATGTCCAATATTCAAAAGTCATAACAGTATTTTTTTTGAAAATTGGCGACATTTTTCCAAATTTCGACTTTTGAAATTTTAAGAAAGACTTTGCTCCTTTTTCCGAAAATGGTAAAAAATTTGCGAAAAAAAATTATTGGGGAACACTCCTCAGGCCATTTCTATGAATGTCCAATATTCAAAAGTCGCAAAAGTCTTAACAGTGTGTTTTTTTGAAAATAGGCGGCATTCTTCCAAATTTCGACTTTTGAAATTTTAAAATGGACTTTGCTCCTTTTTTCGAAAATGGTAGGAGATGGGCGAAAAAACATTATTGGGGAACACTCTTCCGGCCATTTCTATGAATGTCCAATATTCAAAAGTCATAACAGTATTTTTTTTGAAAATTGGCGACATTTTTCCAAATTTCGACTTTTGAAATTTTAAAAAGGACTTTGCTCCTTTTTTCGAAAATGGTACGAGATGGGCGAAAAAACATTATTTGGGAACATTCTTCCGGTCATTTCTATGAATGTCCAATATTCAAAAGTCGCAAAAGTCTTAACAGTGTGTTTTTTTGAGAATAGGCGACATTTTTCCAAATTTCAACTTTTGAAATTTTAAAAAGGACTTTGCCCCTTTTTTCGAAAATTGTACGAGATGAGCGAAAAAACATTATTTAAGAACATTCTTCCGGCCATTTCTATGAATGTCCAATATTCAAAAGTTACAAAAGTGTGTTTTTTTGAAAATAAGCGAAATTTTTCCAAATTTCGACTTTTGAAATTTTAAGAAAGACTTTGCTCCTTTTTCCGAAAATGGTAAAAAATTTGCGAAAAAAAATTATTGGGGAGCACTCCTCAGGCCATTTCTATGAATGTCCAATATTCAAAAGTCGCAAAAGTCTTAACAGTGTGTTTTTTTGAAAATAGGCGGCATTCTTCCAAATTTCGACTTTTGAAATTTTAAAATGGACTTTGCTCCTTTTTCCGAAAATGGTAGGAGATGGGCGAAAAAACATTATTGGGGAACACTCTTCCGGCCATTTCTATGAATGTCCAATATTCAAAAGTCATAACAGTGTTTTTTTTGAAAATTGGCGACATTTTTCCAAATTTCGACTTTTGAAATTTTAAGAAAGACTTTGCTCCTTTTTCCGAAAATGGTAAAAAATTTGCGAGAAAAAATTATTGGAGAACACTTTTCTGGCCATCCCTATGAATTTCAAATGTTCAAAAGTCGCAACAGTGTGCTTTTTTGAAATAAGGCGACATTTTTCCAAATTTCGACTTTTGAAATTTTAAGAAACACTTTGCTCCTTTTTTCGAAAATGGGGAGTGATGGGCAAAAAAAATTATTGGGGAACACTCCTCAGGCCATTTCTATGAATGTCCAATATTCAAAAGTCGCAAAAGTCTTAATAGTGTGTTTTTTTGAAAATAGGCGGCATTCTTCCAAATTTCGACTTTTCAAATTTTAAAAAGGACTTTGCTCCTTTTTCCGAAAATAGTAGGTGATGGGCAAAAAAACATTATTGGAGGACACTCCTCAGGCCATTTCTATGAATGTCCAATATTCAAAAGTCGCAACAGTGTGTTTGTTTTTAAATGGGAGACATTTTTCCGAATTTCGACTTTTGAAATTTTAAGAAAGACTTTGCTCCTTTTTTCGAAAATGGTACGAGATGGGCGAAAAAACATTATTTGGGAACAATCTTTCGGCCATCCCTATGAATGTCCAATATTCAAAAGTCGCAACTGTGTGTTTTTTTGAAAATAGGCGACATTTTTCCAAATTTCGACTTTTGAAATTTTAAAAAGGACTTTGCCCTTTGTTCGAAAATGGTAGGAGATGGGCGAAAAAATTTATTGGAGAACACTCCTCAGGCCATTTCTATGAATGTTCAATATTAATAAGTCGCAACAGTGTGTTTTTTTTTTGAAAATAGGCGACATTTTTCCAAATTTCGACTTTTGAAATTTTAAGAAAGACTTTGCTCCTTTTTTCGAAAATGGTACGAGATGGGCGAAAAAACATTATTTGGGAACAATCTTCCGGCCATCCCTATGAATGTCCAATATTCAAAAGTCGCAACTGTGTGTTTTTTTGAAAATAGGCGACATTTTTCCAAATTTCGACTTTTGAAATTTTAAGAAAGACTTTGCTCCTTTTTCCGAAAATGGTAAAAAATTTGCGAAAAAAAATTATTGGGGAACACTCCTCAGGCCATTTCTATGAATGTCCAATATTCAAAAGTCGCAAAAGTCTTAACAGTGTGTTTTTTTGAAAATAGGCGGCATTCTTCCAAATTTCGACTTTTGAAATTTTAAAAAGGACTTTGCTCCTTTTTTCGAAAATGGTACGAGATGGGCGAAAAAACATTATTTGGGAACATTCTTCCGGCCATTTCTATGAATGTCCAATATTCAAAAGTCGCAAAAGTGTGTTTTTTTGAAAATAGGCGACATTTTTCCAAATTTCAACTTTTGAAATTTTAAAAAGGACTTTGCTCCTTTTTTCGGAAATGGTACGAGATGGGCGAAAAAACATTATTTGGGAACATTCTTCCGGCCATTTCTATGAATGTCCAATATTCAAAAGTCGCAAAAGTGTGTTTTTTTGAAAATAGGCGACATTTTAATAAAATTTCAACTTTTGAAATTTTAAAAAGGACTTTGCCCCTTTTTTCGAAAATTGTACGAGATGGGCGAAAAAACATTATTTAAGAACATTCTTCCGGCCATTTCTATGAATGTCCAATATTCAAAAGTCGCAAAAGTGTGTTTTTTTGAAAATAAGCGAAATTTTTCCAAATTTCGACTTTTGAAATTTTAAAAAAGACTTTGCTCCTTTTTCCGAAAATGGTAAAAAATTTGCGAAAAAAAATTATTGGGGAGCACTCCTCAGGCCATTTCTATGAATGTCCAATATTCAAAAGTCGCAAAAGTCTTAACAGTGTGTTTTTTTGAAAATAGGCGGCATTCTTCCAAATTTCGACTTTTGAAATTTTAAAATGGACTTTGCTCCTTTTTCCGAAAATGGTAGGAGATGGGCGAAAAAACATTATTGGGGAACACTCTTCCGGCCATTTCTATGAATGTCCAATATTCAAAAGTCATAACAGTGTTTTTTTTTGAAAATTGGCGACATTTTTCCAAATTTCGACTTTTGAAATTTTAAAAAGGACTTTGCTCCTTTTTTCGAAAATGGTACGAGATGGGCAAAAAAACATTATTTGGGAACATTCTTCCGGCCATTTCTATGAATGTCCAATATTCAAAAGTCGCAAAAGTGTGTTTTTTTGAAAATAGGCGACATTTTTCCAAATTTCAACTTTTGAAATTTTAAAATGGACTTTGCTCCTTTTTCCGAAAATGGTAGGAGATGGGCGAAAAAACATTATTGGGGAACACTCTTCCGGCCATTTCTATGAATGTCCAATATTCAAAAGTCATAACAGTGTTTTTTTTGAAAATTGGCGACATTTTTCCAAATTTCGACTTTTGAAATTTTAAAAAGGACTTTGCTCCTTTTTTCGAAAATGGTACGAGATGGGCGAAAAAAAATTATTTGGGAACATTCTTCCGGACATTTCTATGAATGTCCAATATTCAAAAGTCGCAAAAGTGTGTTTTTTTGAAAATAAGCGAAATTTTTCCAAATTTCGACTTTTGAAATTTTAAAAAGGACTTTGCTCCTTTTTCGAAAATGGTACGAGATGGGCGAAAAAACATTATTGGGGAACACTCTTCCGGCCATTTCTATGAATGTCCAATATTCAAAAGTCATAACAGTGTTTTTTTTAAAATTGGCGACATTTTTCCAAATTTCGACTTTTGAAATTTTAAAAAGGACTTTGCTCCTTTTTTCGAAAATGGTACGAGATGGGCAAAAAAACATTATTGGGGAACACTCTTCCGGCCATTTCTATGAATGTCCAATATTCAAAAGTCGCAAAAGTGTGTTTTTTTGAAAATAGGCGACATTTTTCCAAATTTCAACTTTTGAAATTTTAAAATGGACTTTGCTCCTTTTTCCGAAAATGGTAGGAGATGGGCGAAAAAACATTATTGGGGAACACTCTTCCGGCCATTTCTATGAATGTCCAATATTCAAAAGTCATAACAGTGTTTTTTTTGAAAATTGGCGACATTTTTCCAAATTTCGACTTTTGAAATTTTAAAAAGGACTTTGCTCCTTTTTTCGAAAATGGTACGAGATGGGCAAAAAAACATTATTTGGGAACATTCTTCCGGCCATTTCTATGAATGTCCAATATTCAAAAGTCGCAAAAGTGTGTTTTTTTGAAAATAGGCGACATTTTTCCAAATTTCAACTTTTGAAATTTTAAAATGGACTTTGCTCCTTTTTCCGAAAATGGTAGGAGATGGGCGAAAAAACATTATTTGGGAACATTCTTCCGGCCATTTCTATGAATGTCCAATATTCAAAAGTCGCAAAAGTGTGTTTTTTTTAAAATAGGCGACATTTTTCCAAATTTCAACTTTTGAAATTTTAAAAAGGACTTTGCCCCTTTTTTCGAAAATGGTACGAGATGGGCGAAAAAACATTATTTGGGAACATTCTTCCGGCCATTTCTATGAATGTCCAATATTCAAAAGTCGCAAAAGTGTGTTTTTTTGAAAATAGGCGACATTTTTCCAAATTTCAACTTTTGAAATTTTAAAAAGGACTTTGCTCCTTTTTCCGAAAATGGTAAAAAATTTGCGAAAAAAAATTATTGGGGAACACTATTCCGGCCATTCCTATGAATGTCCAATATTCAAAAGTGTGTTTTTTTTGACAATAGGCGACATTTTTCCAAATTTCGACTTTTGAAATTTTAAGAAAGACTTTGCTCCTTTTTTCGAAAATGGTAGGTGATGGGCGAAAAAAATTATTGGAGAACACTCCTCAGGCCATCCCTATGAATGTCCAATATTCAAAAGTCGCAACAGTGTGTTTTTTTGAAAATAGGCGACATTTTTCCAAATTTCGACTTTTGAAATTTTAAAAAATACTTTGCTCCTTTTTCCGAAAATGGTAGGTGATGGGCGGGGGAATGGGCCAGTGCACTCAGGGCAAAGTTGTTGATTGCTCTCAGCCTGGCGAGAAGCCAGCAGCGATCCCTGAAAATGGACTGGTCAAGCTGACATACTGCCTCCCCGTGGCGCCCCTGGATAGCCCCTACAGCACCCGCTTAGAGGTGAACCAAAGTGTGCAGCGAATCCCCTCTGTCCAGGGGTCTAAACCAGGACCCGGTCCTCCAGGTTTCGGGGGTTGTGCGTGCACTTCCCTACCGTGTAAAAACACACTAGTTTCGATGCAACAACAAAGAATAAATATAAATATGGATGACTTTATTGCTGACGACCAGGAACAACGAAATAAGGATAACGATTTTCGGTTCTGCACGTGGAATGTCAGGTCCATGAACAGACCACGTGCAGCCGATGAACTTGCGGAGGCCCTGGAAGCCTATAAGGCTGACATCACCGCCATCCAGGAAGTGCGATGGGATGGGCCGGGCAAAAAGAAAGTGAGAAACTGCGACATCTACTACGGTGATTGCTACAAAGAGCGGCGACAGCGCCTGTTTGGATGCGGGTTTGTTGTTCGAGGCAGACTTAGGCAAAAAGTCCTAAGCTTTAAATCCGTGAGTGAACGCCTCATTACAATCCGCATCAAGGCTAGGCTCGGCAACATTAGCCTAATCTGCGCCCACGCCCCTACGGAGGATAAAGATGACGACAGCAAGGATGACTTTTATAATCTCCTAGAAAGAACATACGATCAATGCCCCAGCTACGACACCAAGATCGTCCTAGGAGATTTCAACGCAAAGCTGGGCAAGGAAGACATCTTTGCTAGAGTCATCGGGAAACACAGCCTGCATGACGACACATCGGATAACGGACTCAGGCTGCTAGATTTTGTAACGGGGCGCAATCTCACTGTAGCAAGCACGCGATTCCCTCACCTCAACATTCACAAAGGGACCTGGCGGTCCCCCGATCAATTAACCGTCAACCAAATTGATCACATTGCGATCGACGGCAGACACTCCTCCAGTATTCTTGATGTCCGAACATTCCGAGGAGCCAACATTGACTCCGATCACTTCCTTGTTGTAGCCAAGGTAAGATCACGGATATCAGTAGCAAACTGGAGTAGAGCACGACCACAACAGTTTGACGTCGCAAAGCTACAATCGCAATCGACCGCTGGGAAATTTGCCGATCTAGTCTCCCTTAAGCTCTCAGAGAGTCCAGCTCTGCCAGGCGAAACAACCGATGAGGAATGGAACCGTTGCCAAAACGCCATCAGAGATGCTGCCTCTGATGTATTGGGTTTTAAAATGCCACCCGGAAAAAACCCATGGTTTGACGACGAGTGCAGGCAGGCACATTCAGCGAAGCTAGCAGCGTATGAGGCGACGTTGGAGAGAAGGACGAGAGCAGCTCGTGAGCTCTACGAACGGAAGAGAAGGGAAGAACACCGGCTTCTCAAAAAGAAGAAGAAAGGCCACGAGAAGCGCGCGATCGAGGAACTGGAGAGGTGTTACGGCAGGAATAATATCCGAAAGTTTTACCAACGGTTTTTTTACAAACAACTATCCAATGGATATAAGCTTCGGACAGAAGCCTGTCGTGACGAAGAGGGACAAATCGTAGTAGAGCCGCAATCGATGCTGAGAATCTGGAAGGATCACTTCTGCAGACAGTTTAACGGCGAACAAAACACCGATTCCATCGCCAGGCAGAATATTCCACTACAGATAACGGACGATGATGGTAGAGAATTCCGTCCCCCCGACCTGAATGAAGTCAAGATAGCAATATCGAGATTGAAATCAAACAAAGCTGCAGGAGCGGACGCACTGTCCGCGGAACTATTTAAGGCAGCCGGAGATGACTTGGTTGGGCGCATGCACCAGCTCATCTGTAAGATATGGTCGGAGGAAAGCATGCCCGACGAGTGGAATCTCAGCATCGTTTGCCCGATCCACAAAAAAGGAGACCCCTTCAACTGCGCCAACTACCGAGGAATAAGTCTCCTGAACATCGCCTACAAGATCTTCTCTGCCGTTTTGTGTGAGCGCCTGAAACCATTCGTGAACAGTCTGATAGGTCCTTATCAGTGTGGTTTCAGGCCGGGGAAGTCCACCATCGACCAAATTTTCACACTACGGCAGATCCTGGAAAAGACCCAAGAAATGCAAATCGACACCCACCACCTATTCATTGATTTTAAGGCCGCATATGACAGTGTGTATAGGGACGAGCTATACGAAGCCATGTCTAGTTTTGACATTCCTACTAAACTCGTCAGGCTGTGTAGGATGACGATGGAGAACTCTCGCTGCTCCATCAAGGTCGGTAACGAATTCACCGAGACCTTCAATGTCAGAAGGGGATTTAGACAAGGCGACGCACTGTCATGTGACTTTTTTAACATAATTCTTGAGAAGATCGTGCAAAACTCACACGCCAACAACAGAGGCACGATCTTCCAAAAGTCCGTGCAACTGCTAGCATACGCTGACGACATTGACGTGATTGGTCGAACACAGCGAGCCGTCACTGAAGCGTTTGCTGGTATTTCAACGGAGGCGGCCAAAATGGGTCTAGCGGTGAACGAGGGTAAAACGAAGTATATGCTGTCATCAAAAAAGGACGCGCAACACCGACGACTGGGCCAGAACATCACCATAGGCAGCTATAACTTCGAGGTAGTGAAGGACTTCGTCTACCTTGGCTCCCAAGTCAACAGTACGAACAACATCAGTACCGAGATCAAACGCAGAATAACTCTTGCCAATCGCTGTTTCTTTGGGCTCAAGAGGCAATTGAGTAGTAAGGCCCTTTCTCATAAAACCAAGTTGACACTATATACCACTTTGATAATCCCTGTACTTCTTTATGGCGCAGAAGCATGGACGGTGTCGAAGGCGGATGAGGAAGTCCTTGGTATTTTCGAGAGAAAAGTTCTGCGTTCAATCTTCGGCCCTGTTTGCGTTGGTGGTTTCTGGAGAAGAAGATTCAATCATGAACTGTACGGGTTGTACAGCGACATGAGCCTAACCAGGCGCCTACGGATCCAACGGCTAAGATGGTTGGGCCATGTAGAGCGCATGGAGAATACTGCTCCGACCCGTAGAATCTTCGATTCCGAACCTGTGGGACAACGCAGTAGAGGACGCCCACGGAACCGATGGCGCACACAAGTGGAGAGGGACCTCAACCAACTTGGTGTGCAAAATTGGAGAACGCTGGCTAAAGACCGTGCCAGCTGGAAAACTTTGTTGGTTGAGGCCCAGGTTCACCACGGACTGTAGCGCCAAAAGAAGAAGAAGAAGAAGGTAGGTGATGGGCAAAAAAAATTATTGGAGAACACTCTTCAGGCCATTTTTATGAATGTCCAATATTCAAAAGTTGCAACAGTGTGTTTTTTTGAAAATAGGCGACATTTTTCCAAATTTCGACTTTTGAAATTTTAAGAAAGACTTTGCTCCTTTTTCCGAAAATGGTAAAAAATTTGCGAAAAAAAATTATTGGAGAACACTCCTCTGGCCATCCCTATGAATTTCCAATATTCAAAAGTCGCAACAGTGTGTTTTTTTTGAAAATAGGCGACATTTTTCCAAATTTCGATTTTTGAAATTTTAAGAAAGACTTTGCTCCTTTTTCCGAAAATGGTAGGTAATGGGCGAAAAAAATTATTGGAGAACACTCCTCAGGCCATTTCTATGAATGTCCAATATTCAAAAGTCGCAATAGTGTGTTCTTTTGAAAAAAGGCAAAATTTTTCCAAATTTCGACTTTTGAAATTTTAAAAAGGACTTTGCTCCTTTTTCCGAAAATGGTAAAAAATTTGCAAAAAAAAATTATTGGGGAACACTATTCCGGCCATTCCTATGAATGTCCAATATTCAAAAGTGTGTTTTTTTGACAATAGGCGACATTTTTTCAAATTTCGGCTTTTGAAATTTTAAAAAGGACTTTGCTCCTTTTTCCGAAAATTGTAAACATTTGGGAAAAAAAATTATTGGGGAACACTCTTCAGGCCATTTCTATGAATGTCCAATATTCAAAAGTCGAAAAAGTCTTAACAGTGTGTTTTTTTGAAAATAGGCGACATTTTTCCATATTTCAACTTTTGAAATTTTAAAAAAGACTTTGCTCCTTTTTCCGAAAATGGTAAATGATGGGCGAAAAAACATTATTGGAGGACACTCCTCAGGCCATTTCTATGAATATCCAATATTCAAAAGTCGCAACGGTGTGTTTTTTTGGAATAAGGCGACATTTTTCCAAATTTCGACTTTTGAAATTTTAAGAAAGACTTTGCTCCTTTTTTCGAAAATGGTGAGTGATGGGCAAAAAAAATTATTGGGGAACACTCCTCAGGCCATTTCTATGAATGTCCAATATTCAAAAGTCGCAAAAGTCTTAATAGTGTGTTTTTTTGAAAATAGGCGGCATTCTTCCAAATTTCGACTTTTCAAATTTTAAAAAGGACTTTGCTCCTTTTTCCGAAAATAGTAGGTGATGGGCAAAAAAACATTATTGGAGGACACTCCTCAGGCCATTTCTATGAATGTCCAATATTCAAAAGTCGCAACAGTGTGTTTTTTTTTAAATAGGAGACATTTTTCCGAATTTCGACTTTTGAAATTTTAAGAAAGACGTTGCTCCTTTTTTCGAAAATGGTAGGAGTTGGGCGAAAAAAAATTGATGGAGAACACTCCTCCGGCCATCCCTATGAATGTCCAATATTCAAAAGTCGCAACAGTGTGTTTTTTTTTAAATAGGAGACATTTTTCCGAATTTCGACTTTTGAAATTTTAAGAAAGACTTTGCTCCTTTTTCCGAAAATGGTAAAAAATTTGCGAAAAAAAATTATTGGGGAACACTCCTCAGGCCATTTCTATGAATGTCCAATATTCAAAAGTCGCAAAAGTCTTAACAGTGTGTTTTTTTGAAAATAGGCGGCATTCTTCCAAATTTCGACTTTTGAAATTTTAAAATGGACTTTGCTCCTTTTTTCGAAAATGGTATGAGATGGGCGAAAAAACATTATTGGGGAACACTCTTCCGGCCATTTCTATGAATGTCCAATATTCAAAAGTCATAACAGTATTTTTTTTGAAAATTGGCGACATTTTTCCAAATTTCGACTTTTGAAATTTTAAAAAGGACTTTGCTCCTTTTTTCGAAAATGGTACGAGATGGGCGAAAAAAACATTATTTGGGAACATTCTTCCGGTCATTTCTATGAATGTCCAATATTCAAAAGTCGCAAAAGTCTTAACAGTGTGTTTTTTTGAAAATAGGCGACATTTTTCCAAATTTCAACTTTTGAAATTTTAAAAAGGACTTTGCCCCTTTTTTCGAAAATTGTACGAGATGAGCGAAAAAACATTATTTAAGAACATTCTTCCGGCCATTTCTATGAATGTCCAATATTCAAAAGTTGCAAAAGTGTGTTTTTTTGAAAATAAGCGAAATTTTTCCAAATTTCGACTTTTGAAATTTTAAGAAAGACTTTGCTCCTTTTTCCGAAAATGGTAAAAAATTTGCGAAAAAAAATTATTGGGGAGCACTCCTCAGGCCATTTCTATGAATGTCCAATATTCAAAAGTCGCAAAAGTCTTAACAGTGTGTTTTTTTGAAAATAGGCGGCATTCTTCCAAATTTCGACTTTTGAAATTTTAAAATGGACTTTGCTCCTTTTTCCGAAAATGGTAGGAGATGGGCGAAAAAACATTATTGGGGAACACTCTTCCGGCCATTTCTATGAATGTCCAATATTCAAAAGTCATAACAGTGTTTTTTTTTGAAAATTGGCGACATTTTTCCAAATTTCGACTTTTGAAATTTTAAGAAAGACTTTGCTCCTTTTTCCGAAAATGGTAAAAAATTTGCGAAAAAAAATTATTGGAGAACACTTCTCTGGCCATCCCTATGAATTTCCAATATTCAAAAGTCGCAACAGTGTGCTTTTTTGAAATAAGGCGACATTTTTCCAAATTTCGACTTTTGAAATTTTAAGAAAGACTTTGCTCCTTTTTTCGAAAATGGGGAGTGATGGGCAAAAAAAATTATTGGGGAACACTCCTCAGGCCATTTCTATGAATGTCCAATATTCAAAAGTCGCAAAAGTCTTAATAGTGTGTTTTTTTGAAAATAGGCGGCATTCTTCCAAATTTCGACTTTTCAAATTTTAAAAAGGACTTTGCTCCTTTTTCCGAAAATAGTAGGTGATGGGCAAAAAAACATTATTGGAGGACACTCCTCAGGCCATTTCTATGAATGTCCAATATTCAAAAGTCGCAACAGTGTGTTTGTTTTTAAATGGGAGACATTTTTCCGAATTTCGACTTTTGAAATTTTAAGAAAGACTTTGCTCCTTTTTTCGAAAATGGTACGAGATGGGCGAAAAAACATTATTTGGGAACAATCTTCCGGCCATCCCTATGAATGTCCAATATTCAAAAGTCGCAACTGTGTGTTTTTTTGAAAATAGGCGACATTTTTCCAAATTTCGACTTTTGAAATTTTAAAAAGGACTTTGCCCTTTGTTCGAAAATGGTAGGAGATGGGCGAAAAAATTTATTGGAGAACACTCCTCAGGCCATTTCTATGAATGTCCAATATTCAAAAGTCGCAACTGTGTGTTTTTTTGAAAATAGGCGGCATTCTTCCAAATTTCGACTTTTGAAATTTTAAAATGGACTTTGCTCCTTTTTCCGAAAATGGTAGGAAATGGGCGAAAAAACATTATTGGGGAACACTCTTCCGGCCATTTCTATGAATGTCCAATATTCAAAAGTCATAACAGTGTTTTTTTTGAAAATTGGCGACATTTTTCCAAATTTCGACTTTTGAAATTTTAAGAAAGACTTTGCTCCTTTTTCCGAAAATGGTAAAAAATTTGCGAAAAAAAATTATTGGAGAACACTCCTCTGGCCATCCCTATGAATTTCCAATATTCAAAAGTCGCAACAGTGTGCTTTTTTGAAATAAGGCGACATTTTTCCAAATTTCGACTTTTGAAATTTTAAGAAAGACTTTGCTCCTTTTTTCGAAAATGGGGAGTGATGGGCAAAAAAAATTATTGGGGAACACTCCTCAGGCCATTTCTATGAATGTCCAATATTCAAAAGTCGCAAAAGTCTTAATAGTGTGTTTTTTTGAAAATAGGCGGCATTCTTCCAAATTTCGACTTTTCAAATTTTAAAAAGGACTTTGCTCCTTTTTCCGAAAATAGTAGGTGATGGGCAAAAAAACATTATTGGAGGACACTCCTCAGGCCATTTCTATGAATGTCCAATATTCAAAAGTCGCAACAGTGTGTTTGTTTTTAAATGGGAGACATTTTTCCGAATTTCGACTTTTGAAATTTTAAGAAAGACTTTGCTCCTTTTTTCGAAAATGGTACGAGATGGGCGAAAAAACATTATTTGGGAACAATCTTCCGGCCATCCCTATGAATGTCCAATATTCAAAAGTCGAAAAAGTCTTAACAGTGTGTTTTTTTGAAAATAGGCGGCATTCTTCCAAATTTCGACTTTTGAAATTTTAAAAAGGACTTTGCTCCTTTTTTCGAAAATGGTACGAGATGGGCGAAAAAACATTATTTGGGAACATTCTTCCGGCCATTTCTATGAATGTCCAATATTCAAAAGTCGCAAAAGTGTGTTTTTTTGAAAATAGGCGACATTTTTCCAAATTTCAACTTTTGAAATTTTAAAAAGGACTTTGCTCCTTTTTTCGGAAATGGTACGAGATGGGCGAAAAAACATTATTTGGGAACATTCTTCCGGCCATTTCTATGAATGTCCAATATTCAAAAGTCGCAAAAGTGTGTTTTTTTGAAAATAGGCGACATTTTAATAAAATTTCAACTTTTGAAATTTTAAAAAGGACTTTGCCCCTTTTTTCGAAAATTGTACGAGATGGGCGAAAAAACATTATTTAGGAACATTCTTCCGGCCATTTCTATGAATGTCCAATATTCAAAAGTCGCAAAAGTGTGTTTTTTTGAAAATAAGCGAAATTTTTCCAAATTTCGACTTTTGAAATTTTAAAAAAGACTTTGCTCCTTTTTCCGAAAATGGTAAAAAATTTGCGAAAAAAAATTATTGGGGAGCACTCCTCAGGCCATTTCTATGAATGTCCAATATTCAAAAGTCGCAAAAGTCTTAACAGTGTGTTTTTTTGAAAATAGGCGGCATTCTTCCAAATTTCGACTTTTGAAATTTTAAAATGGACTTTGCTCCTTTTTCCGAAAATGGTAGGAGATGGGCGAAAAAACATTATTGGGGAACACTCTTCCGGCCATTTCTATGAATGTCCAATATTCAAAAGTCGCAAAAGTGTGTTTTTTTGAAAATAGGCGACATTTTTCCAAATTTCAACTTTTGAAATTTTAAAATGGACTTTGCTCCTTTTTCCGAAAATGGTAGGAGATGGGCGAAAAAACATTATTGGGGAACACTCTTCCGGCCATTTCTATGAATGTCCAATATTCAAAAGTCATAACAGTGTTTTTTTTTTAAATTGGCGACATTTTTCCAAATTTCGACTTTTGAAATTTTAAAAAGGACTTTGCTCCTTTTTTCGAAAATGGTACAAGATGGGCGAAAAAACATTATTTGGGAACATTCTTCCGGACATTTCTATGAATGTCCAATATTCAAAAGTCGCAAAAGTGTGTTTTTTTGAAAATAAGCGAAATTTTTCCAAATTTCGACTTTTGAAATTTTAAAAAGGACTTCGCTCCTTTTTCCGAAAATGGTACGAGATGGGCGAAAAAACATTATTGGGGAACACTCTTCCGGCCATTTCTATGAATGTCCAATATTCAAAAGTCATAACAGTGTTTTTTTTGAAAATTGGCGACATTTTTCCAAATTTCGACTTTTGAAATTTTAAAAAGGACTTTGCTCCTTTTTTCGAAAATGGTAAAAAATTTGCGAAAAAAAATTATTGGGGAACACTCCTCAGGCCATTTCTATGAATGTCCAATATTCAAAAGTCGCAAAAGTCTTAACAGTGTGTTTTTTTGAAAATAGGCGGCATTCTTCCAAATTTCGACTTTTGAAATTTTAAAATGGACTTTGCTCCTTTTTCCGAAAATGGTAGGAGATAAGCGAAAAAACATTATTGGGGAACACTTTTCCGGCCATTTCTACGAATGTCCAATATTCAAAAGTCTTAACAGTGTGTTTTTTGAAAATTGGCGACATTTTTCCAAATTTCGACTTTTGAAATTTTAAAAAGGACTTTGCCCCTTTTTTCGAAAATGGTACGAGATGGGCGAAAAAACATTATTTGGGAACATTCTTTCGGCCATTTCTATGAATGTCCAATATTCAAAAGTCGCAAAAGTGTGTTTTTTTGAAAATAAGCGAAAGGACTTCGCTCCTTTTTCCGAAAATGGTAGGAGATGGGCAAAAAAACATTATTGCGGAACACTCTTCCGGCCATTTCTATGAATTTCCAATATTCAAAAGTCGCAAAAGTGTGTTTTTTTGAAAATAAGCGAAATTTTTACAAATTTCGACTTTTGAAATTTTAAAAAATACTTTGCTCCTTTTTCCGAAAATATTAGGTGATGGGCAAAAAAAATTATTGGGGAACACTCCTCAGGCCATTTTTATGAATGTCTAATATTCAAAAGTCCGAACTGTGTGTTTTTTTGAAAATAGGCGACATTTTTCCAGATTTCGACTTTTGAAATTTTAAAAAGGACTTCGCTCCTTTTACCGAAAATGGTAGGAGATGGGCGAAAAAACATTATTGGGGAACACTCTTCCGGCCGTTTCCATGAATGTCCAATATTCAAAAGTCGCAAAAGTGTGTTTTTTTTGAAAATAAGCGAAATATTTCAAAATTTCGACTTTTGAAATTTTAAAAAATACTTTGCCCCTTTTTCCGAAAATGGTAGGAGATGGGCGAAAAAACATTATTGGGGAACACTCTTCCGGCCATTTCTATGAATGTCCAATATTCAAAAGTCGCAACAGTGTGTTTTTTGCAAATTGGCGACATTTTTCCAAATTTCGACTTTTGAAATTTTGGAAAGGACTTTGCTCCCTTTTCCGAAAATGGTAGAAAATTTGCGAAAAAAAATTATTGGGGAACACTATTCCGGCCATTCTTATGAATGTCCAATATTCAAAAATGTGTTTTTTTTGACAATAGGCGACATTTTTCCAAATTTCGACTTTTGATATTTTAAAAAGGACTTTGCTCCTTTTTTCGAAAATGGTAGGTGATGGGCGAAAAAAATTATTGGAGAACACTCCTCAGGCCATTTTTATGAATGTCCTTTATTCAAAAGTCGTAACAGTGTGTTTTTTTTGAAAATATGCGACATTTTTCCAAATTTCGACTTTTGAAATTTTAAAAAATACTTTGCTCCTTTTTCCGAAAATGGTAGGTGATGGGCAAAAAAAATTATTGGAGAACACTCTTCAGGCCATTTTTATGAATGTCCAATATTCAAAAGTTGCAACAGTGTGTTTTATTGAAAATAGGCGACATTTTTCCAAATTTCGACTTTTGAAATTTTAAAAAGGACTTTGCTCCTTTTTCCGAAAACGGTAGAAAATTTGCGAAACGAAATTATTGGGGAACACTATTCCGGCCATTCCTATTAATGTCCAATATTCAAAAGTGTGTTTTTTTTAAAATAGGCGACATTTTTCCAAATTTCAACTTTTGAAATATTAGAAAGGACTTTGCTCCTTTTTCCGAAATTGGTAGAAAATTTGCGAAAAAGCATTATTTGGGAACATTCTTCCGGCTATTTCTATGAATGTCCAATATTCAAAAGTCGCAAAAGTGTGTTTTTTTTGAAAAAAGGCGACATTTTTCCAAATTTCAACTTTTGAAATTTTAAAAAGGACTTTGCTCCTTTTTTCGAAAATGGTAGGTGATGGGCGAAAAAAATTATTGGAGAACCCTCCTCAGGCCATTTTTATGAATGTCCTTTATTCAAAAGTCGTAACAGTGTGTTTTTTTGAAAATATGCGACATTTTTCCAAATTTCGACTTTTGAAATTTTAAAAAATACTTTGCTCCTTTTTCCGAAAATGGTAGGTGATGGGCAAAAAAAATTATTGGAGAACACTCTTCAGGCCATTTTTATGAATGTCCAATATTCAAAAGTGTGTTTTTTTTGACAATAGGCGACATTTTTCCAAATTTCGACTTTTGAAATTTTAAAAAGGACTTTGCTCCTTTTTTCGAAAATGGTACGAGATGGGCGAAAAAACATTATTTGGGAACATTCTTCCGGACATTTCTATGAATGTCCAATATTCAAAAGTCGCAAAAGTGTGTTTTTTTGAAAATAAGCGAAATTTTTCCAAATTTCGACTTTTGAAATTTTAAAAAGGACTTTGCTCCTTTTTTCGAAAATGGTACAAGATGGGCGAAAAAACATTATTTGGGAACATTCTTCCGGACATTTCTATGAATGTCCAATATTCAAAAGTCGCAAAAGTGTGTTTTTTTGAAAATAAGCGAAATTTTTCCAAATTTCGACTTTTGAAATTTTAAAAAGGACTTCGCTCCTTTTTCCGAAAATGGTACGAGATGGGCGAAAAAACATTATTGGGGAACACTCTTCCGGCCATTTCTATGAATGTCCAATATTCAAAAGTCATAACAGTGTTTTTTTTTAAAATTGGCGACATTTTTCCAAATTTCGACTTTTGAAATTTTAAAAAGGACTTTGCTCCTTTTTTCGAAAATGGTACAAGATGGGCGAAAAAACATTATTTGGGAACATTCTTCCGGACATTTCTATGAATGTCCAATATTCAAAAGTCGCAAAAGTGTGTTTTTTTGAAAATAAGCGAAATTTTTCCAAATTTCGACTTTTGAAATTTTAAAAAGGACTTCGCTACTTTTTCCGAAAATGGTACGAGATGGGCGAAAAAACATTATTGGGGAACACTCTTCCGGCCATTTCTATGAATGTCCAATATTCAAAAGTCATAACAGTGTTTTTTTTGAAAATTGGCGACATTTTTCCAAATTTCGACTTTTGAAATTTTAAAAAGGACTTTGCTCCTTTTTTCGAAAATGGTACGAGATGGGCGAAAAAACATTATTGGGGAACATTCTTCCGGCCATTTCTATGAATGTCCAATATTCAAAAGTCGCAAAAGTGTGTTTTTTTTTAAATAGGCGACATTTTTCCAAATTTCAACTTTTGAAATTTTAAAAAGGACTTTGCCCCTTTTTTCGAAAATGGTACGAGATGGGCGAAAAAACATTATTTGGGAACATTCTTCCGGCCATTTCTATGAATGTCCAATATTCAAAAGTCGCAAAAGTGTGTTTTTTTGAAAATAGGCGACATTTTTCCAAATTTCAACTTTTGAAATTTTAAAAAGGACTTTGCTCCTTTTTCCGAAAATGGTAAAAAATTTGCGAAAAAAAATTATTGGGGAACACTCCTCAGGCCATTTCTATGAATGTCCAATATTCAAAAGTCGCAAAAGTCTTAACAGTGTGTTTTTTTGAAAATAGGCGGCATTCTTCCAAATTTCGACTTTTGAAATTTTAAAATGGACTTTGCTCCTTTTTCCGAAAATGGTAGGAGATGGGCGAAAAAACATTATTGGGGAACACTTTTCCGGCCATTTCTACGAATGTCCAATATTCAAAAGTCTTAACAGTGTGTTTTTTGAAAATTGGCGACATTTTTCCAAATTTCGACTTTTGAAATTTTAAAAAGGACTTTGCCCCTTTTTTCGAAAATGGTACGAGATGGGCGAAAAAACATTATTTGGGAACATTCTTTCGGCCATTTCTATGAATGTCCAATATTCAAAAGTCGCAAAAGTGTGTTTTTTTGAAAATAAGCGAAAGGACTTCGCTCCTTTTTTCAAAAATGGTACGAGATGGGCGAAAAAGCATTATTTGGGAACATTCTTCCGGCTATTTCTATGAATGTCCAATATTCAAAAGTCGCAAAAGTGTGTTTTTTTGAAAAAAGGCGACATTTTTCCAAATTTCAACTTTTGAAATTTTAAAAAGGACTTTGCTCCTTTTTTCGAAAATGGTAGGTGATGGGCGAAAAAAATTATTGGAGAACCCTCCTCAGGCCATTTTTATGAATGTCCTTTATTCAAAAGTCGTAACAGTGTGTTTTTTTGAAAATATGCGACATTTTTCCAAATTTCGACTTATGAAATTTTAAAAAATACTTTGCTCCTTTTTCCGAAAATGGTAGGTGATGGGCAAAAAAAATTATTGGAGAACACTCTTCAGGCCATTTTTATGAATGTCCAATATTCAAAAGTGTGTTTTTTTTGACAATAGGCGACATTTTTCCAAATTTCGACTTTTGATATTTTAAAAAGGACTTTGCTCCTTTTTTCGAAAATGGTAGGTGATGGGCGAAAAAAATTATTGGAGAACACTCCTCAGGCCATTTTTATGAATGTCCTTTATTCAAAAGTCGTAACAGTGTGTTTTTTTGAAAATATGCGACATTTTTCCAAATTTCGACTTTTGAAATTTTAAAAAATACTTTGCTCCTTTTTCCGAAAATGGTAGGTGATGGGCAAAAAAATTATTGGAGAACACTCTTCAGGCCATTTTTATGAATGTCCAATATTCAAAAGTTGCAACAGTGTGTTTTTTTTTTGAAAATAGGCGACATTTTTCCAAATTTCGACTTTTGAAATTTTAAAAAGGACTTTGCTCCTTTTTCCGAAAACGGTAGAAAATTTGCGAAACGAAATTATTGGGGAACACTATTCCGGCCATTCCTATTAATGTCCAATATTCAAAAGTGTGTTTTTTTTTAAATAGGCGACATTTTTCCAAATTTCAACTTTTGAAATTTTAGAAAGGACTTTGCTCCTTTTTCCGAAAATGGTAGAAAATTTGCGAAAAAAAAATTATTGGGGAACACTCCTCCGGCCATTTCTATGAATGTCCAATATTCAAAAGTCGCAACAGTGTGTTTTTTTGAAAATAGGCGAAATTTTTCCAAATTTCGACTTTTGAAATTTTAAAAAGGACTTTGCTCCTTTATCCGAAAATGGTAGGAGATGGGAAAAAACAAATTATTTGGCTAGAAGGCCATCCCTATGAATGTCCAATATTCAAAAGTGTGTTTTTTTTTGACAATAGGCGACATTTTTCCAATATTCATTAAATATATTAAATTTCCAATATTCAAAAGTCGCAAAAATGTGTTTTTTTGAAAATAGGCGACATTTTTCCAAATTTCGACTTTTGAAATTTTAAAAAAGACTACTCCTTTTTACGAAAATGGTAGGTGATGGGCGAAAAAAATTATTGGAGAACACTCCTCAGGCCATTTCTATGAATTTCCAATATTCAAAAGTCGCAAAAATGTGTTTTTTTTGAAAATATGCGACATTTTTCCAAATTTCGACTTTTGAAATTTTAAAAAGGACTTTGCTCCTTTTTTCAAAAATGGTACGAGAGGGGCGAAAAAGCATTATCTGGGAACATTCTTCCGGCTATTTCTATGAATGTCCAATATTCAAAAGTCGCAAAAGTGTGTTTTTTTGAAAAAAGGCGACATTTTTCCAAATTTCAACTTTTGAAATTTTAAAAAGGACTTTGCTCCTTTTTTCGAAAATGGTACGAGATGGGCGAAAAAACATTATTTGGGAACATTCTTCCGGCCATTTCTATGAATGTCCAATATTCAAAAGTCGCAAAAGTGTGTTATTTTGAAAATAGGCGACGTTTTTCCAAATTTCGACTTTTGAAATTTTAAAAAGGACTTAGCTCCTTTTTTCGAAAGTGGTACGAGATGGGCGAAAAAAAATTATTTGGGAACATTCTTCCGGCCATTTCTATGAATGTCCAATATTCAAAAGTCGCAAAAGTGTGTTTTTTTGAAAATAAGCGACATTTTTCCAAATTTCGACTTTTGAAATTTTAAAAAGGACTTTGCTCCTTTTTTCGAAAATAGTACGAAATGGGCGAAAAAACATTATTGGGGAACACTCTTCCGGCGATTTCTATGAATGTCCAATATTCAAAAGTCTTAACAGTGTGTTTTTTGAAAATTGGCGACATTTTTCCAAATTTCGACTTTTGAAATTTTAGAAAGGACTTTGCTCCTTTTTCCGAAAATGGTAGGAGATGGGCGAAAAAACATTATTGAGGAACACTCTTCCGGCCATTTCTATGAATGTCCAATATTCAAAAGTCTTAACAGTGTGTTTTTTGAAAATTGGCGACATTTTTCCAAATTTCGACTTTTGAAATTTTAGAAAGGACTTTGCCCCCTTTTCCGAAAATGGTAGCAAATTTGCGAAAAAAAAATTATTGGGGAACACTATTCCGGCCATTCCTATGAATGTCCAATATTCAAAAGTGTGTTTTTTTGACAATAGGCGACATTCTTCCAAATTTCGACTTTTGATATTTTAAAAAGGACTTTGCTCCTTTTTTCGAAAATGGTAGGAGATGGGCGAAAAAACCTTATTGGAGAACACTCCTCAGGCCATTTTTATGAATGTCCTTTATTCAAAAGTCGCAACAGTGTGTCTTTTTGAAAATATGCGACATTTTTCCAAATTTCGACTTTTGAAATTTTAAAAAATACTTTGCTCCTTTTTCCGAAAATGGTAGGTGATGGGCAAAAAAAATTATTGGAGAACACTCCTCAGGCTATTTTTATGAATGTCCAATATTCAAACGTCGCAACAGTGTGTTTTTTTGAAAATAGGCGACATTTTTCCAAATTTCGACTTTTGAAATTTTAAAAAGGACTTTGCTCCTTTTTCCGAAAATGGTAGAAAATTTGCGAAACAAAATTATTGGCGAACACTATTCCGGCCATTTCTATGAATGTCCAATATTCAAAAGTGTGTTTTTTTAAAGTAGGCGACATTTTTCCAAATTTCAACTTTTGAAATTTTAGAAATGACTTGGCCCTTTTTTTCGAAAATGGTAGGAGATGGGCGAAAAAACATTATTGGGGAACACTCTTCCGGCCATTTCTTTGAATTTCCAATATTCAAAAGTCCCAAAAATGTGTTTTTTTTGAAAATAGGCGACATTTTTCCAAATTTCGACTTTTGAAATTTTAAAAAAGACTGCAAAGTGTGTTTTTTTGAAAATAGGCGAAATTTTTCCAAATTTCGACTTTTGAAATTTTAAAAAGGACTTTGCTCCTTTATCCGAAAATGGTAGGAGATGGGAAAAAACAAATTATTTAGCTAGAAGGCCATCCCTATGAATGTCCAATATTCAAAAGTGTGTTTTTTTTGACAATAAGCGACATTTTTCCAAATTTCGACTTTTGAAATTTTAAAAAGGACTTTGCCCTTTTTTTCGAAAATGGTAGGAGATGGGCGAAAAAACATTATTGGGGAACACTCTTCAGGCCATTTCTATGAATTTCCAATATTCAAAAGTCCCAAAAATGTGTTTTTTTTGAAAATAGGCGACATTTTTCCAAATTTCGACTTTTGAAATTTTAAAAAGGACTTTGCTCCTTTTTCCGAAAATGGTAGAAAATTTGCGAAAAAAAACTTATTGGGGAACACTATTCCGGCCAATCCTATGAATGTCCAATATTCAAAAGTGTGTTTTTTTTGACAATAGGCGACATTTTTCCAAATTTCGGCTTTTGAAATTTTAAAAACGACTTTGCTCCTTTTTGCGAAGATGGTAGAAAATTTGCGAAACAAAATTTTTGGGGAACACTCTTCCGGCCATTTCTTTGAATGTCCAATATTCAAAAGTCGCAACAGTGTGTTTTTTTGAAAATAGGCGACATTTTTCCAAATTTCGACTTTTGAAATTTTAAAAAGGACTTTGCTCCTTTTTTCGAAAATGGTAGAAAATTTGCGAAAAAAACTTATTGGGGAACACTATTCCGGCCATTCCTATGAATGTCCAATATTCAAAAGTGTGTTTTTTTGAAAATAGGCGAAATTTTTCCAAATTTCGACTTTTGAAATTTTAAAAAGGTCCTTTATCCGAAAATGGTAGGAGAATGGAAAAAACAAATTATTTAGCTAGAAGGCCATCCCTATGAATGTCCAATATTCAAAAGTGTGTTTTTTTTGACAATAGGCGACATTTTTCCAAATTTCGACTTTTGAAATTTTAAAAAGGACTTTGCCCTTTTTTCGAAAATGGTAGGAGATGGGCGAAAAAAATTATTGGGAAACACTATTCCGGCCATTTCTATGAATTTCCAATATTCAAAAGTCGCAAAAATGTGTTTTTTTGAAAATAGGCAACATTTTAATAAAATTTCAACTTTTGAAATTTTAAAAAGGACTTTGCCCCTTTTTTCGAAAATTGTACGAGATGGGCGAAAAAACATTATTTAGGAACATTCTTCCGGCCATTTCTATGAATGTCCAATATTCAAAAGTCGCAAAAGTGTGTTTTTTTGAAAATAGGCGACATTTTAATAAAATTTCAACTTTTGAAATTTTAAAAAGGACTTTGCCCCTTTTTTCGAAAATTGTACGAGATGGGCGAAAAAACATTATTTAGGAACATTCTTCCGGCCATTTCTATGAATGTCCAATATTCAAAAGTCGCAAAAGTGTGTTTTTTTGAAAATAAGCGAAATTTTTCCAAATTTCGACTTTTGAAATTTTAAAAAAGACTTTGCTCCTTTTTCCGAAAATGGTAAAAAATTTGCGAAAAAAAATTATTGGGGAGCACTCCTCAGGCCATTTCTATGAATGTCCAATATTCAAAAGTCGCAAAAGTCTTAACAGTGTGTTTTTTTGAAAATAGGCGGCATTCTTCCAAATTTCGACTTTTGAAATTTTAAAATGGACTTTGCTCCTTTTTCCGAAAATGGTAGGAGATGGGCGAAAAAACATTATTGGGGAACACTCTTCCGGCCATTTCTATGAATGTCCAATATTCAAAAGTCGCAAAAGTGTGTTCTTTTGAAAATAGGCGACATTTTTCCAAATTTCAACTTTTGAAATTTTAAAATGGACTTTGCTCCTTTTTCCGAAAATGGTAGGAGATGGGCGAAAAAACATTATTGGGGAACACTCTTCCGGCCATTTCTATGAATGTCCAATATTCAAAAGTCATAACAGTGTTTTTTTTTAAAATTGGCGACATTTTTCCAAATTTCGACTTTTGAAATTTTAAAAACGACTTTGCTCCTTTTTGCGAAGATGGTAGAAAATTTGCGAAACAAAATTTTTGGGGAACACTCTTCCGGCCATTTCTTTGAATGTCCAATATTCAAAAGTCGCAACAGTGTGTTTTTTTGAAAATAGGCGACATTTTTCCAAATTTCGACTTTTGAAATTTTAAAAAGGACTTTGCTCCTTTTTTCGAAAATGGTAGAAAATTTGCGAAAAAAACTTATTGGGGAACACTATTCCGGCCATTCCTATGAATGTCCAATATTCAAAAGTGTGTTTTTTTGAAAATAGGCGAAATTTTTCCAAATTTCGACTTTTGAAATTTTAAAAAGGTCCTTTATCCGAAAATGGTAGGAGAATGGAAAAAACAAATTATTTAGCTAGAAGGCCATCCCTATGAATGTCCAATATTCAAAAGTGTGTTTTTTTTGACAATAGGCGACATTTTTCCAAATTTCGACTTTTGAAATTTTAAAAAGGACTTTGCCCTTTTTTCGAAAATGGTAGGAGATGGGCGAAAAAAATTATTGGGAAACACTATCCCGGCCATTTCTATGAATTTCCAATATTCAAAAGTCGCAAAAATGTGTTTTTTTGAAAATAGGCGACATTTTTCCAAATTTCGACTTTTGAAATTTTAAAAAAGACTACTCCTTTTTCCGAAAATGGTAGGTGATGGGCGAAAAAAATTATTGGAGAACACTCCTCAGGCCATTTCTATGAATGTCCAATATTAATAAGTCGCAACAGTGTGTTTTTTTTTGAAAATAGGCGAAATTTTTCGAAACTTCGACTTTTGAAATTTTAAAAAGGACTTTGCTCCTTTTTCCGAAAATGGTAGAAAATTTGCTAAAAAAAATTATTGGGGAACACTATTCCGGCCATTCCTATGAATGTCCAATATTCAAAAGTGTGTTTTTTTGACAATAGGCGACATTTTTCCAAATTTCGACTTTTGATACTTTAAAAAGGACTTTGCTCCTTTTTTCGAAAATGGTAAGAGATGGGCGAAAAAATTTATTGGAGAACACTCCTAAGGCCATTTTTATGAATGTCCTATATTCAAAAGTCGCAACAGTGTGTTTTTTTGAAAATAGGCGACATTTTTCCAAATTTCGACTTTTGAAATTTTAAAAATACTTTGCTCCTTTTTCCGAAAATGGTAGGTGATGGGCAAAAAAAATTATTGGATAACACTCCTCAAGCCATTTTTTGAATGTCCTTTATTCAAAAGTCGCAACAGTGTGTTTTTTTGAAAATAGGCGACATTTTTCCAAATTTCGACTTTTGAAATTTTAAAAAGGACTTTGCTCCTTTTTCCGAAAATGGTAGAAAATTTGCGAAACAAAATTATTGGGGAACACTCTTCCGGACATTTCTATGAATGTCCAATATTCAAAAGTCGCAGCAGTGTGTTTTTTTGAAAATAGGCGACATTTTTCCAAATTTCGACTTTTGAAATTTTAAAAAGGACTTTGCTCCTTTTTCCGAAAATGGTAGAAAATTTGCGAAAAAAAATTATTGGGGAACACTATTCCGGCCATTCCTATGAATGTCCAATATTCAAAAGTGTGTTTTTTGACAATAGGCGACATTCTTCCAAATTTCGACTTTTGATATTTTAAAAAGGACTTTGCTCCTTTTTCCGAAAATGGTAGAAAATTTGCGAAAAAACATTATTGGGGAACACTATTCCGGCCATTCCTATGAATGTCCAATATTCAAAAGTGTGTTTTTTGAAAATAGGCGACATTTTTCCAAATTTCGACTTTTGAAATTTTAAAAAGGACTTTGCTCCTTTTTCCGAAAATGGTAGAAAATTTGCGAAACAAAATTTTTGGGGAACACTCTTCCGGCCATTTCTTTGAATGTCCAATATTCAAAAGTCGCAACAGTGTGTTTTTTTGAAAATAGGCGACATTTTTCCAAATTTCGACTTTTGAAATTTTAAAAAGGACTTTGCTCCTTTTTCCGAAAATGGTAGAAAATTTGCGAAACAAAATTATTGGGGAACACTCTTCCGGACATTTCTATGAATGTCCAATATTCAAAAGTCGCAGCAGTGTGTTTTTTTGAAAATAGGCGACATTTTTCCAAATTTCGACTTTTGAAATTTTAAAAAGGACTTTGCTCCTTTTTCCGAAAATGGTAGAAAATTTGCGAAAAAAAATTATTGGGGAACACTATTCCGGCCATTCCTATGAATGTCCAATATTCAAAAGTGTGTTTTTTGACAATAGGCGACATTCTTCCAAATTTCGACTTTTGATATTTTAAAAAGAACTTTGCTCCTTTTTCCGAAAATGGTAGAAAATTTGCGAAAAAAAAATTATTGGGGAACACTATTCCGGCCATTCCTATGAATGTCCAATATTCAAAAGTGTGTTTTTTGACAATAGGCGACATTCTTCCAAATTTCGACTTTTGATATTTTAAAAAGGACTTTGCTCCTTTTTCCGAAAATGGTAGAAAATTTGCGAAAAAACATTATTGGGGAACACTATTCCGGCCATTCCTATGAATGTCCAATATTCAAAAGTGTTTTTTTTGACAATAGGCGACATTCTTCCAAATTTCGACTTTTGATATTTTAAAAAGGACTTTGCTCCTTTTTCCGAAAATGGTAGAAAATTTGCGAAAAAACATTATTGGGGAACACTATTCCGGCCATTCCTATGAATGTCCAATATTCAAAAGTGTTTTTTTTGACAATAGGCGACATTCTTCCAAATTTCGACTTTTGATATTTTAAAAAGGACTTTGCTCCTTTTTCTGAAAATGGTAGAAAATTTGCGAAAAAACATTATTGGGGAACACTATTCCGGCCATTCCTATGAATGTCCAATATTCAAAAGTGTGTTTTTTTTTTTAAATAGGCGACATTTTTCCAAATTTCAACTTTTGAAATTTTAGAAATGACTTGGCCCTTTTTTTCGAAAATGGTAGGAGATGGGCGAAAAAACATTATTGGGGAACACTCTTCCGGCCATTTCTATGAATTTCCAATATTCAAAAGTCCCAAAAATGTGTTTTTTTTGAAAATAGGCGACATTTTTCCAAATTTCGACTTTTGAAATTTTAAAAAGGACTTTGCTCCTTTTTCCGAAAATGGTAAAAAATTTGCGAAAAAAAATTATTGGGGAACACTATTCCGGCCATACCTATGAATGTCCAATATTCAAAAGTGTCTTTTTTTTTACAATAGGCTACATTCTTCCAAATTTCGACTTTTAAAATTTTAAAAAGGACTTTGCTCCTTTTTCCGAAAATGGTAGAAAATTTGCGAAAAAAATGATTGGGGAACACTCTTCCGGCCATTCCTATGAATGTCCAATATTCAAAAGTGTGTTTTTTTGACAATACGCGACATTCTTCAGAATTTCGACTTTTGAAATTTTAGAAAGGACTTTGCTCCTTTTTCCGAAAATGGTATAAAATTTGCGAAAAAAACTTATTGGGGAACACTATTCCGGCCATTTCTATGAATGTCCAATATTCAAAAGTCTTAACAGTGTGTTTTTTTGACAATAGGCGACATTCTTCCAAATTTCGACTTTTGAAATTTTAAAAAGGACTTTGCTCCTTTTTCCGAAAATGGTAGAAAATTTGCGAAAAAACATTATTGGGGAACACTATTCCGGCCATTCCTATGAATGTCCAATATTCAAAAGTGTGTTTTTTTTTTAAATAGGCGACATTTTTCCAAATTTCAACTTTTGAAATTTTAGAAATGACTTGGCCCTTTTTTTCGAAAATGGTAGGAGATGGGCGAAAAAACATTATTGGGGAACACTCTTCCGGCCATTTCTATGAATTTCCAATATTCAAAAGTCCCAAAAATGTGTTTTTTTTGAAAATAGGCGACATTTTTCCAAATTTCGACTTTTGAAATTTTAAAAAGGACTTTGCTCCTTTTTCCGAAAATGGTAGAAAATTTGCGAAAAAAAATTATTGGGGAACACTATTCCGGCCATTCCTATGAATGTCCAATATTCAAAAGTGTGTTTTTTGACAATAGGCGACATTCTTCCAAATTTCGACTTTTGATATTTTAAAAAGGACTTTGCTCCTTTTTCCGAAAATGGTAGACAATTTGCGAAAAAACATTATTGGGGAACACTCTTCCGGCCATTTCTATGAATGTCCAATATTCAAAAGTCTTAACAGTGTTTTTTTGGAAATTGGCGACATTTTTTCTAATTTCAACTTTTGAAATTTTAGAATGACTTTGCTCCTTTTTCCGAAAATGGTAGAAAATTTGCGAAAAAAAATTATTGGGGAACACTATTCCGGCCATTCCTATGAATGTCCAATATTCAAAAGTGTGTTTTTTTTGACAATAGGCGACATTTTTCCAAATTTCGGCTTTTGAAATTTTAAAAACGACTTTGCTCCTTTTTGCGAAGATGGTAGAAAATTTGCGAAACAAAATTTTTGGGGAACACTCTTCCGGCCATTTCTTTGAATGTCCAATATTCAAAAGTCGCAACAGTGTTTTTTTTTGAAAATAGGCGACATTTTTCCAAATTTCGACTTTTGAAATTTTAAAAAGGACTTTGCTCCTTTTTTCGAAAATGGTAGAAAATTTGCGAAAAAAACTTATTGGGGAACACTATTCCGGCCATTTCTATGAATGTCCAATATTCAAAAGTGTGTTTTTTTTTTAAAATAGGCGACATTTTTCCAAATTTCAACTTTTGAAATTTTAAAAACGACTTTGCTCCTTTTTGCGAAGATGGTAGAAAATTTGCGAAACAAAATTTTTGGGGAACACTCTTCCGGCCATTTCTTTGAATGTCCAATATTCAAAAGTCGCAACAGTGTGTTTTTTTGACAATAGGCGACATTCTTCCAAATTTCGACTTTTGAAATTTTAAAAAGGACTTTGCTCCTTTTTCCGAAAATGGTAGAAAATTTGCGAAAAAAATTATTGGGGAACACTATTCCGGCCATTCCTATGAATGTCCAATATTCAAAAGTGTGTTTTTTTGACAATAGGCGACATTCTTCCAAATTTCGACTTTTGAAATTTTAAAAAGGACTTTGCTCCTTTTTCCGAAAATAGTAGGTGATGGGCGAAACAAATTATTGGAGAAAGCTCCTCAGTCCATTTCTATGAATGTCCAATATTCAAAAGTCGCAACAGTATGTTTTTTTGAAAATAGGCGAAATTTTTCCAAATTTCGACTTTTGAAATTTTAAAAAATACTTTGCTCCTTTTCCGAAAATGGTAGCAAATTTGCGAAAAAAAATTATTGGGGAACACTCTTCCGGCCATTCCTATGAATGTCCAATATTCAAAAGTGTGTTTTTTTGACAATAGGCGACATTCTTCCAAATTGCGACTTTTGAAATTTTAGAAAGGACTTTGCTCCTTTTTCCGAAAATTGTAGGAGATGGGCGAAAAAACATTATTGGGGAACACTCTTCCGGCCATTTCTATGATTGTACAATATTCAAAAGTCTTAACAGTGTGTTTTTTTGACAATAGGCGACATTTTTCCAAATTTCGACTTTTGAAATTTTAGAAAGGATTTGCTCCTTTTCCGAAAATGGTAGCAAATTTGCGAAAAAAATATTGGGGAACACTATTCCGGCCATTCCTATGAATGTCTAATACTCAAAAGTGTGTTTTTTTGACAATAGGCGACATTCTTCCATATTTCGACTTTTGAAATTTTAAAAAGGAATTTGCTCCTTTTTCCGAAAATAGTATAAAAGTTGCGAAAAAAAATTATTGGGGAACACTCTTCCGGCCATTCCTATGAATGTCCAATATTCAAAAGTGTGTTTTTTTGACAATAGGCGACATTCTTCCAAATTTCGACTTTTGAAATTTTAAAAAGGACTTTGCTCCTTTTTCCGAAAATGGTAGAAAATTTTCGAAAAAAATTATTGGGGAACACTATTCCGGCCATTCCTATGAATGTCTAATATTCAAAAGTGTGTTTTTTTGACAATAGGCGACATTCTTCCAAATTTCGACTTTTGAAATTTTAAAAAGGAATTTGCTACTTTTTCCGAAAATGGTAGCAAATTTGCGAAAAAAAATATTGGGGAACACTATTCCGGCCATTCCTATGAATGTCTAATACTCAAAAGTGTGTTTTTTTGACAATAGGCGACATTCTTCCATATTTCGACTTTTGAAATTTTAAAAAGGAATTTGCTCCTTTTCCGAAAATGGTAGCAAATTTGCGAAAAAAAAATATTGGGGAACACTATTCCGGCCATTCCTATGAATGTCTAATACTCAAAAGTGTGTTTTTTTTGACAATAGGCGACATTCTTCCATATTTCGACTTTTGAAATTTTAGAAAGGAATTTGCTCCTTTTCCGAAAATGGTAGCAAATTTGCGAAAAAAAAAATATTGGGGAACACTATTCCGGCCATTCCTATGAATGTCTAATACTCAAAAGTGTGTTTTTTTTGACAATAGGCGACATTCTTCCATATTTCGACTTTTGAAATTTTAAAAAGGAATTTGCTCCTTTTCCGAAAATGGTAGCAAATTTGCGAAAAAAAATATTGGGGAACACTATTCCGGCCATTCCTATGAATGTCTAATACTCAAAAGTGTGTTTTTTTGACAATAGGCGACATTCTTCCATATTTCGACTTTTGAAATTTTAGAAAGGAATTTGCTCCTTTTCCGAAAATGGTAGCAAATTTGCGAAAAAAAATATTGGGGAACACTATTCCGGCCATTCCTATGAATGTCTAATACTCAAAAGTGTGTTTTTTTGACAATAGGCGACATTCTTCCGTATTTCGACTTTTGAAATTTTAAAAAGGAATTTGCTCCTTTTTCCGAAAATGGTATAAAAGTTGCGAAAAAAAATTATTGGGGAACACTCTTCCGGCCATTCCTATGAATGTCCAATATTCAAAAGTGTGTTTTTTTGACAATAGGCGACATTCTTCCAAATTTCGACTTTTGAAATTTTAAAAAGGACTTTGCTCCTTTTTCCGAAAATGGTAGAAAATTTGCGAAAAAAAATATTGGGGAACACTATTCCGGCCATTCCTATGAATGTCTAATACTCAAAAGTGTGTTTTTTTTGACAATAGGCGACATTCTTCCATATTTCGACTTTTGAAATTTTAAAAAGGAATTTGCTCCTTTTCCGAAAATGGTAGAAAATTTGCGAAAATACATTATTGGGGAATACTATTCCGGCCATTCCTATGAATGTCTAATACTCAAAAGTGTGTTTTTTTGACAATAGGCGACATTCTTCCATATTTCGACTTTTGAAATTTTAGAAAGGAATTTGCTCCTTTTCCGAAAATGGTAGCAAATTTGCGAAAAAAAAATATTGGGGAACACTATTCCGGCCATTCCTATGAATGTCTAATACTCAAAAGTGTGTTTTTTTTTGACAATAGGCGACATTCTTCCATATTTCGACTTTTGAAATTTTAAAAAGGAATTTGCTCCTTTTCCGAAAATGGTAGCAAATTTGCGAAAAAAAATATTGGGGAACACTATTCCGGCCATTCCTATGAATGTCTAATACTCAAAAGTGTGTTTTTTTGACAATAGGCGACATTCTTCCATATTTCGACTTTTGAAATTTTAAAAAGGAATTTGCTCCTTTTTCCGAAAATGGTATAAAATTTGCGAAAACAAATTATTGGGGAACACTCTTCCGGCCATTCCTATGAATGTCCAATATTCAAAAGTGTGTTTTTTTGACAATAGGCGACATTCTTCCATATTTCGACTTTTGAAATTTTAAAAAGGAATTTGCTCCTTTTTCCGAAAATGGTAGAAAATTTGCGAAAAAAAAATTATTGGGGAACACTATTCCGGTAATTCCTATGAATGTCCAATATTCAAAAGTGTGTTTTTTTGACAATAGGCGACATTCTTCCAAATTTCGACTTTTGAAATTTTAAAAAGGACTGTGCTCCTTTTTCCGAAAATAGTAAAAAATTTGCGAAAAAAAATTATTGGGGAACACTATTCTGGCCATTCCTATGAATGTCCAATTTTCAAAAGTATGTTTTTTTGACAATAGGCGACATTCTTCCAAATTTCGACTTTTGAAATTTTAAAAAGAACTTTGCTCCTTTTTCCAAAAATTGGTAAAAAATTTGCGAAAAAAAATTATTGGGGAACACTATTCCGGCCATTCCTATGAATGTCCAATATTCAAAAGTCGCAACAGTGTGTTTTTTTGAAAATAGGCGAAATTTTTCCAAATTTCGACTTTTGAAATTTTAAAAAATACTTTGCTCCTTTTCCGAAAATGGTAGCAAATTTGCGAAAAAAAATTATTGGGGAACACTATTCCGGCCATTCCTATGAATGTCCAATATTCAAAAGTGTGTTTTTTGACAATAGGCGACATTCTTCCAAATTTCGACTTTTGATATTTTAAAAAGAACTTTGCTCCTTTTTCCGAAAATGGTAGAAAATTTGCGAAAAAAAAATTATTGGGGAACACTATTCCGGCCATTCCTATGAATGTCCAATATTCAAAAGTGTGTTTTTTGACAATAGGCGACATTCTTCCAAATTTCGACTTTTGATATTTTAAAAAGGACTTTGCTCCTTTTTCCGAAAATGGTAGAAAATTTGCGAAAAAACATTATTGGGGAACACTATTCCGGCCATTCCTATGAATGTCCAATATTCAAAAGTGTTTTTTTTGACAATAGGCGACATTCTTCCAAATTTCGACTTTTGATATTTTAAAAAGGACTTTGCTCCTTTTTCCGAAAATGGTAGAAAATTTGCGAAAAAACATTATTGGGGAACACTATTCCGGCCATTCCTATGAATGTCCAATATTCAAAAGTGTTTTTTTTGACAATAGGCGACATTCTTCCAAATTTCGACTTTTGATATTTTAAAAAGGACTTTGCTCCTTTTTCTGAAAATGGTAGAAAATTTGCGAAAAAACATTATTGGGGAACACTATTCCGGCCATTCCTATGAATGTCCAATATTCAAAAGTGTGTTTTTTTTTTAAATAGGCGACATTTTTCCAAATTTCAACTTTTGAAATTTTAGAAATGACTTGGCCCTTTTTTTCGAAAATGGTAGGAGATGGGCGAAAAAACATTATTGGGGAACACTCTTCCGGCCATTTCTATGAATTTCCAATATTCAAAAGTCCCAAAAATGTGTTTTTTTTGAAAATAGGCGACATTTTTCCAAATTTCGACTTTTGAAATTTTAAAAAGGACTTTGCTCCTTTTTCCGAAAATGGTAAAAAATTTGCGAAAAAAAATTATTGGGGAACACTATTCCGGCCATACCTATGAATGTCCAATATTCAAAAGTGTCTTTTTTTTTACAATAGGCTACATTCTTCCAAATTTCGACTTTTAAAATTTTAAAAAGGACTTTGCTCCTTTTTCCGAAAATGGTAGAAAATTTGCGAAAAAAATGATTGGGGAACACTCTTCCGGCCATTCCTATGAATGTCCAATATTCAAAAGTGTGTTTTTTTGACAATACGCGACATTCTTCAGAATTTCGACTTTTGAAATTTTAGAAAGGACTTTGCTCCTTTTTCCGAAAATGGTATAAAATTTGCGAAAAAAACTTATTGGGGAACACTATTCCGGCCATTTCTATGAATGTCCAATATTCAAAAGTCTTAACAGTGTGTTTTTTTGACAATAGGCGACATTCTTCCAAATTTCGACTTTTGAAATTTTAAAAAGGACTTTGCTCCTTTTTCCGAAAATGGTAGAAAATTTGCGAAAAAACATTATTGGGGAACACTATTCCGGCCATTCCTATGAATGTCCAATATTCAAAAGTGTGTTTTTTTTTTAAATAGGCGACATTTTTCCAAATTTCAACTTTTGAAATTTTAGAAATGACTTGGCCCTTTTTTTCGAAAATGGTAGGAGATGGGCGAAAAAACATTATTGGGGAACACTCTTCCGGCCATTTCTATGAATTTCCAATATTCAAAAGTCCCAAAAATGTGTTTTTTTTGAAAATAGGCGACATTTTTCCAAATTTCGACTTTTGAAATTTTAAAAAGGACTTTGCTCCTTTTTCCGAAAATGGTAGAAAATTTGCGAAAAAAAATTATTGGGGAACACTATTCCGGCCATTCCTATGAATGTCCAATATTCAAAAGTGTGTTTTTTGACAATAGGCGACATTCTTCCAAATTTCGACTTTTGATATTTTAAAAAGGACTTTGCTCCTTTTTCCGAAAATGGTAGACAATTTGCGAAAAAACATTATTGGGGAACACTCTTCCGGCCATTTCTATGAATGTCCAATATTCAAAAGTCTTAACAGTGTTTTTTTGGAAATTGGCGACATTTTTTCTAATTTCAACTTTTGAAATTTTAGAATGACTTTGCTCCTTTTTCCGAAAATGGTAGAAAATTTGCGAAAAAAAATTATTGGGGAACACTATTCCGGCCATTCCTATGAATGTCCAATATTCAAAAGTGTGTTTTTTTTGACAATAGGCGACATTTTTCCAAATTTCGGCTTTTGAAATTTTAAAAACGACTTTGCTCCTTTTTGCGAAGATGGTAGAAAATTTGCGAAACAAAATTTTTGGGGAACACTCTTCCGGCCATTTCTTTGAATGTCCAATATTCAAAAGTCGCAACAGTGTTTTTTTTTGAAAATAGGCGACATTTTTCCAAATTTCGACTTTTGAAATTTTAAAAAGGACTTTGCTCCTTTTTTCGAAAATGGTAGAAAATTTGCGAAAAAAACTTATTGGGGAACACTATTCCGGCCATTTCTATGAATGTCCAATATTCAAAAGTGTGTTTTTTTTTTAAAATAGGCGACATTTTTCCAAATTTCAACTTTTGAAATTTTAGAAATGACTTGGCCCTTTTTTTCGAAAATGGTAGGAGATGGGCGAAAAAACATTATTGGGGAACACTCTTCCGGCCATTTCTATGAATTTCCAATATTCAAAAGTCCCAAATATGTGTTTTTTTTGAAAATAGGCGACATTTTTCCAAATTTCGACTTTTGAAATTTTAAAAAGGACTTTGCTCCTTTTTCCGAAAATGGTAGAAAATTTGCGAAAAAAATGATTGGGGAACACTCTTCCGGCCATTCCTATGAATTTCCAATATTCAAAAGTCCCAAAAATGTGTTTTTTTTGAAAATAGGCGACATTTTTCCAAATTTCGACTTTTGAAATTTTAAAAAGGACTTTGCTCCTTTTTCCGAAAATGGTAAAAAATTTGCGAAAAAAAATTATTGGGGAACACTATTCCGGCCATACCTATGAATGTCCAATATTCAAAAGTGTCTTTTTTTTTACAATAGGCTACATTCTTCCAAATTTCGACTTTTAAAATTTTAAAAAGGACTTTGCTCCTTTTTCCGAAAATGGTAGAAAATTTGCGAAAAAAATGATTGGGCAACACTCTTCCGGCCATTCCTATGAATGTCCAATATTCAAAAGTGTGTTTTTTTGACAATACGCGACATTCTTCAGAATTTCGACTTTTGAAATTTTAGAAAGGACTTTGCTCCTTTTTCCGAAAATGGTATAAAATTTGCGAAAAAAACTTATTGGGGAACACTATTCCGGCCATTTCTATGAATGTCCAATATTCAAAAGTCTTAACAGTGTGTTTTTTTGACAATAGGCGACATTCTTCCAAATTTCGACTTTTGAAATTTTAAAAAGGACTTTGCTCCTTTTTCCGAAAATGGTAGAAAATTTGCGAAAAAACATTATTGGGGAACACTATTCCGGCCATTCCTATGAATGTCCAATATTCAAAAGTGTGTTTTTTTTTTAAATAGGCGACATTTTTCCAAATTTCAACTTTTGAAATTTTAGAAATGACTTGGCCCTTTTTTTCGAAAATGGTAGGAGATGGGCGAAAAAACATTATTGGGGAACACTCTTCCGGCCATTTCTATGAATTTCCAATATTCAAAAGTCCCAAAAATGTGTTTTTTTTGAAAATAGGCGACATTTTTCCAAATTTCGACTTTTGAAATTTTAAAAAGGACTTTGCTCCTTTTTCCGAAAATGGTAGAAAATTTGCGAAAAAAAATTATTGGGGAACACTATTCCGGCCATTCCTATGAATGTCCAATATTCAAAAGTGTGTTTTTTGACAATAGGCGACATTCTTCCAAATTTCGACTTTTGATATTTTAAAAAGGACTTTGCTCCTTTTTCCGAAAATGGTAGACAATTTGCGAAAAAACATTATTGGGGAACACTCTTCCGGCCATTTCTATGAATGTCCAATATTCAAAAGTCTTAACAGTGTTTTTTTGGAAATTGGCGACATTTTTTCTAATTTCAACTTTTGAAATTTTAGAATGACTTTGCTCCTTTTTCCGAAAATGGTAGAAAATTTGCGAAAAAAAATTATTGGGGAACACTATTCCGGCCATTCCTATGAATGTCCAATATTCAAAAGTGTGTTTTTTTTGACAATAGGCGACATTTTTCCAAATTTCGGCTTTTGAAATTTTAAAAACGACTTTGCTCCTTTTTGCGAAGATGGTAGAAAATTTGCGAAACAAAATTTTTGGGGAACACTCTTCCGGCCATTTCTTTGAATGTCCAATATTCAAAAGTCGCAACAGTGTTTTTTTTTGAAAATAGGCGACATTTTTCCAAATTTCGACTTTTGAAATTTTAAAAAGGACTTTGCTCCTTTTTTCGAAAATGGTAGAAAATTTGCGAAAAAAACTTATTGGGGAACACTATTCCGGCCATTTCTATGAATGTCCAATATTCAAAAGTGTGTTTTTTTTTTAAAATAGGCGACATTTTTCCAAATTTCAACTTTTGAAATTTTAGAAATGACTTGGCCCTTTTTTTCGAAAATGGTAGGAGATGGGCGAAAAAACATTATTGGGGAACACTCTTCCGGCCATTTCTATGAATTTCCAATATTCAAAAGTCCCAAATATGTGTTTTTTTTGAAAATAGGCGACATTTTTCCAAATTTCGACTTTTGAAATTTTAAAAAGGACTTTGCTCCTTTTTCCGAAAATGGTAGAAAATTTGCGAAAAAAACTTATTAAGGAACACTATTCCGGCCATTCCTATGAATGTCCAATATTCAAAAGTGTGTTTTTTTTGACAATAGGCGACATTTTTCCAAATTTCGGCTTTTGAAATTTTAAAAACCACTTTGCTCCTTTTTGCGAAGATGGTAGAAAATTTGCGAAACAAAATTTTTGGGGAACACTCTTCCGGCCATTTCTTTGAATGTCCAATATTCAAAAGTCGCAACAGTGTGTTTTTTTGAAAATAGGCGACATTTTTCCAAATTTCGACTTTTGAAATTTTAAAAAGGACTTTGCTCCTTTTTTCGAAAATGGTAGAAAATTTGCGAAAAAAACTTATTGGGGAACACTATTCCGGCCATTCCTATGAATGTCCAATATTCAAAAGTGTGTTTTTTTTGACAATAGGCGACATTTTTCCAAATTTCGGCTTTTGAAATTTTAAAAAGGTCCTTTATCCGAAAATGGTAGGAGATGGGAAAAAACAAATTATTTAGCTAGAAGGCCATCCTTATGAATGTCCAATATTCAAAAGTGTGTTTTTTTTGACAATAGGCGACATTTTTCCAAATTTCGACTTTTGAAATTTTAAAAAGGACTTTGCTCCTTTTTCCGAAAATGGTAGAAAATTTGCGAAAAAAAATTATTGGGGAACACTATTCCGGCCATTCCTATGAATGTCCAATATTCAAAAGTGTGTTTTTTGACAATAGGCGACATTCTTCCAAATTTCGACTTTTTATATTTTAAAAAGGACTTTGCTCCTTTTTCCGAAAATGGTAGACAATTTGCGAAAAAACATTATTGGGGAACACTCTTCCGGCCATTTCTATGAATGTCCAATATTCAAAAGTCTTAACAGTGTTTTTTTGGAAATTGGCGACATTTTTCCAAATTTCGACTTTTGAAATTTTAAAAAGGACTTTGCTCCTTTTTCCGAAAATGGTAGAAAATTTGCGAAAAAAAATTATTGGGGAACACTATTCCGGCCATTCCTATGAATGTCCAATATTCAAAAGTGTGTTTTTTTTGACAATAGGCGACATTTTTCCAAATTTCGGCTTTTGAAATTTTAAAAACGACTTTGCTCCTTTTTGCGAAGATGGTAGAAAATTTGCGAAACAAAATTTTTGGGGAACACTCTTCCGGCCATTTCTTTGAATGTCCAATATTCAAAAGTCGCAACAGTGTGTTTTTTTGAAAATAAGCGACATTTTTCCAAATTTCGACTTTTGAAATTTTAAAAAGGACTTTGCTCCTTTTTCCGAAAATGGTAGGAGATGGGAAAAAACAATATATTTGGCCGGAAGGCCATCCCTATGAATGTCCAATATTCAAAAGTGTGTTTTTTTGACAATAGGCGACATTTTTCCAAATTTCGACTTTTGAAATTTTAAAAAGGACTTTGCCCTTTTTTTCGAAAATGGTAGGAGATGGGAAAAAACAATATATTTGGCCGGAAGGCCATCCCTATGAATGTCCAATATTCAAAAGTGTGTTTTTTGACAATAGGCGACATTCTTCCAAATTTCGACTTTTGATATTTTAAAAAGGACTTTGCTCCTTTTTCCGAAAATGGTAGACAATTTGCGAAAAAACATTATTGGGGAACACTCTTCCGGCCATTTCTATGAATGTCCAATATTCAAAAGTCTTAACAGTGTTTTTTTGGAAATTGGCGACATTTTTTCTAATTTCAACTTTTGAAATTTTAGAATGACTTTGCTCCTTTTTCCGAAAATGGTAGAAAATTTGCGAAAAAAAATTATTGGGGAACACTATTCCGGCCATTCCTATGAATGTCCAATATTCAAAAGTGTGTTTTTTTTGACAATAGGCGACATTTTTCCAAATTTCGGCTTTTGAAATTTTAAAAACGACTTTGCTCCTTTTTGCGAAGATGGTAGAAAATTTGCGAAACAAAATTTTTGGGGAACACTCTTCCGGCCATTTCTTTGAATGTCCAATATTCAAAAGTCGCAACAGTGTTTTTTTTTGAAAATAGGCGACATTTTTCCAAATTTCGACTTTTGAAATTTTAAAAAGGACTTTGCTCCTTTTTTCGAAAATGGTAGAAAATTTGCGAAAAAAACTTATTGGGGAACACTATTCCGGCCATTTCTATGAATGTCCAATATTCAAAAGTGTGTTTTTTTTTTAAAATAGGCGACATTTTTCCAAATTTCAACTTTTGAAATTTTAGAAATGACTTGGCCCTTTTTTTCGAAAATGGTAGGAGATGGGCGAAAAAACATTATTGGGGAACACTCTTCCGGCCATTTCTATGAATTTCCAATATTCAAAAGTCCCAAATATGTGTTTTTTTTGGAAATTGGCGACATTTTTCCAAATTTCGACTTTTGAAATTTTAAAAAGGACTTTGCTCCTTTTTCCGAAAATGGTAGAAAATTTGCGAAAAAAAATTATTGGGGAACACTATTCCGGCCATTCCTATGAATGTCCAATATTCAAAAGTGTGTTTTTTTTGACAATAGGCGACATTTTTCCAAATTTCGGCTTTTGAAATTTTAAAAACCACTTTGCTCCTTTTTGCGAAGATGGTAGAAAATTTGCGAAACAAAATTTTTGGGGAACACTCTTCCGGCCATTTCTTTGAATGTCCAATATTCAAAAGTCGCAACAGTGTGTTTTTTTGAAAATAAGCGACATTTTTCCAAATTTCGACTTTTGAAATTTTAAAAAGGACTTTGCTCCTTTTTCCGAAAATGGTAGGAGATGGGAAAAAACAATATATTTGGCCGGAAGGCCATCCCTATGAATGTCCAATATTCAAAAGTGTGTTTTTTTGACAATAGGCGACATTTTTCCAAATTTCGACTTTTGAAATTTTAAAAAGGACTTTGCCCTTTTTTTCGAAAATGGTAGGAGATGGGCAAAAAAACATTATTGGGGAACACTCTTCCGGTCATTTCTATGAATTTCCAATATTCAAAAGTCGCAGCAGTGTGTTTTTTTGAAAATAGGCGACATTTTTCCAAATTTCGACTTTTGAAATTTTAAAAAGGACTTTGCTCCTTTTTCCGAAAATGGTAGAAAATGGCGAAAAAAAATTATTGGGGAACACTATTCCGGCCATTCCTATGAATGTCCAATATTCAAAAGTGTGTTTTTTTTTTAAATAGGCGACATTTTTCCAAATTTCAACTTTTGAAATTTTAGAAATGACTTGGCCCTTTTTTTCGAAAATGGTAGGAGATGGGCGAAAAAACATTATTGGAGAACACTCTTCCGGCCATTTCTATGAATTTCCAATATTCAAAAGTCCCAAAAATGTGTTTTTTTTGAAAATAGGCGACATTTTTCCAAATTTCGACTTTTGAAATTTTAAAAAGGACTTTGCTCCTTTTTCCGAAAATGGTAGAAAATTTGCGAAAAAAAATTATTGGGGAACACTATTCCGGCCATTCCTATGAATGTCCAATATTCAAAAGTGTGTTTTTTTTTTTAAAAATAGGCGACATTTTTATAAATTTCAACTTTTGAAATTTTAGAAATGACTTGGCCCTTTTTTTCGAAAATGGTAGGAGATGGGCAAAAAAAAATTATTGGGGAACACTCTTCAGGCCATTTCTATGAATTTCCAATATTCAAAAGTCCCAAAAATGTGTTTTTTTTTTAAAATAGGCGACATTTTTCCAAATTTCGACTTTTGAAATTTTAAAAAGGACTTTGCTCCTTTTTCCGAAAATGGTAGAAAATTTGCGAAAAAAAATTATTGAGGAACACTATTCCGGCCATTCCTATGAATGTCCAATATTCAAAAGTGTGTTTTTTGACAATAGGCGACATTCTTCCAAATTTCGACTTTTGATATTTTAAAAAGGACTTTGCTCCTTTTTCCGAAAATGGTAGACAATTTGCGAAAAAACATTATTGGGGAACACTCTTCCGGCCATTTCTATGAATGTCCAATATTCAAAAGTCTTAACAGTGTTTTTTTGGAAATTGGCGACATTTTTTCTAATTTCAACTTTTGAAATTTTAGAATGACTTTGCTCCTTTTTCCGAAAATGGTAGAAAATTTGCGAAAAAAAATTATTGGGGAACACTATTCCGGCTATTCCTATGAATGTCCAATATTCAAAAGTGTGTTTTTTTTGACAATAGGCGACATTTTTCCAAATTTCGGCTTTTGAAATTTTAAAAACGACTTTGCTCCTTTTTGCGAAGATGGTAGAAAATTTGCAAAACAAAATTTTTGGGGAACACTCTTCCGGCCATTTCTTTGAATGTCCAATATTCAAAAGTCGCAACAGTGTTTTTTTTTGAAAATAGGCGACATTTTTCCAAATTTCGACTTTTGAAATTTTAAAAAGGACTTTGCTCCTTTTTTCGAAAATGGTAGAAAATTTGCGAAAAAAACTTATTGGGGAACACTATTCCGGCCATTTCTATGAATGTCCAATATTCAAAAGTGTGTTTTTTTTTAAAATAGGCGACATTTTTCCAAATTTCAACTTTTGAAATTTTAGAAATGACTTGGCCCTTTTTTTCGAAAATGGTAGGAGATGGGCGAAAAAACATTATTGGGGAACACTCTTCCGGCCATTTCTATGAATTTCCAATATTCAAAAGTCCCAAATATGTGTTTTTTTTGAAAATAGGCGACATTTTTCCAAATTTCGACTTTTGAAATTTTAAAAAAGACTTTGCTCCTTTTTCCGAAAATGGTAGAAAATTTGCGAAAAAAACTTATTAAGGAACACTATTCCGGCCATTCCTATGAATGTCCAATATTCAAAAGTGTGTTTTTTTTGACAATAGGCGACATTTTTCCAAATTTCGGCTTTTGAAATTTTAAAAACCACTTTGCTCCTTTTTGCGAAGATGGTAGAAAATTTGCGAAACAAAATTTTTGGGGAACACTCTTCCGGCCATTTCTTTGAATGTCCAATATTCAAAAGTCGCAACAGTGTGTTTTTTTGAAAATAGACGACATTTTTCCAAATTTCGACTTTTGAAATTTTAAAAAGGACTTTGCTCCTTTTTCCGAAAATGGTAGAAAATTTGCGAAACAAAATTATTGGGGAACACTCTTCCGGCCATTTCTATGAATGTCCAATATTCAAAAGTCGCAGCAGTGTGTTTTTTTGAAAATAGGCGACATTTTTCCAAATTTCGACTTTTGAAATTTTAAAAAAGCCTGCAAAGTGTGTTTTTTTGAAAATAGGCGAAATTTTTCCAAATTTCGACTTTTGAAATTTTAAAAAGGACTTTGCTCCTTTATCCGAAAATGGTAGGAGATGGGAAAAAACAAATTATTTAGCTAGAAGGCCATCCCTATGAATGTCCAATATTCAAAAGTGTGTTTTTTTTGACAATAGGCGACATTTTTCCAAATTTCGACTTTTGAAATTTTAAAAAGGACTTTGCCCTTTTTTTCGAAAATGGTAGGAGATGGGCGAAAAAACATTATTGGGGAACACTCTTCAGGCCATTTCTATGAATTTCCAATATTCAAAAGTCCCAAAAATGTGTTTTTTTTGAAAATAGGCGACATTTTTCCAAATTTCGACTTTTGAAATTTTAAAAAGGACTTTGCCCTGTTTTTCGAAAATGGTAGGAGATGGGCGAAAAAACATTATTTGGGAACACTCTTCCGGCCATTTCTATGAATTTCCAATATTCAAAAGTCCCAAAAATGTGTTTTTTTTGAAAATAAGCGACATTTTTCCAAATTTCGACTTTTGAAATTTTAAAAAGGACTTTGCTCCTTTTTCCGAAAATGGTAGAAAATTTGCGAAAAAAAACTTATTGGGGAACACTATTCCGGCCATTCCTATGAATGTCCAATATTCAAAAGTGTGTTTTTTTTGACAATAGGCGACATTTTTCCAAATTTCGGCTTTTGAAATTTTAAAAACGACTTTGCTCCTTTTTCCGAACATGGTAAAAAATTTGCGAAACAAAATTTTTGGGGAACACTCTTCAGGCCATTTCTATGAATTTCCAATATTCAAAAGTCCCAAAAATGTGTTTTTTTTGAAAATAGGCGACATTTTTCCAAATTTCGACTTTTGAAATTTTAAAAAGGACTTTGCTCCTTTTTCCGAAAATGGTAGAAAATTTGCGAAAAAAAATTATTGGGGAACACTATTCCGGCCATTCCTATGAATGTCCAATATTCAAAAGTGTGTTTTTTGACAATAGGCGACATTCTTCCAAATTTCGACTTTTGATATTTTAAAAAGGACTTTGCTCCTTTTTCCGAAAATGGTAGACAATTTGCGAAAAAACATTATTGGGGAACACTCTTCCGGCCATTTCTATGAATGTCCAATATTCAAAAGTCTTAACAGTGTTTTTTTGGAAATTGGCGACATTTTTTCTAATTTCAACTTTTGAAATTTTAGAATGACTTTGCTCCTTTTTCCGAAAATGGTAGGAGATGGGAAAAAACAATATATTTGGCCGGAAGGCCATCCCTATGAATGTCCAATATTCAAAAGTGTGTTTTTTTGACAATAGGCGACATTTTTCCAAATTTCGACTTTTGAAATTTTAAAAAGGACTTTGCCCTTTTTTTCGAAAATGGTAGGAGATGGGCAAAAAAACATTATTGGGGAACACTCTTCCGGTCATTTCTATGAATTTCCAATATTCAAAAGTCCCAAAAATGTGTTTTTTTTGAAAATAGGCGACATTTTTCCAAATTTCGACTTTTGAAATTTTAAAAAGGACTTTGCTCCTTTTTCCGAAAATGGTAGAAAATTTGCGAAAAAAACTTATTGGGGAACACTATTCCGGCCATTCTTATGAATGTCCAATATTCAAAAGTGTGTTTTTTTTGACAATAAGCGACATTTTTCCAAACTTCGGCTTTTGAAATTTTAAAAACGACTTTGCCCTTTTTTCGAAAATGGTAGGAGATGGGCGAAAAAAATTATTGGGAAACACTATTCCGGCCATTTCTATGAATTTCCAATATTCAAAAGTCCCAAAAATGTGTTTTTTTTGAAAATAAGCGACATTTTTCCAAAGTTCGACTTTTGAAATTTTAAAAAATAACTTTGCTCCTTTTTCCGAAAATGGTAGAAAATTTGCGAAAAAAAACTTATTGGGGAACACTATTCCGGCCATTCCTATGAATGTCCAATATTCAAAAGTGGGTTTTTTTTGACAATAGGCGACATTTTTCCAAATTTCGGCTTTTGAAATTTTAAAAACGACTTTGCTCCTTTTTGCGAAGATGGTAGAAAATTTGCGAAACAAAATTTTTGGGGAACACTCTTCCAGCCATTTCTTTGAATGTCCAATATTCAAAAGTCGCAACAGTGTGTTTTTTTGAAAATAGGCGACATTTTTCCAAATTTCGACTTTTGAAATTTTAAAAAGGACTTTGCTCCTTTTTTCGAAAATGGTAGAAAATTTGCGAAAAAAACTTATTGGGGAACACTATTCCGGCCATTCCTATGAATGTCCAATATTCAAAAGTGTGTTTTTTTTGACAATAGGCGACACTTTTCCAAATTTCGGCTTTTGAAATTTTAAAAACGACTTTGCTTTTTTTGCGAAGATGGTAGAAAATTTGCGAAACAAAATTTTTGGGGAACACTCTTCCGGCCATTTCTTTGAATGTCCAATATTAAAAAGTCGCAACAGTGTGTTTTTTTGAAATTAAGCGACATTTTTCCAAATTTCGACTTTTGAAATTTTAAAAAGGACTTTGCTCCTTTTTCCGAAAATGGTAGGAGATGGGAAAAAACAATATATTTGGCCGGAAGGCCATCCCTATGAATGTCCAATATTCAAGTGTGTTTTTTTGACAATCGGCGACACTTTTCCAAATTTCGGCTTTTGAAATTTTAAAAACGACTTTGCTTTTTTTGCGAAGATGGTAGAAAATTTGCGAAACAAAATTTTTGGGGAACACTCTTCCGGCCATTTCTTTGAATGTCCAATATTAAAAAGTCGCAACAGTGTGTTTTTTTGAAAATAGGCGACATTTTTCCAAATTTCGACTTTTGAAATTTTAAAAAGGACTTTGCTCCTTTTTTCGAAAATGGTAGAAAATTTGCGAAAAAAACTTATTGGGGAACACTATTCCGGCCATTCCTATGAATGTCCAATATTCAAAAGTGTGTTTTTTTTGACAATAGGCGACACTTTTCCAAATTTCGGCTTTTGAAATTTTAAAAACGACTTTGCTTTTTTTGCGAAGATGGTAGAAAATTTGCGAAACAAAATTTTTGGGGAACACTCTTCCGGCCATTTCTTTGAATGTCCAATATTAAAAAGTCGCAACAGTGTGTTTTTTTGAAATTAAGCGACATTTTTCCATATTTCGACTTTTGAAATTTTAAAAAGGACTTTGCCCTTTTTTGCGAAAATGGTAGGAGATGGGCAAAAAAACATTATTGGGAAACACTCTTCCGGTCATTTCTATGAATTTCCAATATTCAAAAGTCCCAAAAATGTGTTTTTTTTTGAAAATAGGCGACATTTTTTTCTAAATTTCGACTTTTGAAATTTTAAAAAGGACTTTGCTCCTTTTTCCGAAAATGGTAGAAAATTTGCGAAAAAAACTTATTGGGGAACACTATTCCGGCCATTCCTATGAATGTCCAATATTCAAAAGTGTGTTTTTTTTGACAATAGGCGACATTTTTCCAAATTTCGGCTTTTGAAATTTTAAAAACGACTTTGCTCTTTTTTGCGAAGATGGTAGAAAATTTGCGAAACAAAATTTTTGGGGAACACTCTTCCGGCCATTTCTTTGAATGTCCAATATTCAAAAGTCCCAAAAATGTGTTTTTTTTGAAAATAAGCGACATTTTTCCAAAGTTCGACTTTTGAAATTTTAAAAAGGACTTTGCTCCTTTTTCCGAAAATGGTAGAAAATTTGCGAAAAAAAACTTATTGGGGAACACTATTCCGGCCATTCCTATGAATGTCCAATATTCAAAAGTGGGTTTTTTTTGACAATAGGCGACATTTTTCCAAATTTCGGCTTTTGAAATTTTAAAAACGACTTTGCTCCTTTTTGCGAAGATGGTAGAAAATTTGCGAAAAAAACTTATTGGGGAACACTATTCCGGCCATTCTTATGAATGTCCAATATTCAAAAGTGTGTTTTTTTTGACAATAAGCGACATTTTTCCAAACTTCGGCTTTTGAAATTTTAAAAACGACTTTGCCCTTTTTTCGAAAATGGTAGGAGATGGGCGAAAAAAATTATTGGGAAACACTATTCCGGCCATTTCTATGAATTTCCAATATTCAAAAGTCCCAAAAATGTGTTTTTTTTGAAAATAAGCGACATTTTTCCAAAGTTCGACTTTTGAAATTTTAAAAAGGACTTTGCTCCTTTTTCCGAAAATGGTAGAAAATTTGCGAAAAAAAACTTATTGGGGAACACTATTCCGGCCATTCCTATGAATGTCCAATATTCAAAAGTGGGTTTTTTTTGACAATAGGCGACATTTTTCCAAATTTCGGCTTTTGAAATTTTAAAAACGACTTTGCTCCTTTTTGCGAAGATGGTAGAAAATTTGCGAAACAAAATTTTTGGGGAACACTCTTCCAGCCATTTCTTTGAATGTCCAATATTCAAAAGTCGCAACAGTGTGTTTTTTTGAAAATAGGCGACATTTTTCCAAATTTCGACTTTTGAAATTTTAAAAAGGACTTTGCTCCTTTTTTCGAAAATGGTAGAAAATTTGCGAAAAAAACTTATTGGGGAACACTATTCCGGCCATTCCTATGAATGTCCAATATTCAAAAGTGTGTTTTTTTTGACAATAGGCGACACTTTTCCAAATTTCGGCTTTTGAAATTTTAAAAACGACTTTGCTTTTTTTGCGAAGATGGTAGAAAATTTGCGAAACAAAATTTTTGGGGAACACTCTTCCGGCCATTTCTTTGAATGTCCAATATTAAAAAGTCGCAACAGTGTGTTTTTTTGAAATTAAGCGACATTTTTCCAAATTTCGACTTTTGAAATTTTAAAAAGGACTTTGCTCCTTTTTCCGAAAATGGTAGGAGATGGGAAAAAACAATATATTTGGCCGGAAGGCCATCCCTATGAATGTCCAATATTCAAGTGTGTTTTTTTGACAATCGGCGACACTTTTCCAAATTTCGGCTTTTGAAATTTTAAAAACGACTTTGCTTTTTTTGCGAAGATGGTAGAAAATTTGCGAAACAAAATTTTTGGGGAACACTCTTCCGGCCATTTCTTTGAATGTCCAATATTAAAAAGTCGCAACAGTGTGTTTTTTTGAAATTAAGCGACATTTTTCCAAATTTCGACTTTTGAAATTTTAAAAAGGACTTTGCTCCTTTTTTCGAAAATGGTAGAAAATTTGCGAAAAAAACTTATTGGGGAACACTATTCCGGCCATTCCTATGAATGTCCAATATTCAAAAGTGTGTTTTTTTTGACAATAGGCGACACTTTTCCAAATTTCGGCTTTTGAAATTTTAAAAACGACTTTGCTTTTTTTGCGAAGATGGTAGAAAATTTGCGAAACAAAATTTTTGGGGAACACTCTTCCGGCCATTTCTTTGAATGTCCAATATTAAAAAGTCGCAACAGTGTGTTTTTTTGAAATTAAGCGACATTTTTCCAAATTTCGACTTTTGAAATTTTAAAAAGGACTTTGCCCTTTTTTTCGAAAATGGTAGGAGATGGGCAAAAAAACATTATTGGGAAACACTCTTCCGGTCATTTCTATGAATTTCCAATATTCAAAAGTCCCAAAAATGTGTTTTTTTTTGAAAATAGGCGACATTTTTTTCTAAATTTCGACTTTTGAAATTTTAAAAAGGACTTTGCTCCTTTTTCCGAAAATGGTAGAAAATTTGCGAAAAAAACTTATTGGGGAACACTATTCCGGCCATTCCTATGAATGTCCAATATTCAAAAGTGTGTTTTTTTTGACAATAGGCGACATTTTTCCAAATTTCGGCTTTTGAAATTTTAAAAACGACTTTGCTCTTTTTTGCGAAGATGGTAGAAAATTTGCGAAACAAAATTTTTGGGGAACACTCTTCCGGCCATTTCTTTGAATGTCCAATATTCAAAAGTCGCAACAGTGTGTTTTTTTTGAAAATAGGCGACATTTTTCCAAATTTCGACTTTTGAAATTTTAAAAAGGACTTTGCTCCTTTTTCCGAAAATGGTAGAAAATTTGCGAAACAAAATTATTGGGGAACACTCTTCCGGCCATTTCTATGAATGTCCAATATTCAAAAGTCGCAGCAGTGTGTTTTTTTGAAAATAGGCGACATTTTTCCAAATTTCGACTTTTGAAATTTTAAAAAAGACTGCAAAGTGTGTTTTTTTGAAAATAGGCGAAATTTTTCCAAATTTCAACTTTTGAAATTTTAAAAAGGTCCTTTATCCGAAAATGGTAGGAGATGGGAAAAAACAAATTATTTAGCTAGAAGGCCATCCCTATGAATGTCCAATATTCAAAAGTGTGTTTTTTTTGACAATAGGCGACATTTTTCCAAATTTCGACTTTTGAAATTTTAAAAAGGACTTTGCCCTTTTTTCGAAAATGGTAGGAGATGGGCGAAAAAAATTATTGGGAAACACTATTCCGGCCATTTCTATGAATTTCCAATATTCAAAAGTCGCAAAAATGTGTTTTTTTGAAAATAGGCGACATTTTTCCAAATTTCGACTTTTGAAATTTTAAAAAAGACTACTCCTTTTTCCGAAAATGGTAGGTGATGGGCGAAAAAAATTATTGGAGAACACTCCTCAGGCCATTTCTATGAATGTCCAATATTAATAAGTCGCAACAGTGTGTTTTTTTTTTGAAAATAGGCGACATTTTTCCAAATTTCGACTTTTGAAATTTTAAAAAGGAATTTGCTCCTTTTTTCGAAAATGGTACGAGATGGGCGAAAAAACATTATTTGGGAACATTCTTCCGGCTATTTCTATGAATGTCCAACATTCAAAAGTCGCAAAAGTGTGTTTTTTTGAAAAAAGGCGACATTTTTCCAAATTTCAACTTTTGAAATTTTAAAAAGGACTTTGCTCCTTTTTTCGAAAATGGTACGAGATGGGCGAAAAAACATTATTTGGGAACATTCTTCCGGCCATTTCTATGAATGTCCAATATTCAAAAATCGCAAAAGTGTGTTTTTTTGAAAATAGGCGACATTTTTCCAAATTTCGACTTTTGAAATTTTAAAAAGGACTTTGCTCCTTTTTTCGAAAATGGTACGAGATGGGCGAAAAAACATTATTTGGGAACATTCTTCCGGCCATTTCTATGAATGTCCAATATTCAACAGTCGCAAAAGTGTGTTTTTTTGAAAATAAGCGAAATTTTTCGAAATTTCGACTTTTGAAATTTTAAAAAGGACTTTGCTCCTTTTTCCGAAAATGGTAGAAAATTTGCGAAAAAAAATTATTGGGAAACACTATTCCGGCCATTCCTATGAATGTCCAATATTCAAAAGTGTGTTTTTTTGACAATAGGCGACATTTTTCCAAATTTCGACTTTTGATACTTTAAAAAGGACTTTGCTGCTTTTTTCGAAAATGGTAGGAGATGGGCGAAAAAATTTATTGGAGAACACTCCTCAGGCCATTTTTATGAATGTCCTATATATTAAAAAATCGCAACAGTGTGTTTTTTTGAAAATAGGCGACATTTTTCCAAATTTCGACTTTTGAAATTTTAAAAAATACTTTGCTCCTTTTTCCGAAAATGGTAGGTGATGGGCAAAAAAATTATTGGATAACACTCCTCAAGCCATTTTTTGAATGTCCTTTATTCAAAAGTCGCAACAGTGTGTTTTTTTGAAAATAGGCGACATTTTTCCAAATTTCGACTTTTGAAATTTTAAAAAATACTTTGCTCCTTTTTCCGAAAATGGTAGGTGATGGGCAAAAAAAATTATTGGAGAACACTCCTCAGGCCATTTTTATGAATGTCCTTTATTCAAAAGTCGCAAAAGTGTGTTATTTTGAAAATAAGCGAAATTTTTCCAAATTTCGACTTTTGAAATTTTGAAAATACTTTGCTTCTTTTTCCGAAAATGGTAGGAGATGGGCGAAAAAACATTATTGGGGAACACTCTTCCGGCCATTTCTATGAATGTCCAATATTCAGTAGTCGCAAAAGTGTGTTTTTTTTAAAATAAGCGAAATTTTTCCAAATTTCGACTTTTGAAATTTTAAAAAATATTTTGCTCCTTTTTCCGAAAATGGTAGGAGATGGGCGAAAAAAAATTATTGGGGAACACTATTCCGGCCATTCCTATGAATGCCCAATATTCAAAAGTCTTAACAGTGTGTTTTTTGAAAATTGGCGACATTTTTCCAAATTTCGACTTTTGAAATTTTAGAAAGGACTTTGCTCCCTTTTCCGAAAATGGTAGAAAATTTGCGAAAAAAAATTATTGGGGAACACTATTCCGGCCATTCCTATGAATGTTCAATATTCAAAAGTGTGTTTTTGTGACAATAGGCGACACTTTTCCAAATTTCGACTTTTGATATTTTAAAAAGGACTTTGCTCCTTTTTTCGAAAATGGTAGGTGATGGGCGAAAAAAATTATTGGAGAACACTCCTCAGGCCATTTTTATGAATGTCCTTTATTCAAAAGTCGCAACAGTGTGTTTTTTTTGAAAATATGCGACATTTTTCCAAATTTCGACTTTTGAAATTTTAAAAAGCACTTTGCTCCATTTTCCGAAAATGGTAGAAAATTTGCGAAACAAAATTATTGGGGAACACTATTCCGGCCATTCCTATGAATGTCCAATATTCAAAAGTGTGTGTTTATTTTAAATAGGCGACATTTTTCCAAATTTCAACTTTTGAAATTTTAGAAAGGACTTTGCTCCTTTTTCAGAAAATGGTAGAAAATTTGCGAAAAAAATTATTGGGGAACACTCTTCCGGCCATTTCTATGAATGTCCAATATTCAAAAGTCGCAACAGTGTGTTTTTTTGAAAATAGGCGAAATTTTTCCAAATTTCGACTTTTGAAATTTTAAAAAGGACTTTGCTCCTTTTTCCGAAAATGGTAGAAAATTTGCGAAACAAAATTATTGGGGAACACTCTTCCGGCCATTTCTATGAATGTCCAATATTCAAAAGTCGCAGCAGTGTGTTTTTTTGAAAATAGGCGACATTTTTCCAAATTTCGACTTTTGAAATTTTAAAAAAGACTGCAAAGTGTGTTTTTTTGAAAATAGGCGAAATTTTTCCAAATTTCGACTTTTGAAATTTTAAAAAGGTCCTTTATCCGAAAATGGTAGGAGATGGAAAAAAACAAATTATTTAGCTAGAAGGCCATCCCTATGAATGTCCAATATTCAAAAGTGTGTTTTTTTTGACAATAGGCGACATTTTTCCAAATTTCGACTTTTGAAATTTTAAAAAGGACTTTGCCCTTTTTTCGAAAATGGTAGGAGATGGGCGAAAAAAATTATTGGGAAACACTATTCCGGCCATTTCTATGAATTTCCAATATTCAAAAGTCGCAAAAATGTGTTTTTTTGAAAATAGGCGACATTTTTCCAAATTTCGACTTTTGAAATTTTAAAAAAGACTACTCCTTTTTCCGAAAATGGTAGGTGATGGGCGAAAAAAATTATTGGAGAACACTCCTCAGGCCATTTCTATGAATGTCCAATATTAATAAGTCGCAACAGTGTGTTTTTTTTTTGAAAATAGGCGACATTTTTCCAAATTTCGACTTTTAAAATTTTAAAAAGGAATTTGCTCCTTTTTTCGAAAATGGTACGAGATGGGCGAAAAAACATTATTTGGGAACATTCTGCCGGCTATTTCTATGAATGTCCAACATTCAAAAGTCGCAAAAGTGTGTTTTTTTGAAAATAGGCGACATTTTTCCAAATTTCGACTTTTGAAATTTTAAGAAAGACTTTGCTCCTTTTTTCGAAAATGGTACGAGATGGGCGAAAAAACATTATTTGGGAACATTCTTCCGGCCATTTCTATGAATGTCCAATATTCAAAAATCGCAAAAGTGTGTTTTTTTGAAAATAGGCGACATTTTTCCAAATTTCGACTTTTGAAATTTTAAAAAGGACTTTGCTCCTTTTTTCGAAAATGGTACGAGATGGGCGAAAAAACATTATTTGGGAACATTCTTCCGGCCATTTCTATGAATGTCCAATATTCAACAGTCGCAAAAGTGTGTTTTTTTGAAAATAAGCGAAATTTTTCGAAATTTCGACTTTTGAAATTTTAAAAAGGACTTTGCTCCTTTTTCCGAAAATGGTAGAAAATTTGCGAAAAAAAATTATTGGGAAACACTATTCCGGCCATTCCTATGAATGTCCAATATTCAAAAGTGTGTTTTTTTGACAATAGGCGACATTTTTCCAAATTTCGACTTTTGAAATTTTAAAAAATACTTTGCTCCTTTTTCCGAAAATGGTAGGTGATGGGCAAAAAAAATTATTGGATAACACTCCTCAAGCCATTTTTTGAATGTCCTTTATTCAAAAGTCGCAACAGTGTGTTTTTTTGAAAATAGGCGACATTTTTCCAAATTTCGACTTTTGAAATTTTAAAAAATACTTTGCTCCTTTTTCCGAAAATGGTAGGTGATGGGCAAAAAAAATTATTGGAGAACAGTCCTCAGGCCATTTTTATGAATGTCCTTTATTCAAAAGTCGCAAAAGTGTGTTTTTTTGAAAATAAGCGAAATTTTTCCAAATTTCGACTTTTGAAATTTTAAAAACACTTTGCTTCTTTTTCCGAAAATTGTAGGAGATGGGCGAAAAAACATTATTGGGGAACACTCTTCCGGCCATTTCTATGAATGTCCAATATTCAGAAGTCGCAAAAGTGTGTTTTTTTTAAAATAAGCGACATTTTTCCAAATTTCGACTTTTGAAATTTTAAAAAATACTTTGCTCCTTTTTCCGAAAATGGTAGGTGATGGGCAAAAAAAATTATTGCAGAACACTCCTATGGCCATTTTTTGAATGTAAAATATTCAAAAGTCGCAACAGTGTGTTTTTTTGAAAATAGGCGACATTTTTCCAAATTTCGACTTTTGAAATTTTAAAAAGGACTTTGCTCCTTTTTCCGAAAATGGTAGAAAATTTGCGAAACAAAATTATTGGGGAACACTATTCCGGCCATTCCTATGAATGTCCAATATTCAAAAGTGTGTGTTTTTTTTAAATAGGCGACATTTTTCCAAATTTCAACTTTTGAAATTTTAGAAAGGACTTTGCTCCTTTTTCCGAAAATGGTAGAAAATTTGCGAAAAAAAATTATTGGGGAACACTCTTCCGGCCATTTCTATGAATGTCCAATATTCAAAAGTCGCAACAGTGTGTTTTTTTGAAAATAGGCGAAATTTTTCCAAATTTCGACTTTTGAAATTTTAAAAAGGACTTTGCTCCTTTATCCGAAAATGGTAGGAGATGGGAAAAAACAAATTTTTTGGCTAGAAGGCCATCCCTATGAATGTCCAATATTCAAAAGTGTGTTTTTTTTTTACAATAGGCGAGATTTTTCCAAATTTCGACTTTTGAACTTTTAAAAAGGACTTTGCCCTTTTTTCAAAAATGGTAGGAGATGGGCGAAAAAATTTATTTGAGAACACTCCTCAGGCCATTTCTATGAATGTCCAATATTAATAAGTCGAAACAGTGTGTTTTTTTTTTTGAAAATAGGCGACATTTTTCCAAATTTCGACTTTTGAAATTTTAAAAAGGACTTTGCTCCTTTTTTCGAAAATGGTACGAAATGGGCGAAAAACCTTATTTGGGAACACTCCTCTGGCCATTTCTATGAATGTCCAATATTCAAAAGTCGCAAAAGTGTGTTTTTTTGAAAATAGGCGACATTTTTCCAAATTTCGACTTTTGAAATTTTAAGAAAGACTTTGCTCCTTTTTTCGAAAATGGTACGAGATGGGCGAAAAAACATTATTTGGGAACATTCTTCCGGCCATTTCTATGAATGTCCAATATTCAAAAGTCGCAAAAGTGTGTTTTTTTGAAAATATGCGACATTTTTCCAAATTTCGACTTTTGAAATTTTAAGAAAGACTTTGCTCCTTTTTTCGAAAATGGTACGAGATGGGCGAAAAAACATTATTTGGGAACATTCTTCCGGCCATTTCTATGAATGTCCAATATTCAAAAGTCGCAAAAGTGTGTTTTTTTGAAAATATGCGACATTTTTCCAAATTTCGACTTTTGAAATTTTAAAAAGGACTTTGCTCCTTTTTTCGAAAATGGTACGAGATTGGCGAAAAAACATTATTGGGGAACACTCTTCCGGCCATTTCTATGAATGTCCAATATTCAAAAGTCGCAAAAGTGTGTTTTTTTTGAAAATAGGCGACATTTTTCCAAATTTCGACTTTTGAAATTTTAAGAAAGACTTTGCTCCTTTTTTCGAAAATGGTACGAGATGGGCGAAAAAACATTATTTGGGAACATTCTTCCGGCCATTTCTATGAATGTCCAATATTCAAAAGTCGCAAAAGTGTGTTTTTTTGAAAATAGGCGACATTTTTCCAAATTTCGACTTTTGAAATTTTAAGAAAGACTTTGCTCCTTTTTTCGAAAATGGTACGAGATGGGCGAAAAAACATTATTTGGGAACATTCTTCCGGCCATTTCTATGAATGTCCAATATTCAAAAGTCGCAAAAGTGTGTTTTTTTGAAAATAGACGACATTTTTCCAAATTTCGACTTTTGAAATTTTAAAAAGGACTTTGCTCCTTTTTTCGAAAATGGTAGGAGATGGGCGAAAAAACATTATTTGGGAACATTCTTCCGGCCATTTCTATGAATGTCCAATATTCAAAAGTCGCAAAAGTGTGTTTTTTTGAAAATAAGCGACATTTTTCCAAATTTCGACTTTTGAAATTTTAAAAAGGACTTTGCTCCTTTTTTCGAAAATAGTACGAAATGGGCGAAAAAACATTATTTGGGAACACTCTTCCGGCCATTTCTATGAATGTCCAATATTCAAAAGTCGCAAAAGTGTGTTTTTTTGAAAATAGGCGACATTTTTCCAAATTTCGACTTTTGAAATTTTAAGAAAGACTTTGCTCCTTTTTTCGAAAATGGTACGAGATGGGCGAAAAAACATTATTTGGGAACATTCTTCCGGCCATTTCTATGAATGTCCAATATTCAAAAGTTGCAAAAGTGTGTTTTTTTGAAAATAGGCGACATTTTTCCAAATTTCGACTTTTGAAATTTTAAAAAGGACTTTGCTCCTTTTTTCGAAAATGGTACGAGATTGGCGAAAAAACATTATTTGGGAACATTCTTCCGGCCATTTCTATGAATGTCCAATATTCAAAAGTCGCAAAAGTGTGTTTTTTTGAAAATAAGCGAAATTTTTCGAAATTTCGACTTTTGAAATTTTAAAAAGGACTTTGCTCCTTTTTCCGAAAATGGTAGGAGATGGGCGAAAAAACATTATTGGGGAACACTCTTCCGGCCATTTCTATGAATGTCCAATATTCAAAAGTCTTAACAGTGTGTTTTTTGAAAATTGGCGACATTTTTCCAAATTTCGACTTTTGAAATTTTAAAAAGGACTTTGCTCCTTTATCCGAAAATGGTAGGAGATGGGAAAAAACAAATTATTTGGCTAGAAGGCCATCGCTATGAATGTCAAATATTCAAAAGTCGCAAAAGTGTGTTTTTTTGAAAATAGGCGAGATTTTTCCAAATTTCGACTTTTGAAATTTTAAAAAGGACTTTGCTCCTTTTTTCGAAAATGGTACGAGATGGGCGAAAAAACATTATTTGGGAACATTCTTCCGGCCATTTCTATGAATGTCCAATATTCAACAGTCGCAAAAGTGTGTTTTTTTGAAAATAAGCGAAATTTTTCGAAATTTCGACTTTTGAAATTTTAAAAAGGACTTTGCTCCTTTTTCCGAAAATGGTAGAAAATTTGCGAAAAAAAATTATTGGGAAACACTATTCCGGCCATTCCTATGAATGTCCAATATTCAAAAGTGTGTTTTTTTGACAATAGGCGACATTTTTCCAAATTTCGACTTTTGAAATTTTAAAAAATACTTTGCTCCTTTTTCCGAAAATGGTAGGTGATGGGCAAAAAAAATTATTGGATAACACTCCTCAAGCCATTTTTTGAATGTCCTTTATTCAAAAGTCGCAACAGTGTGTTTTTTTGAAAATAGGCGACATTTTTCCAAATTTCGACTTTTGAAATTTTAAAAAATACTTTGCTCCTTTTTCCGAAAATGGTAGGTGATGGGCAAAAAAAATTATTGGAGAACAGTCCTCAGGCCATTTTTATGAATGTCCTTTATTCAAAAGTCGCAAAAGTGTGTTTTTTTGAAAATAAGCGAAATTTTTCCAAATTTCGACTTTTGAAATTTTAAAAACACTTTGCTTCTTTTTCCGAAAATTGTAGGAGATGGGCGAAAAAACATTATTGGGGAACACTCTTCCGGCCATTTCTATGAATGTCCAATATTCATAAGTCGCAAAAGTGTGTTTTTTTTAAAATAAGCGACATTTTTCCAAATTTCGACTTTTGAAATTTTAAAAAATACTTTGCTCCTTTTTCCGAAAATGGTAGGTGATGGGCAAAAAAAATTATTGCAGAACACTCCTATGGCCATTTTTTGAATGTAAAATATTCAAAAGTCGCAACAGTGTGTTTTTTTGAAAATAGGCGACATTTTTCCAAATTTCGACTTTTGAAATTTTAAAAAGGACTTTGCTCCTTTTTCCGAAAATGGTAGAAAATTTGCGAAACAAAATTATTGGGGAACACTATTCCGGCCATTCCTATGAATGTCCAATATTCAAAAGTGTGTGTTTTTTTTAAATAGGCGACATTTTTCCAAATTTCAACTTTTGAAATTTTAGAAAGGACTTTGCTCCTTTTTCCGAAAATGGTAGAAAATTTGCGAAAAAAAATTATTGGGGAACACTCTTCCGGCCATTTCTATGAATGTCCAATATTCAAAAGTCGCAACAGTGTGTTTTTTTGAAAATAGGCGAAATTTTTCCAAATTTCGACTTTTGAAATTTTAAAAAGGACTTTGCTCCTTTATCCGAAAATGGTAGGAGATGGGAAAAAACAAATTTTTTGGCTAGAAGGCCATCCCTATGAATGTCCAATATTCAAAAGTGTGTTTTTTTTTTACAATAGGCGAGATTTTTCCAAATTTCGACTTTTGAACTTTTAAAAAGGACTTTGCCCTTTTTTCAAAAATGGTAGGAGATGGGCGAAAAAATTTATTTGAGAACACTCCTCAGGCCATTTCTATGAATGTCCAATATTAATAAGTCGAAACAGTGTGTTTTTTTTTTTGAAAATAGGCGACATTTTTCCAAATTTCGACTTTTGAAATTTTAAAAAGGACTTTGCTCCTTTTTTCGAAAATGGTACGAAATGGGCGAAAAACCTTATTTGGGAACACTCCTCTGGCCATTTCTATGAATGTCCAATATTCAAAAGTCGCAAAAGTGTGTTTTTTTGAAAATAGGCGACATTTTTCCAAATTTCGACTTTTGAAATTTTAAGAAAGACTTTGCTCCTTTTTTCGAAAATGGTACGAGATGGGCGAAAAAACATTATTTGGGAACATTCTTCCGGCCATTTCTATGAATGTCCAATATTCAAAAGTCGCAAAAGTGTGTTTTTTTGAAAATATGCGACATTTTTCCAAATTTCGACTTTTGAAATTTTAAGAAAGACTTTGCTCCTTTTTTCGAAAATGGTACGAGATGGGCGAAAAAACATTATTTGGGAACATTCTTCCGGCCATTTCTATGAATGTCCAATATTCAAAAGTCGCAAAAGTGTGTTTTTTTGAAAATATGCGACATTTTTCCAAATTTCGACTTTTGAAATTTTAAAAAGGACTTTGCTCCTTTTTTCGAAAATGGTACGAGATTGGCGAAAAAACATTATTGGGGAACACTCTTCCGGCCATTTCTATGAATGTCCAATATTCAAAAGTCGCAAAAGTGTGTTTTTTTTGAAAATAGGCGACATTTTTCCAAATTTCGACTTTTGAAATTTTAAGAAAGACTTTGCTCCTTTTTTCGAAAATGGTACGAGATGGGCGAAAAAACATTATTTGGGAACATTCTTCCGGCCATTTCTATGAATGTCCAATATTCAAAAGTCGCAAAAGTGTGTTTTTTTGAAAATAGGCGACATTTTTCCAAATTTCGACTTTTGAAATTTTAAGAAAGACTTTGCTCCTTTTTTCGAAAATGGTACGAGATGGGCGAAAAAACATTATTTGGGAACATTCTTCCGGCCATTTCTATGAATGTCCAATATTCAAAAGTCGCAAAAGTGTGTTTTTTTGAAAATAGACGACATTTTTCCAAATTTCGACTTTTGAAATTTTAAAAAGGACTTTGCTCCTTTTTTCGAAAATGGTAGGAGATGGGCGAAAAAACATTATTTGGGAACATTCTTCCGGCCATTTCTATGAATGTCCAATATTCAAAAGTCGCAAAAGTGTGTTTTTTTGAAAATAAGCGACATTTTTCCAAATTTCGACTTTTGAAATTTTAAAAAGGACTTTGCTCCTTTTTTCGAAAATAGTACGAAATGGGCGAAAAAACATTATTTGGGAACACTCTTCCGGCCATTTCTATGAATGTCCAATATTCAAAAGTCGCAAAAGTGTGTTTTTTTGAAAATAGGCGACATTTTTCCAAATTTCGACTTTTGAAATTTTAAGAAAGACTTTGCTCCTTTTTTCGAAAATGGTACGAGATGGGCGAAAAAACATTATTTGGGAACATTCTTCCGGCCATTTCTATGAATGTCCAATATTCAAAAGTTGCAAAAGTGTGTTTTTTTGAAAATAGGCGACATTTTTCCAAATTTCGACTTTTGAAATTTTAAAAAGGACTTTGCTCCTTTTTTCGAAAATGGTACAAGATTGGCGAAAAAACATTATTTGGGAACATTCTTCCGGCCATTTCTATGAATGTCCAATATTCAAAAGTCGCAAAAGTGTGTTTTTTTGAAAATAAGCGAAATTTTTCGAAATTTCGACTTTTGAAATTTTAAAAAGGACTTTGCTCCTTTTTCCGAAAATGGTAGGAGATGGGCGAAAAAACATTATTGGGGAACACTCTTCCGGCCATTTCTATGAATGTCCAATATTCAAAAGTCTTAACAGTGTGTTTTTTGAAAATTGGCGACATTTTTCCAAATTTCGACTTTTGAAATTTTAAAAAGGACTTTGCTCCTTTATCCGAAAATGGTAGGAGATGGGAAAAAACAAATTATTTGGCTAGAAGGCCATCGCTATGAATGTCAAATATTCAAAAGTCGCAAAAGTGTGTTTTTTTGAAAATAGGCGAGATTTTTCCAAATTTCGACTTTTGAAATTTTAAAAAGGACTTTGCTCCTTTTTTCGAAAATGGTAGGAGATGGGCGAAAAAACATTATTGGGGAACACTCTTCCGGCCATTTCTATGAATGTCCAATATTCAAAAGTCGCAAAAGTGTGTTTTTTTGAAAATAGGCGACATTTTTCCAAATTTCGACTTTTGAAATTTTAAAAAGGACTTTGCTCCTTTTTTCGAAAATGGTACGAGATGGGCGAAAAAACATTATTTGGGAACATTCTTCCGGCCATTTCTATGAATGTCCAATATTCAAAAGTCGCAAAAGTGTGTTTTTTTGAAAATAGGCGACATTTTTCCAAATTTCGACTTTTGAAATTTTAAAAAGGACTTTGCTCCTTTTTTCGAAAATGGTACGAGATGGGCGAAAAAACATTATTTGGGAACATTCTTCCGGCCATTTCTATGAATGTCCAATATTCAAAAGTCGCAAAAGTGTGTTTTTTTGAAAATAGGCGACATTTTTCCAAATTTCGACTTTTGAAATTTTAAAAAGGACTTTGCTCCTTTTTTCGAAAATGGTACGAGATGGGCGAAAAAACATTATTTAGGAACATTCTTCCGGCCATTTCTATGAATGTCCAATATTCAAAAGTCGCAACTGTGTGTTTTTTTGAAAATAAGCGAAATTTTTCGAAATTTCGACTTTTGAAATTTTAAAAACGACTTTGCTCCTTTTTTCGAAAATGGTAGGAGATGGACGAACAAATTTATTGGAGAACACTCCCCAGGCCATTTTTATGAATGTCCTTTATTCAAAAGTCGCAACAGTGTGTTTTTTTGAAAATATGTGACATTTTTTCAAATTTCGACTTTTGAAATTTTAAAAAATACTTTGCTCCTTTTTCCGAAAATGGTAGGTGATGGACAAAAAAAATTATTGGACAACACTCCTCAGGCCATTTTTATGAATGTCCAATATTCAAAAGTCGCAACAGTGTGTTTTTTTGAAAATAGGCGACATTTTTCCAATTTTCGACTTGTGAAATTTTAAAAAGGACTTTTCCTTTTTACGAAAATGGTAGAAAATTTGCGAAACAAAATTATTGGCGAACACTATTCCGGCCATTCCTATGAATGTCCAATATTCAAAAGTCGCAACAGTGTGTTTTTTTGAAAAAAAGGCGACATTTTTCCAAATTTCGACTTTTGAAATTTTAAAAAGACTTTGCTCCTTTTTCCGAAAATGGTAGAAAATTTGCGAAACAAAATTATTGGGGAACACTCTTCCGGCCATTTCTATGAATGTCCAATATTCAAAAGTCGCAACAGTGTGTTTTTTTTAAAATAGGCGACATTTTTCCAAATTTCGACTTTTGAAATTTTAAAAAGGACTTTGCTCCTTTTTCCGAAAATGGTAGAAAATTTGCGAAACAAAATTATTGGGGAACACTCTTCCGGCCATTTCTTTGAATGTCCAATATTCAAAAGTCGCAACAGTGTGTTTTTTTGAAAATAGGCGACATTTTTCCAATTTTCGACTTTTGAAATTTTAAAAAGGACTTTGCTCCTTTTTCCGAAAATGGTAGAAAATTTGCGAAACAAAATTATTGGGGAACACTCTTCCGGCCATTTCTATGAATGTCCAATATTCAAAAGTCGCAACAGTGTGTTTTTTTTAAAATAGGCGACATTTTTCCAAATTTCGACTTTTGAAATTTTAAAAAGGACTTTGCTCCTTTTTCCGAAAATGGTAGAAAATTTGCGAAACAAAATTATTGGGGAACACTCTTCCTGCCATTTCTATGAATGTCCAATATTCAAAAGTTGCAACAGTGTGTTTTTTTTAAAATAGGCGACATTTTTCCAAATTTCGACTTTTGAAATTTTAAAAAGGACTTTGCCCTTTTTTCCGAAAATGGTAGGAAATTTGCGAAACAAAATTATTGGGGAACACTCTTCCGGCCATTTCTATGAATGTCCAATATTCAAAAGTCGCAACAGTGTGTTTTTTTGAAAAAAAGGCGACATTTTTCCAAATTTCGACTTTTGAAATTTTAAAAAGGACTTTGCTCCTTAATCCAAAAATGGTAGGAGATGGGAAAAAACAATATATTTGGCCGGAAGGCCATCCCTATGAATGTCCAATATTCAAAAGTGTGTTTTTTTTGACAATAGGCGACATTTTTCCAAATTTCGACTTTTGAAATTTTAAAAAGGACTTTGCCCTTTTTTCGAAAATGGTAGGAGATGGGCGAAAAAACATTATTGGGGAACACTCTTCCGGCCATTTCTATGAATTTCCAATATTCAAAAGTCCCAAAAATGTGTTTTTTTTTTTTAAATAGGTGACATTTTTCCAAATTTCGACTTTTGAAATTTTAAAAAGGACTTTGCTCCTTTTTCCGAAAATGGTAGAAAATTTGCGAAAAAAACTTATTGGGGAACACTATTCCGGCCATTCCTATGAATGTCCAATATTCAAAAGTGTGTTTTTTTGACAATAGGCGACATTTTTCCAAATTTCGGCTTTTGAAATTTTAAAAACGACTTTGCTCCTTTTTGCGAAGACGGTAGAAAATTTGCGAAAAAAATTATTGGGGAACACTCTTCCGGCCATCCCTATGAATGACCAATATTCAAAAGTCGCAACTGTGTGTTTTTTTGAAAATAGGCGACATTTTTCCAAATTTCGACTTTTGAAATTTTAAAAAGGACTTTGCTCCTTTTTTCGAAAATGGTACGAGATGGGCGAAAAAACATTATTTGAGAACATTCTTCCGGCCATTTCTATGAATGTCCAATATTCAAAAGTCGCAAAAGTGTGTTTTTTTGAAAATAGGCGACATTTTTCCAAATTTCGACTTTTGAAATTTTAAAAAGGACTTTGCTCCTTTTTTCGAAAATGGTACGAGATGGGCGAAAAAACATTATTTGGGAACATTCTTCCGGCCATTTCTATGAATGTCCAATATTCAAAAGTCGCAAAAGTGTGTTTTTTTGAAAATAAGCGACATTTTTCCAAATTTCGACTTTTGAAATTTTAAAAAGGACTTTGCTCCTTTTTTCGAAAATAGTACGAAATGGGCGAAAAAACATTATTTGGGAACACTCTTCCGGCCATTTCTATGAATGTCCAATATTCAAAAGTCGCAAAAGTGTGTTTTTTTGAAAATAGGCGACATTTTTCCAAATTTCGACTTTTGAAATTTTAAGAAAGACTTTGCTCCTTTTTTCGAAAATGGTACGAGATTGGCGAAAAAACATTATTTGGGAACATTCTTCCGGCCATTTCAATGAATGTCCAATAATCAAAAGTCGCAAAAGTGTGTTTTTTTGAAAATAAGCGAAATTTTTCGAAATTTCGACTTTTGAAATTTTAAAAAGGACTTTGCTCCTTTTTCCGAAAATGGTAGGAGATGGGCGAAAAAACATTTTTGGGGAACACTCTTCCCGCCATTTCTATGAATGTCCAATATTCAAAAGTCTTAACAGTGTGTTTTTTGAAAATTGGCGACATTTTTCCAAATTTCGACTTTTGAAATTTTAAAAAGGACTTTGCTCTTTTATCCGAAAATGGTAGGAGATGGGAAAAAACAATTTATTTGGCTAGAAGGCCATCGCTATGAATGTCAAATATTCAAAAGTCGTAAAAGTGTGTTTTTTTGAAAATAGGCGAGATTTTTCCAAATTTCGACTTTTGAAATTTTAAAAAGGACTTTGCTCCTTTTTTCGAAAATGGTAGGAGATGGGCGAAAAAACATTATTTGGGAACATTCTTCCGGCCATTTCTATGAATGTCCAATATTCAAAAGTCGCAAAAGTGTGTTTTTTTGAAAATAGGCGACATTTTTCCAAATTTCGACTTTTGAAATTTTAAAAAGGACTTTGCTCCTTTTTTCGAAAATGGTACGAGATGGGCGAAAAAACATTATTTGGGAACATTCTTCCGGCCATTTCTATGAATGTCCAATATTCAAAAGTCGCAAAAGTGTGTTTTTTTGAAAATAGGCGACATTTTTCCAAATTTCGACTTTTGAAATTTTAAAAAGGACTTTGCTCCTTTTTTCGAAAATGGTACGAGATGGGCGAAAAAACATTATTTGGGAACATTCTTCCGCCCATTTCTATGAATGTCCAATATTCAAAAGTCGCAAAAGTGTGTTTTTTTGAAAATAGGCGACATTTTTCCAAATTTCGACTTTTGAAATTTTAAAAAGGACTTTGCTCCTTTTTTCGAAAATGGTACGAGATGGGCGAAAAAACATTATTTGGGAACATTCTTCCGGCCATTTCTATGAATGTCCAATATTCAAAAGTCGCAAAAGTGTGTTTTTTTGAAAATAGGCGACATTTTTCCAAATTTCGACTTTTGAAATTTTAAAAAGGACTTTGCTCCTTTTTTCGAAAATGGTACGAGATGGGCGAAAAAACATTATTTGGGAACATTCTTCCGGCCATTTCTATGAATGTCCAATATTCAAAAGTCGCAAAAGTGTGTTTTTTTGAAAATAGGCGACATTTTTCCAAATTTCGACTTTTGAAATTTTAAAAAGGACTTTGCTCCTTTTTCCGAAAATGGTAGAAAATTTGCGAAAAAAACTTATTGGGGAACACTATTCCGGCCATTCCTATGAATGTCCAATATTCAAAAGTGTGTTTTTTTGACAATAGGCGACATTTTTCCAAATTTCGGCTTTTGAAATTTTAAAAACGACTTTGCTCCTTTTTGCGAAGACGGTAGAAAATTTGCGAAAAAAATTATTGGGGAACACTCTTCCGGCCATCCCTATGAATGACCAATATTCAAAAGTCGCAACTGTGTGTTTTTTTGAAAATAGGCGACATTTTTCCAAATTTCGACTTTTGAAATTTTAAAAAGGACTTTGCTCCTTTTTTCGAAAATGGTACGAGATGGGCGAAAAAACATTATTTGGGAACATTCTTCCGGCCATTTCTATGAATGTCCAATATTCAAAAGTCGCAAAAGTGTGTTTTTTTGAAAATAGGCGACATTTTTCCAAATTTCGACTTTTGAAATTTTAAAAAGGACTTTGCTCCTTTTTTCGAAAATGGTACGAGATGGGCGAAAAAACATTATTTGGGAACATTCTTCCGGCCATTTCTATGAATGTCCAATATTCAAAAGTCGCAAAAGTGTGTTTTTTTGAAAATAGGCGACATTTTTCCAAATTTCGACTTTTGAAATTTTAAAAACGACTTTGCTCCTTTTTGCGAAGACGGTAGAAAATTTGCGAAAAAAATTATTGGGGAACACTCTTCCGGCCATCCCTATGAATGACCAATATTCAAAAGTCGCAACTGTGTGTTTTTTTGAAAATAGGCGACATTTTTCCAAATTTCGACTTTTGAAATTTTAAAAAGGACTTTGCTCCTTTTTTCGAAAATGGTACGAGATGGGCGAAAAAACATTATTTGGGAACATTCTTCCGGCCATTTCTATGAATGTCCAATATTCAAAAGTCGCAAAAGTGTGTTTTTTTGAAAATAGGCGACATTTTTCCAAATTTCGACTTTTGAAATTTTAAAAAGGACTTTGCTCCTTTTTTCGAAAATGGTACGAGATGGGCGAAAAAACATTATTTGGGAACATTCTTCCGGCCATTTCTATGAATGTCCAATATTCAAAAGTCGCAAAAGTGTGTTTTTTTGAAAATAAGCGAAATTTTTCGAAATTTCGACTTTTGAAATTTTAAAAAGGACTTTGCTCCTTTTTTCGAAAATGGTAGGAGATGGACGAACAAATTTATTGGAGAACACTCCCCAGGCCATTTTTATGAATGTCCTTTATTCAAAAGTCGCAACAGTGTGTTTTTTTGAAAATATGCGACATTTTTTCAAATTTCGACTTTTGAAATTTAAAAAAATACTTTGCTCCTTTTTCCGAAAATGGTAGGTGATGGGCAAAAAAAATTATTGGACAACACTCCTCAGGCCATTTTTATGAATGTCCAATATTCAAAAGTCGCAACAGTGTGTTTTTTTGAAAATAGGCGACATTTTTCCAATTTTCGACTTTTGAAATTTTAAAAAGGACTTTTCCTTTTTACGAAAATGGTAGAAAATTTGCGAAACAAAATTATTGGCGAACACTATTCCGGCCATTCCTATGAATGTCCAATATTCAAAAGTCGCAACAGTGTGTTTTTTTGAAAAAAAGGCGACATTTTTCCAAATTTCGACTTTTGAAATTTTAAAAAGGACTTTGCTCCTTTTTCCGAAAATGGTAGAAAATTTGCGAAACAAAATTATTGGGGAACACTCTTCCGGCCATTTCTATGAATGTCCAATATTCAAAAGTCGCAACAGTGTGTTTTTTTTAAAATAGGCGACATTTTTCCAAATTTCGACTTTTGAAATTTTAAAAAGGACTTTGCTCCTTTTTCCGAAAATGGTAGAAAATTTGCGAAACAAAATTATTGGGGAACACTCTTCCGGCCATTTCTATGAATGTCCAATATTCAAAAGTCGCAACAGTGTGTTTTTTTTAAAATAGGCGACATTTTTCCAAATTTCGACTTTTGAAATTTTAAAAAGGACTTTGCTCCTTTTTCCGAAAATGGTAGAAAATTTGCGAAACAAAATTATTGGGGAACACTCTTCCGGCCATTTCTATGAATGTCCAATATTCAAAAGTCGCAACAGTGTGTTTTTTTGAAAAAAAGGCAACATTTTTCCAAATTTCGACTTTTGAAATTTTAAAAAAGACTGCTAAGTGTGTTTTTTTTAAAATAGGCGAAATTTTTCCAAATTTCGACTTTTGAAATTTTAAAAAGGACTTTGCTCCTTAATCCGAAAATGGTAGGAGATGGGAAAAAACAATATATTTGGCCGGAAGGCCATCCCTATGAATGTCCAATATTCAAAAGTGTGTTTTTTTTTGACAATAGGCGACATTTTTCCAAATTTCGACTTTTGAAATTTTAAAAAGGACTTTGCCCTTTTTTCGAAAATGGTAGGAGATGGGCGAAAAAACATTATTGGGGAACACTCTTCCGGCCATTTCTATGAATTTCCAATATTCAAAAGTCCCAAAAATGTGTTTTTTTTTTTAAATAGGTGACATTTTTCCAAATTTCGACTTTTGAAATTTTAAAAAGGACTTTGCTCCTTTTTCCGAAAATGGTAGAAAATTTGCGAAAAAAACTTATTGGGGAACACTATTCCGGCCATTCCTATGAATGTCCAATATTCAAAAGTGTGTTTTTTTGACAATAGGCGACATTTTTCCAAATTTCGGCTTTTGAAATTTTAAAAACGACTTTGCTCCTTTTTGCGAAGACGGTAGAAAATTTGCGAAAAAAATTATTGGAGAACACTCCTCCGGCCATCCCTATGAATGTCCAATATTCAAAAGTCGCAACAGTGTGTTTTTTTGAAAATAGGTGACATTTTTCCAAATTTCGACTTTTGAAATTTTAAGAAAGACTTTGCTCCTTTTTTCGAAAATGGTAGGAGATGGGCAAAAAAATTTATTGGAGAACACTCCTCAGGCCATTTTTATGAATGTCCTTTATTCAAAAGTCGCAACAGTGTGTTTTTTTGAAAATAGGCGACATTTTTCCAAATTTCGACTTTTGAAATTTTAAAAAGGACTTTTCCTTTTTACGAAAATGGTAGAAAATTTGCGAAACAAAATTATTGGCGAACACTATTCCGGCCATTCCTATGAATGTCCAATATTCAAAAGTGTGTTTTTTTTGACAATAGGCAACATTTTTCCAAATTTCGGCTTTTGAAATTTTAAAAACGACTTTGCTCCTTTTTGCGAAGATGGTGGAAAATTTGCGAAACAAAAATATTGGGGAACACTCTTCCGGCCATTTCTATGAATGTCCAATATTCAAAAGTCGCAACAGTGTGTTTTTTTTAAAATAGGCGACATTTTTCCAAATTTCGACTTTTGAAATTTTAAAAAGGACTTTGCTCCTTTTTCCGAAAATGGTAGAAAATTTGCGAAAAAAAATTATTGGGGAACACTCTTCCGGCAAGTTCTATGAATGTCCAATATTCAAAAGTCGCAACAGTGTGTTTTTTTGAAAATAGGCGACATTTTTCCAAATTTCGACTTTTGAAATTTTAAAAAAGACTGCTAAGTGTGTTTTTTTTAAAATAGGCGAAATTTTTCCAAATTTCAACTTTTGAAATTTTAAAAAGGACTTTGCTCCTTAATCCGAAAATGGTAGGAGATGGGAAAAAACAATATATTTGGCCGGAAGGCCATCCCTATGAATGTCCAATATTCAAAAGTGTGTTTTTTTTGACAATAGGCGACATTTTTCCAAATTTCGACTTTTGAAATTTTAAAAAGGACTTTGCTCCTTTATCCGAAAATGGTAGGAGATGGGAAAATACAAATTATTTGGCCAGAAGGCCATCCCTATGAATGTCCAATATTCAAAAGTGTGTTTTTTTTGACAATAGGCTACATTTTTCCAAATTTCGACTTTTGAAATTTTAAAAACGACTTTGCTCCTTTTTGCGAAGATGGTAGAAAATTTGCGAAAAAAATTATTGGGGAACACTCTTCCGGCCATCCCTATGAATGACCAATATTCAAAAGTCGCAAAAATGTGTTTTTTTTGAAAATAGGCGACATTTTTCCAAATTTCGACTTTTGAAATTTTAAAAAAGACTACTCCTTTTTCCGAAAATGGTAGGTGATGGGCGAAAAAAATTATTGGAGAACACTCCTCAGGCCATTTCTATGAATGTCCAATATTCAAAAGTCGCAACAGTGTGTTTTTTTGAAAATAGGCGACATTTTTCCAAATTTCGACTTTTGAAATTTTAAAAAGGACTTTGCTCCTTTTTCCGAAAATGGTAGAAAATTTACGAAAAAAAATTATTGGGGAACACTATTCCGGCCATTCCTATGAATGTCCAATATTCAAAAGTGTGTTTTTTTTTGACAATAGGCGACATTTTTCCAAATTTCGGCTTTTGAAATTTTAAAAAGGACTTTGCTCCTTTTTGCGAAGATGGTAAAAAATTTGCAAAAAAAAATTATTGAGGAACACTCTTCCGGCGATCCCTATGAATGACCAATATTTTAAAGTCGCAACTGTGTGTTTTTTTGAAAATAGGCGACATTTTTCCAAATTTCGACTTTTGAAATTTTAAAAAGGACCTTGCTCCTTTATCCGAAAATGGTAGGAGATGGGAAAAAATAATATGTTTGGCCGGAAGGCCATCCCTATGAATGTCCAATATTCAAAAGTGTGTTTTTTTTGACAATAGGCGACATTTTTCCAAATTTCGGCTTTTGAAATTTTAAAAACGACTTTGCTCCTTTTTGCGAAGATGGTAGAAAATTTGCGAAAAAAATTATTGGGGAACACTCTTCCGGCCATCCCTATGAATGACCAATATTCAAAAGTCGCAACTGTGTGTTTTTTTTTAAATAGGCGACATTTTTCCAAATTTCGACTTTTGAAATTTTAAAAAAGGACTGTGCTCCTTTATCCGAAAATGGTAGGAGATGGGAAAATACAAATTATTTGGCCAGAAGGCCATCCCTATGAAAGTTATGGTTCTCTTGCACCAGAGAGCCAAAAAAATAAATAAGATTCAACAAGAGAAATAAAACACGTCGCTTTCAGCTTTCAACATCAACTAACTGTATTATTTTATTCAAAATATTTTTATGGTTTACAAATGATTACTTAGTTTAAATGATATTTTGCATCGTAAGCTTATTTTATTAAAATATTTATTAAAATATATTTTTGCATACGAATAACAAAATCAGGTTACTGAACTGTTTTTATGGTTTACAAATGATTACTTAGCTTATTGCGACATACAAATAAAATAGAAACAAAATACTAGTCAGCAATATTTAGCTTGCTCGTGGCTAACAGTGGGCTTAACTAACAGTGGGCTTAACTTCCCCCTTCTTAAGAATCTGCGTCTCGCGGATTTAGTAGTTTATCTTTATTGGTTCTATAATCGGAAAATTTATATGTTTTTTGCTATTGTGTTTTGAATAAAGATGGCAAATAGAAGTAATTACACAGGCTACTAAGAGAATTGTAACCCCTGAACTAATGGAAATAATGCTCTGAAGTGAAATCTTATCTAATTGTTCTACATTATCTAAATGAAGCTTGTGAAGATACTGAAGATCTATTTTTATGTCTTTCTCGGTCAAATTGTTCAGTAGTACGGGAGGTAAAATTTGGTGGGAAATAATTTCATAGTTACTGTATTCCATTTCATTAAGTATTATTGTTTCATTAAAAAAATTTATGATCACCGTTCCATTTATCATTTGCGTAATGTTCCTATAAGTAAGATTTCCTACATAGTTCGTCGCAAATATTGTACCGTCATGAATTAGTTCTACAACGGGCTGATTTTTATATTGGTATGTACAGAGAGCTTCCTCACCGTTTAAGATCTGCGATATACAGTCGTTATGCCCTAATTTTTGCAACTCAGTCTCTTTACAAACTTTCACATCCTCAATCAAGGTACATGGTCCAACAACTCCAAATCTGTTTCCCTGAGACACAAAAAGATTTGAAAATTCAGTACTAATTTGTTTATTATTGTTAACAGTAGGTCTTATTAAAATATTGTTGAAAAGTGTATCGTCTGTTTGTGGTATAGACAGCACATATAAGAGAAGCGAGTCCTTAACTACCATTATGGGTTCTGCAGATTCTATGGCTTGAATTTCGTTCCCAAATGGGAGTGTTTCTGTCTGTGCTACAATGCTAGATATTTCTGCTCTGTCTAGTAGGTTAGAGTGCACAATTCCTCTTTTCGCCAATTGCACTGCCATTATAATTTGCTCTACCTCGTCCTTTAAAATCTGTAGTTTGTTAAAAAGGTATTGCTCAAGCTTAGCTGAATCGTTTATATCTATCATGCTAATAATTTTATTATAGCTCCCTATGATGTTGTTAGTAGTTTTCAGTAAGCGACTATTAATATTGTACTGTTCGTTATTGTTTTTAGTTAGGTCATTGGTCTTCCTAATCATGTTGTCCCAGTCCGTGGCATCGGGGTTGCCTGCTAGCCATTTCCAGGCGGAACCAATCCAATTGATTGACCTCTTAGTCTTTTTTGAAGGTTTAACACGAAGTTGGTTTAACAGTTTGTCAATTTTATCTATTTGGTGCTCTAATTGCGATGATAAGGTCCCAGTTTTCCTGATTTGATGTTGAACGGTCGGTCTGATGTCGTTCAAAACATGGTCGTAGTCGTCCAGATTAATGACATGGATTATTTTAAAAGTTCCTTTGAAAATTTTCCCATTTCCTATTTTAATTGCAAGAAGGGGATTGTTGTACTCGTACGTGTTGACAGTCGCTTGCGCCAAATGGAGAGATATTCTGAAAGAAATTTCTAAGTTTTAATGTGTGACTTGTGGATCTTTTTCCCAGTAGTAGTAGTTATGGTTACTGTATTATTTTTTGCTATAGTTTCTTTTTCGTATAACGGCTTATTTTTCCCTTTTATTTGGTTATTTCTTTTATAAATGGTTTCACCTGACTTAAAGTCTTTAGGTTTTGGCCTAGTACGGTTACGCCTATAAAGGTTTCTTTGTTGATTCCTAGCTATTTCATTTTTAAGGTCCGAATTTACTATTTCTTTAAAGTTAACTAAGTCCTGATAATTTATTCTTTGTGTTCTGTTAAAAAAAATGTCTGCAGGTTTATTTTTTATTACTGAGTGTACGGTGTTATTATATCTATCTACAGCGATAGTTATAACTTCTTTCAAAGAGAAATCGGGATATTCTTGTATAAGACACCTTATGATTTCAAGAATTGTGGAATGGACTCGTTCCACGGCACCATTTACCTCACTTTTTTGTGGAGGTGCTAGATAGATTGTTATGCCGAGTCCTTCCAAATAGTTTAATACAATGGGACTTATAAAACTACCTTCGTTGTCCATAACGAGGAGTTTCGGAACTGTAAAATAATGGAGTAGTTTAATTAATTTGTCTCTAATGTGCAGAACAGATTTGTTCTTTATCCGAAAAAATTTTGTGAATTTTGAGAATTTATCAATGGCCGTAATAAATTTTTCCCCTTTAATTTCTATGATGTCGATGTGGAGGATTTCCGAGGGATAGGAGGGGATAGGGGTTGGCTGAAGTTCGGGTTTTTGAGGGTGGCGATCATATTTGTTTAAAGAGCAGATTTCGCATGACTTTGTATAATCCTTAATAAGTTTAGCCATCTTCGGAAAATAGTACTTCTCTAAAATTTGTTGCCTGTTTTCTTTTGGGTTTCTGTGGGCACGTTTGTGTTCGTCTTGAATTATTTTCCACTGCGTTTCTTCCTCAGTAATGTCAGTAACGATTCTTTGTGTTATTCTTGCTTTGAATTTCGAAAAGTTTTCCTTAAAAATTTCCTGAAGTAAGGGAAGGAGGTTTTCCTGTATTTTAATTCCGTTTATTACATTTGGGTCTAATTTTTCTTTTAATATGCTTATTAACACGTTTTTGTTTAATTCAGGTACGCGTACGAAATGTCTGTGAAGACCGGCATGTGGGTTCTCGCAGCAGCTCATTTCATTCCCTTCCGATAGTAAGAGCTGATTTTTGAAGACATTAATTGGTGCTTCGACATGTGGAATGAGCTCAGTACTATCTTCATCAGCGCTATGCTGCGAATTAGATGATGTTAGAGTGTTTACTTCAGCTGGTAGTCTCGAGAGTGCATCTGCCACCAAGTTGGTTTTCCCTGGTTTATAGATTAGCCGATAGTTAAATTCTTCAATCCTAGCCTTCCATCTCTTGAGCTTAGAATTGTTGTTTCTGTTACTGAGAGCAAACGTTAAGGGCTGATGGTCTGTCAAAATGTTTATTTCTCTAGCTCCGTAAAGGTACGTCCTAAGCTTGTCTAGACTCCATACGATAGCCAACATCTCTTTCTCAATCGTGGAATAATTTTCTTCCGTGCGATTGAGAGACCTTGAGATAAACGAAATTGGTCTGTCCTTTCCTATCTCACCCTGTGAGAGCACTGCTCCAATTGCGTAATTGGAAGCGTCTGTCGTCAGAGTGAATGTCTTTTCAAAATCGGGAAATATTAAAATATCAGACGACATGAGCATTTGTTTTAGGTCTTGGAATGCCTTTAAAGCGTTCCGGTCAAAGTCGATTTGCACTTTACGCGATCGACCTGCTGTAATTTTTGCGTTCTCACCCCGCGTTAAGTTCGTAAGAGGCTTCGCAACTTTCGCAAAATCTCTTATGAACTTCCTATAATATGATGCAAGGCCCAAAAAGCTCCTGAGTTCCTTCAAATTCCTGGGGATAGGCATGTCCTTTATTGCCTGTATTTTCTTTGGATCGGGACGGATGCCTTCTCTTGTGACGATATAGCCCAAAAATTCGACCTCTCTTTGCAAAAATTTAGATTTACTCAAGTTAACTTTCAAATTCGCCTCGTCTAACAGAGAAAATACTTTGCTTATATTTTTGAGATGCTCATTTTTACCCCTTCCAAATATGATGATGTCGTCGATATACACGTAACAACATTTGCCTATGAGTGGTTTTAAGACATCATTGATCATTCTTTGAAAAATGGCTGGGGCATTTTTAAGCCCAAAAGGCAGCCTCAAAAATTCATATTTTCCGTTAGCGGTGGAAAATGCAGTTTTTTCTATATCGCGGTCCCTCATCCTGATTTGATGAAAACCGGATGTGAGGTCTAGTGTGGTAAAAAAATCTGAATTACCTAAGCTCGCGAGAGTATTATTAATATCCGGAATTGGATAAGCGTCAGGTGTTGTTACGGCGTTTAGCCTCTTGAAATCCACAACTAGTCTATATTGCTTCTCACCTGCCGCATTTTCCTTCTTTGGAACAATCCAAAGTGGAGAATTATAGGGGCTCCTGGAAGGCCTTATTATTCCGTCCTTTAACATTTGCGATATTTGTCTTTCTACCTCAGATCTCAAGTGTGTCGGGTAAGCATATGATTTCGTGTAAACCGGTTCATCCGTCGTAGTTCTAATTTCGGCTCTAATATTCGTGTCTGCAGTTCCGCTGTCGCAGACTGGTCCAAAAAGAAGGTCGTGTTTTTCAATGATACTACGAAGGTCATCGTCTTCAGGCATTTGATCTATATTGTTTACTTGTTTAGATCCCTTAGCTTTTAGTTTTATCTTAACTCCTGATAATAACTGTAATATCTGATTTTTTCTGTCTATGACCGCCTCTAATTCGCGAAGGGTGTCATCACCGATTATACCATCAAATGATGATAGTCCAGGTAAAATAAAAAAATCGAGATTGTTGTTGATTCCCACACATTTAAAGAATGGTCCTGTTACTTTCTTTGTAATTGTTACTTGCCCTGCCGCTGATTGGATTTTGAATGGGGTCTTAATTGGTTTTGAATTAAATCCTAATTTTTCACTAATAAAATTTTTATTAGCTCCTGTGTCGATAAGAAATTTATATGGTTGTCCGGTTTTAGAGAAATATTCTAGGTATGGTACGCTAGAGAGGCTTCTGTTGTAAAATTTACCTCCTCTGGGTTCCATGCATTACCTTCTTCAACCTCATCCTCAAACTGTTCAAGATATTCCTCTTCTATTTCTTCCTCGTCTTCTCCTGTTGTCTCTAAATTGAACAATCTTTGTTGTTTTCGAGGTAGGTTTGAGGATTCGTTCGAATGCCCTACCTTTGGGATAGGTCTGTTCATATAATTTACTCTATGTGACCTAAGTGAGCTATCTATTTCCATTGGAATGGGTGGTTTAGGCTGATCAGGCCTTGGTGGTGGTTTCTGATTTTCAAGTGGTGTCTGGGTGATACGTCTATAGTTATGAATTTGGTTTTGGTCTCGTGTAGTCAGTTGTCTTGGTACAGGTCTAGGTTTAAATTGGGGTAAATACATTTGGTTTATAGGTGCAGATATTGAATTTTTGAAATTATTTGGGTGAATAGAGAGGTTTCTAAAATTATAATTCTGTATCTCAAGGCACGAACTGTAAGCTTCTGGTAGAGTCTGAGGTTTTTGAATGAGAAGCATTCGGGAGACGTCACCCTTTAAGCCTCTTATGAATATATCAAGAGCCCTATTTCTGTAATTCCTTACTAATGCGTCTACCGTCTCTTCGGAATAGTCTTCCGTTTTAATTTTATTAATAATTAAGGACAATTGGTGATTGACCCCTGCATAGAATTCGTCCATGGAGTTATTTCCCTGTCTCATCAAGTTTAACTCGTGTTCGAGTGTACGAAGGTCACGCTTATCAGCGTAATGTAGTGATAAGCATTTTTTAATACTCGGCCAATTGTCGTCAAATATATTATAGGATATGAGAGCGCTGTCGGCTGGCCCCCTTATCTTTTGTCTTATATGTTGGAGTATGGATCTATAGATGGGTTTTTGTCTTACTACTTCGTAGTCTTTCAAAATTGATTCGACGTTGTGAACCCAAGATATGTATTGAGTTGGGCTCCCCTCAAATATTTGTAGGTCTCTAACGCAGTCTGGTAGTCTCTTTATTTCATTTAATTCCTGTTCATTTCTAGGGACTGACAATTCGTTCTCGCGAATTTGAGGTTGAGAAACTCTACCCTCCAATTGCTGGATTCTATCATTTAATATCCTTATCTGTTCTGACTGAAGACGAAATGCTTCCTCACTGTGAGGTGGTGGGCTATTTCCTTCTAATTGCTGAATTCTATTGCTTAAGGTTTTTACCTGATCTATCTGGGCATTAAGTGCGCCAGTTAGTTGTACAATACTTTCCCGTAACCACTCCACTGTGTTATTATCGCCAGGTGCCATATTGCTTTATAAAAAAAATTTCTAATGTCTTAATAAAAATTAATACAGAGATTGTAACTATATTTTTATAATTTTTTATTGGGTAAGATTTTTCTTTAGTTTTTCTTTTGCTCTAAAATTTTCAATTTGAAATAACTAAATTATTTACTGCTTTTATTATTTTTAGAATAGTAGGTATACAAAATTTTCTTTGAGATTGTATCTTTCAAATAATTAAATTATTTTAAGCTTTTATTATTTTGAAATAATAGGTATATTGAAACAGGTTTAAAATTGATAATAAAAAAAATGTCTTACAGTATCACAATGATGAACTGCATCGCTCGGTTGGATAGTCCGTATGTTTCCTTTTTAGCAGAAATTAATTGCTTACTCCGGTACGGGTTGTATCACTATTGAGTTCTTGGTGAGTTGAGTTAGATGTTTCCTTTTTCGGGTGTTTCTTCTCTTTCCTTGCTGGTTCTACAAGGTTTCAGGCAAAATTCAGAGTGAATCTTTTTAATCACTAAATTTTGTGTTGAACTATTAGTCTTTGTTGACTTAAATTTCTGAGTTATTTTCTCAAAATTCTTTATACAGCACTATTTTATTATCACTTTTTTATTAAAGTCTTTCTTTGCACAGCACTATTTTATTAAGAGTCTTTGCGGACTTGCACAATTAAACTTTAAGTGTTCTTTTTAATAAGTCTTTTGTACAGGACTATTTTATTAAAGTCTTTGCGGACTTGGTACAATTAAAACTTTAAGTATTGCTTTAAATAAGCCTTTTTGTACAGGACTATTTTATTAAAGTCTTTGCGGACTTGTACAATTAAAACTTTTACTTAAACTTTACTTAAACTGCTCGGGCGCCAGTTATGGTTCTCTTGCACCAGAGAGCCAAAAAAATAAATAAGATTCAACAAGAGAAATAAAACACGTCGCTTTCAGCTTTCAACATCAACTAACTGTATTATTTTATTCAAAATATTTTTATGGTTTACAAATGATTACTTAGTTTAAATGATATTTTGCATCGTAAGCTTATTTTATTAAAATATTTATTAAAATATATTTTTGCATACGAATAACAAAATCAGGTTACTGAACTGTTTTTATGGTTTACAAATGATTACTTAGCTTATTGCGACATACAAATAAAATAGAAACAAAATACTAGTCAGCAATATTTAGCTTGCTCGTGGCTAACAGTGGGCTTAACTAACAGTGGGCTTAACTTGAATGTCCAATATTCAAATGTCGCAACAGTGTGTTTTTTTTTAAATAGGAGACATTTTTCCGAATTTCGACTTTTGAAATTTTAAGAAAGACTTTGCTCCTTTTTTCGAAAATGGTAGGAGATGGGCGAAAAAATTTATTGGAGAACACTCCTCAGGCCATTTTTATGAATGTCCTTTATTCAAAAGTCGCAACAGTGTGTTTTTTTGAAAATAGGCGACATTTTTCCAAATTTCGACTTTTGAAATTTTAAGAAAGACTTTGCTCCTTTTTGCGAAGATGGTAGAAAATTTGCGAAAAAAATTATTGGGGAACACTCTTCCGGGCATCCCTATGAATGACCAATATTCAAAAGTCGCAACTGTGTGTTTTTTTGAAAATAGGCGACATTTTTCCAAATTTCGACTTTTGAAATTTTAAGAAAGACTTTGCTCCTTTTTTCGAAAATGGTAGGAGATGGGCGAAAAAATTTATTGGAGAACACTCCTCAGGCTATTTTTATGAATGTCCTTTATTCAAAAGTCGCAACAGTGTGTTTTTTTGAAAATATGCGACATTTTTCCAAATTTCGACTTTTGAAATTTTAAAAAATACTTTGCTCCTTTTTCCGAAAATGGTAGGTGATGGGCAAAAAAAATTATTGGAGAACACTCCTCAGGCCATTTCTATGAATGTCCAATATTCAGAAGTCGCAAAAATGTGTTTTTTTTAAAATAGGAGACATTTTTCCGAATTTCGACTTTTGAAATTTTAAGAAAGACTTTGCTCCTTTTTTCGAAAATGGTAGGAGATGGGCGAAAAAATTTATTGGAGAACACTCCTCAGGCCATTTTAATGAATGTCCAATATTCAAAAGTCGCAACAGTGTGTTTTTTTGAAAATAGGCGACATTTTTCCAAATTTCGACTTTTGAAATTTTAAAAAGGACTTTTCCTTTTTACGAAAATGGTAGAAAATTTGCGAAACAAAATTATTGGCGAACACTATTCCGGCCATTCCTATGAATGTCCAATATTCAAAAGTGTGTTTTTTTTTGACAATAGGCGACATTTTTCCAAATTTCGACTTTTGAAATTTTAAAAAGGACTTTGCCCTTTTTTTCGAAAATGGTAGGAGATGGGCGAAAAAACATTATTGGGGAACACTCTTCCGGCCATTTCTATGAATTTCCAATATTCAAAAGTCCCAAAAATGTGTTTTTTTTGAAAATAGGCGACATTTTTCCAAATTTCGACTTTTGAAATTTTAAAAAGGACTTTGCTCCTTTTTCCGAAAATGGTAGAAAATTTGCGAAAAAAACTTATTGGGGAACACTATTCCGGCCATTCCTATGAATGTCCAATATTCAAAAGTGTGTTTTTTTTGACAATAGGCGACATTTTTCCAAATTTCGGCTTTTGAAATTTTAAAAACGACTTTGCTCCTTTTTGCGAAGATGGTGGAAAATTTGCGAAAAAAATTATTGGGGAACACTCTTCCGGCCATTTCTATGAATGTCCAATATTCAAAAGTCGCAACAGTGTGTTTTTTTGAAAATAGGCGAAATTTTTCCAAATTTCGACTTTTGAAATTTTAAAAAGGACTTTGCTCCTTTATCCGAAAATGGTAGGAGATGGGAAAATACAAATTATTTGGCCAGAAGGCCATCCCTATGAATGTCCAATATTCAAATGTCGCAACAGTGTGTTTTTTTTAAAATAGGAGACATTTTTCCGAATTTCGACTTTTGAAATTTTAAGAAAGACTTTGCTCCTTTTTTCGAAAATGGTAGGAGATGGGCGAAAAAATTTATTGGAGAACACTCCTCAGGCCATTTCTATGAATTTCCAATATTCAAAAGTCCCAAAAATGTGTTTTTTTTTGACAATAGGCTACATTTTTCCAAATTTCGACTTTTGAAATTTTAAAAAGGACTTTGCCCTTTTTTCGAAAATGGTAGGAGATGGGCGAAAAAACATTATTGGGGAAGACTCTTCCGGCCATTTCTTTGAATTTCCAATATTCAAAAGTCGCAAAAATGTGTTTTTTTTGAAAATAGGCGACATTTTTCCAAATTTCGACTTTTGCAATTTTAAAAAAGACTACTCCTTTTTCCGAAAATGGTAGGTGATGGGCGAAAAAAATTATTGGAGAACACTCCTCAGGCCATTTCTATGAATGTCCAATATTCAAAAGTCGCAACAGTGTGTTTTTTTGAAAATAGGCGACATTTTTCCAAATTACGACTTTTGAAATTTTAAAAAGGACTTTGCTCCTTTTTCCGAAAATGGTAGAAAATTTACGAAATAAAATTATTTGGGGAACACTATTCCGGCCATTTCTATGAATGTCCAATATTCAAAAGTGTGTTTTTTTGACAATAGGCGACATTTTTCCAAATTTCGGCTTTTGAAATTTTAAAAAGGACTTTGCTCCTTTATCCGAAAATGGTAGGAGATGGGAAAAATAATATGTTTGGCCGGAAGGCCATCCCTATGAATGTCCAATATTCAAAAGTGTGTTTTTTTTGACAATACGACTTTGCTCCTTTTTGCGAAGATGGTAGAAAATTTGCGAAAAAAATTATTGGGGAACACTCTTCCGGCCATCCCTATGAATGACCAATATTCAAAAGTGTGTTTTTTTTGACAATAGGCGACATTTTTCCAAATTTCGGCTTTTGAAATTTTAAAAAGGACTTTGCTCCTTTATCCGAAAATGGTAGGAGATGGGAAAAAATAATATGTTTGGCCGGAAGGCCATCCCTATGAATGTCCAATATTCAAAAGTGTGTTTTTTTTGACAATATGCGACATTTTTCCAAATTTCGACTTTTGAAATTTTAAAAAGGACTTTGCCCTTTTTTTCGAAAATGGTAGGAGATGGGCGAAAAAACATTATTGGGGAACACTCTTCCAACCATTTCTATGAATTTCCAATATTCAAAAGTCCCAAAAATGTGCTTTTTTTGAAAATAGGCGACATTTTTCCAAATTTCGACTTTTGAAATTTTAAAAAGGACTTTGCTCCTTTTTCCGAAGATGGTAGAAAATTTGCGAAAAAAATTATTGGGGAACACTCTTCCGGCCATCCCTATGAATGACCAATATTCAAAAGTGTGTTTTTTTTTGACAATAGGCGACATTTTTCCAAATTTCGGCTTTTGAAATTTTAAAAAGGACTTTGCTCCTTTTTCCGAAAATGGTAGAAAATTTGCGAAAAAAAATTATTGGGGAACACTCTTCCGGCAAGTTCTATGAATGTCCAATATTCAAAAGTCGCAACAGTGTGTTTTTTTGAAAATAGGCGACATTTTTCCAAATTTCGACATTTGAAATTTTAAAAAAGACTGCTAAGTGTGTTTTTTTTAAAATAGGCGAAATTTTTCCAAATTTCAACTTTTGAAATTTTAAAAAGGACTTTGGTCCTTAATCCGAAAATGGTAGGAGATGGGAAAAAACAATATATTTGGCCGGAAGGCCATCCCTATGAATGTCCAATATTCAAAAGTGTGTTTTTTTTGACAATATGCGACATTTTTCCAAATTTCGACTTTTGAAATTTTAAAAAGGACTTTGCCCTTTTTTTCGAAAATGGTAGGAGATGGGCGAAAAAACATTATTGGGGAACACTCTTCCAACCATTTCTATGAATTTCCAATATTCAAAAGTCCCAAAAATGTGCTTTTTTTGAAAATAGGCGACATTTTTCCAAATTTCGACTTTTGAAATTTTAAAAAGGACTTTGCTCCTTTTTCCGAAAATGGTAGAAAATTTGCGAAAAAAACTTATTGGGGAACACTATTCCGGCCATTCCTATGAATGTCCAATATTCAAAAGTGTGTTTTTTTTGACAATAGGCAACATTTTTCCAAATTTCGGCTTTTGAAATTTTAAAAACGACTTTGCTCCTTTTTGCGAAGATGGTGGAAAATTTGCGAAAAAAATTATTGGTGAACACTCTTCCGGCCATTTCTATGAATGTCCAATATTCAAAAGTCGCAACAGTGTGTTTTTTTGAAAATAGGCGAAATTTTTCCAAATTTCGACTTTTGAAATTTTAAAAAGGACTTTGCTCCTTTATCCGAAAATGGTAGGAGATGGGAAAATACAAATTATTTGGCCAGAAGGCCATCCCTATGAATGTCCAATATTCAAATGTCGCAACAGTGTGTTTTTTTTAAAATAGGAGACATTTTTCCGAATTTCGACTTTTGAAATTTTAAGAAAGACTTTGCTCCTTTTTTCGAAAATGGTAGGAGATGGGCGAAAAAATTTATTGGAGAACACTCCTCAGGCCATTTCTATGAATTTCCAATATTCAAAAGTCCCAAAAATGTGTTTTTTTTGACAATAGGCTACATTTTTCCAAATTTCGACTTTTGAAATTTTAAAAAGGACTTTGCCCTTTTTTCGAAAATGGTAGGAGATGGGCGAAAAAACATTATTGGGGAACACTCTTCTGGCCATTTCTTTGAATTTCCAATATTCAAAAGTCGCAAAAATGTGTTTTTTTTGACAATAGGCGACATTTTTCCAAATTTCGGCTTTTGAAATTTTAAAAAGGACTTTGCTCCTTTTTCCGAAAATGGTAGAAAATTTACGAAATAAAATTATTTGGGGAACACTCTTCCGGCCATCCCTATGAATGACCAATATTCAAAAGTGTGTTTTTTTTGACAATAGGCGACATTTTTCCAAATTTCGGCTTTTGAAATTTTAAAAAAGACTATTCCTTTTTCCGAAAATGGTAGGTGATGGGCGAAAAAAATTATTGGAGAACACTCCTCAGGCCATTTCTATGAATGTCCAATATTCAAAAGTCGCAACAGTGTGTTTTTTTGAAAATAGGCGACATTTTTCCAAATTACGACTTTTGAAATTTTAAAAAGGACTTTGCTCCTTTTTCCGAAAATGGTAGAAAATTTACGAAATAAAATTATTTGGGGAACACTATTCCGGCCATTTCTATGAATGTCCAATATTCAAAAGTGTGTTTTTTTGACAATAGGCGACATTTTTCCAAATTTCGGCTTTTGAAATTTTAAAAAGGACTTTGCTCCTTTATCCGAAAATGGTAGGAGATGGGAAAAAATAATATGTTTGGCCGGAAGGCCATCCCTATGAATGTCCAATATTCAAAAGTGTGTTTTTTTTGACAATACGACTTTGCTCCTTTTTGCGAAGATGGTAGAAAATTTGCGAAAAAAATTATTGGGGAACACTCTTCCGGCCATCCCTATGAATGACCAATATTCAAAAGTGTGTTTTTTTTTACAATAGGCGACATTTTTCCAAATTTCGGCTTTTGAAATTTTAAAAAGGACTTTGCTCCTTTATCCGAAAATGGTAGGAGATGGGAAAAAATAATATGTTTGGCCGGAAGGCCATCCCTATGAATGTCCAATATTCAAAAGTGTGTTTTTTTTGACAATACGACTTTGCTCCTTTTTGCGAAGATGGTAGAAAATTTGCGAAAAAAATTATTGGGGAACACTCTTCCGGCCATCCCTATGAATGACCAATATTCAAAAGTGTGTTTTTTTTGACAATAGGCGACATTTTTCCAAATTTCGGCTTTTGAAATTTTAAAAAGGACTTTGCTCCTTTTTCCGAAAATGGTAGAAAATTTGCGAAAAAAAATTATTGGGGAACACTCTTCCGGCAAGTTCTATGAATGTCCAATATTCAAAAGTCGCAACAGTGTGTTTTTTTGAAAATAGGCGACATTTTTCCAAATTTCGACATTTGAAATTTTAAAAAAGACTGCTAAGTGTGTTTTTTTTAAAATAGGCGAAATTTTTCCAAATTTCAACTTTTGAAATTTTAAAAAGGACTTTGGTCCTTAATCCGAAAATGGTAGGAGATGGGAAAAAACAATATATTTGGCCGGAAGGCCATCCCTATGAATGTCCAATATTCAAAAGTGTGTTTTTTTTGACAATAGGCGACATTTTTCCAAATTTCGACTTTTGAAATTTTAAAAAGGACTTTGCCCTTTTTTTCGAAAATGGTAGGAGATGGGTGAAAAAACATTATTGGGGAACACTCTTCCGGCCATTTCTATGAATTTCCAATATTCAAAAGTCCCAAAAATGTGTTTTTTTTGAAAATAGGCGACATTTTTCCAAATTTCGACTTTTGAAATTTTAAAAAGGACTTTGCTCCTTTTTCCGAAAATGGTAGAAAATTTGCGAAAAAAACTTATTGGGGAACACTATTCCGGCCAATCCTATGAATGTCCAATATTCAAAAGTGTGTTTTTTTGACAATAGGCGACATTTTTCCAAATTTCGGCTTTTGAAATTTTAAAAACGACTTTGCTCCTTTTTGCGAAGATGGTGGAAAATTTGCGAAAAAAATTATTGGGGAACACTCTTCCGGCCATTTCTATGAATGTCCAATATTCAAAAGTCGCAACAGTGTGTTTTTTTGAAAATAGGCGAAATTTTTCCAAATTTCGACTTTTGAAATTTTAAAAAGGACTTTGCTCCTTTATCCGAAAATGGTAGGAGATGGGAAAATACAAATTATTTGGCCAGAAGGCCATCCCTATGAATGTCCAATATTCAAATGTCGCAACAGTGTGTTTTTTTTAAAATAGGAGACATTTTTCCGAATTTCGACTTTTGAAATTTTAAGAAAGACTTTGCTCCTTTTTTCGAAAATGGTAGGAGATGGGCGAAAAAATTTATTGGAGAACACTCCTCAGGCCATTTCTATGAATTTCCAATATTCAAAAGTCCCAAAAATGTGTTTTTTTTGACAATAGGCTACATTTTTCCAAATTTCGACTTTTGAAATTTTAAAAAGGACTTTGCCCTTTTTTCGAAAATGGTAGGAGATGGGCGAAAAAACATTATTGGGGAAGACTCTTCCGGCCATTTCTTTGAATTTCCAATATTCAAAAGTCGCAAAAATGTGTTTTTTTTGAAAATAGGCGACATTTTTCCAAATTTCGACTTTTGAAATTTTAAAAAAGACTACTCCTTTTTCCGAAAATGGTAGGTGGTGGGCGAAAAAAATTATTGGAGAACACTCCTCAGGCCATTTCTATGAATGTCCAATATTCAAAAGTCGCAACAGTGTGTTTTTTTGAAAATAGGCGTCATTTTTCCAAATTTCGACTTTTGAAATTTTAAAAAGGACTTTGCCCTTTTTTCGAAAATGGTAAAAAATTTGCGATCAAAAATTATTGGAGAACACTCCTCAGACCATTTCTATGAATGTCCAATATTCAAAAGTCGCAAAAGTCTTAACAGTGTGTTTTTTTGAAAATAGGCGACATTTTTCCAAATTTCAACTTTTGAAATTTTAAAAAAGACTTTGCTCCTTTTTCCGAAAATGGTAAGTGATGGGCAAAAAAACATTATTGGAGAACACTCCTCAGGCCATTTCTATGAATGTCCAATATTCAAATGTCGCAACAGTGTGTTTTTTTTTAAATAGGAGACATTTTTCCGAATTTCGACTTTTGAAATTTTAAGAAAGACTTTGCTCCTTTTTTCGAAAATTGTAGGAGATGGGCGAAAAAAAATTATTGGAGAACACTCCTCCGGCCATCCCTATGAATGTCCAATATTCAAAAGTCGCAACAGTGTGTTTTTTTGAAAATAGGCGACATTTTTCCAAATTTCGACTTTTGAAATTTTAAGAAAGACTTTGCTCCTTTTTTCGAAAATGGTAGGAGATGGGCGAAAAAATTTATTAGAGAACACTCCTCAGGCCATTTTTATGAATGTCCTTTATTCAAAAGTCGCAACTGTGTGTTTTTTTGAAAATAGGCGACATTTTTCCAAATTTCGACTTTTGAAATTTTAAAAAGGACTTTGCTCCTTTATCCGAAAATGGTAGGAGATGGGAAAATACAAATTATTTGGCCAGAAGGCCATCCCTATGAATGTCCAATATTCAAAAGTGTGTTTTTTTTACAATAGGCTACATTTTTCCAAATTTCGACTTTTGAAATTTTAAAAAGGGTTTTGCCCTTTTTTCGAAAATGGTAGGAGATGGGCGAAAAAACATTATTGGGGAACACTCTTCCGGCCATTTCTATGAATTTCCAATATTCAAAAGTCGCAAAAATGTGTTTTTTTTGAAAATAGGCGACATTTTTCCAAATTTCGACTTTTGAAATTTTAAAAAAGACTACTCCTTTTTCCGAAAATGGTAGGTGATGGGCGAAAAAAATTATTGGAGAACACTCCTCAGGCCATTTCTATGAATGTCCAATATTCAAAAGTCGCAACAGTGTGCTTTTTTGAAAATAGGCGACATTTTTCCAAATTTCGACTTTTGAAATTTTAAAAAGGACTTTGCTCCTTTTTCCGAAAATGGTAGAAAATTTGCGAAAAAAAATTATTGGGGAACACTATTCCGGCCATTCCTATGAATGTCCAATATTCAAAAGTGTGTTTTTTTGACAATAGGCGACATTTTTCCAAATTTCGGCTTTTGAAATTTTAAAAAGGACTTTGCTCCTTTTTGCGAAGATGGTAGAAAATTTGCGAAAAAAATTATTGAGGAACACTCTTCCGGCGATCCCTATGAATGACCAATATTTTAAAGTCGCAACTGTGTGTTTTTTTGAAAATAAGCGAAATTTTTCCAAATTTCGACTTTTGAAATTTTAAAAAGGACTTTGCTCCTTTATCCGAAAATGGTAGGAGATGGGAAAAAACAATATGTTTGGCCGGAAGGCCATCCCTATGAATGTCCAATTTTCAAAAGCGTGTTTTTTTGACAATAGGCGACATTTTTCCAAATTTCGACTTTTGAAATTTTAAAAAAGACTGCTCCTTTTTCCGAAAATGGTAGGTGATGGGCGAAAAAAATTATTGGAGAACACTCCTCAGGCCATTTCTATGAATGTCCAATATTCAAAAGTCGCAACAGTGTGTTTTTTTGAAAATAGGCGTCATTTTTCCAAATTTCGACTTTTGAAATTTTAAAAAGGACTTTGCCCTTTTTTCGAAAATGGTAAAAAATTTGCGAACAAAAATTATTGGAGAACACTCCTCAGGCCATTTCTATGAATGTCCAATATTCAAAAGTCGCAAAAGTTTTAACAGTGTGTTTTTTTGAAAATAGGCGACATTTTTCCAAATTTCAACTTTTGAAATTTTAAAAAAGACTTTGCTCCTTTTTCCGAAAATGGTAAGTGATGGGCGAAAAAACATTATTGGAGAATACTCCTCTGGCCATTTCTATGAATGTCCAATATTCAAAAGTCGCAACAGTGTGTTTTTTTTTAAATAGGAGACATTTTTCCGAATTTCGACTTTTGAAATTTTAAGAAAGACTTTGCTCCTTTTTTCGAAAATGGTAGGAGATGGCCGAAAAAAAATTATTGGAGAACACTCCTCCGGCCATTTCTATGAATGTCCAATATTCAAAAGTCGCAACAGTGTGTTTTTTTGAAAATAGGCGACATATTTCCAAATTTCGACTTTTGAAATTTTAAGAAAGACTTTGCTCCTTTTTCCGAAAATGGTAGAAAATTTGCGAAAAAAATTATTGGGGAACACTATTCTGGCCATTCCTATGAATGTCCAATATTTAAAAGTGTGTTTTTTTTGACAATAGGCGACATTTTTTCAAATTTCGGGTTTTGAAATTTTAAAAAAGGACTTTGCTCCTTTTTCCGAAAATGGTAAAAAATTTGGAAAAAAAATTATTGGGGAACACTCCTCAGGCCATTTCTATGAATGTCCAATATTCAAAAGTCGCAAAAGTCTTAACAGTGTGTTTTTTTGAAAATAGGCGACATTTTTCCAAATTTCAACTTTTGAAATTTTAAAAAAGACTTTGCTCCTTTTTCCGAAAATGGTAAGTGATGGGCAAAAAAACATTATTGGAGAACACTCCTCAGGCCATTTCTATGAATGTCCAATATTCAAAAGTCGCAACAGTGTGTTTTTTTGAAAATAGGCGTAATTTTTCCAAATTTCGACTTTTGAAATTTTAAAAAGGACTTTGCCCTTTTTTCGAAAATGGTAAAAAATTTGCGAACAAAAATTATTGGAGAACACTTCTCAGGCCATTTCTATGAATGTCCAATATTCAAAAGTCGCAAAAGTTTTAACAGTGTGTTTTTTTTAAAATAGGCGACATTTTTCCAAATTTCAACTTTTGAAATTTTAAAAAAGACTTTGCTCCTTTTTCCGAAAATGGTAAGTGATGGGCAAAAAAACATTATTGGAGAACACTCCTCAGGCCATTTCTATGAATGTCCAATATTCAAAAGTCGCAACAGTGTGTTTTTTTAAAATAGGAGACATTTTTCCGAATTTCGACTTTTTAAATTTTAAGAAAGACTTTGCTCCTTTTTTCGAAAATGGTAGGAGATGGGCGAAAACAAATTACTGGAGAACACTCGTCCGGCCATCCCTATGAATGTCCAATATTCAAAAGTCGCAACAGTGTGTTTTTTTTGAAAATAGGCGACATTTTTCCAAATTTCGACTTTTGAAATTTTAAAAAGGACTTTGCTCCTTTTTCCGAAAATGGTAGAAAATTTGCGAAAAAAAATTATTGGGGAACACTATTCCGGCCATTCCTATGAATGTCCAATATTCAAAAAAGTGTTTTTTTTTGACAATAGGCGACATTTTTCCAAATTTCGACTTTTGATATTTTAAAAAGGACTTTCCTCCTTTTTTCGAAAATGGTAGGAGATTGGCGAAAAAACATTATTGGGGAACACTATTCCGGCCATTTCTATGAATGTCCAATATTCAAAAGTCTTAACAGTGTATTTTTTTAAAATAGGCGACATTTTTCCAAATTTCGACGTTTGAAATTTTAAAAAGGACTTTGCTCCTTTATCCGAAAATGGTAGGAGTTGGGAAAAAACAAATTATTTGGCCAGAAGGCCATCCCTATGAATTTCCAATATTCAAAAGTGTATTTTTTTTTTGACAATAGGCGACATTTTTCCAAATTTCGACTTTTGAAATTTTAAAAAGGACTTTGCCCTTTTTTCGAAAATGGTAGGAGATGGGCGAAAAAACATTATTGGGGAACACTCTTCCGGCCATTTCTATGAATGTCCAATATTCAAAAATCGCAAAAATGTGTTTTTTTGAAAATAGGCGACATTTTTCCAAATTTCGACTTTTGAAATTTTAAAAAGGACTTTGCTCCTTTTTCCGAAAATGGTAGGAGATGGGCGAAAAAAAATTATTGGGGAACACTATTCCGGCCATTCCTATGAATGTCCAATATTCAAAAGTGTGTTTTTTTTGACAATAGGCGACATTTTTCCAAATTTCGGCTTTTGAAATTTTAAAAACGACTTTGCTCCTTTTTGCGAAGATGGTAGAAAATTTGCGAAAAAAATTATTGGGGAACACTCTTCCGGCCATCCCTATGAATGACCGATATTCAAAAGTCGCAACTGTGTGTTTTTTTGAAAATAGGCGAAATTTTTCCAAATTTCGACTTTTGAAATTTTAAAAAGGACTTTGCTCCTTTATCCGAAAATGGTAGGAGATGGGAAAAAACAAATTATTTGGCCAGAAGGCCATCCCTATGAATGTCCAATATTCAAAAGTGTGTGTTTTTTTTGACAATAGGCTACATTTTTCCAAATTTCGACTTTTGATATTTTAAAAAGGACTTTCCTCCTTTTTTCGAAAATGGTAGGAGATTGGCGAAAAAACATTATTGGGGAACACTCTTCCGGCCATCCCTATGAATGACCAATATTCAAAAGTCCCAAAAATGTGTTTTTTTGAAAATAGGCGACATTTTCCCAAATTTCGACTCTTGAAATTTTAAAAAGGACTTTGCTCCTTTTTCCGAAAATGGTAGAAAATTTGCGAAAAAAAATTATTGGGGAACACTGTTCCGGCCATTCCTATGAATGTCCAATATTCAAAAGTGTGTTTTTTTACAATAGGCGACATTTTTCCAAATTTCGACTTTTGAAATTTTAAAAAGGACTTTGCTCCTTTATCCGAAAATGGTAGGAGATGGGAAAAAACAAATTATTTGGCCAGAAGGCCATCCCTATGAATGTCCAATATTCAAAAGTGTGTTTTTTTTTTGACAATAGGCTACATTTTTCCAAATTTCGACTTTTGATATTTTAAAAAGGACTTTGCCCTTTTTTCGAAAATGGTAGGAGATGGGCGAAAAAACATTATTGGGGAACACTCTTCCGGCCATTTCTATGAATTTCCAATATTCAAAAGTGTGTTTTTTTTACAATAGGCGACATTTTTCCAAATTTCGGCTTTTGAAATTTTAAAAAGGACTTTGCTCCTTTTTCCGAAAATGGTAGAAAATTTGCGAAAAAAAATTATTGGGGAACACTATTCCGGCCATTCCTATGAATGTCCAATATTTAAAAGTGTGTTTTTTTTTTTACAATAGGCGACATTTTTCCAAATTTCGGCTTTTGAAATTTTAAAAAGGACTTTGCTCCTTTTTCCGAAAATGGTAGAAAATTTGCGAAAAAAAATTATTGGGGAACACTATTCCGGCCATTCCTATGAATGTCCAATATTCAAAAGTGTGTTTTTTTTTTACAATAGGCGACATTTTTCCAAATTTCGACTTTTGAAATTTTAAAAAAGGACTTTGCCCTTTTTTCGAAAATGGTAGGAGATGGGCGAAAAAACATTATTGGGGAACACTATTCCGGCCATTCCTATGAATGTCCAATATTCAAAAGTGTGTTTTTTTTACAATAGGCGACATTTTTCCAAATTTCGGCTTTTGAAATTTTAAAAAGGACTTTGCTCCTTTTTCCGAAAATGGTAGGAGATGGGCGAAAAAAAATTATTGGGGAACACTATTCCGGCCATTCCTATGAATGTCCAATATTCAAAAGTGTGTTTTTTTTACAATAGGCGACATTTTTCCAAATTTCGGCTTTTGAAATTTTAAAAAAGGACTTTGCCCTTTTTTCGAAAATGGTAGGAGATGGGCGAAAAAACATTATTTAGGAACACTATTCCGGCCATTCCTATGAATGTCCAATATTCAAAAGTCGCAACAGTGTGTTTTTTTGAAAATAGACGACATTTTTCCAAATTTCGACTTTTGAAATTTTAAAAAGGACTTTGCTCCTTTTTCCGAAAATGGTAGGAGATGGGCGAAAAAAAATTATTGGGGAACACTATTCCGGCCATTCCTATGAATGTCCAATATTCAAAAGTGTGTTTTTTTTTACAATAGGCGACATTTTTCCAAATTTCGGCTTTTGAAATTTTAAAAAGGACTTTGCTCCTTTTTGCAAAGATGGTAGAAAATTTGCAAAAAAATTATTGAGGAACACTCTTCCGGCCATCCCTATGAATGACCAATATTTAAAAGTCGCAACTGTGTGTTTTTTTGAAAATAGGCGACATTTTTCCAAATTTCGACTTTTGAAATTTTAAAAAGGACTTTGCTCCTTTATCCGAAAATGGTAGGAGATGGGAAAAAACAATATATTTGGCCGGAAGGCCATCCCTATGAATGTCCAATATTCAAAAGCGTGTTTTTTTTGACAATAGGCGACATTTTTCCAAATTTCGACTTCTGAAATTTTAAAAAAGGACTTTGCCTTTTTTTCGAAAATGGTAGGAGATGGGCGAAAAAACATTATTTGGGAACACTCTTCCGGCCATTTCTATGAATTTCCAATATTCAAAAGTCACAAAAATGTGTTTTTTTGAAAAAAGGCGACATTTTTCCAAATTTCGACTTTTGAAATGTTAAAAAAGACTGCTCCTTTTTCCGAAAATGGTAGGTGATGGGCGAAAAAAATTATTGGAGAACACTCCTCAGGCCATTTCTATGAATGTCCAATATTCAAAAGTCGCAACAGTGTGTTTTTTTGAAAATAGGGGTAATTTTTCCAAATTTCGACTTTTGAAATTTTAAAAAGGACTTTGCCCTTTTTTCGAAAATGGTAAAAAATTTGCGAAAAAAAATTATTGGGGAACACTCCTCAGGCCATTTCTATGAACGTGCAATATTCAAAAGTCGCAAAAGTCTTAATAGTGTGTTTTTTTGAAAATAGGCGACATTTTTCCAAATTTAAACTTTTGAAATTTTAAAAAAGACTTTGCTCCTTTTTCCGAAAATGGTAAGTGATGGGCGAAAAAACATTATTGGAGAATACTCCTCTGGCCATTTCTATGAATGTCCAATATTCAAAAGTCGCAACAGTGTGTTTTTTTTTTAAATAGGAGACATTTTTCCGAATTTCGACTTTTGAAATTTTAAGAAAGACTTTGCTCCTTTTTTCGAAAATGGTAGGAGATGGGCAAAAAAAAATTATTGGAGAACACTCCGCCGGCCATCCCTATGAATGTCCAATATTCAAAAGTCGAAACAGTGTGTTTTTTTGAAAATAGGCGACATTTTTCCAAATTTTGACTTTTGAAATTTTAAAAAGGACTTTGCTCCTTTTTCCGAAAATGGTAGAAAATTTGAGAAAAAAAATTATTGGGGAACACTATTCCGGCCATTCCTATGAATGTCCAATATTCAAAAGTGTGTTTTTTTGCCAATATGCGACATTTTTCCAAATTTCGACTTTTGATATTTTAAAAAGGACTTTTCTCCTTTTTTCGAAAATGGTAGGAGATTGGCGAAAAAACATTATTGGGGAACACTCTTCCGGCCATTTCTATGAATGTCCAATATTCAAAAGTCTTAACAGTGTCTTTTTTTAAAATAGGAGACATTTTTCCAAATTTCGACTTTTGAAATTTTAAAAAGGACTTTGCTCCTTTATCCGAAAATGGTAGGAGATGGGAAAAAACAAATTATTTGGCCAGAAGGCCATCCTTATGAATGTCCAATATTCAAAAGTGTATTTTTTTGACAATAGGCGACATTTTTCCAAATTTCGACGTTTGAAATTTTAAAAACGACTTTGCTCCTTTTTGCGAAGATGGTAGAAAATTTGCGAAAAAAATTATTGGGGAACACTCTTCCGGCCATCCCTATGAATGACCAATATTCAAAAGTCGCAACTGTGTGTTTTTTTGAAAATAGGCGACATTTTTCCAAATTTCGACTTTTGAAATTTTAAAAAGGACTTTGCTCCTTTATCCGAAAATGGTAGGAGATGGGAAAAAACAAATTATTTGGCCAGAAGGCCATCCCTATGAATGTCCAATATTCAAAAGTGTGTTTTTTTTTGACAATAGGCTACATTTTTCCGAATTTCGACTTTTGATATTTTAAAAAGGACTTTCCTTCTTTTTTCGAAAATGGTAGGAGATTGGCGAAAAAACATTATTGGGGAACACTCTTCCGGCCATCCCTATGAATGACCAATATTCAAAAGTCCCAAAAATGTGTTTTTTTGAAAATAGGCGACATTTTCCCAAATTTCGACTTTTGAAATTTTAAAAAGGACTTTGCTCCTTTTTCCGAAAATGGTAGAAAATTTGCGAAAAAAAATTATTGGGGAACACTATTCCGGCCATTCCTATGAATGTCCAATATTCAAAAGTGTGTTTTTTTACAATAGGCGACATTTTTCCAAATTTCGACTTTTGAAATTTTAAAAAGGACTTTGCTCCTTTATCCGAAAATGGTAGGAGATGGGAAAAAACAAATTATTTGGCCAGAAGGCCATCCCTATGAATGTCCAATATTCAAAAGTGTGTTTTTTTTTTGACAATAGGCTACATTTTTCCAAATTTCGACTTTTGATATTTTAAAAAGGACTTTGCTCCTTTTTCCGAAAATGGTAGAAAATTTGCGAAAAAAATTATTGGGGAACACTATTCCGGTCATTCCTATGAATGTCCAATATTCAAAAGTGTGTTTTTTTTTTACAATAGGCGACATTTTTCCAAATTTCGACTTTTGAAATTTTAAAAAAGGACTTTGCCCTTTTTTCGAAAATGGTAGGAGATGGGTGAAAAAACATTATTGGGGAACACTATTCCGGCCATTCCTATGAATGTCCAATATTCAAAAGTGTGTTTTTTTTTACAATAGGCGACATTTTTCCAAATTTCGGCTTTTGAAATTTTAAAAAGGACTTTGCTCCTTTTTCCGGAAATGGTAGGAGATGGGCGAAAAAAAATTATTGGGGAACACTATTCCGGCCATTTCTATGAATGTCCAATATTCAAAAGTCGCAACAGTGTGTGTTTTTGAAAATAGACGACATTTTTCCAAATTTCGACTTTTGAAATTTTAAAAAGGACTTTGCTCCTTTTTCCGAAAATGGTAGGAGATGGGCGAAAAAAAATTATTGGGGAACACTATTCCGGCCATTCCTATGAATGTCCAATATTCAAAAGTGTGTTTTTTTTTACAATAGGCGACATTTTTCCAAATTTCGGCTTTTGAAATTTTAAAAAGGACTTTGCTCCTTTTTGCGAAGATGGTAGAAAATTTGCAAAAAAATTATTGAGGAACACTCTTCCGGCCATCCCTATGAATGACCAATATTTAAAAGTCGCAACTGTGTGTTTTTTTGAAAATAGGCGACATTTTTCCAAATTTCGACTTTTGAAATTTTAAAAAGGACTTTGCTCCTTTATCCGAAAATGGTAGGAGATGGGAAAAAACAATATATTTGGCCGGAAGGCCATCCCTATGAATGTCCAATATTCAAAAGCGTGTTTTTTTTGACAATAGGCGACATTTTTCCAAATTTCGACTTCTGAAATTTTAAAAAAGGACTTTGCCTTTTTTTCGAAAATGGTAGGAGATGGGCGAAAAAACATTATTTGGGAACACTTGAAAGGTCCTGTTCTATAAGTTTGTTTTCGCTAAGCATATTTATAAAGCTGCACTTAGCTGCAGACTTTGCTTTAATTCTGTTATGCTACCCGTTAGAGTGCAACACAGAAGGAGTGAGAACAGATTTGGTTTGATGCAAAAATATTCTGATTTTATTTTCTATTTCTTCAACTATTTATACTTAATTCTAATGATTACAATATTATAAACATACTTCATTTGTAAATATCCATTTACACATAAAAAGAAAATTGGGTCATTTAAAATTGTAATTTTCTTTCTTATTATTTCTGTATTTCAAAATATCTATGTTCTCTTTAAAGTGTTTTGACCTACGCTATTAATATTTATCATTTTACAAATTTTTTATATTCCTATATGTGTGTCACAATTTCTTTGTTAATTCTTTTTTTAAGGTTTATTGTTACATAAAATTTTTATCAAAACAAAAGTGGTGCAAATGTAATTAGAGTTTTTTTTTTTTATTTTATTTCTCTGTTTAAAATATGTGGTATGTTGTTTATGGTATTTTAAACACATTACACCTTCCCCCTTAGGATTGAATTTATGAATGTAATGAAATGAATTTAATCTAAAAAAATTCAAATGATATATAAGTGTTAAATTGTGAAGTATTTGTAATAATGCTTATTGAAATAGTTTTTACTATTAATTAGATTTATATAACTTAAGTATATTATTATGATATAATTTTTCTGAATTATCCATTTTTAATAAAGAGTTAATTCCTAGTCTTTTTGTTATTTCATACGGTCCCTTATATGGGCTTTGATTCTTCTTTCTAGATTCTAACTTTATTAATACTAAGTCTCCTACTTTAAAATTACTAACATTTGTGTTTTTGTCATAAATTTCTTTTGATTTTTGTTTGGCTATGTCAATTAACTTTTTAGCATTTTCCAATGATCTTTTTAGTCTCAACTTAATTTCATTAGCGTAATTTTCAATGTCATAACACTTACTTGAGTGTTGTATTGTGTCTGTTGGTAATGCTGCTAACTTTCCATAAATTAGTTCGTAAGGCGAATAGTTTGTGTCAATATGTGGTGTCGTATTATATGCAAATGTATAGTATGGTATCCATTTGTCCCATTCATTATCATCAACAAAATTTAGTAAATATTCATTTAACACGCGATGATTACGTTCTAAAGAACCTATTGTTTGGTGGTGATAAGGTGCTGAAAATATTTGATTAATTTTCAATAAATTACAAACTTCTTTTAACAATTCGTTGTTAAATTCTGTACCTCTATCTGATTTAAGATTCTTAAAACATCCATACTTTAGAATGAACTGTTCAACTAATGTTTTAGCAATACTTCTAGCATCTTTTGTTTCAATTGGGTGTGCTATTACATATTTTGTTAATTCACATTGCATAGTTAGTATATATCTGTACCCATTAGATATTCTTAAAGGTCCAACAGTATCTATTTCTATTGTTTCAAAACTAGTAGTAGGACTTTCTGTCACGATCATTTCCTCTTTAATGTTTTTAGTTTGTTTATTTCTAAGACATTTATCACATTTGGTAATATAATCTCTAACCATCTTTCTCATATTCTTCCATACATAACGTTGTTTTAATTTTAGTACTGTTTTTCTTATACCAAAATGTCCTGATAATGGTGAATTGTGGAATTCTTCTATAATTTTCATTTGTGATCTTTTATTCGTAATATGTTGCAAAGGTTTATATAATATAATATTCAATTCAAAATTTCTATACTTATTTGATTTCAATAATTTCTGGTATACCTCATTATAAATTTTATTTAAATATCTATCTGATATGAGCTCAAAAATATTATCTTCGCATGATAAAGCGAGATTCTTTATATTTTGCTTATGCATATAAATCATTAATTTCTCTAGTGACAAAACGTATTTTCCTAGATCTTCATTAACATTTATTACAAAGTTATTATCTTTACTTTCTATGGTACCATCTTTAGGTCCATTTTTCATATTTTTTATACCGGTTTTTATAATGTTAAATTTTAATTTGTGAACGTTCTTTATATCTTGTAATGATGTACATTCCCACATATGATCTTTATGTTGGGTTTGGGATATGTCATTCTCGTTATTTCTTTCTATATTCTCAATATTTTCCTTTGCAGTCATTCCACGTGTTGTTACTAAAATTTTCGATGGTAGTTTCCTATCTTCTTCTACAGGTGTCATATTTCTTAACATCTCAGAATCTAATTTTATTCTTGATAAAGCGTCCGCGTTTGTATTAATCTTTCCTTTCTTGTAAACAATTTCAAAATCATAATCTGATAAATCAATTCGTATCCGAGTCAGTTTAGATGAAGGGTTTTTATGTGAAAAAAGTGAAACAAGTGGTCTGTGATCGGTTACTACAATAAATTTTCTACCAAATAAATATGGTCTAAAGAATTGTATACCCCAATGTATCGCGAGTAGCTCTTTTTCTATTACTGGCTTGTTTAAATCATGTTTCCCTAAAGTCTTGCTAGCATAAGAAATTGGTAAATCCTTTCCTATCTCTCCTTGTGATAGTATAGCTCCCAATGCGTAATTTGATGCATCTGTGGTTAATATGAAAGGTTTTTCAAAGTCTGGGTATCTTAATATTGGTGCTGTAATTAATTTTGTTTTCAGTGTATCAAAAGCTCGTTGACATTCTTCCGTCCACCGGAATTCCTTCCCTTTCTTCGTTTGATCATTTAGACATTTTGTGATTTCTGCAAAGTTTTTTATAAAACGTCTATAATAATTACAGAATGCTACAAATCTTTTAACCTCCTCTTTGTCTTTTGGAATTGGATATTGTTCTATTACTTTATGTTTAGAAGGGTCTGTTCGTATACCGTATTTTGTTATTTGATGTCCCAAATAAATTACCTCTGATTTTAGAAATACACATTTTCTTGCATTCAATTTTAAGTTGTATTTTGACAGGCGTTCGAATACTTTCACCAAGTTTTCATTGTGATGTTTTAGACTACATCCAAATACAATAATATCGTCTACGTATAAAAATGCTTTGGAATCTAAGCCACTTAGTGCTATTGTCAACATCCTTTGGAAACTATTGGAAGAAATTTTTAAACCAAATGGTAAACGTTTAAATTGATAATGTCCATTACTGGTTGAAAATGCAGTTAATTGCCTGGAATCATCGTCTAAATCTATCTGATGGAATGAGTTAGTCATATCCAGAGTTGAAAAATATTTCGCTCGTCCAAGGCGATCTAGAACATCTTCTAGTCTTGTTAATGGAAATTTATCATTCACTATTTTCTTGTTAAGTTGTCGAAAATCTACAACTAATCTCCATTTCGGTTTTCCATCTTCATTTTTCTTTGGCACTACTAGTAGAGGTGAATTATATGCGCTGTTTGATGGTTCAATGATGTCTTTGTCTAACAATTGTTGTACCTGGTCATTAATCTCTTCTTGTTGTGTATGTGGTAATCTATAATTCTTTATGTATACTGGTGTATTGTCTGAAACCTTTAAATTTTGTGTATAAAAGTTATTAGAAGTCAGTGTTTCTCCCTCTAGGTGAAAAATATCCTGATATTCTTTAAAAATCTGTAATAATTCTGTTTTCGTTTTTTCATCTTTTGTGTCAATTTTCAAAATATTCATTAATGTATTGAATCTGTCTTCACTGAAATTTGTTTGCCTTTGCTTTTGTAATAAGGTGTAATTTCGTAAGGGTTCTATTTCAAAATTAATATTCTCTAAAATAACGTCTTTATCTGTTGTATTCAATATCCTGACATGGTGGTTGCCTCTTCCTGGTACTATGGTATTACTAACAAATATACCTGGCTGAATTTCATTATTAAGAATGATACTATCTTTGCATATATCCAAATTTACAGGATGGATACTTTCTGATCGTTTTTCTACTTTTATGCAATAATTTTTGTTTACCCACGATTTCATAGGTATGGTGATCTCTTCACCCCCTAAGGTAAGTGTTAGCGTGAATGTTTCATAGTCAATCTTACATAAAAATTTTGTAAAGAAATCTCTTCCTAAAATTCCGTCAGTTGGTATTGGAAATTCCTTTACAATAATATGAAATTTGTAGTTTTCACTGAAATTGTTTATGGTGAATTTCAATTCTGATGTTCCTACGGATCTTATCTTTTCTGTGGTGATACCTGTGAAGCTAATTGATTTTTCTTTATCGATTTGTAAGAAGTCTTCATTTAATCTATTAATTTTACATACAAGAGATATCTGCCCCTGTGTCTATTAAAAATGTCAGTTTTGAGTTGTTACCTAAGTCTAAGTTTATATAATTCGTGATGTTGTTAGATACCTGAAAGACATTATTTAGTTTTATTATTGGTTCTCCGGACAGTGGGTTCGTAAAGTTCCTTGACTCACTTCCGGATCCTGATGGTTTTCCTGTACATAGTGTATATGTCTTCTATTCGGAATGTTGTTCTTGTAATGATTCCTATTTTGGTTCCTGTTGTTTTGGTTATTATTATGATAATCATGATAATTATTTTGTCTGTTACCACTGTTCGTATTATTTCTGTTATTATTGTTATGCTGTGTAGGCCTGCTGTTATATGCGTTACCATTGTTATTATATTGCCTATTGTTATATATGTTTCTGTTAGAATAAAAATCATTCCTTTTATTGTTGTTATTGTAATTATTGTTGGTGTTCTTTATGTTTCTCTGGTTATATCTTTCGTTCCTATTATTTGAAAAGTAAAGGATTTGCTCGGAGTTATTAGAAAATTCTTTTTCTAGCTCTAATGCTAATTGTAATGCTTCATTAAGTTCTTTGGGTCTTGAAGCGAAAATAGTAGGTTTTAAATCTCCTTTCAGTCCATTTTTAAATACGTTCAATGCATAATCTTTGTTTAATTGTTTTATAGTTGAAGATTGCACTTCATTGCAGTTTTCTATTCCTTTGATTTGCAATTCATTTAGTTCCGCAATCATTTCTAGTATTTTTTCATGATACGTGGTCACATTCATGTTCCTTTGCGAAAAATTATTTAAAGTAGCTTGTATTTGCGAAACTGTTTTTCTTGATTTGTATCTATTTTCCAGAAGAGTTTTCAAATTTTCTAATGTTTCTGGAGCTGTTATACCCAATGAAGTTTTTACAAGGCTAGACAATTTTACGTTATAAACAAAAGTGATTAAAATTGGTTTTTGTGCTGACTCTAAAGTATTATGAATTAAACTTATGATTGTAATAAATGAATTCAATTCCTTGTAATTTCCTGTGAATTCAGGAATTACTTTCATTGCAGTCTCTAGGTTAAAATTCGCCATATTTATTAAATTTTGCTTTTTAGATAATAAAGATTGTTCAAAAAGTGTCTTTGCTGTGTTATAGTATTTGCTAAATTTTTCTATGATTTCTTTAACTTCTTCTGTCTTTGTTTTTGTGTCAGATAGTTTCAGAAATTCTACTTGCAATGATTCTAATTCTTTTAATTTTGTTACTAGTGTGTCTTCACTGTATTCTTTATTTCCTGCTTTCTTAAAGTTTTTAATTAAAGTTTCTACTTTACTTATAATTACTTCCATTTAGATACACAATCGTACATATACCATTATTTGTTTTCTATATGTTTTATTAAAAAAAAATTTTTTTTTTTTTAAACCTGTACTACAGCTTTCTTTTGAATATAATTCTTAATATATCTATTTAACTTAATTATTATAAAAATTATTACAATAATACAAAAAATAAAAAATGCATCTAGTTTAATAGTCGTCCCGAAGTCCATCTCTTGGTTGTTGTTATTATTCACTGTGATGGCTTCTACAGATTTGGATTTTTGATTGCCCATTTAATCTTTGTAGCTCTATGTATAGTTTTCTTTTTTCCTGCCCGTGTGACAAACCTATTAGTCGCACTAATTCTCTTCTTTGTTTCTTTATTTGGAGTTTCTTTCCTCCCCTTTTCGTTTTCTTCTTCGTTTCTCGTTTCTGTTCTTCTTTTTTTCTTTTCTGATTCCTCTCCAAGTACTCTTCAATTGTTAAAGGTTTTGGCCCAGCATTTAATGGAGTAGGTGTGTATTTCGGTTGGTTTTTCTGTGTGTTGGCACCCTCTGGTATGTATTCTTCTACGCAATATTTTGAGAATATTGCGTCTATATCCTCCTTTGACGGGGTTGGATCTTCGTGCCTGGACATATAATTAGTTGGAAAAGGATTCAATTTTGATAAGGTTTAAAAGTATTCAATGGTGGGCAGGATCGCCATGAAAGGTCCTGTTCTATAAGTTTGTTTTCGCTAAGCATATTTATAAAGCTGCACTTAGCTGCAGACTTTGCTTTAATTCTGTTATGCTACCCGTTAGAGTGCAACACAGAAGGAGTGAGAACAGATTTGGTTTGATGCAAAAATATTCTGATTTTATTTTCTATTTCTTCAACTATTTATACTTAATTCTAATGATTACAATATTATAAACATACTTCATTTGTAAATATCCATTTACACATAAAAAGAAAATTGGGTCATTTAAAATTGTAATTTTCTTTCTTATTATTTCTGTATTTCAAAATATCTATGTTCTCTTTAAAGTGTTTTGACCTACGCTATTAATATTTATCATTTTACAAATTTTTTATATTCCTATATGTGTGTCACAATTTCTTTGTTAATTCTTTTTTTAAGGTTTATTGTTACATAAAATTTTTATCAAAACAAAAGTGGTGCAAATGTAATTAGAGTTTTTTTTTTATTTTATTTCTCTATTTAAAATATGTGGTATGTTGTTTATGGTATTTTAAACACATTACACACTCTTCCGGCCATTTCTATGAATTTCCAATATTCAAAAGTCACAAAAATGTGTTTTTTTGAAAAAAGGCGACATTTTTCCAAATTTCGACTTTTGAAATTTTAAAAAAGACTGCTCCTTTTTCCGAAAATGGTAGGTGATGGGCGAAAAAAATTATTGGAGAACACTCCTCAGGCCATTTCTATGAATGTCCAATATTCAAAAGTCGCAACAGTGTGTTTTTTTGAAAATAGGGGCCATTTTTCCAAATTTCGACTTTTGAAATTTTAAAAAGGACTTTGCCCTTTTTTCGAAAATGGTAAAAAATTTGCGAAAAAAAATTATTGGGGAACACTCCTCAGGCCATTTCTATGAATGTGCAATATTCAAAAGTCGCAAAAGTCTTAACAGTGTGTTTTTTTGAAAATAGGCGACATTTTTCCAAATTTAAACTTTTGAAATTTTAAAAAAGACTTTGCTCCTTTTTCCGAAAATGGTAAGTGATGGGCGAAAAAACATTATTGGAGAATACTCCTCTGGCCATTTCTATGAATGTCCAATATTCAAAAGTCGCAACAGTGTGTTTTTTTTTTAAATAGGAGACATTTTTCCGAATTTCGACTTTTGAAATTTTAAGAAAGACTTTGCTCCTTTTTTCGAAAATGGTACGAGATGGGCAAAAAAAAATTATTGGAGAACACTCCGCCGGCCATCCCTATGAATGTCCAATATTCAAAAGTCGAAACAGTGTGTTTTTTTGAAAATAGGCGACATTTTTCCAAATTTTGACTTTTGAAATTTTAAAAAGGACTTTGCTCCTTTTTCCGAAAATGGTAGAAAATTTGCGAAAAAAAATTATTGGGGAACACTATTCCGGCCATTCCTATGAATGTCCATTATTCAAAAGTGTGTTTTTTTGACAATAGGCGACATTTTTCCAAATTTCGACTTTTGATATTTTAAAAAGGACTTTGCTCCTTTTTTCGAAAATGGTAGGTGATGGGCGAAAAAAATTATTGGAGAACACTACTCAGGCCATTTTTATGAATGTCCAATATTCAAAAGTCGCAACAGTGTGTTTTTTTGAAAATATGCGACATTTTTCCAAATTTCGACTTTTGAAATTTTAAAAAGGACTTTGCTCCTTTTTCCGAAAATGGTAGAAAATTTGAGAAAAAAAATTATTGGGAAACACTATTCCGGCCATTCCTATGAATGTCCAATATTCAAAAGTGTGTTTTTTGCCAATATGCGACATTTTTCCAAATTTCGACTTTTGATATTTTAAAAAGGACTTTTCTCCTTTTTTCGAAAATGGTAGGAGATTGGCGAAAAAACATTATTGGGGAACACTCTTCCGGCCATTTCTATGAATGTCCAATATTCAAAAGTCTTAACAGTGTGTTTTTTTAAAATAGGCGACATTTTTCCAAATTTCGACTTTTGAAATTTTAAAAAGGACTTTGCTCCTTTATCCGAAAATGGTAGGAGATGGGAAAAAACAAATTATTTGGCCAGAAGGCCATCCTTATGAATGTCCAATATTCAAAAGTGTATTTTTTTGACAATAGGCGACATTTTTCCAAATTTCGACGTTTGAAATTTTAAAAAGGACTTTGCTCCTTTTTCCGAAAATGGTAGGAGTTGGGAAAAAACAAATTATTTGGCCAGAAGGCCATCCCTATGAATTTCCAATATTCAAAAGTGTATTTTTTTTTTGACAATAGGCGACATTTTTCCAAATTTCGACTTTTGAAATTTTAAAAAGGACTGTGCCCATTTTTCCGAAAATGGTAAGTGATGGGCGAAAAACCATTATTGGGGAACACTCTTCCGGCCATTTCTATGAATTTCCAATATTCAAAAGTCGCAAAACTGTGTTTTTTTTTTTGAAAATAGGCGACATTTTTCCAAATTTTGACTTTTGAAATTTTAAAAAGGACTGCTCCTTTTTCCGAAAATGGTAGGTGATGGGCGAAATAAATTACTAAAGAACACTCCTCAGGCCATTTCTATGAATGTCCAATATTCAAAAGTCGCAACAGTGTGTTTTTTTGAAAATAGGCGACATTTTTCCAAATTTCGACTTTTGAAATTTTAAAAAGGACTTTGCTCCTTTTTCCGAAAATGGTAGAAAATTTGCGAAAAAAAATTATTGGGGAACACTATTCCGGCCATCCCTATGAATGTCCAATATTCAAAAGCGTGTTTTTTTTGACAATAGGCGACATTTTTCCAAATTTCGACTTCTTAAATTTTAAAAAAGGACTTTGCCTTTTTTCGAAAATGGTAGGAGATGGGCGAAAAAACATTATTTGGGAACACTCTTCCGGCCATTTCTATGAATTTCCAATATTCAAAAGTCACAAAAATGTGTTTTTTGAAAAAAGGCGACATTTTTTCAAATTTCGACTTTTGAAATTTTAAAAAAGACTGCTCCTTTTTCCGAAAATGGTAGGTGATGGGCGAAAAAAATTACTAAAGAACACTCCTCAGGCCATTTCTATGAATGTCCAATATTCAAAAGTCGCAACAGTGTGTTTTTTTGAAAATAGGCGACATTTTTCCAAATTTCGACTTTTGAAATTTTAAAAAGGACTTTGCTCCTTTTTCCGAAAATGGTAGAAAATTTGCGAAAAAAAATTATTGGGAAACACTATTCCGGCTATTCCTATGAATGTCCAATATTCAAAAGTGTGTTTTTTTTGACAATAGGCGACATTTTTCCAAATTTCGGCTTTTGAAATTTTAAAAAGGACTTTGCTCCTTTTTCCGAAAATGGTAAAAAAATTTGCGAAAAAAATTATTGGGGAACACTATTCCGGCCATTCCTATGAATGTCCAATATTCAAAAGTGTGGTTTTTTACAATAGGCGGCATTCTTCCAAATTTCGACTTTTGAAATTTTAAAAAGGACTTTGCTCCTTTTTCCGAAAATAGTAGGTGATTGGCGAAAAAACCTTATTGGAGAACACTCCTCAGGCCATTTCTATGAATGTCCAATATTCAAAAGTCGCAACAGTGTGTTTTTTTTAAAATAGGAGACAAATTTCCGAATTTTGAAATTTTAAGAAAGACTTTGCTCCTTTTTTCGAAAATGGTAGGAGATGGGCGAAAAAAAATTATTGGAGAACACTCCTCCGGCCATCCCTATGAATGTCCAATATTCAAAAGTCGCAACAGTGTGTTTTTTTAAAATAGGCGACATTTTTCCAAATTTCGACTTTTGAAATTTTAAAAAGGACTGCTCCTTTATCCGAAAATGGTAGGAGATGGGAAAAAACAAATTATTTGGCCAGAAGGCCATCCTTATGAATATCCAATATTCAAAAGTGTGTTTTTTTCCAATATGCGACATTTTTCCAAATTTCGACTTTTGATATTTTAAAAAGGACTTTTCTCCTTTTTTCGAAAATGGTAGGAGATTGGCGAAAAAAAATTATTGGGGAACACTCCTCAGGCCATTTCTATGAATGTCCAATATTCAAAAGTCGCAAAAGTCTTAACAGTGTGTTTTTTTGAAAATAGGCTACATTTTTCCAAAATTTCAACTTTTGAAATTTTAAAAAGGACTTTGCTCCTTTATCCGAAAATGGTAGGAGATGGGAAAAAACAATATATATGTTTTTTTTTGACAATAGGCGACATATTTCCAAATTTCGGCTTTTGAAATTTTATAAAGGACTTTGCCCTTTTTTTCGAAAATCGTAGGAGATGTGCAAAAAAACATTATTGGGGAGCACTCTTCCGGCCATTTCTATGAATTTCCAATATTCAAAAGTCCCAAAAATGTGTTTTTTTGAAAATAGGCGACATTTTCCCAAATTTCGACTTTTGAAATTTTAAAAAGGACTTTGCTCCTTTTTCCGAAAATGGTAGAAAATTTGCGAAAAAAAATTATTGGGGAACACTATTCCGGCCATTCCTATGAATGTCCAATATTCAAAAGTGTGTTTTTTTACAATAGGCGGCATTCTTCCAAATTTCGACTTTTGAAATTTTAAAAAGGACTTTGCTCCTTTATCCGAAAATGGTAGGAGATGGGAAAAAACAAATTATTTGGCCAGAAGGCCATCCCTATGAATTTCCAATATTCAAAAGTGTATTTTTTTTTTTGACAATAGGCGACATTTTTCCAAAATTTCGACTTTTGAAATTTTAAAAAGGACTTTGCTCCTTTTTCCGAAAATGGTAAAAAATTTGCGAAAAAAAATTATTGGGGAACACTCCTCAGGCCATTTCTATGAATGTCCAATATTCAAAAGTCGCAACAGTGTGTTTTTTTTAAATAGGCGACATTTTTCCAAATTTCGACTTTTGATATTGTAAAAAGGACTTTTCTCCTTTTTTTGAAAATGGTAGGAGATTGGCGAAAAAACATTATTGGGGAACACTCTTCCGGCCATTTCTATGAATGTCCAATATTCAAAAGTCTTAACAGTGTGTTTTTTTAAAATAGGCGACATTTTTCCAAATTTCGACTTTTGAAATTTTAAAAAGGACTGCTCCTTTATCCGAAAAAGGTAGGAGATGGGAAAAAACAAATTATTTGGCCAGAAGGCCATCCTTATGAATATCCAATATTCAAAAGTGTGTTTTTTTGCCAATATGCGACATTTTTCCAAATTTCGACTTTTGATATTTTAAAAAGGACTTTTCTCCTTTTTTCGAAAATGGTAGGAGATTGGCGAAAAAAAATTATTGGGGAACACTCCTCAGGCCATTTCTATGAATGTCCAATATTCAAAAGTCGCAAAAGTCTTAACAGTGTGTTTTTTTGAAAATAGGCGGTATTTTTCCAAAATTTCGACTTTTGGAATTTTAAAAAGGACTTTGCTCCTTTATCCGAAAATGGTAGGAGATGGGAAAAAACAATATATTTGGCGGGAAGGCCATTTCTATGAATGTCCAATATTCAAAAGTGTGTTTTTTTTTTGACAATAGGCGACATATTTCCAAATTTCGACTTTTGAAATTTTAAAAAGGACTTTGCCCTTTTTTTCGAAAATCGTAGGAGATGTGCAAAAAAACATTATTGGGGAACACTCTTCCGGCCATTTCTGTGAATTTCCAATATTAAAAAGTCCCAAAAATGTGTTTTTTTGAAAATAGGCGACATTTTCCCAAATTTCGACTTTTGAAATTTTAAAAAGGACTTTGCTCCTTTTTCCGAAAATGGTAGAAAATTTGCGAAAAAAAATTATTGGGGAACACTATTCCGGCCATTCCTATGAATGTTCAATATTCAAAAGTGTGTTTTTTTATAATAGGCGGCATTCTTCCAAAATTCGGCTTTTGAAATTTTAAAAAGGACTTTGCTCCTTTTTCCGAAAATAGTAGGTGATTGGCGAAAAAAATTATTGAAAAACACTCCTCAGGCCATTTCTATGAATTCCCAATATTAAAAAGTCGCAACAGTGTGTTTTTTTTAAAATAGGATACATTTTTTCCGAATTTCGAATTTTGAAATTTTAAGAAAGACTTTGCTCCTTTTTTCGAAAATGGTAGGAGATGGGCGAAAAAAAATTATTGGAGAACACTCCTCCGGCCATCCCTATGAATGTCCAATATTCAAAAGTCGCAACAGTGTGTTTTTTTAAAATAGGCGACATTTTTCCAAATTTCGACTTTTGAAATTTTAAAAAGGACTTTGCTCCTTTATCCGAAAATGGTAGGAGATGGGAAAAAACAAATTATTTGGCCAGAAAGCCATCCCTATGAATTTCCAATATTCAAAAGTGTATTTTTTTTTTTTGACAATAGGCAACATTTTTCCAAAATTTCGACTTTTGAAATTTTAAAAAGGACTTTGCTCCTTTTTCCGAAAATGGTAAAAAATTGGCGAAAAAAAATTATTGGGGAACACTCCTCAGGCCATTTCTATGAATGTCCAATATTCAAAAGTCGCAACAGTGTGTTTTTTTGAAAATAGGCGACATTTTTCCAAATTTCGACTTTTGAAATTTTAAAAAAGACTGCTCCTTTTTCCGAAAATGGTAGGTGATGGGCGAAAAAAATTATTGGAGAACACTCCTCAGGCCATTTCTATGAATGTCCAATATTAAAAAGTCGCAACAGTATGTTTTTTTTTAAATAGGAGACATTTTTCCGAATTTCGAATTTTGAAATTTTAAGAAAGACTTTGCTCCTTTTTTCGAAAATGGTAGGAGATGGGCGAAAAAAAATTATTGGAGAACACTCCTCCGGCCATCCCTATGAATGTCCAATATTCAAAAAACGCAACAGTGTGTTTTTTTAAAATAGGCGACATATTTCCGAATTTCGAATTTTGAAATTTTAAGAAAGACTTTGCTCCTTTTTCCGAAAATGGTAGGAGATGGGAAAAAACAAATTATTTGGCCAGAAGGCCATCCCTATGAATTTCCAATATTCAAAAGTGTATTTTTTTTTTTGACAATAGGCGACATTTTTCCAAAATTTCGACTTTTGAAATTTTAAAAAGGACTTTGCTCCTTTATCCGAAAATGGTAGGAGATGGGAAAAAACAAATTATTTGGCCAGAAGGCCATTCCTATGAATGTCCAATATTCAAAAGTGTGTTTTTTTACAATAGGCGGCATTCTTCCAAATTTCGACTTTTGAAATTTTAAAAAGGACTTTGCTCCTTTATCCGAAAATGGTAGGAGATGGGAAAAAACAAATTATTTGGCCAGAAGGCCATCCCTATGAATTTCCAATATTCAAAAGTGTATTTTTTTTTTTGACAATAGGCGACATTTTTCCAAAATTTCGACTTTTGAAATTTTAAAAAGGACTTTGCTCCTTTTTCCGAAAATGGTAAAAAATTTGCGAAAAAAAATTATTGGGGAACACTCCTCAGGCCATTTCTATGAATGTCCAATATTCAAAAGTCGCAACAGTGTGTTTTTTTTAAATAGGCGACATTTTTCCAAATTTCGACTTTTGATATTGTAAAAAGGACTTTTCTCCTTTTTTTGAAAATGGTAGGAGATTGGCGAAAAAACATTATTGGGGAACACTCTTCCGGCCATTTCTATGAATGTCCAATATTCAAAAGTCTTAACAGTGTGTTTTTTTAAAATAGGCGACATTTTTCCAAATTTCGACTTTTGAAATTTTAAAAAGGACTGCTCCTTTATCCGAAAAAGGTAGGAGATGGGAAAAAACAAATTATTTGGCCAGAAGGCCATCCTTATGAATATCCAATATTCAAAAGTGTGTTTTTTTGCCAATATGCGACATTTTTCCAAATTTCGACTTTTGATATTTTAAAAAGGACTTTTCTCCTTTTTTCGAAAATGGTAGAAAATTTGCGAAAAAAAATTATTGGGGAACACTATTCCGGCCATTCCTATGAATGTTCAATATTCAAAAGTGTGTTTTTTTATAATAGGCGGCATTCTTCCAAAATTCGGCTTTTGAAATTTTAAAAAGGACTTTTCTCCTTTTTTTGAAAATGGTAGGAGATTGGCGAAAAAACATTATTGGGGAACACTCTTCCGGCCATTTCTATGAATGTCCAATATTCAAAAGTCTTAACAGTGTGTTTTTTTAAAATAGGCGGTATTTTTCCAAAATTTCGACTTTTGAAATTTTAAAAAGGACTTTGCTCCTTTATCCGAAAATGGTAGGAGATGGGAAAAAAAAATATATTTGGCCGGAAGGCCATTTCTATGAATGTCCAATATTCAAAAGTGTGTTTTTTTTGACAATAGGCGACATATTTCCAAATTTCGACTTTTGAAATTTTAAAAAGGACTTTGCCCTTTTTTTCGAAAATCGTAGGAGATGTGCAAAAAAACATTATTGGGGAACACTCTTCCGGCCATTTCTGTGAATTTCCAATATTAAAAAGTCCCAAAAATGTGTTTTTTTGAAAATAGGCGACATTTTCCCAAATTTCGACTTTTGAAATTTTAAAAAGGACTTTGCTCCTTTTTCCGAAAATGGTAGAAAATTTGCGAAAAAAAATTATTGGGGAACACTATTCCGGCCATTCCTATGAATGTTCAATATTCAAAAGTGTGTTTTTTTATAATAGGCGGCATTCTTCCAAAATTCGGCTTTTGAAATTTTAAAAAGGACTTTGCTCCTTTTTCCGAAAATAGTAGGTGATTGGCGAAAAAAATTATTGAAAAACACTCCTCAGGCCATTTCTATGAATTCCCAATATTAAAAAGTCGCAACAGTGTGTTTTTTTTAAAATAGGATACATTTTTTCCGAATTTCGAATTTTGAAATTTTAAGAAAGACTTTGCTCCTTTTTTCGAAAATGGTAGGAGATGGGCGAAAAAAAATTATTGGAGAACACTCCTCCGGCCATCCCTATGAATGTCCAATATTCAAAAGTCGCAACAGTGTGTTTTTTTAAAATAGGCGACATTTTTCCAAATTTCGACTTTTGAAATTTTAAAAAGGACTTTGCTCCTTTATCCGAAAATGGTAGGAGATGGGAAAAAACAAATTATTTGGCCAGAAGGCCATCCCTATGAATTTCCAATATTCAAAAGTGTATTTTTTTTTTTTGACAATAGGCAACATTTTTCCAAAATTTCGACTTTTGAAATTTTAAAAAGGACTTTGCTCCTTTTTCCGAAAATGGTAAAAAATTTGCGAAAAAAAATTATTGGGGAACACTCCTCAGGCCATTTCTATGAATGTCCAATATTCAAAAGTCGCAACAGTGTGTTTTTTTGAAAATAGGCGACATTTTTCCAAATTTCGACTTTTGAAATTTTAAAAAAGACTGCTCCTTTTTCCGAAAATGGTAGGTGATGGGCGAAAAAAATTATTGGAGAACACTCCTCAGGCCATTTCTATGAATGTCCAATATTAAAAAGTCGCAACAGTATGTTTTTTTTTAAATAGGAGACATTTTTCCGAATTTCGAATTTTGAAATTTTAAGAAAGACTTTGCTCCTTTTTTCGAAAATGGTAGGAGATGGGCGAAAAAAAATTATTGGAGAACACTCCTCCGGCCATCCCTATGAATGTCCAATATTCAAAAAACGCAACAGTGGGTTTTTTTAAAATAGGCGACATATTTCCGAATTTCGAATTTTGAAATTTTAAGAAAGACTTTGCTCCTTTTTCCGAAAATGGTAGGAGATAGGCGAAAAAAATTATTGGAGAACACTCCTCAGGCCATTTCTATGAATGTCCAATATTAAAAAGTCGCAACAGTGTGTTTTTTTTAAAATAGGAGACATTTTTTCCGAATTTCGAATTTTGAAATTTTAAGAAAGACTTTGCTCCTTTTTTCGAAAATGGTAGGAGATGGGCGAAAAAAAATTATTGGAGAACACTCCTCCGGCCATCCCTATGAATGTCCAATATTCAAAAGTCGCAACAGTGTGTTTTTTTAAAATAGGCGACATTTTTCCAAATTTCGACTTTTGAAATTTTAAAAAGGACTTTGCTCCTTTATCCGAAAATGGTAGGAGATGGGAAAAAACAAATTATTTGGCCAGAAGGCCATCCCTATGAATTTCCAATATTCAAAAGTGTATTTTTTTTTTTGACAATAGGCGACATTTTTCCAAAATTTCGACTTTTGAAATTCTAAAAAGGACTTTGCTCCTTTTTCCGAAAATGGTAAAAAATTTGCGAAAAAAAATTATTGGGGAACACTCCTCAGGCCATTTCTATGAATGTCCAATATTCAAAAGTCGCAACAGTGTGTTTTTTTAAAATAGGCGACATTTTTCCGAATTTCGAATTTTGAAATTTTAAGAAAGACTTTGCTCCTTTATCCGAAAATGGTAGGAGTTGGGAAAAAACAAATTATTTGGCCAGAAGGCCATCCCTATGAATTTCCAATATTCAAAAGTGTTTTTTTTTTTTGACAATAGGCGACATTTTTCCAAATTTCGACTTTTGATATTTTAAAAAGGACTTTTCTCCTTTTTTCGAAAATAGTAGGAGATTGGCGAAAAAACATTATTGGGGAACACTCTTCCGGCCATTTCTATGAATGTCCAAACTTCAAAAGTCTTAACTGTGTGTTTTTTTAAAATAGGCGACATTTTTCCAAATTTCGACTTTTGAAATTTTAAAAAGGACTTTGCTCCTTTATCCGAAAATGGTAGGAGTTGGGAAAAAACAAATTATTTGGCCAGAAGGCCATCCCTATGAATTTCCAATATTCAAAAGTGTTTTTTTTTTTTGACAATAGGCGACATTTTTCCAAAATTTCGACTTTTGAAATTTTAGAAAGGACTTTGCTCCTTTTTCCGAAAATGGTAGGAGATAGGCGAAAAAAATTATTGGAGAACACTCCTCAGGCCATTTCTATGAATGTCCAATATTAAAAAGTCGCAACAGTGTGTTTTTTTTAAAATAGGAGACATTTTTTCCGAATTTCGAATTTTGAAATTTTAAGAAAGACTTTGCTCCTTTTTTCGAAAATGGTAGGAGATGGGCGAAAAAAAATTATTGGAGAACACTCCTCCGGCCATCCCTATGAATGTCCAATATTCAAAAGTCGCAACAGTGTGTTTTTTTAAAATAGGCGACATTTTTCCAAATTTCGACTTTTGAAATTTTAAAAAGGACTTTGCTCCTTTATCCGAAAATGGTAGGAGATGGGAAAAAACAAATTATTTGGCCAGAAGGCCATCCCTATGAATTTCCAATATTCAAAAGTGTATTTTTTTTTTGACAATAGGCGACATTTTTCCAAAATTTCGACTTTTGAAATTCTAAAAAGGACTTTGCTCCTTTTTCCGAAAATGGTAAAAAATTTGCGAAAAAAAATTATTGGGGAACACTCCTCAGGCCATTTCTATGAATGTCCAATATTCAAAAGTCGCAACAGTGTGTTTTTTTAAAATAGGCGACATTTTTCCGAATTTCGAATTTTGAAATTTTAAGAAAGACTTTGCTCCTTTATCCGAAAATGGTAGGAGTTGGGAAAAAACAAATTATTTGGCCAGAAGGCCATCCCTATGAATTTCCAATATTCAAAAGTGTTTTTTTTTTTTTGACAATAGGCGACATTTTTCCAAATTTCGACTTTTGATATTTTAAAAAGGACTTTTCTCCTTTTTTCGAAAATAGTAGGAGATTGGCGAAAAAACATTATTGGGGAACACTCTTCCGGCCATTTCTATGAATGTCCAAACTTCAAAAGTCTTAACTGTGTGTTTTTTTAAAATAGGCGACATTTTTCCAAATTTCGACTTTTGAAATTTTAAAAAGGACTTTGCTCCTTTATCCGAAAATGGTAGGAGTTGGGAAAAAACAAATTATTTGGCCAGAAGGCCATCCCTATGAATTTCCAATATTCAAAAGTGTTTTTTTTTTTGACAATAGGCGACATTTTTCCAAAATTTCGACTTTTGAAATTTTAGAAAGGACTTTGCTCCTTTTTCCGAAAATTGTAGGAGATGGGCGAAAAAACATTATTGGGGAACACTCTTCCGGCCATTTCTATGAATTTCCAATATTCAAAAGTCGCAAAAATGTGTTTTTTGAAAATAGGCGACATTTTTCCAAATCTTGACTTTTGAAATTTTAAAAAGGATTTTGCCCTTTTTTTGAAAATGGTAGGAGATGGGCGAAAAAACATTATTGGGGAACACTCTTCCGGCCATTTCTATGAATTTCCAATATTCAAAAGTCGCAAAAATGTGTTTTTTGAAAATAGGCGACATTTTTCCAAATTTTGACTTTTGAAATTTTAAAAAGGATTTTGCCCTTTTTCCGAAAATTGTAGGAGATGGGCGAAAAAACATTATTGGGGAACACTCTTCCGGCCATTTCTATGAATTTCCAATATTCAAAAGTCGCAAAAATGTGTTTTTTGAAAATAGGCGACATTTTTCCAAATTTTGACTTTTGAAATTTTAAAAAGGATTTTGCCCTTTTTTTTAAAATGGTAGGAGATGGGCGAAAAAACATTATTGGGGAACACTCTTCCGGCCATTTCTATGAATTTCCAATATTCAAAAGTCGCAAAAATGTGTTTTTTTGAAAATAGGCGACATTTTTCCAAATTTCGACTTTTGATATTTTAAAAAGGACTTTTCTCCTTTTTTCGAAAATAGTAGGAGATTGGCGAAAAAACATTATTGGGAACACTCTTCCGGCCATTTCTATGAATGTCCAAACTTCAAAAGTCTTAACTGTGTGTTTTTTTAAAATAGGCGACATTTTTCCAAATTTCGACTTTTGAAATTTTAAAAAGGACTTTGCTCCTTTATCCGAAAATGGTAGGAGTTGGGAAAAAACAAATTATTTGGCCAGAAGGCCATCCCTATGAATTTCCAATATTCAAAAGTGTTTTTTTTTTTGACAATAGGCGACATTTTTCCAAAATTTCGACTTTTGAAATTTTAAAAAGGACTTTGCTCCTTTTTCCGAAAATGGTAAAAAATTTGCGAAAAAAAAATTTTGGGGAACACTCCTCAGGCCATTTCTATGAATGTCCAATATTCAAAAGTCGCAAAAGTCTTAACAGTGTGTTTTTTTGAAAATAGGCGACATATTTCCAAATATCAACTTTTGAAATTTTAAAAAAGACTGCTAAGTGTGTTTTTTTTAAAATAGGCGAAATTTTCCCAAAATTCGACTTTTGAAATTTTAAAAAGGACTTTGTTCCTTTTTTCGAAAATGGTACGAGATGGGCGAAAAAACATTATTTGGGAACATTCTTCCGGCTATTTCTATGAATGTCCAATATTCAAAAGTCGCAAAAGTGTGTTTTTTTGACAATAGGCGACATTTTTCCAAATTTCGACTTTTGATATTTTAAAAAGGACTTTGCTCCTTTTTTCGAAAATGGTAGGTGATGGGCGAAAAAAATTATTGGAGAACACTCCTCAGGCCATTTTTATGAATGTCCAATATTCAAAAGTCGCAACAATGTGTTTTTTTTAAAAATATGCGACATTTTTCCAAATTTCGACTTTTGAAATTTTAAAAAGGACTTTGCTCCTTTTTCCGAAAATGGTAGAAAATTTGCGAAAAAAAATTATTGGGGAACACTATTCCGGCCATTCCTATGAATGTCCAATATTCAAAAGTGTGTTTTTTTGCCAATATGCGACATTTTTCCAAATTTCGACTTTTAATATTTTAAAAAGGACTTTTCTCCTTTTTTCGAAAATGGTAGGAGATTGGCGAAAAAACATTATTGGGGAACACTCTTCCGGCCATTTCTATGAATGTCCAATATTCAAAAGTCTTAACAGTGTGTTTTTTTAAAATAGGCGACATTTTTCCAAATTTCGACTTTTGAAATTTTAAAAAGGACTTTGCTCCTTTATCCGAAAATGGTAGGAGATGGGAAAAAACAAATTATTTGGCCAGAAGGCCATCCTTATGAATGTCCAATATTCAAAAGTGTGTTTTTTTGACAATAGGCGACATTTTTCCAAATTTCGACTTTTGAAATTTTAAAAAGGACTTTGCCCTTTTTTTCGAAAATGGTAGGAGATGGGCGAAAAAACATTATTGGGGAACACTCTTCCGGCCATTTCTATGAATTTCCAATATTCAAAAGTCGCAAAAATGTGTTTTTTGAAAATAGGCGACATTTTTCCAAATTTTGACTTTTGAAATTTTAAAAAGGATTTTGCCCTTTTTTTGAAAATGGTAGGAGATGGGCGAAAAAACATTATTGGGGAACACTCTTCCGGCCATTTCTATGAATTTCCAATATTCAAAAGTCGCAAAAATGTGTTTTTTTGAAAATAGGCGACATTTTTCCAAATTTCGACTTTTGAAATTTTAAAAAAGACTGCTCCTTTTTCCGAAAACTGTAGGTGATGAGCGAAAAAAATTACTGGAGAACACTCCTCAGGCCATTTCTATGAATGTCCAATATTCAAAAGTCGCAACAGTGTGTTTTTTTGATAATAGGCGACATTTTTCCAAATTTCGACTTTTGAAATTTTAAAAAGGACTTTGCTCCTTTTTCCGAAAATAGTAAAAAAATTTGCGAAAAAAATTATTGGGGAACACTATTCCGGCCATTCCTATGAATGTCCAATATTCAAAAGTGTGTTTTTTTACAATAGGCGGCATTCTTCCAAATTTCGACTTTTGAAATTTTAAAAAGGACTTTGCTCCTTTTTCCGAAAATAGTAGGTGATTGGCGAAAAAAAATTATTGGAGAACACTCCTCAGGCCATTTCTATTAATGTCCAATATTCAAAAGTCGCAACAGTGTGTTTTTTTTTTTTTAAATAGGAGACATTATTCCGAATTTCGAATTTTGAAATTTTTAGAAAGACTTTGCTCCTTTTCTCGAAAATGGTAGGAGATGGGCGAAAAAAAATTATTGGAGAACACTCTTCCGGCCATTTCTATGAATTTCCAATATTCAAAAGTCCCAAAAATGTGTTTTTTTGAAAATAGGCGACATTTTCCCAAATTTCGACTTTTGAAATTTTAAAAAGGACTTTGCTCCTTTTTCCGAAAATGGTAAAAAATTGGCGAAAAAAAATTATTGGGGAACACTCTTCCGGCCATTTCTATGAATGTCCAATATTCAAAAGTCTTAACAGTGTGTTTTTTTAAAATCGGCGACATTTTTCCAAAATTTCGACTTTTGAAATTTTAGAAAGGACTTTGCTCCTTTTTCCGAAAATTGTAGGAGATGGGCGAAAAAACATTATTGGGGAACACTCTTCCGGCCATTTCTATGAATTTCCAATATTCAAAAGTCGCAAAAATGTGTTTTTTGAAAATAGGCGACATTTTTCCAAATCTTGACTTTTGAAATTTTAAAAAGGATTTTGCCCTTTTTTTGAAAATGGTAGGAGATGGGCGAAAAAACATTATTGGGGAACACTCTTCCGGCCATTTCTATGAATTTCCAATATTCAAAAGTCGCAAAAATGTGTTTTTTGAAAATAGGCGACATTTTTCCAAATTTTGACTTTTGAAATTTTAAAAAGGATTTTGCCCTTTTTCCGAAAATTGTAGGAGATGGGCGAAAAAACATTATTGGGGAACACTCTTCCGGCCATTTCTATGAATTTCCAATATTCAAAAGTCGCAAAAATGTGTTTTTTGAAAATAGGCGACATTTTTCCAAATTTTGACTTTTGAAATTTTAAAAAGGATTTTGCCCTTTTTTTGAAAATGGTAGGAGATGGGCGAAAAAACATTATTGGGGAACACTCTTCCGGCCATTTCTATGAATTTCCAATATTCAAAAGTCGCAAAAATGTGTTTTTTTGAAAATAGGCGACATTTTTCCAAATTTCGACTTTTGATATTTTAAAAAGGACTTTTCTCCTTTTTTCGAAAATAGTAGGAGATTGGCGAAAAAACATTATTGGGAACACTCTTCCGGCCATTTCTATGAATGTCCAAACTTCAAAAGTCTTAACTGTGTGTTTTTTTAAAATAGGCGACATTTTTCCAAATTTCGACTTTTGAAATTTTAAAAAGGACTTTGCTCCTTTATCCGAAAATGGTAGGAGTTGGGAAAAAACAAATTATTTGGCCAGAAGGCCATCCCTATGAATTTCCAATATTCAAAAGTGTTTTTTTTTTTGACAATAGGCGACATTTTTCCAAAATTTCGACTTTTGAAATTTTAAAAAGGACTTTGCTCCTTTTTCCGAAAATGGTAAAAAATTTGCGAAAAAAAAATTTTGGGGAACACTCCTCAGGCCATTTCTATGAATGTCCAATATTCAAAAGTCGCAAAAGTCTTAACAGTGTGTTTTTTTGAAAATAGGCGACATATTTCCAAATATCAACTTTTGAAATTTTAAAAAAGACTGCTAAGTGTGTTTTTTTTAAAATAGGCGAAATTTTCCCAAAATTCGACTTTTGAAATTTTAAAAAGGACTTTGTTCCTTTTTTCGAAAATGGTACGAGATGGGCGAAAAAACATTATTTGGGAACATTCTTCCGGCTATTTCTATGAATGTCCAATATTCAAAAGTCGCAAAAGTGTGTTTTTTTGACAATAGGCGACATTTTTCCAAATTTCGACTTTTGATATTTTAAAAAGGACTTTGCTCCTTTTTTCGAAAATGGTAGGTGATGGGCGAAAAAAATTATTGGAGAACACTCCTCAGGCCATTTTTATGAATGTCCAATATTCAAAAGTCGCAACAATGTGTTTTTTTTAAAAATATGCGACATTTTTCCAAATTTCGACTTTTGAAATTTTAAAAAGGACTTTGCTCCTTTTTCCGAAAATGGTAGAAAATTTGCGAAAAAAAATTATTGGGGAACACTATTCCGGCCATTCCTATGAATGTCCAATATTCAAAAGTGTGTTTTTTTGCCAATATGCGACATTTTTCCAAATTTCGACTTTTAATATTTTAAAAAGGACTTTTCTCCTTTTTTCGAAAATGGTAGGAGATTGGCGAAAAAACATTATTGGGGAACACTCTTCCGGCCATTTCTATGAATGTCCAATATTCAAAAGTCTTAACAGTGTGTTTTTTTAAAATAGGCGACATTTTTCCAAATTTCGACTTTTGAAATTTTAAAAAGGACTTTGCTCCTTTATCCGAAAATGGTAGGAGATGGGAAAAAACAAATTATTTGGCCAGAAGGCCATCCTTATGAATGTCCAATATTCAAAAGTGTGTTTTTTTGACAATAGGCGACATTTTTCCAAATTTCGACTTTTGAAATTTTAAAAAGGACTTTGCCCTTTTTTTCGAAAATGGTAGGAGATGGGCGAAAAAACATTATTGGGGAACACTCTTCCGGCCATTTCTATGAATTTCCAATATTCAAAAGTCGCAAAAATGTGTTTTTTGAAAATAGGCGACATTTTTCCAAATTTTGACTTTTGAAATTTTAAAAAGGATTTTGCCCTTTTTTTGAAAATGGTAGGAGATGGGCGAAAAAACATTATTGGGGAACACTCTTCCGGCCATTTCTATGAATTTCCAATATTCAAAAGTCGCAAAAATGTGTTTTTTTGAAAATAGGCGACATTTTTCCAAATTTCGACTTTTGAAATTTTAAAAAAGACTGCTCCTTTTTCCGAAAACTGTAGGTGATGAGCGAAAAAAATTACAGGAGAACACTCCTCAGGCCATTTCTATGAATGTCCAATATTCAAAAGTCGCAACAGTGTGTTTTTTTGATAATAGGCGACATTTTTCCAAATTTCGACTTTTGAAATTTTAAAAAGGACTTTGCTCCTTTTTCCGAAAATAGTAAAAAAATTTGCGAAAAAAATTATTGGGGAACACTATTCCGGCCATTCCTATGAATGTCCAATATTCAAAAGTGTGTTTTTTTACAATAGGCGGCATTCTTCCAAATTTCGACTTTTGAAATTTTAAAAAGGACTTTGCTCCTTTTTCCGAAAATAGTAGGTGATTGGCGAAAAAAAATTATTGGAGAACACTCCTCAGGCCATTTCTATTAATGTCCAATATTCAAAAGTCGCAACAGTGTGTTTTTTTTTTTTTTAAATAGGAGACATTATTCCGAATTTCGAATTTTGAAATTTTTAGAAAGACTTTGCTCCTTTTCTCGAAAATGGTAGGAGATGGGCGAAAAAAAATTATTGGAGAACACTCTTCCGGCCATTTCTATGAATTTCCAATATTCAAAAGTCCCAAAAATGTGTTTTTTTGAAAATAGGCGACATTTTCCCAAATTTCGACTTTTGAAATTTTAAAAAGGACTTTGCTCCTTTTTCCGAAAATGGTAAAAAATTGGCGAAAAAAAATTATTGGGGAACACTCTTCCGGCCATTTCTATGAATGTCCAATATTCAAAAGTCTTAACAGTGTGTTTTTTTAAAATCGGCGACATTTTTCCAAATTTCGACTTTTGAAATTTTAAAAAGGACTTTGCTCCTTTATCCGAAAATGGTAGGAGATGGGAAAAAACAAATTATTTGGCCAGAAGGCCATCCTTATGAATGTCCAATATTCAAAAGTGTGTTTTTTTTGCCAATATGCGACATTTTTCCAAATTTCGACTTATGATATTTTAAAAAGGACTTTTCTCCTTTTTTCGAAAATGGTAAAAAATTGGCGAAAAAAAATTATTGGGGAACACTCCTCAGGCCATTTCTATGAATGTCCAATATTCAAAAGTCGCAAAAGTCTTAACAGTGTGTTTTTTTGAAAATAGGCGACATTTTTCCAAAATTTCGACTTTTGAAATTTTAAAAAGGACTTTGCTCCTTTATCCAAAAATAGAAGGAGATGGGAAAAAACAATATATTTGGCCGGAAGGCCATCCCTATGAATGTCCAATATTCAAAAGTGTGTTTTTTTTGACAATAGGCGACCTATTTCCAAATTTCGACTTTTGAAATTTTAAAAAGGACTTTGCCCTTTTTTTCGAAAATCGTAGGAGATGTGCAAAAAAACATTATTGGGGAACACTCTTCCGGCCATTTTTATGAATTTCCAATATTCAAAAGTCCCAAAAATGTGTTTTTTTTAAAATAGGCGACATTTTCCCAAATTTCGACTTTTGAAATTTTAAAAAAGACTGCTCCTTTTTCCGAAAATGGTAGGTGATGGGCGAAAAAAATTATTGGAGAACACTCCTCAGGCCATTTCTATGAATGTCCAATATTAGAAAGTCGCAACAGTGTGTTTTTTTTTTTAAATAGGAGACATTATTCCGAATTTCGAATTTTGAAATTTTTAGAAAGACTTTGCTCCTTTTTTCGAAAATGGTAGGAGATGGGCGAAAAAAAATTATTGGAGAACACTCCTCCGGCCATCCCTATGAATGTCCAATATTCAAAAGTCGCAACAGTGTGTTTTTTTGACAATAGCCGACATTTTTCCAAATTTCGGCTTTTGAAATTTTAGAAAGGACTTTGCTCCTTTTTCCGAAATTGGTAGAAAATTTGCGAAAAAAAATTATTGGGGAACACTATTCCGGCCATTCCTATGAATATCCAATATTCAAAAGTGTGTTTTTTTGACAATAGGCGACATTCTTCCAAATTTCGACTTTTGAAATTTTAAAAAGGACTTTGCTCCTTTTTCCGAAAATAGTAGGTGATTGGCGAAAAAAATTATTGGAGAACACTCCTCAGGCCATTTCTATGAATGTCCAATATTCAAAAGTCGCAACAGTGTGTTTTTTTGAAAATAGGCGACATTTTTCCAAATTTCGACTTTTGAAATTTTAAAAAAGACTGCTCCTTTTTCCGAAAATGGTAGGTGATGGGCGAAAAAAATTATTGGAGAACACTCCTCAGGCCATTTCTATGAATGTCCAATATTAAAAAGTCGCAACAGTGTGTTTGTTTTAAAATAGGAGACATTTTTCCGAATTTCGAATTTTGAAATTTTAAGAAAGACTTTGCTCCTTTTTTCGAAAATGGTAGGAGATGGGCGAAAAAAAATTATTGGAGAACACTCCTCCGGCCATCCCTATGAATGTCCAATATTCAAAAGTCGCAACAGTGTGTTTTTTTGAAAATAGGCGACATTTTTCCAAAATTTCGACTTTTGAAATTTTAAAAAGGACTTTGCTCCTTTTTCCGAAAATGGTAAAAAATTGGCGAAAAAAAATTATTGGGGAACACTCCTAAGGCCATTTCTATGAATGTCCAATATTCAAAAGTCGCAAAAGTCTTAACAGTGTGTTTTTTTGAAAATAGGCGACATTTTTCCAAATTTCAACTTTTGAAATTTTAAAAAAGACTGCTAAGTGTGTTTTTTTTAAATAGGCGAAATTTTCCCAAAATTCGACTTTTGAAATTTTAAAAAGGACTTTGTTCCTTTTTTCGAAAATGGTACGAGATGGGCGAAAAAACATTATTTGGGAACATTCTTCCGGCTATTTCTATGAATGTCCAATATTCAAAAGTCGCAAAAGTGTGTTTTTTTGAAAATAGGCGAAATTTTTCCAAAATTTCGACTTTTGAAATTTTAAAAAGGACTTTGCTCCTTTTTCCGAAAATGGTAAAAAATTTGCGAAAAAAAATTATTGGGGAACACTCTTCCGGCCATTCCTATGAATGTCCAATATTCAAAAGTGTGTTTTTTTGACAATAGGCGACATTCTTCCAAATTTCGACTTTTGAAATTTTAAAAAGGACTTTGCTCCTTTTTCCGAAAATGGTAGAAAATTTGCGAAAAAAATTATTGGGGAACACTATTCCGGCCATTCCTATGAATGTCCAATATTCAAAAGTGTGTTTTTTTGACAATAGGCGACATTCTTCCAAATTTCGACTTTTGAAATTTTAAAAAGGACTTTGCTCCTTTTTCCGAAAATGGTAGCAAATTTGCGAAAAAAATATTGGGGAACACTATTCCGGCCATTCCTATGAATGTCTAATACTCAAAAGTGTGTTTTTTTTGACAATAGGCGACATTCTTCCATATTTCGACTTTTGAAATTTTAAAAAGGAATTTGCTCCTTTTTCCGAAAATGGTATAAAAGTTGCGAAAAAAAATTATTGGGGAACACTCTTCCGGCCATTCCTATGAATGTCCAATATTCAAAAGTGTGTTTTTTTGACAATAGGCGACATTCTTCCAAATTTCGACTTTTGAAATTTTAAAAAGGACTTTGCTCCTTTTTCCGAAAATGGTAGAAAATTTGCGAAAAAAATTATTGGGGAACACTATTCCGGCCATTCCTATGAATGTCTAATATTCAAAAGTGTGTTTTTTTTGACAATAGGCGACATTCTTCCAAATTTCGACTTTTGAAATTTTAAAAAGGAATTTGCTACTTTTTCCGAAAATGGTAGCAAATTTGCGAAAAAAAATATTGGGGAACACTATTCCGGCCATTCCTATGAATGTCTAATACTCAAAAGTGTGTTTTTTTGACAATAGGCGACATTCTTCCATATTTCGACTTTTGAAATTTTAAAAAGGAATTTGCTCCTTTTCCGAAAATGGTAGCAAATTTGCGAAAAAAAAATATTGGGGAACACTATTCCGGCCATTCCTATGAATGTCTAATACTCAAAAGTGTGTTTTTTTGACAATAGGCGACATTCTTCCATATTTCGACTTTTGAAATTTTAGAAAGGAATTTGCTCCTTTTCCGAAAATGGTAGCAAATTTGCGAAAAAAAAATATTGGGGAACACTATTCCGGCCATTCCTATGAATGTCTAATACTCAAAAGTGTGTTTTTTTTTGACAATAGGCGACATTCTTCCATATTTCGACTTTTGAAATTTTAAAAAGGAATTTGCTCCTTTTCCGAAAATGGTAGCAAATTTGCGAAAAAAAATATTGGGGAACACTATTCCGGCCATTCCTATGAATGTCTAATACTCAAAAGTGTGTTTTTTTGACAATAGGCGACATTCTTCCATATTTCGACTTTTGAAATTTTAGAAAGGAATTTGCTCCTTTTCCGAAAATGGTAGCAAATTTGCGAAAAAAAATATTGGGGAACACTATTCCGGCCATTCCTATGAATGTTAATACTCAAAAGTGTGTTTTTTTGACAATAGGCGACATTCTTCTGTATTTCGACTTTTGAAATTTTAAAAAGGAATTTGCTCCTTTTTCCGAAAATGGTATAAAAGTTGCGAAAAAAAATTATTGGGGAACACTCTTCCGGCCATTCCTATGAATGTCCAATATTCAAAAGTGTGTTTTTTTGACAATAGGCGACATTCTTCCAAATTTCGACTTTTGAAATTTTAAAAAGGACTTTGCTCCTTTTTCCGAAAATGGTAGAAAATTTGCGAAAAAAAATATTGGGGAACACTATTCCGGCCATTCCTATGAATGTCTAATACTCAAAAGTGTGTTTTTTTTGACAATAGGCGACATTCTTCCATATTTCGACTTTTGAAATTTTAAAAAGGAATTTGCTCCTTTTCCGAAAATGGTAGAAAATTTGCGAAAATACATTATTGGGGAATACTATTCCGGCCATTCCTATGAATGTCTAATACTCAAAAGTGTGTTTTTTTGACAATAGGCGACATTCTTCCATATTTCGACTTTTGAAATTTTAGAAAGGAATTTGCTCCTTTTCCGAAAATGGTAGCAAATTTGCGAAAAAAAAATATTGGGGAACACTATTCCGGCCATTCCTATGAATGTCTAATACTCAAAAGTGTGTTTTTTTTGACAATAGGCGACATTCTTCCATATTTCGACTTTTGAAATTTTAAAAAGGAATTTGCTCCTTTTCCGAAAATGGTAGCAAATTTGCGAAAAAAAATATTGGGGAATACTATTCCGGCCATTCCTATGAATGTCTAATACTCAAAAGTGTGTTTTTTTGACAATAGGCGACATTCTTCCATATTTCGACTTTTGAAATTTTAGAAAGGAATTTGCTCCTTTTCCGAAAATGGTAGCAAATTTGCGAAAAAAAATATTAGGGAACACTATTCCGGCCATTCCTATGAATGTCTAATACTCAAAAGTGTGTTTTTTTGACAATAGGCGACATTCTTCCGTATTTCGACTTTTGAAATTTTAAAAAGGAATTTGCTCCTTTTTCCGAAAATGGTAGAAAATTTGAGAAAAAAAATTATTGATGAACACTATTCCGGTCATTCCTATGAATGTCCAATATTCAAAAGTGTGTTTTTTTGACAATAGGCGACATTCTTCCATATTTCGACTTTTGAAATTTTAAAAAGGACTTTGCTCCTTTTTCCGAAAATGGTAGAAAATTTGCAAAAAAAATTATTGGGGAACACTATTCCGGCCATTCCTATGAATGTCCAATATTCAAAAGTGTGTTTTTTTGATAATAGGCGACATTCTTCCAAATTTTGACTTTTGAAATTTTAAAAAGGACTGCTCCTTTTTCCGAAAATTGTAGGAGATGGGCGAAAAAACATTATTGGATAACACTCTTTAAGCCATTTCTATGAATGTCCAATATTCAAAAGTCTTAACAGTGTGTTTTTTTGAAAATTGGCGTAATTTTACCAAATTTCAACTTTTGAAATTTTAAAAAGTACTTTGCTCCTTTTTCCAAAAATGGTAGAAAATTTGCGAAAAAAAATTAATGGGGAACACTATTCCGGCTATTCCTATGAATGTCCAATATTCAAAAGTGTGTTTTTTTGACAATAGGCGACATTCTTCTAAATTTCGACTTTTGAAATTTTAGAAAGGACTTTGCTCCTTTTTCCGGAAATAGTAAAAAATTTTCGAAAAAAAGTTATTGGGGAACACTATTCCGGCCATTCCTATGAATGTCTAATATTCAAAAGTCTTAACAGTGTTTTTTTGGAAATTGGCGACATTTTTTCTAATTTCAACTTTTGAAATTTTAGAAAGGACTTTGCTCCTTTTTCCGAAAATGGTAGAAAATTTGCGAAAAAAAAATTATGAGGGAACACTATTCCGGCCATTCCTATGAATGTCCAATATTCAAAAGTATGTTTGTTTGACAATAGGCGACATTTTTCCAAATTGCGACTTTTGAAATTTTAAAAAAGACTTTGCTCCTTCTTCCGAAAATTGTAGGAGATGGGCGAAAAAACATTATTGGGGTACACTCTTCCGGCCATTTCTATGAATGTCCAATATTCAAAAGTCTTAACAGTGTGTTTTTTTGACAATAGGCGACATTCTTCCAAATTTCGACTTTTGAAATTTTAAAAAGGACTTTGCTCCTTTTTCCGAAAATTGTAAGAGATGGGCGAAAAAAAATTATTGGGGAACACTATTCCGGCCATTCCTATGAATGTCCAATATTCAAAAGTGTGTTTTTTTGACTATAGGCGACATTCTTCCAAATTTCGACTTTTGAAATTTTAAAAAGGACTGCTCGTTTTTCCGAAAATGGTAGAAAATTTGCGAAAAAAAATTATTGGGGAACACTATTCCGGCCATTCCTATGAATGTCCAATATTCAAAAGTGTGTTTTTTTGACAATAGGCGACATTCTTCCAAATTTCGACTTTTGAAATTTAAAAAGGACTTTGCTCCTTTTTCCGAAAATGGTAGAAAATTTGCGAAAAAAATTATTGGGGAACACTATTCCGAACATTCCTATGAATGTCCAATATTCAAAAGTGTGTTTTTTTGACAATAGGCGACATTCTTCCAAATTCCGACTTTTGAAATTTTAAAAAGGACTTTGCTCCTTTTTCCGAAAATGGTAGAAAATTTGCGAAAAAAAATTATTGGGTAACACTATTCCGGCCATTCCTATGAATGTCTAATATTCAAAAGTGTGTTTTTTTGACAATAGGCGACATTCTTCCAAATTTCGACTTTTGAAATTTTAAAAACGACTCTGCTCCTTTTTCCGAAAATGGTAGCAAATTTGCAAAAAAACATTATTAGGGAACACTCTTCCGGCCATTTCTATGAATGTCCAATATTCAAAAGTCTTAACAGTGTTTTTTCTGGAAATTGGCGACATTTTTCCTAATATCAACTTTTGAAATTTTAGAAAGGACTTTGCTCCTTTTTCCGAAAATGGTAGAAAATTTGCGAAAAAAAATTATTGGAGAACACTATTCCGGCCATTCCTATGAATGTCCAATATTCAAAAGTGTGTTTTTTTGACAATAGGCGACATTTTTCCAAATTTCGACTTTTGAAATTTTAGAAAGGACTTTGCTCCTTTTTCCGAAAATGGTATAAAATTTGCAAAAAAAAATTATTGGAGAGCACTATTCCGGCCATTCCTATGAATGTCCAATATTCAAAAGTGTGTTTTTTTGACAATAGGCGACATTCTTCCAAATTTCGACTTTTGAAATTTTAAAAAGGACTTTGCTCCTTTTTCCGAAAATGGTAGCAAATTTGCAAAAAAACATTATTAGGGAACACTCTTCCGGCCATTTCTATGAATTTCCAATATTCAAAAGTCTTAACAGTGTTTTTTCTGGAAATTGGCGACATTTTTCCTAATATCAACTTTTGAAATTTTAGAAAGGACTTTGCTCCTTTTTCCGAAAATGGTAGAAAATTTGCGAAAAAAAATTATTGGAGAACACTATTCCGGCCATTCCTATGAATGTCCAATATTCAAAAGTGTGTTTTTTTGACAATAGGCGACATTTTTCCAAATTTCGACTTTTGAAATTTTAGAAAGGACTTTGCTCCTTTTTCCGAAAATGGTATAAAATTTGCAAAAAAAAATTATTGGAGAGCACTATTCCGGCCATTCCTATGAATGTCCAATATTCAAAAGTGTGTTTTTTTGACAATAGGCGACATTTTTCCAAATTTCGACTTTTGAAATTTTAGAAAGGACTTTGCTCCTTTTTCCGAAAATGGTATAAAATTTGCAAAAAAAAATTATTGGAGAACACTATTCCGGCCATTCCTATGAATGTCCAATATTCAAAAGTGTGTTTTTTTGACACCAGGCGACATTTTTCCAAATTTCGACTTTTGAAATTTTAGAAAGGACTTTGCTCCTTTTTCCGAAAATGGTAGCAAATTTGCAAAAAAACATTATTAGGGAACACTCTTCCGGCCATTTCTATGAATGTCCAATATTCAAAAGTCTTAACAGTGTTTTTTCTGGAAATTGGCGACATTTTTCCTAATATCAACTTTTGAAATTTTAGAAAGGACTTTGCTCCTTTTTCCGAAAATGGTAGAAAATTTGCGAAAAAAAATTATTGGAGAACACTATTCCGGCCATTCCTATGAATGTCCAATATTCAAAAGTGTGTTTTTTTGACAATAGGCGACATTTTTCCAAATTTCGACTTTTGAAATTTTAGAAAGGACTTTGCTCCTTTTTCCGAAAATGGTATAAAATTTGCAAAAAAAAAATTATTGGAGAGCACTATTCCGGCCATTCCTATGAATGTCCAATATTCAAAAGTGTGTTTTTTTGACAATAGGCGACATTCTTCCAAATTTCGACTTTTGAAATTTTAAAAAGGACTTTGCTCCTTTTTCCGAAAATGGTAGCAAATTTGCAAACAAACATTATTAGGGAACACTCTTCCGGCCATTTCTATGAATGTCCAATATTCAAAAGTCTTAACAGTGTTTTTTCTGGAAATTGGCGACATTTTTCCTAATATCAACTTTTGAAATATTAGAAAGGACTTTGCTCCTTTTTCCGAAAATGGTAGAAAATTTGCGAAAAAAAATTATTGGAGAACACTATTCCGGCCATTCCTATGAATGTCCAATATTCAAAAGTGTGTTTTTTTTACAATAGGCGACATTTTTCCAAATTTCGACTTTTGAAATTTTAGAAAGGACTTTGCTCCTTTTTCCGAAAATGGTAGCAAATTTGCAAAAAAACATTATTAGGGAACACTCTTCCGGCCATTTCTATGAATGTCCAATATTCAAAAGTCTTAATAGTGTTTTTTCTGGAAATTGGCGACATTTTTCCTAATATCAACTTTTGAAATTTTAGAAAGGACTTTGCTCCTTTTTCCGAAAATGGTAGAAAATTTGCGAAAAAAAATTATTGGAGAACACTATTCCGGCCATTCCTATGAATGTCCAATTTTCAAAAGTATGTTTTTTTGACAATAGGCGACATTCTTCCAAATTTCGACTTTTGAAATTTTAAAAAGAACTTTGCTCCTTTTTCCAAAAATTGGTAAAAAATTTGCGAAAAAAAATTATTGGGGAACTTTATTCCGGCCATTCCTATGAATGTCCAATATTCAAAAGTCGCAACAGTGTGTTTTTTTGAAAATAGGCGAAATTTTTCCAAATTTCGACTTTTGAAATTTTAAAAAGGACTTTGCTCCTTTTTCCGAAAATGGTAGAAAATTTGCGAAAAAAATTATTGGGGAACACTATTCCGGCCATTCCTATGAATGTCTAATATTCAAAAGTGTGGTTTTTTGACAATAGGCGACATTCTTCCAAATTTCGACTTTTGAAATTTTAAAAAGAACTTTGCTCCTTTTTCCAAAAATTGGTAAAAAATTTGCGAAAAAAAATTATTGGGGAACACTATTCCGGCCATTCCTATGAATGTCTAATATTCAAAAGTGTGTTTTTTTTGACAATAGGCGACATTCTTCCAAATTTCGACTTCTGAAATTTTAAAAAGGACTTTGCTCCTTTTTCCGAAAATGGTAGAAAATTTGCGAAAAAAATTATTGGGGAACACTATTCCGGCCATTCCTATGAATGTCTAATATTCAAAAGTGTGTTTTTTTGACAATAGACGACATTCTTCCAAATTTCGACTTTTGAAATTTTAAAAAGGAATTTGCTCCTTTTTCCGAAAATGGTAGCAAATTTGCGAAAAAAAATATTGGGGAACACTATTCCGGCCATTCCTATGAATGTCTAATACTCAAGAGTGTGTTTTTTTGACAATAGGCGACATTCTTCCATATTTCGACTTTTGAAATTTTAAAAAGGAATTTGATCCTTTTCCGAAAATGGTAGCAAATTTGCGAAAAAAAATATTGGGGAACACTATTCCGGCCATTCCTATGAATGTCTAATACTCAAAAGTGTGTTTTTTTGACAATAGGCGACATTCTTCCATATTTCGACTTTTGAAATTTTAGAAAGGAATTTGCTCCTTTTCCGAAAATGGTAGCAAATTTGCGAAAAAAAATATTGGGGAACACTATTCCGGCCATTCCTATGAATGTCTAATATTCAAAAGTGTGTTTTTTTGACAATAGGCGACATTCTTCCAAATTTCGACTTTTGAAATTTTAAAAAGGAATTTGCTCCTTTTTCCGAAAATGGTAGCAAATTTGCGAAAACAAATAATGGGGAACACTATTCCGGCCATTCCTATGAATGTCTAATACTCAAAAGTGTGTTTTTTTGACAATAGGCGACATTCTTCCATATTTCGACTTTTGAAATTTTAAAAAGGAATTTGCTCCTTTTCCGAAAATTGTAGCAAATTTGCGAAAAAAAATATTGGGGAACACTATTCCGGCCATTCCTATGAATGTCTAATACTCAAAAGTGTGTTTTTTTGACAATAGGCGACATTCTTCCATATTTCGACTTTTGAAATTTTAGAAAGGAATTTGCTCCTTTTCCGAAAATGGTAGCAAATTTGCGAAAAAAAATATTGGGGAACACTATTCCGGCCATTCCTATGAATGTCTAATACTCAAAAGTGTGTTTTTTTTGACAATAGGCGACATTCTTCCATATTTCGACTTTTGAAATTTTAAAAAGGAATTTGCTCCTTTTCCGAAAATGGTAGCAAATTTGCGAAAAAAAATATTGGGGAACACTATTCCGGCCATTCCTATGAATGTCTAATACTCAAAAGTGTGTTTTTTTGACAATAGGCGACATTCTTCCATATTTCGACTTTTGAAATTTTAAAAAGGAATTTGCTCCTTTTCCGAAAATGGTAGCAAATTTGCGAAAAAAAATATTGGGGAACACTATTCCGGCCATTCCTATGAATGTCTAATACTCAAAAGTGTGTTTTTTTGACAATAGGCGACATTCTTCCATATTTCGACTTTTGAAATTTTAGAAAGGAATTTGCTCCTTTTCCGAAAATGGTAGCAAATTTGCGAAAAAAAATATTGGGGAACACTATTCCGGCCATTCCTATGAATGTCTAATACTCAAAAGTGTGTTTTTTTTGACAATAGGCGACATTCTTCCATATTTCGACTTTTGAAATTTTAAAAAGGAATTTGCTCCTTTTCCGAAAATGGTAGCAAATTTGCGAAAAAAAATATTGGGGAACACTATTCCGGCCATTCCTATGAATGTCTAATACTCAAAAGTGTGTTTTTTTGACAATAGGCGACATTCTTCCGTATTTCGACTTTTGAAATTTTAAAAAGGAATTTGCTCCTTTTTCCGAAAATGGTATAAAAGTTGCGAAAAAAAATTATTGGGGAACACTCTTCCGGCCATTCCTATGAATGTCCAATATTCAAAAGTGTGTTTTTTTGACAATAGGCGACATTCTTCCAAATTTCGACTTTTGAAATTTTAAAAAGGACTTTGCTCCTTTTTCCGAAAATGGCAGAAAATTTGCGAAAAAAATTATTGGGGAACACTATTCCGGCCATTCCTATGAATGTCTAATATTCAAAAGTGTGTTTTTTTGACAATAGGCGACATTCTTCCAAATTTCGACTTTTGAAATTTTAAAAAGGAATTTGCTCCTTTTTCCGAAAATGGTAGCAAATTTGCAAAAAAAAAATATTGGGGAACACTATTCCGGCCATTCCTATGAATGTCTAATACTCAAAAGTGTGTTTTTTTTGACAATAGGCGACATTCTTCCATATTTCGACTTTTGAAATTTTAAAAAGGAATTTGCTCCTTTTCCGAAAATGGTAGAAAATTTGCGAAAATACATTATTGGGGAATACTATTCCGGCCATTCCTATGAATGTCTAATACTCAAAAGTGTGTTTTTTTGACAATAGGCGACATTCTTCCATATTTCGACTTTTGAAATTTTAGAGAGGAATTTGCTCCTTTTCCGAAAATGGTAGCAAATTTGCGAAAAAAAATATTGGGGAACACTATTCCGGCCATTCCTATGAATGTCTAATACTCAAAAGTGTGTTTTTTTGACAATAGGCGACATTCTTCCAAATTCCGACTTTTGAAATTTTAAAAAGGAATTTGCTCCTTTTTCCGAAAATGGTAGCAAATTTGCGAAAAAAAAATATTGGGGAACACTATTCCGCCCATTCCTATGAATGTCTAATACTCAAAAGTGTGTTTTTTTGACAATAGGCGACATTCTTCCATATTTCGACTTTTGAAATTTTAAAAAGGAATTTGCTCCTTTTCCGAAAATTGTAGCAAATTTGCGAAAAAAAAATATTGGGGAACACTATTCCGGCCATTCCTATGAATGTCTAATACTCAAAAGTGTGTTTTTTTGACAATAGGCGACATTCTTCCATATTTCGACTTTTGAAATTTTAGAAAGGAATTTGCTCCTTTTCCGAAAATGGTAGCAAATTTGCGAAAAAAAATATTGGGGAACACTATTCCGGCCATTCCTATGAATGTCTAATACTCAAAAGTGTGTTTTTTTTGACAATAGGCGACATTCTTCCATATTTCGACTTTTGAAATTTTAAAAAGGAATTTGCTCCTTTTCCGAAAATGGTAGCAAATTTGCGAAAAAAAATATTGGGGAACACTATTCCGGCCATTCCTATGAATGTCTAATACTCAAAAGTGTGTTTTTTTGACAATAGGCGACATTCTTCCATATTTCGACTTTTGAAATTTTAAAAAGGAATTTGCTCCTTTTCCGAAAATGGTAGCAAATTTGCGAAAAAAAATATTGGGGAACACTATTCCGGCCATTCCTATGAATGTCTAATACTCAAAAGTGTGTTTTTTTGACAATAGGCGACATTCTTCCATATTTCGACTTTTGAAATTTTAGAAAGGAATTTGCTCCTTTTCCGAAAATGGTAGCAAATTTGCGAAAAAAAATATTGGGGAACACTATTCCGGCCATTCCTATGAATGTCTAATACTCAAAAGTGTGTTTTTTTTGACAATAGGCGACATTCTTCCATATTTCGACTTTTGAAATTTTAAAAAGGAATTTGCTCCTTTTCCGAAAATGGTAGCAAATTGTCGAAAAAAAATATTGGGGAACACTATTCCGGCCATTCCTATGAATGTCTAATACTCAAAAGTGTGTTTTTTTGACAATAGGCGACATTCTTCCGTATTTCGACTTTTGAAATTTTAAAAAGGAATTTGCTTCTTTTTCCGAAAATGGTATAAAAGTTGCGAAAAAAAATTATTGGGGAACACTCTTCCGGCCATTCCTATGAATGTCCAATATTCAAAAGTGTGTTTTTTTGACAATAGGCGGCATTCTTCCAAATTTCGACTTTTGAAATTTTAAAAAGGACTTTGCTCCTTTTTCCGAAAATGGTAGAAAATTTGCGAAAAAAATTATTGGGGAACACTATTCCGGCCATTCCTATGAATGTCTTATATTCAAAAGTGTGTTTTTTTGACAATAGGCGACATTCTTCCAAATTTCGACTTTTGAAATTTTAAAAAGGAATTTGCTCCTTTTTCCGAAAATGGTAGCAAATTTGCGAAAAAAAAATATTGGGGAACATTATTCCGGCCATTCCTATGAATGTCTAATACTCAAAAGTGTGTTTTTTTTTTTTGACAATAGGCGACATTCTTCCATATTTCGACTTTTGAAATTTTAAAAAGGAATTTGCTCCTTTTCCGAAAATGGTAGAAAATTTGCGAAAATACATTATTGGGGAATACTATTCCGGCCATTCCTATGAATGTCTAATACTCAAAAGTGTGTTTTTTTGACAATAGGCGACATTCTTCCATATTTCGACTTTTGAAATTTTAGAGAGGAATTTGCTCCTTTTCCGAAAATGGTAGCAAATTTGCGAAAAAAAATATTGGGGAACACTATTCCGCCCATTCCTATGAATGTCTAATACTCAAAAGTGTGTTTTTTTGACAATAGGCGACATTCTTCCATATTTCGACTTTTGAAATTTTAGAAAGGAATTTGCTCCTTTTCCGAAAATGGTAGCAAATTTGCGAAAAAAAATATTGGGGAACACTATTCCGGCCATTCCTATGAATGTCTAATACTCAAAAGTGTGTTTTTTTGACAATAGGCGACATTCTTCCATATTTCGACTTTTGAAATTTTAAAAAGGAATTTGCTCCTTTTTCCGAAAATGGTATAAAATTTGCGAAAACAAATTATTGGGGAACACTCTTCCGGCCATTCCTATGAATGTCCAATATTCAAAAGTGTGTTTTTTTGACAATAGGCGACATTCTTCCATATTTCGACTTTTAAAATTTTAAAAAGGAATTTGCTCCTTTTTCCGAAAATGGTAGAAAATTTGCGAAAAAAAATTATTGGGGAACCCTATTCCGGTAATTCCTATGAATGTCCAATATTCAAAAGTGTGTTTTTTTGACAATAGGCGACATTCTTCCAAATTTCGACTTTTGAAATTTTAAAAAGGACTTTGCTCCTTTTTCCGAAAATAGTAAAAAATTTGCGAAAAATAATTATTGGGGAACACTATTCTGGCCATTCCTATGAATGTCCAATTTTCAAAAGTATGTTTTTTTGACAATAGGCGACATTCTTCCAAATTTCGACTTTTGAAATTTTAAAAAGAACTTTGCTCCTTTTTCCAAAAATTGGTAAAAAATTTGCGAAAAAATTTATTGGGGAACACTATTCCGGCCATTCCTATGAATGTCCAATATTCAAAAGTCGCAACAGTGTGTTTTTTTGAAAATAGGCGAAATTTTTCCAAATTTCGACTTTTGAAATTTTAAAAAATACTTTGCTCCTTTTCCGAAAATGGTAGCAAATTTGCGAAAAAAAATTATTGGGGAACACTATTCCGGCCATTCCTATAAATGTCTAATATTCAAAAGTGTGTTTTTTTTGACAATAGGCGACATTCTTCCAAATTTCGACTTTTGAAATTTTAAAAAGGACTTTGCTCCTTTTTCCGAAAATGGTAGAAAATTTGGGAAAAAAAATTATTGATGAACACTATTCCGGTCATTCCTATGAATGTCCAATATTCAAAAGTGTGTTTTTTTGACAATAGGCGACATTCTTCCATATTTCGACTTTTGAAATTTTAAAAAGGACTTTGCTCCTTTTTCCGAAAATGGTAGAAAATTTGCAAAAAAAATTATTGGGGAACACTATTCCGGCCATTCCTATGAATGTCCAATATTCAAAAGTGTGTTTTTTTGATAATAGGCGACATTCTTCCAAATTTTGACTTTTGAAATTTTAAAAAGGACTGCTCCTTTTTCCGAAAATTGTAGGAGATGGGCGAAAAAACATTATTGGGGAACATTCGTTAAGCCATTTCTATGAATGTCCAATATTCAAAAGTCTTAACAGTGTGTTTTTTTGAAAATTGGCGTCATTTTACCAAATTTCAACTTTTGAAATTTTAAAAAGTACTTTGCTTCTTTTTCCGAAAATGGTAGAAAATTTGCGAAAAAAAATTATTGGGGAACACTATTCCGGCTATTCCTATGAATGTCCAATATTCAAAAGTGTGTTTTTTTGACAATAGGCGACATTCTTCCAAATTTCGACTTTTGAAATTTTAGAAAGGACTTTGCTCCTTTTTCCGGAAATGGTAAAAAATTTACGAAAAAAAATTATTGGGGAACACTATTCCGGCCATTCCTATGAATGTCCAATTTTCAAAAGTATGTTTTTTTGACAATAGGCGACATTCTTCCAAATTTCGACTTTTGAAATTTTAAAAAGAACTTTGCTCCTTTTTCCAAAAATTGGTAAAAAATTTGCGAAAAAAAATTATTGGGGAACACTATTCCGGCCATTCCTATGAATGTCCAATATTCAAAAGTCGCAACAGTGTGTTTTTTTGAAAATAGGCGAAATTTTTCCAAATTTCGACTTTTGAAATTTTAAAAAATACTTTGCTCCTTTTCCGAAAATGGTAGCAAATTTGCGAAAAAAAATTATTGGGGAACACTATTCCGGCCATTCCTATGAATGTCTAATATTCAAAAGTGTGTTTTTTTTGACAATAGGCGACATTCTTCCAAATTTCGACTTTTGAAATTTTAAAAAGGACTTTGCTCCTTTTTCCGAAAATGGTAGAAAATTTGCGAAAAAAATTATTGGGGAACACTATTCCGGCCATTCCTATGAATGTCTAATATTCAAAAGTGTGTTTTTTTTGACAATAGGCGACATTCTTCCAAATTTCGACTTTTGAAATTTTAAAAAGGAATTTGCTCCTTTTTCCGAAAATGGTAGCAAATTTGCGAAAAAAAATATTGGGGAACACTATTCCGGCCATTCCTATGAATGTCTAATACTCAAAAGTGTGTTTTTTTGACAATAGGCGACATTCTTCCATATTTCGACTTTTGAAATTTTAAAAAGGAATTTGCTCCTTTTCCGAAAATGGTAGCAAATTTGCGAAAAAAAATATTGGGGAACACTATTCCGGCCATTCCTATGAATGTCTAATACTCAAAAGTGTGTTTTTTTGACAATAGGCGACATTCTTCCATATTTCGACTTTTGAAATTTTAAAAAGGAATTTTCTCCTTTTCCGAAAATGGTAGCAAATTTGCGAAAAAAAAATATTGGGGAACACTATTCCGGCCATTCCTATGAATGTCTAATACTCAAAAGTGTGTTTTTTTGACAATAGGCGACATTCTTCCATATTTCGACTTTTGAAATTTTAGAAAGGAATTTGCTCCTTTTCCGAAAATGGTAGCAAATTTGCGAAAAAAAAATATTGGGGAACACTATTCCGGCCATTCCTATGAATGTCTAATACTCAAAAGTGTGTTTTTTTGACAATAGGCGACATTCTTCCATATTTCGACTTTTGAAATTTTAAAAAGGAATTTGCTCCTTTTTCCGAAAATGGTATAAAATTTGCGAAAACAAATTATTGGGGAACACTCTTCCGGCCATTCCTATGAATGTCCAATATTCAAAAGTGTGTTTTTTTGACAATAGGCGACATTCTTCCATATTTCGACTTTTGAAATTTTAAAAAGGAATTTGCTCCTTTTTCCGAAAATGGTAGAAAATTTGCGAAAAAAAATTATTGGGGAACACTATTCCGGTAATTCCTATGAATGTCCAATATTCAAAAGTGTGTTTTTTTGACAATAGGCGACATTCTTCCAAATTTCGACTTTTGAAATTTTAAAAAGGACTTTCCTCCTTTTTCCGAAAATAGTAAAAAATTTGCGAAAAAAAATTATTGGGGAACACTATTCTGGCCATTCCTATGAATGTCCAATTTTCAAAAGTATGTTTTTTTGACAATAGGCGACATTCTTCCAAATTTCGACTTTTGAAATTTTAAAAAGAACTTTGCTCCTTTTTCCAAAAATTGGTAAAAAAATTTGCGAAAAAAATTATTGGGGAACACTCTTCCGGCCATTCCTATGAATGTCCAATATCCAAAAGTGTGTTTTTTGACAATAGGCGACATTCTTCCAAATTTCGACTTTTGAAATTTTAAAAGGGACTTTGCTCCTTTTTCCGAAAATGGTATAAAATTTGCGAAAACAAATTATTGGGGAACACTCTTCCGGCCATTCCTATGAATGTCCAATATCCAAAAGTGTGTTTTTTGACAATAGGCGACATTCTTCCAAATTTCGACTTTTGAAATTTTAAAAGGGACTTTGCTCCTTTTTCCGAAAATGGTAGAAAATTTGCAAAAAAAAATTATTGGGGAACACTATTCCGGCCATTCCTATGAATGTCCAATATTCAAAAGTGTGTTTTTTTGACAATAGGCGACATTCTTCCAAATTTCGACTTTTGAAATTTTAAAAAGGACTTTGCTCCTTTTTCCGAAAATGGTAGGTGATGGACGAAACAAATTATTAAAGAAAAATCCTCATTCCATTTCTATGAATGTCCAATATTCAAAAGTCGCAACAGTGTGTTGTTTTGAAAATAGGCGAAATTTTTCCAAATTTCGACTTTTGAAATTTTAAAAAATACTTTGCTCCTTTTTCCGAAAATGGTAAAAAATTTGCGAGAAAAAGTATTGGGGAACACTATTCCGGCCATTCCTATGAATGTCCAATATTCAAAAGTGTGTTTTTTTGACAATAGGCGACATTCTTCCAAATTTCGACTTTTGAAATTTTAGAAAGGACTTTCCTCCTTTTTCCGAAAATAGTAAAAAATTTGCGAAAAAAAATTATTGGGGAACACTATTCCGGCCATTCCTATGAATGTCCAATATTCAAAAGTCGCAACAGTGTGTTTTTTTGAAAATAGGCGAAATTTTTCCAAATTTCGACTTTTGAAATTTTAAAAAATACTTTGCTCCTTTTCCGAAAATGGTAGAAATTTGCGAAAAAAAAAATATTGGGGAACACTATTCCGGCCATTCCTATGAATGTCTAATATTCAAAAGTGTGTTTTTTTTGACAATAGGCGACATTCTTCCAAATTTCGACTTTTGAAATTTTAAAAAGGACTTTGCTCCTTTTTCCGAAAATGGTAGAAAATTTGGGAAAAAAAATTATTGATGAACACTATTCCGGTCATTCCTATGAATGTCCAATATTCAAAAGTGTGTTTTTTTGACAATAGGCGACATTCTTCCATATTTCGACTTTTGAAATTTTAAAAAGGAATTTGCTCCTTTTTCCGAAAATGGTAGAAAATTTGCGAAAAAAAATTATTGGGGAACACTATTCCGGTAATTCCTATGAATGTCCAATATTCAAAAGTGTGTTTTTTTGACAATAGGCGACATTCTTCCAAATTTCGACTTTTGAAATTTTAAAAAGGACTTTGCTCCTTTTTCCGAAAATAGTAAAAAATTTGCGAAAAAAAATTATTGGGGAACACTATTCTGGCTATTCCTATGAATGTCCAATTTTCAAAAGTATGTTTTTTTGACAATAGGCGACATTCTTCCAAATTTCGACTTTTGAAATTTTAAAAAGGACTTTCCTCCTTTTTCCGAAAATAGTAAAAAATTTGCGAAAAAAAATTATTGGGGAACACTATTCTGGCCATTCCTATGAATGTCCAATTTTCAAAAGTGTGTTTTTTTGACAATAGGCGACATTCTTCCATATTTCGACTTTTGAAATTTTAAAAAGGAATTTGCTCCTTTTTCCGAAAATGGTAGAAAATTTGCGAAAAAAAATTATTGGGGAACACTATTCCGGTAATTCCTATGAATGTCCAATATTCAAAAGTGTGTTTTTTTGACAATAGGCGACATTCTTCCAAATTTCGACTTTTGAAATTTTAAAAAGGACTTTCCTCCTTTTTCCGAAAATAGTAAAAAATTTGCGAAAAAAAATTATTGGGGAACACTATTCCGGCCATTCCTATGAATGTCCAATATTCAAAAGTCGCAACAGTGTGTTTTTTTGAAAATAGGCGAAATTTTTCCAAATTTCGACTTTTGAAATTTTAAAAAATACTTTGCTCCTTTTCCGAAAATGGTAGCAAATTTGCGAAAAAAAAATATTGGGGAACACTATTCCGGCCATTCCTATGAATGTCTAATATTCAAAAGTGTGTTTTTTTTGACAATAGGCGACATTCTTCCAAATTTCGACTTTTGAAATTTTAAAAAGGACTTTGCTCCTTTTTCCGAAAATGGTAGAAAATTTGGGAAAAAAAATTATTGATGAACACTATTCCGGTCATTCCTATGAATGTCCAATATTCAAAAGTGTGTTTTTTTGACAATAGGCGACATTCTTCCATATTTCGACTTTTGAAATTTTAAAAAGGACTTTGCTCCTTTTTCCGAAAATGGTAGAAAATTTGCAAAAAAAATTATTGGGGAACACTATTCCGGCCATTCCTATGAATGTCCAATATTCAAAAGTGTGTTTTTTTGATAATAGGCGACATTCTTCCAAATTTTGACTTTTGAAATTTTAAAAAGGACTGCTCCTTTTTCCGAAAATTGTAGGAGATGGGCGAAAAAACATTATTGGGGAACACTCTTTAAGCCATTTCTATGAATGTCCAATATTCAAAAGTCTTAACAGTGTGTTTTTTTGAAAATTGGCGTCATTTTACCAAATTTCAACTTTTGAAATTTTAAAAAGTACTTTGCTCCTGTTTCCGAAAATGGTAGAAAATTTGCGAAAAAAAATTATTGGGGAACACTATTCCGGCTATTCCTATGAATGTCTAATATTCAAAAGTGTGTTTTTTTGACAATAGGCGACATTCTTCCAAATTTCGACTTTTGAAATTTTAAAAAGGACTTTGCTCCTTTTTCCGAAAATGGTATAAAATTTGCGAAAAAAAATTATTGATGAACACTATTCCGGCCATTCCTATGAATGTCCAATATTCAAAAGTGTGTTTTTTTGACAATAGGCGACATTCTTCCAAATTTCGACTTTTGAAATTTTAAAAAGGACTTTGCTCCTTTTTCCGAAAATGGTAGAAAATTTGCGAAAAAACATTTTTGGGGAACACTCTTCCGGTAATTTCTATGAATGTCTAATATTCAAAAGTCTTAACAGTGTTTTTTTGGAAATTGGCGACATTTTTTCTAATTTCAACTTTTGAAATTTTAGAAAGGACTTTGCTCCTTTTTCCGAAAATGGTAGAAAATTTGCGAAAAAAAAATTATTGGGGAACACTATTCCGGCCATTCCTATAAATGTCCAATATTCAAAAGTATGTTTTTTTTGACAATAGGCGACATTTTTCCAAATTGCGACTTTTGAAATTTTAAAAAAGACTTTGCTCCTTCTTCCAAAAATTGTAGGAGATGGGCGAAAAAACATTATTGGGGAACACTCTTCCGGCCATTTCTATGAATGTCCAATATTCAAAAGTCTTAACAGTGTGTTTTTTTGACAATAGGCGACATTCTTCCAAATTTCGACTTTTGAAATTTTAAAAAGGACTTTGCTCCTTTTTCCGAAAATTGTAGGAGATGGGCGAAAAAACATTATTGGGGAACACTATTCCGGCCATTCCTATGAATGTCCAATATTCAGAAGTGTGTTTTTTTGACAATAGGCGACATTCTTCCAAATTTCGACTTTTGAAATTTTAAAAAGGACTGCTCGTTTTTCCGAAAATGGTAGAAAATTTGCGAAAAAAAATTATTGGGGAACACTATTCCGAACATTCTTATGAATGTCCAATATTCAAAAGTGTGTTTTTTTGACAATAGGCGACATTCTTCCAAATTTCGACTTTTGAAATTTTAAAAAGGACTTTGCTCCTTTTTCCGAAAATTGTAGGAGATGGGCGAAAAAACATTATTGGGGAACACTATTCCGGCCATTCCTATGAATGTCCAATATTCAAAAGTGTGTTTTTTTGACAATAGGCGACATTCTTCCAAATTTCGACTTTTGAAATTTTAAAAAGGACTGCTCGTTTTTCCGAAAATGGTAGAAAATTTGCGAAAAAAAATTATTGGGGAACACTATTCCGAACATTCTTATGAATGTCCAATATTCAAAAGTGTGTTTTTTTGACAATAGGCGACATTCTTCCAAATTTCGACTTTTGAAATTTTAAAAAGGACTTTGCTCCTTTTTCCGAAAATGGTAGAAAATTTGCGAAAAAACATTATTGGGGAACACTATTCCGGCCATTCCTATAAATGTCCAATATTCAAAAGTATGTTTTTTTTGACAATAGGCGACATTCTTCCAAATTTCGACTTTTGAAATTTTAAAAAGGACTTTGCTCCTTTTTCCGAAAATAGTAAAAAATTTGCGAAAAAAAATTATTGGGGAACACTATTCTGGCCATTCCTATGAATGTCCAATTTTCAAAAGTGTGTTTTTTTGACAATAGGCGACATTCTTATAAATTTCGACTTTTGAAATTTAAAAAGGACTTTGCTCCTTTTTCCGAAAATGGTAGAAAATTTGCGAAAAAAATTATTGGGGAACACTATTCCGAACATTCTTATGAATGTCCAATATTCAAAAGTGTGTTTTTTTGACAATAGGCGACATTCTTCCAAATTTCGACTTTTGAAATTTTAAAAAGGACTTTGCTCCTTTTTCCGAAAATGGTAGAAAATTTGCGAAAAAAACATTATTAGGGAACACTCTTCCGGCCATTTCTATGAATGTCCAATATTCAAAAGTCTTAACAGTGTTTTTTCTGGAAATTGGCGACATTTTTCCTAATATCAACTTTTGAAATTTTAGAAAGGACTTTGCTCCTTTTTCCGAAAATGGTAGAAAATTTGCGAAAAAAAATTATTGGAGAACACTATTCCGGCCATTCCTATGAATGTCCAATATTCAAAAGTGTGTTTTTTTGACAATAGGCGACATTTTTCCAAATTTCGACTTTTGAAATTTTAGAAAGGACTTTGCTCCTTTTTCCGAAAATGGTATAAAACTTGCAAAAAAAAATTATTGGAGAGCACTATTCCGGCCATTCCTATGAATGTCCAATATTCAAAAGTGTGTTTTTTTGACAATAGGCGACATTCTTCCAAATTTCGACTTTTGAAATTTTAAAAAGGACTTTGCTCCTTTTTCCGAAAATAGTAGATGATGGGCGAAACAAATTATTGGAGAAAACTCCTCAGTCCATTTCTGTGAATGTCCAATATTCAAAAGTCGCAACAGTGTGTTTTTTTGAAAATAGGCGAAATTTTTCCAAATTTCGACTTTTGAAATTTTAAAAAATACTTTGCTCCTTTTTCCGAAAATTGTAGGAGATGGGCGAAAAAACATTACTGGGGAACACTCTTCCGGCCATTTCTATTAATGTTCAATATTCAAAAGTCTTAACAGTGTGTTTTTTTGAAAATTGGCGACATTTTTCCAAATTTCAACTTTTGAAATTTTAGAAAGGACTTTGCTCCTTTTTCCGAAAATGGTAAAAAATTTGCGAAAAAAAATTTTTGGGGAACACTATTCCGGCCATACCTATGAATGTGCAATATTCAAAAGTGTCTTTTTTTGACAATAGGCTACATTCTTCCAAATTTCGACTTTTAAAATTTTAAAAAGGACTTTGCTCCTTTTTCCGAAAATGGTAGAAAATTTGCGAAAAAAATGATTGGGGAACAATATTCCGGCCATTCCTATGAATGTCCAATATTCAAAAGTGTGTTTTTTTGACAATAGGCGACATTCTTCCAAATTTCGACTTTTGAAATTTTAAAAAGGACTTTGCTCCTTTTTCCGAAAATGGTAGAAAATTTGCGAAAAAACATTTTTGGGGAACACTCTTCCGGTAATTTCTATGAATGTCTAATATTCAAAAGTCTTAACAGTGTTTTTTTGGAAATTGGCGACATTTTTTCTAATTTCAACTTTTGAAATTTTAGAAAGGACTTTGCTCCTTTTTCCGAAAATGGTAGAAAATTTGCGAAAAAAAAATTATTGGGGAACACTATTCCGGCCATTCCTATAAATGTCCAATATTCAAAAGTATGTTTTTTTTGACAATAGGCGACATTTTTCCAAATTGCGACTTTTGAAATTTTAAAAAAGACTTTGCTCCTTCTTCCGAAAATTGTAGGAGATGGGCGAAAAAACATTATTGGGGAACACTCTTCCGGCCATTTCTATGAATGTCCAATATTCAAAAGTGTGTTTTTTTGACAATAGGCGACATTCTTCCAAATTTCGACTTTTGAAATTTTAAAAAGGACTTTGCTCCTTTTTCCGAAAATTGTAGGAGATGGGCGAAAAAACATTATTGGGGAACACTATTCCGGCCATTCCTATGAATGTCCAATATTCAAAAGTGTGTTTTTTTGACAATAGGCGACATTCTTCCAAATTTCGACTTTTGAAATTTTAAAAAGGACTGCTCGTTTTTCCGAAAATGGTAGAAAATTTGCAAAAAAAAATTATTGGGGAACACTATTCCGGCCATTCCTATACATGTCCAATATTCAAAAGTGTGTTTTTTTGACAATAGGCGACATTCTTCCAAATTTCGACTTTTGAAATTTAAAAAGGACTTTGCTCCTTTTTCCGAAAATGGTAGAAAATTTGCGAAAAAAATTATTGGGGATAATATTCAAAAGTGTGTTTTTTTGACAATAGGCGACATTCTTCCAAATTTCGACTTTTGAAATTTTAAAAAGGACTTTGCTCCTTTTTCCGAAAATGGTAGAAAATTTGCGAAAAAAACATTATTAGGGAACACTCTTCCGGCCATTTCTATGAATGTCCAATATTCAAAAGTCTTAACAGTGTTTTTTCTGGAAATTGGCGACATTTTTCCTAATATCAACTTTTGAAATTTTAGAAAGGACTTTGCTCCTTTTTCCGAAAATGGTAGAAAATTTGCGAAAAAAAATTATTGCAGAACACTATTCCGGCCATTCCTATGAATGTCCAATATTCAAAAGTGTGTTTTTTTGACAATAGGCGACATTTTTCCAAATTTCGACTTTTGAAATTTTAGAAAGGACTTTGCTCCTTTTTCCAAAAATGGTATAAAATTTGAAAAAAAAAATTATTGGAGAGCACTATTCCGGCCATTCCTATGAATGTCCAATATTCAAAAGTGTGTTTTTTTGACAATAGGCGACATTCTTCCAAATTTCGACTTTTGAAATTTTAAAAAGGACTTTGCTCCTTTTTCCGAAAATAGTAGGTGATGGGCGAAACAAATTATTGGAGAAAACTCCTCAGTCCATTTCTATGAATGTCAATATTCAAAAGTCGCAACAGTGTGTTTTTTTGAAAATAGGCGAAATTTTTCCAAATTTCGACTTTTGAAATTTTAAAAAATACTTTGCTCCTTTTTCCGAAAATTGTAGGAGATGGGCGAAAAAACATTACTGGGGAACACTCTTCCGGCCATTTCTATTAGTGTACAATATTCAAAAGTCTAAACAGTGTGTTTTTTTGAAAATTGGCGACATTTTTCCAAATTTCAACTTTTGAAATTTTAGAAAGGACTTTGCTCCTTTTTCCGAAAATGGTAGAAAATTTGCGAAAAAAATTATTGGGGATAATATTCAAAAGTGTGTTTTTTTGACAATAGGCGACATTCTTCCAAATTTCGACTTTTGAAATTTTAAAAAGGACTTTGCTCCTTTTTCCGAAAATGGTAAAAAATTTGCGAAAAAAAATTTTTGGGGAACACTATTCCGGCCATACCTATGAATGTGCAATATTCAAAAGTGTCTTTTTTTTGACAATAGGCTACATTCTTCCAAATTTCGACTTTTAAAATTTTAAAAAGGACTTTGCTCCTTTTTCCGAAAATGGTAGAAAATTTGCGAAAAAAATGATTGGGGAACACTATTCCGGCCATTCCTATGAATGTGCAATATTCAAAAGTGTCTTTTTTTGACAATAGGCTACATTCTTCCAAATTTCGACTTTTAAAATTTTAAAAAGGACTTTGCTCCTTTTTCCGAAAATGGTAGAAAATTTGCGAAAAAAATGATTGGGTAACAATATTCCGGCCATTCCTATGAATGTCCAATATTCAAAAGTGTGTTTTTTTGACAATACGCGACATTCTTCCAAATTTCGACTTTTGAAATTTTAAAAAGGACTTTGCTCCTTTTTCCGAAAATGGTAGAAAATTTGCGAAAAAACATTTTTGGGGAACACTCTTCCGGTAATTTCTATGAATGTCTAATATTCAAAAGTCTTAACAGTGTTTTTTTGGAAATTGGCGACATTTTTTCTAATTTCAACTTTTGAAATTTTAGAAAGGACTTTGCTCCTTTTTCCGAAAATGGTAGAAAATTTGCGAAAAAAAAATTATTGGGGAACACTATTCCGGCCATTCCTATAAATGTCCAATATTCAAAAGTATGTTTTTTTTGACAATAGGCGACATTTTTCCAAATTGCGACTTTTGAAATTTTAAAAAAGACTTTGCTCCTTCTTCCGAAAATTGTAGGAGATGGGCGAAAAAACATTATTGGGGAACACTCTTCCGGCCATTTCTATGAATGTCCAATATTCAAAAGTCTTAACAGTGTGTTTTTTTGACAATAGGCGACATTCTTCCAAATTTCGACTTTTGAAATTTTAAAAAGGACTTTGCTCCTTTTTCTGAAAATTGTAGGAGATGGGCGAAAAAACATTATTGGGCAACAATCTTCCGGCCATTCCTATGAATGTCCAATATTCAAAAGTGTGTTTTTTTGACAATAGGCGACATTCTTCCAAATTTCGACTTTTGAAATTTTAAAAAGGACTGCTCGTTTTTCCGAAAATGGTAGAAAATTTGCGAAAAAAATTATTGGGGAACACTATTCCGAACATTCTTATGAATGTCCAATATTCAAAAGTGTGTTTTTTTGACAATAGGCGACATTCTTCCAAATTTCGACTTTTGAAATTTTAAAAAGGACTTTGCTCCTTTTTCCGAAAATGGTAGAAAATTTGCGAAAAAAATGATTGGGGAACACTATTCCGGCCATTCCTATGAATGTCCAATATTCAAAAGTGTGTTTTTTTTGACAATACGCGACATTCTTCCAAATTTCGACTTTTGAAATTTTAAAAAGGACTTTGCTCCTTTTTCCGAAAATGGTAAAAAATTTGCGATAAAAAATTATTGGGGAACACTATTCCGGCCATTCCTATGAATGTCCAATATTCAAAAGTGTGTTTTTTTGACAATAGGCGACATTCTTCCATATTTCGACTTTTGAAATTTTAAAAAGGACTCTGCTCCTTTTTCCGAAAATGGTAGAAAATTTGCGAAAAAAAATTATTGGGGAAGACTATTCTGGCCATTCCTATGAATGTCCAATATTCAAAAGTGTGTTTTTTTGACAATAGGCGACATTCTTCCAAATTTCGACTTTTGAAATTTTAAAAAGGACTTTGCTCCTTTTTCCGAAAATGGTAGAAAATTTGCGAAAAAAAATTATTGGGGAACACTATTCCGGCAATTCCTATGAATGTCCATTATTCAAAAGTGTGTTTTTTTGACAATAGGCGACATTCTTCCATATTTCGACTTTTGAAATTTTAAAAAGGACTTTGCTCCTTTTTTCGAAAATGGTAAGTGATGGCCGAAAAAACATTATTGGGAAACACTCTTCCGGCCATTTCTATGAACTTCCAATATTCAAAAGTCGCAACAGTGTGTTTTTTTGAAAATAGGCGACATTTTTCCAAATTTCGACTTTTGAAATTTTAAAAAGGACTTTGCTCGTTTTTCCGAAAATGGTAAGTGATGGCCAAAAAAACTTTATTGGGGAACACTCTTCCGGCCATTTCTATGAATTTCCAGTATTCAAAAGTCGCAACAGTGTGTTTTTTTGAAAATAGGCGATATTTTTCAAAATTTGGACTTTTGAAATTTTAGAAAGGACTTTGCTCCTTTTTCCGAAAATTGTAGGAGATGGGCGAAAAAACATTATTGGGGAACACTCTTCCGGCCATTTCTATGAATGTACAATATTCAAAAGTGTGTTTTTTTGACAATAGGCGACATTATTCCAAATTGCGACTTTTGAAATTTTAGAAAGGACTTTGCTCCTTTTTCCGAAAATTGTAGGAGATGGGCGAAAAAACATTATTGGGGAACACTCTTCCGGCCATTTCTATGAATGTACAATATTCAAAAGTGTGTTTTTTTGACAATAGGCGACATTCTTCCAAATTTCGACTTTTGAAATTTTAAAAAGGACTTTGCTCCTTTTTCCGAAAATTGTAGGAGATGGGCGAAAAAACATTATTGGGGAACACTCTTCCGGCCATTTCTATGAATGTACAATATTCAAAAGTCTTAACAGTGTGTTATTTTGACAATAGGCGACATTTTTCCAAATTTCGACTTTTGAAATTTTAGAAAGGACTTTGCTCCTTTTTCCGAAAATTGTAGGAGATGGGCGAAAAAACATTATTGGGGAACACTCTTCCGGCCATTTCTATGAATGTACAATATTCAAAAGTCTTAATAGTGTGTTATTTTGACAATAGGCGACATTTTTCCAAATTTCGACTTTTGAAATTTTAGAAAGGAATTTGCTCCTTTTCCGAAAATGGTAGCAAATTTGCGAAAAAAAATATTGGGGAACACTATTCCGGCCATTCCTATGAATGTCTAATATTCAAAAGTGTGTTTTTTTGACAATAGGCGACATTCTTCCAAATTTCGACTTTTGAAATTTTAAGAAAGACTTTGCTCCTTTTTCCGAAAATGGTAGAAAATTTGAAAAAAAAAATTATTGGGGAACACTATTCCGGCCATTCCTATGAATGTCTAGTATTCAAAAGTGTGTTTTTTTGACAATAGGCGACATTCTTCCAATTTCGACTTTTGAAATTTTAAAAAGGACTTTGCTCCTTTTTCCGAAAATTGTAGGAGATGGGCGAAAAAACATTATTGGGGAACACTCTTCCGGCCATTTCTATGAATGTACAATATTCAAAAGTCTTAACAGTATTTTTTTTGAAAATTGGCGACATTTTTCCAAATTTCGACTTTTGAAATTTTAAAAAGGACTTTGCTCCTTTTTTCGAAAATGGTACGAGATGGGCGAAAAAACATTATTTGGGAACATTCTTCCGGTCATTTCTATGAATGTCCAATATTCAAAAGTCGCAAAAGTCTTAACAGTGTGTTTTTTTGAAAATAGGCGACATTTTTCCAAATTTCAACTTTTGAAATTTTAAAAAGGACTTTGCCCCTTTTTTCGAAAATTGTACGAGATGAGCGAAAAAACATTATTTAAGAACATTCTTCCGGCCATTTCTATGAATGTCCAATATTCAAAAGTTGCAAAAGTGTGTTTTTTTGAAAATAAGCGAAATTTTTCCAAATTTCGACTTTTGAAATTTTAAGAAAGACTTTGCTCCTTTTTCCGAAAATGGTAGAAAATTTGAAAAAAAAAATTATTGGGGAACACTATTCCGGCCATTCCTATGAATGTCTAGTATTCAAAAGTGTGTTTTTTTGACAATAGGCGACATTCTTCCAATTTCGACTTTTGAAATTTTAAAAAGGACTTTGCTCCTTTTTCCGAAAATTGTAGGAGATGGGCGAAAAAACATTATTAGGGAACACTCTTCCGGCCATTTCTATGAATGTACAATATTCAAAAGTCTTAACAGTGTGTTTTTTTGACAATAGGCGACATTCTTCCAAATTTCGACTTTTGAAATTTTAAAAAGGACTTTGCTCCTTTTCCGAAAATGGTAGCAAATTTGCGAAAAAACATTATTAGGGAACACTCTTCCGGCCATTTCTATGAATGTACAATATTCAAAAGTGTGTTTTTTTGACAATAGGCGACATTTTTCCAAATTTCGACTTTTGAAATTTTAGAAAGGAATTTGCTCCTTTTCCGAAAATGGTAGCAAATTTGCGAAAAAAAATATTGGGGAACACTATTCCGGCCATTCCTATGAATGTCTAATATTCAAAAGTGTGTTTTTTTGACAATAGGCGACATTCTTCCAAATTTCGACTTTTGAAATTTTAAAAAGGACTTTGCTCCTTTTTCCGAAAATTGTAGGAGATGGGCGAAAAAACATTATTGGGGAACACTCTTCCGGCCATTTCTATGAATGTACAATATTCAAAAGTCTTAACAGTGTGTTTTTTTGACAATAGGCGACATTCTTCCAAATTTCGACTTTTGAAATTTTAAAAAGGACTTTGCTCCTTTTTCCGAAAATAGTAGGTGATGGGCGAAACAATTTATTGGAGAAAACTCCTCAGTCCATTTGTATGAATGTCCAATATTCAAAAGTCGCAACAGTGTGTTTTTTTGAAAATAGGCGAAATTTTTCCAAATTTCGACTTTTGAAATTTTAAAACATACTTTGCTCCTTTTCCGAAAATGGTAGCAAATTTGCGAAAAAAAATTATTGGGGAACACTATTCCGGCCATTCCTATGAATGTCTAATATTCAAAAGTGTGTTTTTTTTGACAATAGGCGACATTCTTCCAAATTTCGACTTCTGAAATTTTAAAAAGGACTTTGCTCCTTTTTCCGAAAATAGTAGAAAATTTGCGAAAAAAATTATTGGGGAACACTATTCCGGCCATTCCTATGAATGTCTAGTATTCAAAAGTGTGTTTTTTTGACAATAGGCGACATTCTTCCAATTTCGACTTTTGAAATTTTAAAAAGGACTTTGCTCCTTTTTCCGAAAATTGTAGGAGATGGGCGAAAAAACATTATTGGGGAACACTCTTCCGGCCATTTCTATGAATGTACAATATTCAAAAGTCTTAACAGTATTTTTTTTGAAAATTGGCGACATTTTTCCAAATTTCGACTTTTGAAATTTTAAAAAGGACTTTGCTCCTTTTTTCGAAAATGGTACGAGATGGGCGAAAAAACATTATTTGGGAACATTCTTCCGGTCATTTCTATGAATGTCCAATATTCAAAAGTCGCAAAAGTCTTAACAGTGTGTTTTTTTGAAAATAGGCGACATTTTTCCAAATTTCAACTTTTGAAATTTTAAAAAGGACTTTGCCCCTTTTTTCGAAAATTGTACGAGATGAGCGAAAAAACATTATTTAAGAACATTCTTCCGGCCATTTCTATGAATGTCCAATATTCAAAAGTTGCAAAAGTGTGTTTTTTTGAAAATAAGCGAAATTTTTCCAAATTTCGACTTTTGAAATTTTAAGAAAGACTTTGCTCCTTTTTCCGAAAATGGTAGAAAATTTGAAAAAAAAAATTATTGGGGAACACTATTCCGGCCATTCCTATGAATGTCTAGTATTCAAAAGTGTGTTTTTTTGACAATAGGCGACATTCTTCCAATTTCGACTTTTGAAATTTTAAAAAGGACTTTGCTCCTTTTTCCGCAAATTGTAGGAGATGGGCGAAAAAACATTATTGGGGAACACTCTTCCGGCCATTTCTATGAATGTACAATATTCAAAAGTCTTAACAGTATTTTTTTTGAAAATTGGCGACATTTTTCCAAATTTCGACTTTTGAAATTTTAAAAAGGACTTTGCTCCTTTTTCCGAAAATGGTAGAAAATTTGCGATAAAAAATTATTGGGGAACACTATTCCGGCCATTCCTATGAATGTCCAATATTCAAAAGTGTGTTTTTTTGACAATAGGCGACATTCTTCCATATTTCGACTTTTGAAATTTTAAAAAGGACTCTGCTCCTTTTTCCGAAAATGGTAGAAAATTTGCGAAAAAAAATTATTGGGGAAGACTATTCTGGCCATTCCTATGAATGTCCAATATTCAAAAGTGTGTTTTTTTGACAATAGGCGACATTCTTCCAAATTTCGACTTTTGAAATTTTAAAAAGGACTTTGCTCCTTTTTCCGAAAATGGTAGAAAATTTGCGAAAAAAAATTATTGGGGAACACTATTCCGGCAATTCCTATGAATGTCCATTATTCAAAAGTGTGTTTTTTTGACAATAGGCGACATTCTTCCATATTTCGACTTTTGAAATTTTAAAAAGGACTTTGCTCCTTTTTTCGAAAATGGTAAGTGATGGCCGAAAAAACATTATTGGGAAACACTCTTCCGGCCATTTCTATGAACTTCCAATATTCAAAAGTCGCAACAGTGTGTTTTTTTGAAAATAGGCGACATTTTTCCAAATTTCGACTTTTGAAATTTTAAAAAGGACTTTGCTCGTTTTTCCGAAAATGGTAAGTGATGGCCAAAAAAACTTTATTGGGGAACACTCTTCCGGCCATTTCTATGAATTTCCAATATTCAAAAGTCGCAACAGTGTGTTTTTTTGAAAATAGGCGACATTTTTCAAAATTTGGACTTTTGAAATTTTAGAAAGGACTTTGCTCCTTTTTCCGAAAATTGTAGGAGATGGGCGAAAAAACATTATTGGGGAACACTCTTCCGGCCATTTCTATGAATGTACAATATTCAAAAGTCTTAATAGTGTGTTTTTTTGACAATAGGCGACATTCTTCCAAATTTCGACTTTTGAAATTTTAAAAAGGACTTTGCTCCTTTTTCCGAAAATTGTAGGAGATGGGCGAAAAAACATTATTGGGGAACACTCTTCCGGCCATTTCTATGAATGTACAATATTCAAAAGTCTTAACAGTGTGTTATTTTGACAATAGGCGACATTTTTCCAAATTTCGACTTTTGAAATTTTAGAAAGGACTTTGCTCCTTTTTCCGAAAATTGTAGGAGATGGGCGAAAAAACATTATTGGGGAACACTCTTCCGGCCATTTCTATGAATGTACAATATTCAAAAGTCTTAATAGTGTGTTATTTTGACAATAGGCGACATTTTTCCAAATTTCGACTTTTGAAATTTTAGAAAGGAATTTGCTCCTTTTCCGAAAATGGTAGCAAATTTGCGAAAAAAAATTTTGGGGAACACTATTCCGGCCATTCCTATGAATGTCTAATATTCAAAAGTGTGTTTTTTTGACAATAGGCGACATTCTTCCAAATTTCGACTTTTGAAATTTTAAGAAAGACTTTGCTCCTTTTTCCGAAAATGGTAGAAAATTTGAAAAAAAAAATTATTGGGGAACACTATTCCGGCCATTCCTATGAATGTCTAGTATTCAAAAGTGTGTTTTTTTGACAATAGGCGACATTCTTCCAATTTCGACTTTTGAAATTTTAAAAAGGACTTTGCTCCTTTTTCCGAAAATTGTAGGAGATGGGCGAAAAAACATTATTGGGGAACACTCTTCCGGCCATTTCTATGAATGTACAATATTCAAAAGTCTTAACAGTATTTTTTTTGAAAATTGGCGACATTTTTCCAAATTTCGACTTTTGAAATTTTAAAAAGGACTTTGCTCCTTTTTTCGAAAATGGTACGAGATGGGCGAAAAAACATTATTTGGGAACATTCTTCCGGTCATTTCTATGAATGTCCAATATTCAAAAGTCGCAAAAGTCTTAACAGTGTGTTTTTTTGAAAATAGGCGACATTTTTCCAAATTTCAACTTTTGAAATTTTAAAAAGGACTTTGCCCCTTTTTTCGAAAATTGTACGAGATGAGCGAAAAAACATTATTTAAGAACATTCTTCCGGCCATTCCTATGAATGTCTAGTATTCAAAAGTGTGTTTTTTTGACAATAGGCGACATTCTTCCAATTTCGACTTTTGAAATTTTAAAAAGGACTTTGCTCCTTTTTCCGAAAATTGTAGGAGATGGGCGAAAAAACATTATTAGGGAACACTCTTCCGGCCATTTCTATGAATGTACAATATTCAAAAGTCTTAACAGTGTGTTTTTTTGACAATAGGCGACATTCTTCCAAATTTCGACTTTTGAAATTTTAAAAAGGACTTTGCTCCTTTTCCGAAAATGGTAGCAAATTTGCGAAAAAACATTATTAGGGAACACTCTTCCGGCCATTTCTATGAATGTACAATATTCAAAAGTGTGTTTTTTTGACAATAGGCGACATTTTTCCAAATTTCGACTTTTGAAATTTTAGAAAGGAATTTGCTCCTTTTCCGAAAATGGTAGCAAATTTGCGAAAAAAAATATTGGGGAACACTATTCCGGCCATTCCTATGAATGTCTAATATTCAAAAGTGTGTTTTTTTGACAATAGGCGACATTCTTCCAAATTTCGACTTTTGAAATTTTAAAAAGGACTTTGCTCCTTTTTCCGAAAATTGTAGGAGATGGGCGAAAAAACATTATTGGGGAACACTCTTCCGGCCATTTCTATGAATGTACAATATTCAAAAGTCTTAACAGTGTGTTTTTTTGACAATAGGCGACATTCTTCCAAATTTCGACTTTTGAAATTTTAAAAAGGACTTTGCTCCTTTTTCCGAAAATAGTAGGTGATGGGCGAAACAATTTATTGGAGAAAACTCCTCAGTCCATTTCTATGAATGTCCAATATTCAAAAGTCGCAACAGTGTGTTTTTTTGAAAATAGGCGAAATTTTTCCAAATTTCGACTTTTGAAATTTTAAAACATACTTTGCTCCTTTTCCGAAAATGGTAGCAAATTTGCGAAAAAAAATTATTGGGGAACACTATTCCGGCCATTCCTATGAATGTCTAATATTCAAAAGTGTGTTTTTTTTGACAATAGGCGACATTCTTCCAAATTTCGACTTCTGAAATTTTAAAAAGGACTTTGCTCCTTTTTCCGAAAATAGTAGAAAATTTGCGAAAAAAATTATTGGGGAACACTATTCCGGCCATTCCTATGAATGTCTAATATTCAAAAGTGTGTTTTTTTGACAATAGGCGACATTCTTCCAAATTTCGACTTTTGAAATTTTAAAAAGGACTTTGCTCCTTTTTCCGAAAATGGTATAAAATTTGCGAAAAAAAATTATTGGGGAACACTCTTCCGGCCATTTCTATGAATGTCCAATATTCAAAAGTGTGTTTTTTTGACAATAGGCGACATTCTTCCAAATTTCGACCTTTGAAATATTAAAAAAGGACTTTAATCCTTTTTCCGAAAATTGTAGGAGATGGGCGAAAAAACATTATTGGGGAACACTCTTCCGGCCATTTCTATGAATGTACAATATTCAAAAGTCTTAACAGTGTGTTTTTTTGAAAATAGGCGACATTTTTCCAAATTTCAACTTTTGAAATTTTAAAAAGGACTTTGCCCCTTTTTTCGAAAATTGTACGAGATGAGCGAAAAAACATTATTTAAGAACATTCTTCCGGCCATTTCTATGAATGTCCAATATTCAAAAGTTGCAAAAGTGTGTTTTTTTGAAAATAAGCGAAATTTTTCCAAATTTCGACTTTTGAAATTTTAAGAAAGACTTTGCTCCTTTTTCCGAAAATGGTAGAAAATTTGAAAAAAAAAATTATTGGGGAACACTATTCCGGCCATTCCTATGAATGTCTAGTATTCAAAAGTGTGTTTTTTTGACAATAGGCGACATTCTTCCAATTTCGACTTTTGAAATTTTAAAAAGGACTTTGCTCCTTTTTCCGAAAATTGTAGGAGATGGGCGAAAAAACATTATTGGGGAACACTCTTCCGGCCATTTCTATGAATGTACAATATTCAAAAGTCTTAACAGTGTGTTTTTTTGACAATAGGCGACATTCTTCCAAATTTCGACTTTTGAAATTTTAAAAAGGACTTTGCTCCTTTTCCGAAAATGGTAGCAAATTTGCGAAAAAACATTATAAGGGAACACTCTTCCGGCCATTTCTATGAATGTACAATATTCAAAAGTGTGTTTTTTTGACAATAGGCGACATTTTTCCAAATTTCGACTTTTGAAATTTTAGAAAGGAATTTGCTCCTTTTCCGAAAATGGTAGCAAATTTGCGAAAAAAAATATTGGGGAACACTATTCCGGCCATTCCTATGAATGTCTAATATTCAAAAGTGTGTTTTTTTGACAATAGGCGACATTCTTCCAAATTTCGACTTTTGAAATTTTAAAAAGGACTTTGCTCCTTTTTCCGAAAATTGTAGGAGATGGGCGAAAAAACATTATTGGGGAACACTCTTCCGGCCATTTCTATGAATGTACAATATTCAAAAGTCTTAACAGTGTGTTTTTTTGACAATAGGCGACATTCTTCCAAATTTCGACTTTTGAAATTTTAAAAAGGACTTTGCTCCTTTTCCGAAAATGGTAGCAAATTTGCGAAAAAAAATATTGGGGAACACTATTCCGGCCATTCCTATGAATGTCTAATATTCAAAAGTGTGTTTTTTTGACAATAGGCGACATTCTTCCAAATTTCGACTTTTGAAATTTTAAAAAGGACTTTGCTCCTTTTTCCGAAAATAGTAGGTGATGGGCGAAACAATTTATTGGAGAAAACTCCTCAGTCCATTTCTATGAATGTCCAATATTCAAAAGTCGCAACAGTGTGTTTTTTTGAAAATAGGCGAAATTTTTCCAAATTTCGACTTTTGAAATTTTAAAACATACTTTGCTCCTTTTCCGAAAATGGTAGCAAATTTTGCGAAAAAAAATTATTGGGGAACACTATTCCGGCCATTCCTATGAATGTCTAATATTCAAAAGTGTGTTTTTTTTGACAATAGGCGACATTCTTCCAAATTTCGACTTCTGAAATTTTAAAAAGGACTTTGCTCCTTTTTCCGAAAATGGTAGAAAATTTGCGAAAAAAATTATTGGGGAACACTATTCCGGCCATTCCTATGAATGTCTAATATTCAAAAGTGTGTTTTTTTGACAATAGGCGACATTCTTCCAAATTTCGACTTTTGAAATTTTAAAAAGGACTTTGCTCCTTTTTCCGAAAATGGTATAAAATTTGCGAAAAAAAATTATTGGGGAACACTCTTCCGGCCATTTCTATGAATGTCCAATATTCAAAAGTGTGTTTTTTTGACAATAGGCGACATTCTTCCAAATTTCGACTTTTGAAATTTCAAAAAGGACTTTAATCCTTTTTCCGAAAATTGTAGAAAATTTGCGAAAAAAAATTATTGATGAACACTATTCCGGCCATTCCTATGAATGTCCAATATTCAAAAGTGTGTTTTTTTGACAATAGGCGACATTCTTCCATATTTCGACTTTTGAAATTTTAAAAAGGACTTTGCTCCTTTTTCCGAAAATGGTATAAAATTTGCGAAAAAAAATTATTGGGGAACACTCCTCCGGCCATTTCTATGAATGTCCAATATTCAAAAGTGTGTTTTTTTGACAATAGGCGACATTCTTCCAAATTTCGACTTTTGAAATTTTAAAAAGGACTTTGCTCCTTTTTCCGAAAATGGTAAAAAATTTGCGAAAAAAATTATTGGGGAACACTATTCCGGCCATTCCTATGAATGTCCAATATTCAAAAGTGTGTTTTTTTGACAATAGGCGACATTCTTCCAAATTTCGACTTTTGAAATTTTAAAAAGGACTTTGCTCCTTTTTCCGAAAATGGTAAAAAATTTGCGTAAAAAATTATTGGGGAACACTATTCCGGCCATTCCTATGAATGTCCAATATTCAAAAGTGTGTTTTTTTGACAATAGGCGACATTCTTCCAAATTTCGACTTTTGAAATTTTAAAAAGGACTTTGCTCCTTTTTCCGAAAATGGTAGAAAATTTGCAAAAAAAAAAACTTATTAGGGAACACTATTCCGGCCATTCCTATGAATGTCCAATATTGAAAAGTGTGTTTTTTTGACAATAGGCGACATTCTTCCAAATTTCGACTTTTGAAATTTTAAAAAGGACTTTGCTCCTTTTCCGAAAATGAAAGCAAATTTGCGAAAAAAAATATTGGGGAACACTATTCCGGCCATTCCTATGAATGTCTAATATTCAAAAGTGTGTTTTTTTGACAATAGGCGACATTCTTCCTAATTTCGACTTTTGAAATTTTAAAAAGGACTTTGCTCCTTTTTCCGAAAATAGTACGTGATGGGCGAAACAAATTATTGGAGAAAACTCCTCAGTCCATTTCTATGAATGTCCAATATTTCAAAGTCGCAACAGTGTGTTTTTTTGTAAATAGGCGAAATTTTTCCAAATTTCGACTTTTGAAATTTTAAAAAATACTTTGCTCCTTTTCCGAAAATGGTATAAAATTTGCGAAAAAAAAATTATTGGGGAACACTATTCCGGCCATTCCTATGAATGTCTAATATTCAAAAGTGTGTTTTTTTGACAATAGGCGACATTCTTCCAAATTTCGACTTTTGAAATTTTAAAAAGGACTTTAATCCTTTTTCCGAAAATGGTAGAAAATTTGCGAAAAAAAATTATTGATGAACACTATTCCGGCCATTCCTATGAATGTCCAATATTCAAAAGTGTGTTTTTTTGACAATAGGCGACATTCTTCCATATTTCGACTTTTGAAATTTTAAAAAGGACTTTGCTCCTTTTTCCGAAAATGGTATAAAATTTGGGAAAAAAAATTATTGGGGAACACTCTTCCGGCCATTCCTATTAATTTCCAATATTCAAAAGTGTGTTTTTTTGACAATAGGCGACATTCTTCCAAATTTCGACTTTTGAAATTTTAAAAAGGACTTTGCTCCTTTTTCCGAAAATGGTAGAAAATTTGCGAAAAAAAATTATTGGGGAACACTATTCCGGCCATTCCTATGAATGTCCAATTTTCAAAAGTGTGTTTTTTTGACAATAGGCGACATTCTTCCAAATTTCGACTTTTGAAATTTTAAAAAGGACTTTGCTCCTTTTTCCGAAAATGGTAAAAAATTTGCGAAAAAAATTATTGGGGAACACTATTCCGGCCATTCCTATGAATGTCCAATATTCAAAAGTGTGTTTTTTTGACAATAGGCGACATTCTTCCAAATTTCGACTTTTGAAATTTTAAAAAGGACTTTGCTCCTTTTTCCGAAAATGGTAGAAAATTTGCAAAAAAAAAATTATTGGGGAACACTATTCCGGCCATTCCTATGAATGGCCAATTTTCAAAAGTGTGTTTTTTTGACAATAGGCGACATTCTTCCAAATTTCGACTTTTGAAATTTTAAAAAGGACTTTGCTCCTTTTTCCGAAAATGGTAGGTGATGGGCGAAACAAATTATTGGAGAAAACTCCTCATTCCATTCCTATGAATGTCCAATATTCAAAAGTGTGTTTTTTTGACAATAGGCGACATTCTTCCAAATTTCGACTTTTGAAATTTTAAAAAGGACTTTGCTCCTTTTTCCAAAAATGGTATAAAATTTGGGAAAAAAAATTATTGGGGAACACTCTTCCGGCCATTCCTATGAATTTCCAATATTCAAAAGTGTGTTTTTTTGACAATAGGCGACATTCTTCCAAATTTCGACTTTTGAAATTTTAAAAAGGACTTTGCTCCTTTTTCCGAAAATGGTAGAAAATTTGCGAAAAAAATTATTGGGGAACACTATTCCGGCCATTCCTATGAATGTCCAATATTCAAAAGTGTGTTTTTTTGACAATAGGCGACATTCTTCCAAATTTTGACTTTTGAAATTTTAAAAAGGACTTTGCTCCTTTTTCCGAAAATGGTAGAAAATTTGCAAAAAAAAATTATTGGGGAACACTATTCCGGCCATTCCTATGAATGTCCAATATTCAAAAGTGTGTTTTTTTGACAATAGGCGACATTCTTCCAAATTTCGACTTTTGAAATTTTAAAAAGGACTTTGCTCCTTTTTCCGAACATGGTAAAAAATTTGCGAAAAAAAATTATTGGGAAACACTCTTCTGGCCATTTCTATGAATTTCCAATATTCAAAAGTCGCAACAGTGTGTTTTTTTGAAAATAGGCGACATTTTTCCAAATTTGGACTTTTGATATGTTAAATAGGACTTTGCTCCTTTTTTCGAAAATGGTAGGAGATGGGCGAAAAAACATGATTGGGGAACACTCTTCCGGCCATCCCTATGAATGTCCAATATTCAAAAGTCTTAACAGTGTGTTTTTTTGACAATAGGCGACATTCTTCCAAATTTCGACTTTTGAAATTTTAGAAAGGAATTTGCTCCTTTTCCGAAAATGGTAGCAAATTTGCGAAAAAAAATATTGGGGAACACTATTCCGGCCATTCCTATGAATGTCTAATATTCAAAAGTGTGTTTTTTTGACAATAGGCGACATTCTTCCAAATTTCGACTTTTGAAATTTTAAAAAGGACTTTGCTCCTTTTTCCGAAAATGGTAGAAAATTTGCGAAAAAAAATATTGGGGAACACTATTCCGGCCATTCCTATGAATGTCTAATATTCAAAAGTGTGTTTTTTTGACAATAGGCGACATTCTTCCAAATTTCGACTTTTGAAATTTTAAAAAGGACTTTGCTCCTTTTTCCGAAAATGGTAGAAAATTTGCAAAAAAAAATTATTGGGGAACACTATTCCGGCCATTCCTATGAATGTCTAATATTCAAAAGTGTGTTTTTTTGACAATAGGCGACATTCTTCCAATTTCGACTTTTGAAATTTTAAAAAGGACTTTGCTCCTTTTTCCGAAAATTGTAGGAGATGGGCAAAAAAACATTATTGGGGAACACTCTTCCGGCCATTTCTATGAATGTACAATATTCAAAAGTCTTAACAGTGTGTTTTTTTGACAATAGGCGACATTCTTCCAAATTTCGACTTTTGAAATTTTAAAAAGGACTTTGCTCCTTTTTCCGAAAATGGTAGAAAATTTGCGAAAAAAAATTATTGGGGAACACTATTCCGGCCATTCCTATGAATGTCCAATTTTCAAAAGTGTGTTTTTTTGACAATAGGCGACATTCTTCCAAATTTCGACTTTTGAAATTTTAAAAAGGACTTTGCTCCTTTTTCCGAAAATGGTAGGTGATGGGCGAAACAAATTATTGAACAAAACTCCTCATTCCATTCCTATGAATGTCCAATATTCAAAAGTGTGTTTTTTTGACATTGGCGACATTCTTCCAAATTTCGACTTTTGAAATTTTAAAAAGGACTTTGCTCCTTTTTCCGAAAATGGTATAAAATTTGCGAAAAAAAATTATTGATGAACACTATTCCGGCCATTCCTATGAATGTCCAATATTCAAAAGTGTGTTTTTTTGACAATAGGCGACATTCTTCCATATTTCGACTTTTGAAATTTTAAAAAGGACTTTGCTCCTTTTTCCGAAAATGGTATAAAATTTGGGAAAAAAAATTATTGGGGAACACTCTTCCGGCCATCCCTATGAATGTCCAATATTCAAAAGTGTGTTTTTTTGACAATAGGCGACATTCTTCCAAATTTCGACTTTTGAAATTTTAAAAAGGACTTTGCTCCTTTTTGCGAAAATGGTAGAAAATTTGCGAAAAAAAATATTGGGGAACACTATTCCGGCCATTCCTATGAATGTCTAATATTCAAAAGTGTGTTTTTTTGACAATAGGCGACATTCTTAAAATTTCGACTTTTGAAATTTTAAAAAGGACTTTGCTCCTTTTTCCGAAAATTGTAGGAGATGGGCGAAAAAACATTATTATGGAACACTCTTCCGGCCATTTCTATGAATGTACAATATTCAAAAGTCTTAACAGTGTGTTTTTTTGACAATAGGCGACATTCTTCCAAATTTCGACTTTTGAAATTTTAAAAAGGACTTTGCTCCTTTTTCCGAAAATGGTATAAAATTTGCGAAAAAAAATTATTGGGGAACACTATTCCGGCCATTCCTATGAATGTCCAATTTTCAAAAGTGTGTTTTTTTGACAATAGGCGACATTCTTCCAAATTTCGACTTTTGAAATTTTAAAAAGGACTTTGCTCCTTTTTCCGAAAATGGTAGGTGATGGGCGAAACAAATTATTGGAGAAAACTCCTCATTCCATTCCTATGAATGTCCAATATTCAAAAGTGTGTTTTTTTGACAATAGGCGATATTCTTCCAAATTTCGACTTTTGAAATTTTAAAAAGGACTTTGCTCCTTTTTCCGAAAATGGTAGAAAATTTGCAAAAAAAAAATATTGGGGAACACTATTCCGGCCATTCCTATGAATGTCTAATATTCAAAAGTGTGTTTTTTTGACAATAGGCGATATTCTTCCAAATTTCGACTTTTGAAATTTTAAAAAGGACTTTGCTCCTTTTTCCGAAAATGGTAGAAAATTTGCAAAAAAAAATTATTGGGGAACACTATTCCGGCCATTCCTATGAATGTCTAATATTCAAAAGTGTGTTTTTTTGACAATAGGCGACATTCTTAAAATTTCGACTTTTGAAATTTTAAAAAATACTTTGCTCCTTTTCCGAAAATGGTAGCAAATTTGCGAAAGAAAATTATTGGGGAACACTATTCCGGCCATTCCTATGAATGTCCAATATTCAAAAGTGTGTTTTTTTGACAATAGGCGACATTCTTCCAAATTTCGACTTTTGAAATTTTAAAAAGGACTTTGCTCCTTTTTCCGAAAATGGTATAAAATTTGCGAAAAAAAATTATTGGGGAACACTATTCCGGCCATTCCTATGAATGTCCAATTTTCAAAAGTGTGTTTTTTTGACAATAGGCGACATTCTTCCAAATTTCGACTTTTGAAATTTTAAAAAGGACTTTGCTCCTTTTTCCGAAAATGGTAGGTGATGGGCGAAACAAATTATTGGAGAAAACTCCTCATTCCATTCCTATGAATGTCCAATATTCAAAAGTGTGTTTTTTTGACAATAGGCGACATTCTTCCAAATTTCGACTTTTGAAATTTTAAAAAGGACTTTGCTCCTTTTTCCGAAAATGGTATAAAATTTGGGAAAAAAAATTATTGAGGAACACTCTTCCGGCCATTCCTATGAATGTCCAATATTCAAAAGTATGTTTTTTTTGACAATAGGGAACATTCTTCCAAATTTCGACTTTTGAAATTTTAAAAAGGACTTTGCTCCTTTTCCGAAAATGGTAGCAAATTTTCGAAATAAAATTATTGGGGAACACTATTCCGGCCATTTCTATGAATTTCCAATATTCAAAAGTCGCAACAGTGTGTTTTTTTGAAAATAGGCGACATTTTTCCAAATTTGGACTTTTGATATGTTAAATAGGACTTTGCTCCTTTTTTCGAAAATGGTAGGAGATGGGCGAAAAAACATGATTGGGGAACACTCTTCCGGCCATCCCTATGAATGTCCAATATTCAAAAGTGTGTTTTTTTGACAATAGGCGACATTCTTCCAAATTTCGACTTTTGAAATTTTAGAAAGGAATTTGCTCCTTTTCCGAAAATGGTAGCAAATTTGCGAAAAAAAATATTGGGGAACACTATTCCGGCCATTCCTATGAATGTCCAATATTCAAAAGTGTGTTTTTTTGACAATAGGCGACATTCTTCCAAATTTCGACTTTTGAAATTTTAAAAAGGACTTTGCTCCTTTTTCCGAAAATGGTAGAAAATTTGCGAAAAAAAATATTGGGGAACACTATTCCGGCCATTCCTATGAATGTCTAATATTCAAAAGTGTGTTTTTTTGACAATAGGCGACATTCTTCCAAATTTCGACTTTTGAAATTTTAAAAAGGACTTTGCTCCTTTTTCCGAAAATGGTAGAAAATTTGCAAAAAAAAATTATTGGGGAACACTATTCCGGCCATTCCTATGAATGTCTAATATTCAAAAGTGTGTTTTTTTGACAATAGGCGACATTCTTCCAATTTTGACTTTTGAAATTTTAAAAAGGACTTTGCTCCTTTTTCCGAAAATGGTATAAAATTTGGGAAAAAAAATTATTGGGGAACACTCTTCCGGCCATTCCTATGAATGTCCAATATTCAAAAGTGTGTTTTTTTTGACAATAGGGAACATTCTTCCAAATTTCGACTTTTGAAATTTTAAAAAGGACTTTGCTCCTTTTTCCGAACATGGTAAAAAATTTGCGAAAAAAAATTATTGGGGAACACTATTCCGGCCATTCCTATGAATGTCCAATATCCAAAAGTCTTAACAGTGTGTTTTTTTGACAATAGGCGACATTCTTCCAAATTTCGACTTTTGAAATTTTAAAAAGGACTTTGCTCCTTTTTCCGAAAATGGTAGAAAATTTGCGAAAAAAAATTATTGGGCAACACTATTCCGGCCATTCCTATGAATGTCCAATATTCAAAAGTGTGTTTTTTTTGACAATAGGCGACATTCTTCCAAATTTCGACTTTTGAAATTTTAAAAAGGACTTTGCTCCTTTTTCCGAAAATGGTAAAAAATTTGCGAGAAAAATTATTGATGAACACTATTCCGGCCATTCCTATGAATGTCCAATATTCAAAAGTGTGTTTTTTTGACAATAGGCGACATTCTTCCAAATTTCGACTTTTGAAATTTTAAAAAGGACTTTGCTCCTTTTTCCGAACATGGTAAAAAATTTGCGAAAAAAAATTATTGGGGAACACTATTCCGGCCATTCCTATGAATGTCCAATATCCAAAAGTGTGTTTTTTGACAATAGGCGACATTCTTCCAAATTTCGACTTTTGAAATTTTAAAAAGGACTTTGCTCCTTTTTCCGAAAATGGTAGGAGATGGGCGAAAAAAAATTATTGGGGAACACTATTCCGGCCATTCCTATGAATGTCCAATATTCAAAAGTGTGTTTTTTTGACAATAGGCGACATTCTTCCAAATTTCGACTTTTGAAATTTTAAAAAGGACTTTGCTCCTTTTTCCGAAAATGGTAGGTGATGGGCGAAACAAATTATTGGAGAAAACTCCTCATTCCATTTCTATGAATGTCCAATATAAAAAGTCGCAACAGTGTGTTTTTTTGAAAATAGGCGAAATTTTTCCAAATTTCGACTTTTGAAATTTTAAAAAATACTTTGCTCCTTTTCCGAAAATGGTAGCAAATTTGCGAAATAAAATTATTGGGGAACACTATTCCGGCCATTCCTATGAATGTCCAATATTCAAAAGTGTGTTTTTTTGACAATAGGCGACATTCTTCCAAATTTCGACTTTTGAAATTTTAAAAAGGACTTTGCTCCTTTTTCCGAAAATGGTAGAAAATTTGCAAAAAAAAAATTTATTAGGGAACACTATTCCGGCCATTCCTATGAATGTCCAATATTGAAAAGTGTTTTTTTTTGACAATAGGCGACATTCTTCCAAATTTCGACTTTTGAAATTTTAAAAAGGACTTTGCTCCTTTTTCCGAACATGGTATAAAATTTGCGAAAAAAAATTATTGGGGAACACTCTTCCGGCCATTTCCATGAATTTCCAATATTCAAAAGTCGCAACAGTGTGTTTTTTTGAAAATAGGCGACATTTTTCCAAATTTGGACTTTTGATATGTTAAATAGGACTTTGCTCCTTTTTTCGAAAATGGTAGGAGATGAGCGAAAAAACATTATTGGAAAACACTCTTCCGGCCATCCCTATGAATGTCCAATATTCAAAAGTGTGTTTTTTTGACAATAGGCGACATTCTTCCAAATTGCGACTTTTGAAATTTTAAAAAGGACTTTGCTCCTTTTTCCGAAAATAGTAGGTGATGGGCGAAACAAATTATTGGAGAAAACTCCTCAGTCCATTTCTATGAATGTCCAATATTCAAAAGTCGCAACAGTGTGTTTTTTTGAAAATAGGCGAAATTTTTCCAAATTTCGACTTTTGAAATTTTAAAAAATACTTTGCTCCTTTTCCGAAAATGGTAGCAAATTTGCGAAATAAAATTATTGGGGAACACTATTCCGGCCATTCCTATGAATGTCCAATATTCAAAAGTGTGTTTTTTTGACAATAGGCGACATTCTTCCATATTTCGACTTTTGAAATTTTAAAAAGGACTTTGCTCCTTTTTCCGAAAATGGTATAAAATTTGCGAAAAAAAATTATTGGGGAACACTCTTCCGGCCATTCCTATGAATGTCGAATATTCAAAAGTGTGTTTTTTTTGACAATAGGCGACATTCTTCCATATTTCGACTTTTGAAATTTTAAAAAGGACTTTGCTCCTTTTTCCGAATATGGTATAAAATTTGCGAAAAAAAATTATTGGAGAACACTCTTGCGGCCATTCCTATAAATGTCCAATATTCAAAAGTGTGTTTTTTTGACAATAGGCGACATTCTTCCATATTTCGACTTTTGAAATTTTAAAAAGGACTTTGCTCCTTTTTCCGAAAATGGTAGCAAATTTGCGAAAAAAAATTATTGGGGAACACTATTCCGGCCATTCCTATGAATGTCGAATATTCAAAAGTGTGTTTTTTTGACAATAGGCGACCTTCTTCCAAATTGCGACTTTTGAAATTTGAAAAAGGACTTTGCTCCTTTTTCCGAAAATAGTAGGTGATGGGCGAAACAAATTATTGGAGAAAACTCCTTAGTCCATTTCTATGAATGTCCAATATTCAAAAGTCGCAACAGTGTGTTTTTTTGAAAATAGGCGAAATTTTTCCAAATTTCGACTTTTGAAATTTTAAAAAATACTTTGCTCCTTTTCCGAAAATGGTAGCAAATTTGCGAAATAAAATTATTGGGGAACACTATTCCGGCCATTCCTATGAATGTCCAATATTCAAAAGTGTGTTTTTTTGACAATAGGCGACATTCTTCCATATTTCGACTTTTGAAATTTTAAAAAGGACTTTGCTCCTTTTTCCAAAAATGGTATAAAATTTGCGAAAAAAAATTATTGGGGAACACTCTTCCGGCCATTCCTATGAATGTCGAATATTCAAAAGTGTGTTTTTTTGACAATAGGCGACATTCTTCCATATTTCGACTTTTGAAATTTTAAAAAGGACTTTGCTCCTTTTTCCGAATATGGTATAAAATTTGCGAAAAAAAATTATTGGAGAACACTCTTCCGGCCATTCCTATGAATGTCCAATATTCAAAAGTGTGTTTTTTTGACAATAGGCGACATTCTTCCATATTTCGACTTTTGAAATTTTAAAAAGGACTTTGCTCCTTTTTCCGAAAATGGTAAAAAATTTGCGAAAAAAAATTATTGGGGAACACTATTCCGGCCATTCCTATGAATGTCCAATATTCAAAAGTGTGTTTTTTTGACAATAGGCGACATTCTTCCAAATTTCGACTTTTGAAATTTTAAAAAGGACTTTGCTCCTTTTTCCGAAAATGGTAGCAAATTTGCGAAAAAAAATTATTGGGGAACACTATTCCGGCCATTCCTATGAATGTCGAATATTCAAAAGTGTGTTTTTTTGACAATAGGCGACATTCTTCCAAATTGCGACTTTTGAAATTTTAAAAAGGACTTTGCTCCTTTTTCCGAAAATAGTAGGTGATGGGCGAAACAAATTATTGGAGAAAACTCCTTAGTCCATTTCTATGAATGTCCAATATTCAAAAGTCGCAACAGTGTGTTTTTTTGAAAATAGGCGAAATTTTTCCAAATTTCGACTTTTGAAATTTTAAAAAATACTTTGCTCCTTTTCCGAAAATGGTAGCAAATTTGCGAAATAAAATTATTGGGGAACACTATTCCGGCCATTCCTATGAATGTCCAATATTCAAAAGTGTGTTTTTTTGACAATAGGCGACATTCTTCCATATTTCGACTTTTGAAATTTTAAAAAGGACTTTGCTCCTTTTTCCGAAAATGGTATAAAATTTGCGAAAAAAAATTATTGGGGAACACTCTTCCGGCCATTCCTATGAATGTCGAATATTCAAAAGTGTGTTTTTTTTGACAATAGGCGACATTCTTCCATATTTCGACTTTTGAAATTTTAAAAAGGACTTTGCTCCTTTTTCCGAATATGGTATAAAATTTGCGAAAAAAAATTATTGGAGAACACTCTTCCGGCCATTCCTATGAATGTCCAATATTCAAAAGTGTGTTTTTTTGACAATAGGCGACATTCTTCCATATTTCGACTTTTGAAATTTTAAAAAGGACTTTGCTCCTTTTTCCGAAAATGGTAGCAAATTTGCGAAAAAAAATTATTGGGGAACACTATTCCGGCCATTCCTATGAATGTCGAATATTCAAAAGTGTGTTTTTTTGACAATAGGCGACATTCTTCCAAATTGCGACTTTTGAAATTTGAAAAAGGACTTTGCTCCTTTTTCCGAAAATAGTAGGTGATGGGCGAAACAAATTATTGGAGAAAACTCCTTAGTCCATTTCTATGAATGTCCAATATTCAAAAGTCGCAACAGTGTGTTTTTTTGAAAATAGGCGAAATTTTTCCAAATTTCGACTTTTGAAATTTTAAAAAATACTTTGCTCCTTTTCCGAAAATGGTAGCAAATTTGCGAAATAAAATTATTGGGGAACACTATTCCGGCCATTCCTATGAATGTCCAATATTCAAAAGTGTGTTTTTTTGACAATAGGCGACATTCTTCCATATTTCGACTTTTGAAATTTTAAAAAGGACTTTGCTCCTTTTTCCAAAAATGGTATAAAATTTGCGAAAAAAAATTATTGGGGAACACTCTTCCGGCCATTCCTATGAATGTCGAATATTCAAAAGTGTGTTTTTTTGACAATAGGCGACATTCTTCCATATTTCGACTTTTGAAATTTTAAAAAGGACTTTGCTCCTTTTTCCGAATATGGTATAAAATTTGCGAAAAAAAATTATTGGAGAACACTCTTCCGGCCATTCCTATGAATGTCCAATATTCAAAAGTGTGTTTTTTTGACAATAGGCGACATTCTTCCATATTTCGACTTTTGAAATTTTAAAAAGGACTTTGCTCCTTTTTCCGAAAATGGTAAAAAATTTGCGAAAAAAAATTATTGGGGAACACTATTCCGGCCATTCCTATGAATGTCCAATATTCAAAAGTGTGTTTTTTTGACAATAGGCGACATTCTTCCAAATTTCGACTTTTGAAATTTTAAAAAGGACTTTGCTCCTTTTTCCGAAAATGGTAGCAAATTTGCGAAAAAAAATTATTGGGGAACACTATTCCGGCCATTCCTATGAATGTCGAATATTCAAAAGTGTGTTTTTTTGACAATAGGCGACATTCTTCCAAATTGCGACTTTTGAAATTTTAAAAAGGACTTTGCTCCTTTTTCCGAAAATAGTAGGTGATGGGCGAAACAAATTATTGGAGAAAACTCCTTAGTCCATTTCTATGAATGTCCAATATTCAAAAGTCGCAACAGTGTGTTTTTTTGAAAATAGGCGAAATTTTTCCAAATTTCGACTTTTGAAATTTTAAAAAATACTTTGCTCCTTTTCCGAAAATGGTAGCAAATTTGCGAAATAAAATTATTGGGGAACACTATTCCGGCCATTCCTATGAATGTCCAATATTCAAAAGTGTGTTTTTTTGACAATAGGCGACATTCTTCCAAATTTCGACTTTTGAAATTTTAAAAAGGACTTTGCTCCTTTTTCCGAAAATGGTAGAAAATTTGCAAAAAAAAATTATTGGGGAACACTATTCCGGCCATTCCTATGAATGTCTAATATTCAAAAGTGTGTTTTTTTGACAATAGGCGACATTCTTAAAATTTCGACTTTTGAAATTTTAAAAAGGACTTTGCTCCTTTTTCCGAAAATTGTAGGAGATGGGCGAAAAAACATTATTGGGGAACACTCTTCCGGCCATTTCTATGAATGTACAATATTCAAAAGTCTTAACAGTGTGTTTTTTTGACAATAGGCGACATTCTTCCAAATTTCGACTTTTGAAATTTTAAAAAGGACTTTGCTCCTTTTTCCGAAAATGGTAGAAAATTTGCGAAAAAAAATTATTGGGGAACACTATTCCGGCCATTCCTATGAATGTCCAATTTTCAAAAGTGTGTTTTTTTGACAATAGGCGACATTCTTCCAAATTTCGACTTTTGAAATTTTAAAAAGGACTTTGCTCCTTTTTCCGAAACTGGTAGGTGATGGGCGAAACAAATTATTGGAGAAAACTCCTCATTCCATTCCTATGAATGTCCAATATTCAAAAGTGTGTTTTTTTGACAATAGGCGACATTCTTCCAAATTTCGACTTTTGAAATTTTAAAAAGGACTTTGCTCCTTTTTCCGAAAATGGTATAAAATTTGGGAAAAAAAATTATTGAGGAACACTCTTCCGGCCATTCCTATGAATGTCCAATATTCAAAAGTGTGTTTTTTTTGACAATAGGGAACATTCTTCCAAATTTCGACTTTTGAAATTTTAAAAAGGACTTTGCTCCTTTTCCGAAAATGGTAGCAAATTTTCGAAATAAAATTATTGGGGAACACTATTCCGGCCATTTCTATGAATTTCCAATATTCAAAAGTCGCAACAGTGTGTTTTTTTGAAAATAGGCGACATTTTTCCAAATTTGGACTTTTGATATGTTAAATAGGACTTTGCTCCTTTTTTCGAAAATGGTAGGAGATGGGCGAAAAAACATGATTGGGGAACACTCTTCCGGCCATCCCTATGAATGTCCAATATTCAAAAGTGTGTTTTTTTGACAATAGGCGACATTCTTCCAAATTTCGACTTTTGAAATTTTAGAAAGGAATTTGCTCCTTTTCCGAAAATGGTAGCAAATTTGCGAAAAAAAATATTGGGGAACACTATTCCGGCCATTCCTATGAATGTCCAATATTCAAAAGTGTGTTTTTTTGACAATAGGCGACATTCTTCCAAATTTCGACTTTTGAAATTTTAAAAAGGACTTTGCTCCTTTTTCCGAAAATGGTATAAAATTTGCGAAAAAAAATTATTGGGGAACACTATTCCGGCCATTCCTATGAATGTCTAATATTCAAAAGTGTGTTTTTTTGACAATAGGCGACATTCTTCCAATTTTGACTTTTGAAATTTTAAAAATGACTTTGCTCCTTTTTCCGAAAATGGTATAAAATTTGGGAAAAAAAATTATTGGGGAACACTCTTCCGGCCATTCCTATGAATGTCCAATATTCAAAAGTGTGTTTTTTTTGACAATAGGGAACATTCTTCCAAATTTCGACTTTTGAAATTTTAAAAAGGACTTTGCTCCTTTTTCCGAAAATGGTAGAAAATTTGCAAAAAAAAATTATTGGGGAACACTATTCCGGCCATTCCTATGAATGTCTAATATTCAAAAGTGTGTTTTTTTGACAATAGGCGACATTCTTCCAATTTTGACTTTTGAAATTTTAAAAATGACTTTGCTCCTTTTTCCGAAAATGGTATAAAATTTGGGAAAAAAAATTATTGGGGAACACTCTTCCGGCCATTCCTATGAATGTCCAATATTCAAAAGTGTGTTTTTTTTGACAATAGGGAACATTCTTCCAAATTTCGACTTTTGAAATTTTAAAAAGGACTTTGCTCCTTTTTCCGAAAATGGTAGAAAATTTGCAAAAAAAAATTATTGGGGAACACTATTCCGGCCATTCCTATGAATGTCTAATATTCAAAAGTGTGTTTTTTTGACAATAGGCGACATTCTTCCAATTTTGACTTTTGAAATTTTAAAAATGACTTTGCTCCTTTTTCCGAAAATGGTATAAAATTTGGGAAAAAAAATTATTGGGGAACACTCTTCCGGCCATTCCTATGAATGTCCAATATTCAAAAGTGTGTTTTTTTTGACAATAGGGAACATTCTTCCAAATTTCGACTTTTGAAATTTTAAAAAGGACTTTGCTCCTTTTTCCGAAAATGGTAGAAAATTTGCAAAAAAAAATTATTGGGGAACACTATTCCGGCCATTCCTATGAATGTCTAATATTCAAAAGTGTGTTTTTTTGACAATAGGCGACATTCTTCCAATTTTGACTTTTGAAATTTTAAAAATGACTTTGCTCCTTTTTCCGAAAATGGTATAAAATTTGGGAAAAAAAATTATTGGGGAACACTCTTCCGGCCATTCCTATGAATGTCCAATATTCAAAAGTGTGTTTTTTTTTGACAATAGGGAACATTCTTCCAAATTTCGACTTTTGAAATTTTAAAAAGGACTTTGCTCCTTTTTCCGAAAATGGTAGAAAATTTGCAAAAAAAAATTATTGGGGAACACTATTCCGGCCATTCCTATGAATGTCTAATATTCAAAAGTGTGTTTTTTTGACAATAGGCGACATTCTTCCAATTTTGACTTTTGAAATTTTAAAAATGACTTTGCTCCTTTTTCCGAAAATGGTATAAAATTTGGGAAAAAAAATTATTGGGGAACACTCTTCCGGCCATTCCTATGAATGTCCAATATTCAAAAGTGTGTTTTTTTTGACAATAGGGAACATTCTTCCAAATTTCGACTTTTGAAATTTTAAAAAGGACTTTGCTCCTTTTTCCGAAAATGGTAGAAAATTTGCAAAAAAAAATTATTGGGGAACACTATTCCGGCCATTCCTATGAATGTCTAATATTCAAAAGTGTGTTTTTTTGACAATAGGCGACATTCTTCCAATTTTGACTTTTGAAATTTTAAAAATGACTTTGCTCCTTTTTCCGAAAATGGTATAAAATTTGGGAAAAAAAATTATTGGGGAACACTCTTCCGGCCATTCCTATGAATGTCCAATATTCAAAAGTGTGTTTTTTTTGACAATAGGGAACATTCTTCCAAATTTCGACTTTTGAAATTTTAAAAAGGACTTTGCTCCTTTTCCGAAAATGGTAGCAAATTTTCGAAATAAAATTATTGGGGAACACTATTCCGGCCATTTCTATGAATTTCCAATATTCAAAAGTCGCAACAGTGTGTTTTTTTGAAAATAGGCGACATTTTTCCAAATTTGGACTTTTGATATGTTAAATAGGACTTTGCTCCTTTTTTCGAAAATGGTAGGAGATGGGCGAAAAAACATGATTGGGGAACACTCTTCCGGCCATCCCTATGAATGTCCAATATTCAAAAGTGTATTTTTTTTGACAATAGGCGACATTCTTCCAAATTTCGACTTTTGAAATTTTAGAAAGGAATTTGCTCCTTTTCCGAAAATGGTAGCAAATTTGCGAAAAAAAATATTGGGGAACACTATTCCGGCCATTCCTATGAATGTCCAATATTCAAAAGTGTGTTTTTTTGACAATAGGCGACATTCTTCCAAATTTCGACTTTTGAAATTTTAAAAAGGACTTTGCTCCTTTTTCCGAAAATGGTATAAAATTTGCGAAAAAAAATTATTGGGGAACACTATTCCGGCCATTCCTATGAATGTCTAATATTCAAAAGTGTGTTTTTTTGACAATAGGCGACATTCTTCCAATTTTGACTTTTGAAATTTTAAAAATGACTTTGCTCCTTTTTCCGAAAATGGTATAAAATTTGGGAAAAAAAATTATTGGGGAACACTCTTCCGGCCATTCCTATGAATGTCCAATATTCAAAAGTGTGTTTTTTTTGACAATAGGGAACATTCTTCCAAATTTCGACTTTTGAAATTTTAAAAAGGACTTTGCTCCTTTTTCCGAAAATGGTAGAAAATTTGCAAAAAAAAATTATTGGGGAACACTATTCCGGCCATTCCTATGAATGTCTAATATTCAAAAGTGTGTTTTTTTGACAATAGGCGACATTCTTCCAATTTTGACTTTTGAAATTTTAAAAATGACTTTGCTCCTTTTTCCGAAAATGGTATAAAATTTGGGAAAAAAAATTATTGGGGAACACTCTTCCGGCCATTCCTATGAATGTCCAATATTCAAAAGTGTGTTTTTTTTGACAATAGGGAACATTCTTCCAAATTTCGACTTTTGAAATTTTAAAAAGGACTTTGCTCCTTTTTCCGAAAATGGTAGAAAATTTGCGAAAAAAAATTATTGGGCAACACTATTCCGGCCATTCCTATGAATGTCCAATATTCAAAAGTGTGTTTTTTTTGACAATAGGCGACATTCTTCCAAATTTCGACTTTTGAAATTTTAAAAAGGACTTTGCTCCTTTTTCCGAAAATGGTAAAAAATTTGCGAGAAAAATTATTGGGGAACACAATTCCGGCCATTCCTATGAATGTCCAATATTCAAAAGTGTGTTTTTTTGACAATAGGCGACATTCTTCCAAATTTCGACTTTTGAAATTTTAAAAAGGACTTTGCTCCTTTTTCCGAACATGGTAAAAAATTTGCGAAAAAAAATTATTGGGGAACACTATTCCGGCCATTCCTATGAATGTCCAATATCCAAAAGTGTGTTTTCTTGACAATAGGCGACATTCTTCCAAATTTCGACTTTTGAAATTTTAAAAAGGACTTTGCTCCTTTTTCCGAAAATGGTAGAAAATTTGCGAAAAAAAATTATTGGGGAACACTATTCCGGCCATTCCTATGAATGTCCAATATTCAAAAGTGTGTTTTTTTGACAATAGGCGACATTCTTCCAAATTTCGACTTTTGAAATTTTAAAAAGGACTTTGCTCCTTTTTCCGAAAATGGTAGGTGATGGGCGAAACAAATTATTGGAGAAAACTCCTCATTCCATTTCTATGAATGTCCAATATTCAAAAGTCGCAACAGTGTGTTTTTTTTAAAATAGGCGAAATTTTTCCAAATTTCGACTTTTGAAATTTTAAAAAATACTTTGCTCCTTTTCCGAAAATGGTAGCAAATTTGCGAAATAAAATTATTGGGGAACACTATTCCGGCCATTCCTATGAATGTCCAATATTCAAAAGTGTGTTTTTTTGACAATAGGCGACATTCTTCCAAATTTCGACTTTTGAAATTTTAAAAAGGACTTTGCTCCTTTTTCCGAAAATGGTATAAAATTTGCGAAAAAAAATTATTGATGAACACTATTCCGGCCATTCCTATGAATGTCCAATATTCAAAAGTGTGTTTTTTTGACAATAGGCGACATTCTTCCAAATTTCGACTTTTGAAATTTTAAAAAGGACTTTGCTCCTTTTTCCGAAAATGGTAGAAAATTTGCAAAAAAAAAATTTATTAGGGAACACTATTCCGGCCATTCCTATGAATGTCCAATATTGAAAAGTGTTTTTTTTGACAATAGGCGACATTCTTCCAAATTTCGACTTTTGAAATTTTAAAAAGGACTTTGCTCCTTTTTCCGAACATGGTATAAAATTTGCGAAAAAAAATTATTGGGGAACACTCTTCCGGCCATTTCCATGAATTTCCAATATTCAAAAGTCGCAACAGTGTGTTTTTTTTGAAAATAGGCGAAATTTTTCCAAATTTCGACTTTTGAAATTTTAAAAAGGACTTTGCTCCTTTTTCCGAAAATGGTATAAAATTTGCGAAAAAAAATTATTGATGAACACTATTCCGGCCATTCCTATGAATGTCCAATATTCAAAAGTGTGTTTTTTTTGACAATAGGCGACATTCTTCCATATTTCGACTTTTGAAATTTTAAAAAGGACTTTGCTCCTTTTTCCGAAAATGGTATAAAATTTGCGAAAAAAAATTATTGGGGAACACTCTTCCGGCCATTCCTATGAATGTCGAATATTCAAAAGTGTGTTTTTTTGACAATAGGCGACATTCTTCCATATTTCGACTTTTGAAATTTTAAAAAGGACTTTGCTCCTTTTTCCGAATATGGTATAAAATTTGCGAAAAAAAATTATTGGAGAACACTCTTCCGGCCATTCCTATGAATGTCCAATATTCAAAAGTGTGTTTTTTTGACAATAGGCGACATTCTTCCATATTTCGACTTTTGAAATTTTAAAAAGGACTTTGCTCCTTTTTCCGAAAATGGTAAAAAATTTGCGAAAAAAAATTATTGGGGAACACTATTCCGGCCATTCCTATGAATGTCCAATATTCAAAAGTGTGTTTTTTTGACAATAGGCGACATTCTTCCAAATTTCGACTTTTGAAATTTTAAAAAGGACTTTGCTCCTTTTTCCGAAAATGGTAGCAAATTTGCGAAAAAAAATTATTGGGGAACACTATTCCGGCCATTCCTATGAATGTCGAATATTCAAAAGTGTGTTTTTTTGACAATAGGCGACATTCTTCCAAATTGCGACTTTTGAAATTTTAAAAAGGACTTTGCTCCTTTTTCCGAAAATAGTAGGTGATGGGCGAAACAAATTATTGGAGAAAACTCCTTAGTCCATTTCTATGAATGTCCAATATTCAAAAGTCGCAACAGTGTGTTTTTTTGAAAATAGGCGAAATTTTTCCAAATTTCGACTTTTGAAATTTTAAAAAATACTTTGCTCCTTTTCCGAAAATGGTAGCAAATTTGCGAAATAAAATTATTGGGGAACACTATTCCGGCCATTCCTATGAATGTCCAATATTCAAAAGTGTGTTTTTTTGACAATAGGCGACATTCTTCCATATTTCGACTTTTGAAATTTTAAAAAGGACTTTGCTCCTTTTTCCGAAAATGGTATAAAATTTGCGAAAAAAAATTATTGGGGAACACTCTTCCGGCCATTCCTATGAATGTCGAATATTCAAAAGTGTGTTTTTTTGACAATAGGCGACATTCTTCCATATTTCGACTTTTGAAATTTTAAAAAGGACTTTGCTCCTTTTTCCGAATATGGTATAAAATTTGCGAAAAAAAATTATTGGATAACACTCTTCCGGCCATTCCTATGAATGTCCAATATTCAAAAGTGTGTTTTTTTGACAATAGGCGACATTCTTCCATATTTCGACTTTTGAAATTTTAAAAAGGACTTTGCTCCTTTTTCCGAAAATGGTATAAAATTTGCGAAAAAAAATTATTGGGGAACACTCTTCCGGCCATTCCTATGAATGTCGAATATTCAAAAGTGTGTTTTTTTGACAATAGGCGACATTCTTCCATATTTCGACTTTTGAAATTTTAAAAAGGACTTTGCTCCTTTTTCCGAAAATGGTAGAAAATTTGCGAAAAAAAATTATTGGGGAACACTATTCCGGCCATTCCTATGAATGTCGAATATTCAAAAGTGTGTTTTTTTGACAATAGGCGACATTCTTCCAAATTGCGACTTTTGAAATTTTAAAAAGGACTTTGCTCCTTTTTCCGAAAATAGTAGGTGATGGGCGAAACAAATTATTGGAGAAAACTCCTTAGTCCATTTCTATGAATGTCCAATATTCAAAAGTCGCAACAGTGTGTTTTTTTGAAAATAGGCGAAATTTTTCCAAATTTCGACTTTTGAAATTTTAAAAAATACTTTGCTCCTTTTCCGAAAATGGTAGCAAATTTCTTCTTCTTCTTCTTCTTCTTTTGGCGCTACAGTCCGTGGTGAACCTGGGCCTCAACCAACAAACTTTTCCAGCTGGCACGGTCTTTATCCAGCGTCCTCCAATTTTGCACACCAAGTTGGTTGAGGTCCCTCTCCACTTGTGTGCGCCATCGGTTCCGTGGGCGTCCTCTACTGCGTTGTCCCACAGGTTCGGAATCGAAGATTCTACGGGTCGGAGCAGTATTCTCCATGCGCTCTACATGGCCCAACCATCTTAGCCGTTGGATCCGTAGGCGCCTGGTTAGGCTCATGTCGCTGTACAACCCGTACAGTTCATGATTGAATCTTCTTCTCCAGAAACCATCAACGCAAACAGGGCCGAAGATTGAACGCAGAACTTTTCTCTCGAAAATACCAAGGACTTCCTCATCCGCCTTCGACACCGTCCATGCTTCTGCGCCATAAAGAAGTACAGGGATTATCAAAGTGGTATATAGTGTCAACTTGGTTTTTCGAGAAAGGGCCTTACTACTCAATTGCCTCTTGAGCCCAAAGAAACAGCGGTTGGCAAGAGTTATTCTGCGTTTGATCTCGGTACTGATGTTGTTCGTACTGTTGACTTGGGAGCCAAGGTAGACGAAGTCCTTCACTACCTCGAAGTTATAGCTGCCTATGGTGATGTTCGGGCCCAGTCGTCGGTGTTGCGCGTCCTTTTTTGATGACAGCATATACTTCGTTTTGCCCTCGTTCACCGCTAGACCCATTTTGGCCGCCTCCGTTGAAATACCAGCAAACGCTTTAGTGACGGCTCGCTGTGTTCGACCAATCACGTCAATGTCGTCAGCGTATGCTAGCAGTTGCACGGACTTTTGGAAGATCGTGCCTCTGTTGTTGGCGTGTGAGTTTTGCACGATCTTCTCAAGAATTATGTTAAAAAAGTCACATGACAGTGCGTCGCCTTGTCTAAATCCCCTTCTGACATTGAAGGTCTCGGTGAATTCGTTACCGACCTTGATGGAGCAGCGAGAGTTCTCCATCGTCATCCTACACAGCCTGACGAGTTTAGTAGGAATGTCAAAACTAGACATGGCTTCGTATAGCTCGTCCCTATACACACTGTCATATGCGGCCTTAAAATCAACGAATAGGTGGTGGGTGTCGATTTGCATTTCTTGGGTCTTTTCCAGGATCTGCCGTAGTGTGAAAATTTTGTCGATGGTGGACTTCCCCGGCCTGAAACCACACTGATAAGGACCTATCAGACTGTTCACGAATGGTTTCAGGCGCTCACACAAAACGGCAGAGAAGATCTTGTAGGCGATGTTCAGGAGACTTATTCCTCGGTAGTTGGCGCAGTTGAAGGGGTCTCCTTTTTTGTGGATCGGGCAAACGATGCTGAGATTCCACTCGTCGGGCATGCTTTCCTCCGACCATATCTTACAGATGAGCTGGTGCATGCGCCCAACCAGGTCATCTCCGGCTGCCTTAAATAGTTCCGCGGACAGTGCGTCCGCTCCTGCAGCTTTGTTTGACTTCAATCTCGATATTGCTATCTTGACTTCATTCAGGTCGGGGGGACGGAATTCTCTACCATCATCGTCCGTTATCTGTAGTGGAATATTCTGCCTGGCGATGGAATCGGTGTTTTGTTCGCCGTTAAACTGTCTGCAGAAGTGATCCTTCCAGATTCTCAGCATCGATTGCGGCTCTACTACGATTTGTCCCTCTTCGTCACGACAGGCTTCTGTCCGAAGCTTATATCCATTGGATAGTTGTTTTACCCGTTGGTAAAACTTTCGGATGTTATTCCTGCCGTAACACCTCTCCAGTTCCTCGATCGCGCGCTTCTCGTGCTCTTTCTTCTTCTTTTTGAGAAGCCGGTGTTCTTCCCTTCTCTTCCGTTCGTAGAGCTCACGAGCTGCTCTCGTCCTTCTCTCCAACGTCGCCTTATACGCTGCTAGCTTCGCTGAATGTGCCTGCCTGCACTCGTCGTCAAACCATGGGTTTTTTCCGGGTGGCATTTTAAAACCCAATACATCAGAGGCAGCATCTCTGATGGCGTTTTGGCAACGGTTCCATTCCTCATCGGTTGTTTCGCCTGGCAGGGCTGGACTCTCTGAGAGCTTAAGGGAGACTAGATCGGCAAATTTCCCAGCGGTCGATTGCGATTGTAGCTTTGCGACGTCAAACTGTTGTGGTCGTGCTCTACTCCGGTTTGCTACTGATATCCGTGATCTTACCTTGGCTACAACAAGGAAGTGATCGGAGTCAATGTTGGCTCCTCGGAATGTTCGGACATCAAGAATACTGGAGGAGTGTCTGCCGTCGATCGCAATGTGATCAATTTGGTTGACGGTTAATTGATCAGGGGACCGCCAGGTCCCTTTGTGAATGTTGAGGTGAGGGAATCGCGTGCTTGCTACAGTGAGATTGCGCCCCGTTACAAAATCTAGCAGCCTGAGTCCGTTATCCGACGTGTCGTCATGCAGGCTGTGTTTCCCGATGACTCTAGCAAAGATGTCTTCCTTGCCCAGCTTTGCGTTGAAATCTCCTAGGACGATCTTGGTGTCGTAGCTGGGGCATTGATCGTATGTTCTTTCTAGGAGATTATAAAAGTCATCCTTGCTGTCGTCATCTTTATCCTCCGTAGGGGCGTGGGCGCAGATTAGGCTAATGTTGCCGAGCCTAGCCTTGATGCGGATTGTAATGAGGCGTTCACTCACGGATTTAAAGCTTACGACTTTTTGCCTAAGTCTGCCTCGAACAACAAACCCGCATCCAAACAGGCGCAGTCGCCGCTCTTTGTAGCAATCACCGTAGTAGATGTCGCAGTTTCTCACTTTCTTTTTGCCCGGCCCATCCCATCGCACTTCCTGGATGGCGGTGATGTCAGCCTTATAGGCTTCCAGGGCCTCCGCAAGTTCATCGGCTGCACGTGGTCTGTTCAGGGACCTGACATTCCACGTGCAGAACCGAAAATCGTTATCCTTATTTCGTTGTTCCTGGTCGTCAGCAATAAAGTCATCCATATTTATATTTATTATTTGTTGTTGTGTCGAAACTAGTGTGTTTTTACACGGTAGGGAAGTTACCCCCACGCACAACCCCCGAAACCTGGAGGACCGGGTCCTGGTTTAGACCCCTGGACAGAGGGGATTCGCTGCACACTTTGGTTCACCTCTAAGCGGGTGCTGTAGGGGCTATCCAGGGGCGCCACGGGGAGGCAGTATGTCAGCTTGACCAGTCCATTTTCAGGGATCGCTGCTGGCTTCTCGCCAGGTTGAGAGCAGTCAACAACTTTGCCCTGAGTGCACTGGCCCATTCCCCCGGTAGCAAATTTGCGAAATAAAATTATTGGGGAACACTATTCCGGCCATCCCTATGAATGTCCAATATTCAAAAGTGTGTTTTTTTGACAATAGGCGACATTCTTCCAAATTTCGACTTTTGAAATTTTAAAAAGGACTTTGCTCCTTTTTCCGAAAATGGTAGAAAATTTGCGAAAAAAAATTATTGATGAACACTATTCCGGCCATTCCTATGAATGTCCAATATTCAAAAGTGTGTTTTTTTGACAATAGGCGACATTCTTCCATATTTCGACTTTTGAAATTTTAAAAAGGACTTTGCTCCTTTTTCCGAAAATGGTATAAAATTTGCGAAAAAAAATTATTGGGGAACACTATTCCGGCCATTCCTATGAATGTCGAATATTCAAAAGTGTGTTTTTTTGACAATAGGCGACATTCTTCCATATTTCGACTTTTGAAATTTTAAAAAGGACTTTGCTCCTTTTTCCGAAAATGGTAGCAAATTTGCGAAAAAAAATTATTGGGGAACACTATTCCGGCCATTCCTATGAATGTCGAATATTCAAAAGTGTGTTTTTTTGACAATAGGCGACATTCTTCCAAATTGCGACTTTTGAAATTTTAAAAAGGACTTTGCTCCTTATTCCGAAAATAGTAGGTGATGGGCGAAACAAATTATTGGAGAAAACTCCTTAGTCCATTTCTATGAATGTCCAATATTCAAAAGTCGCAACAGTGTGTTTTTTTGAAAATAGGCGAAATTTTTCCAAATTTCGACTTTTGAAATTTTAAAAAATACTTTGCTCCATTTCCGAAAATGGTAGCAAATTTGCGAAATAAAATTATTGGGGAACACTATTCCGGCCATTCCTATGAATGTCCAATATTCAAAAGTGTGTTTTTTTGACAATAGGCGACATTCTTCCAAATTTCGACTTTTGAAATTTTAAAAAGGACTTTGCTCCTTTTTCCGAAAATGGTAGAAAATTTGCGAAAAAAAATTATTGATGAACACTATTCCGGCCATTCCTATGAATGTCCAATATTCAAAAGTGTGTTTTTTTGACAATAGGCGACATTCTTCCATATTTCGACTTTTGAAATTTTAAAAAGGACTTTGCTCCTTTTTCCGAAAATGGTATAAAATTTGCGAAAAAAAATTATTGGGGAACACTCTTCCGGCCATTCCTATGAATGTCGAATATTCAAAAGTGTGTTTTTTTGACAATAGGCGACATTCTTCCATATTTCGACTTTTGAAATTTTAAAAAGGACTTTGCTCCTTTTTCCGAATATGGTATAAAATTTGCGAAAAAATATTATTGGGGAACACTCTTCCGGCCATTCCTATGAATGTCCAATATTCAAAAGTGTGTTTTTTTGACAATAGGCGACATTCTTCCATATTTCGACTTTTGAAATTTTAAAAAGGACTTTGCTCTTTTTCCGAAAATGGTAGAAAATTTGCGAAAAAAAATTATTGATGAACACTATTCCGGCCATTCCTATGAATGTCCAATATTCAAAAGTGTGTTTTTTTGACAATAGGCGACATTCTTCCATATTTCGACTTTTGAAATTTTAAAAAGGACTTTGCTCCTTTTTCCGAAAATGGTATAAAATTTGCGAAAAAAAATTATTGGGGAACACTCTTCCGGCCATTCCTATGAATGTCCAATATTCAAAAGTGTGTTTTTTTGACAATAGGCGACATTCTTCCATATTTCGACTTTTGAAATTTTAAAAAGGACTTTGCTCCTTTTTCCGAAAATGGTAGAAAATTTGCGAAAAAAAATTATTGATGAACACTATTCCGGCCATTCCTATGAATGTCCAATATTCAAAAGTGTGTTTTTTTGACAATAGGCGACATTCTTCCATATTTCGACTTTTGAAATTTTAAAAAGGACTTTGCTCCTTTTTCCGAAAATGGTATAAAATTTGCGAAAAAAAATTATTGGGGAACACTATTCCGGCCATTCCTATGAATGTCCAATATTCAAAAGTGTGTTTTTTTTACAATAGGCGACATTCTTCCAAATTTCGACTTTTGAAATTTTAAAAAGGACTTTGCTCCTTTTTCCGAAAATGGTATAAAATTTGCGAAAAAAAATTATTGGGGAACACTCTTCCGGCCATTCCTATGAATGTCCAATATTCAAAAGTGTGTTTTTTTGACAATAGGCGACATTCTTCCATATTTCGACTTTTGAAATTTTAAAAAGGACTTTGCTCCTTTTTCCGAAAATGGTATAAAATTTGCGAAAAAAAATTATTGGGGAACACTCTTCCGGCCATTCCTATGAATGTCCAATATTCAAAAGTGTGTTTTTTTGACAATAGGCGACATTCTTCCATATTTCGACTTTTGAAATTTTAAAAAGGAATTTGCTCCTTTTTCCGAAAATGGTATAAAAGTTGCGAAAAAAAATTATTGGGGAACACTCTTCCGGCCATTCCTATGAATGTCCAATATTCAAAAGTGTGTTTTTTTGACAATAGGCGACATTCTTCCAAATTTCGACTTTTGAAATTTTAAAAAGGACTTTGCTCCTTTTTCCGAAAATGGTAGAAAATTGGCTAAAAAAATTATTGATGAACACTATTCCGGCCATTCCTGTGAATGTCCAATATTCAAAAGTGTGTTTTTTTGACAATAGGCGACATTCTTCCATATTTCGACTTTTGAAATTTTAAAAAGGACTTTGCTCCTTTTTCCGAAAATGGTATAAAATTTGCGAAAAAAAATTATTGGGGAACACTCTTCCGGCCATTCCTATGAATGTCCAATATTCAAAAGTGTGTTTTTTTGCCAATAGGCGACATTCTTCCATATTTCGACTTTTGAAATTTTAAAAAGGAATTTGCTCCTTTTTCCGAAAATGGTAGAAAATTTGCGAAAAAAAATTATTGGGGAACACTATTCCGGTAATTCCTATGAATGTCCAATATTCAAAAGTGTGTTTTTTTGACAATAGGCGACATTCTTCCAAATTTCGACTTTTGAAATTTTAAAAAGGACTTTGCTCCTTTTTCCGAAAATGGTAGAAAATTGGTTAAAAAAATTATTGATGAACACTATTCCGGCCATTCCTGTGAATGTCCAATATTCAAAAGTGTGTTTTTTTGACAATAGGCGACATTCTTCCATATTTCGACTTTTGAAATTTTAAAAAGGACTTTGCTCCTTTTTCCGAAAATGGTATAAAATTTGCGAAAAAAAATTATTGGGGAACACTCTTCCGGCCATTCCTATGAATGTCGAATATTCAAAAGTGTGTTTTTTTGACAATAGGCGACATTCTTCCATATTTCGACTTTTGAAATTTTAAAAAGGACATTGCTCCTTTTTCCGAATATGGTATAAAATTTGCGAAAAAAAATTATTGGGGAACACTATTCCGGCCATTCCTATGAATGTCGAATATTCAAAAGTGTGTTTTTTCGACAATAGGCGACATTCTTCCCAATTTCGACTTTTGAAATTTTAAAAAGGACTTTGCTCCTTTTTCCGAAAATGGTAGAAAATTTGCGAAAAAAATTATTGGGGAACACTATTCCGGCCATTCCTATGAATGTCCAATATTCAAAAGTGTGTTTTTTTGACAATAGGCGACATTCTTCCAAATTTCGACTTTTGAAATTTTAAAAAGGACTTTGCTCCTTTTTCCGAACATGGTAAAAAATTTGCGAAAAAAAATTATTGGGGAACACTATTCCGGCCATTCCTATGAATGTCCAATATCTAAAAGTGTGTTTTTTTGACAATAGGCGACATTCTTCCAAATTTCGACTTTTGAAATTTTAAAAAGGACTTTGCTCCTTTTTCCGAAAATGGTAGAAAATTTGCGAAAAAAAATTATTGGGGAACACTATTCTGGCCATTCCTATGAATGTCCAATATTCAAAAGTGTGTTTTTTTGACAATAGGCGACATTCTTCCAAATTTCGACTTTTGAAATTTTAAAAAGGACTTTGCTCCTTTTTCCGAAAATGGTAGGTGATGGGCGAAACAAATTATTGGAGAAAACTCCTTATTCCATTTCTATGAATGTCCAATATTCAAAAGTCGCAACAGTGTGTTTTTTTGAAAATGGGCGAAATTTTTCCAAATTTCGACTTTTGAAATTTTAAAAAATACTTTGCTCCTTTTCCGAAAATGGTAGCAAATTTGCGAAATAAAATTATTGAAGAACACTCTTCCGGCCATTCCTATGAATGTCCAATATTCAAAAGTGTGTTTTTTTGACAATAGGGGACATTCTTCCAAATTTCGACTTTTGAAATTTTAAAAAGGACTTTGCTCCTTTTTCCGAAAATGGTAGAAAATTTGCGAAAAAAATTATTGGGCAACACTCTTCCGGCCATTCCTATGAATGTCGAATATTCAAAAGTGTGTTTTTTTGACAATAGGCGACATTCTTCCATATTTCGACTTTTGAAATTTTAAAAAGGACTTTGCTCCTTTTTCCGAATATGGTATAAAATTTGCGAAAAAATATTATTGGGGAACACTCTTCCGGCCATTCCTATGAATGTCCAATATTCAAAAGTGTGTTTTTTTGACAATAGGCGACATTCTTCCATATTTCGACTTTTGAAATTTTAAAAAGGACTTTGCTCTTTTTCCGAAAATGGTAGAAAATTTGCGAAAAAAAATTATTGATGAACACTATTCCGGCCATTCCTATGAATGTCCAATATTCAAAAGTGTGTTTTTTTGACAATAGGCGACATTCTTCCATATTTCGACTTTTGAAATTTTAAAAAGGACTTTGCTCCTTTTTCCGAAAATGGTATAAAATTTGCGAAAAAAAATTATTGGGGAACACTCTTCCGGCCATTCCTATGAATGTCCAATATTCAAAAGTGTGTTTTTTTGACAATAGGCGACATTCTTCCATATTTCGACTTTTGAAATTTTAAAAAGGACTTTGCTCCTTTTTCCGAAAATGGTAGAAAATTTGCGAAAAAAAATTATTGATGAACACTATTCCGGCCATTCCTATGAATGTCCAATATTCAAAAGTGTGTTTTTTTGACAATAGGCGACATTCTTCCATATTTCGACTTTTGAAATTTTAAAAAGGACTTTGCTCCTTTTTCCGAAAATGGTATAAAATTTGCGAAAAAAAATTATTGGGGAACACTATTCCGGCCATTCCTATGAATGTCCAATATTCAAAAGTGTGTTTTTTTTACAATAGGCGACATTCTTCCAAATTTCGACTTTTGAAATTTTAAAAAGGACTTTGCTCCTTTTTCCGAAAATGGTATAAAATTTGCGAAAAAAAATTATTGGGGAACACTCTTCCGGCCATTCCTATGAATGTCCAATATTCAAAAGTGTGTTTTTTTGACAATAGGCGACATTCTTCCATATTTCGACTTTTGAAATTTTAAAAAGGACTTTGCTCCTTTTTCCGAAAATGGTATAAAATTTGCGAAAAAAAATTATTGGGGAACACTCTTCCGGCCATTCCTATGAATGTCCAATATTCAAAAGTGTGTTTTTTTGACAATAGGCGACATTCTTCCATATTTCGACTTTTGAAATTTTAAAAAGGAATTTGCTCCTTTTTCCGAAAATGGTATAAAAGTTGCGAAAAAAAATTATTGGGGAACACTCTTCCGGCCATTCCTATGAATGTCCAATATTCAAAAGTGTGTTTTTTTGACAATAGGCGACATTCTTCCAAATTTCGACTTTTGAAATTTTAAAAAGGACTTTGCTCCTTTTTCCGAAAATGGTAGAAAATTGGCTAAAAAAATTATTGATGAACACTATTCCGGCCATTCCTGTGAATGTCCAATATTCAAAAGTGTGTTTTTTTGACAATAGGCGACATTCTTCCATATTTCGACTTTTGAAATTTTAAAAAGGACTTTGCTCCTTTTTCCGAAAATGGTATAAAATTTGCGAAAAAAAATTATTGGGGAACACTCTTCCGGCCATTCCTATGAATGTCCAATATTCAAAAGTGTGTTTTTTTGCCAATAGGCGACATTCTTCCATATTTCGACTTTTGAAATTTTAAAAAGGAATTTGCTCCTTTTTCCGAAAATGGTAGAAAATTTGCGAAAAAAAATTATTGGGGAACACTATTCCGGTAATTCCTATGAATGTCCAATATTCAAAAGTGTGTTTTTTTGACAATAGGCGACATTCTTCCAAATTTCGACTTTTGAAATTTTAAAAAGGACTTTGCTCCTTTTTCCGAAAATGGTAGAAAATTGGTTAAAAAAATTATTGATGAACACTATTCCGGCCATTCCTGTGAATGTCCAATATTCAAAAGTGTGTTTTTTTGACAATAGGCGACATTCTTCCATATTTCGACTTTTGAAATTTTAAAAAGGACTTTGCTCCTTTTTCCGAAAATGGTATAAAATTTGCGAAAAAAAATTATTGGGGAACACTCTTCCGGCCATTCCTATGAATGTCGAATATTCAAAAGTGTGTTTTTTTGACAATAGGCGACATTCTTCCATATTTCGACTTTTGAAATTTTAAAAAGGACATTGCTCCTTTTTCCGAATATGGTATAAAATTTGCGAAAAAAAATTATTGGGGAACACTATTCCGGCCATTCCTATGAATGTCGAATATTCAAAAGTGTGTTTTTTCGACAATAGGCGACATTCTTCCCAATTTCGACTTTTGAAATTTTAAAAAGGACTTTGCTCCTTTTTCCGAAAATGGTAGAAAATTTGCGAAAAAAATTATTGGGGAACACTATTCCGGCCATTCCTATGAATGTCCAATATTCAAAAGTGTGTTTTTTTGACAATAGGCGACATTCTTCCAAATTTCGACTTTTGAAATTTTAAAAAGGACTTTGCTCCTTTTTCCGAACATGGTAAAAAATTTGCGAAAAAAAATTATTGGGGAACACTATTCCGGCCATTCCTATGAATGTCCAATATCTAAAAGTGTGTTTTTTTGACAATAGGCGACATTCTTCCAAATTTCGACTTTTGAAATTTTAAAAAGGACTTTGCTCCTTTTTCCGAAAATGGTAGAAAATTTGCGAAAAAAAATTATTGGGGAACACTATTCTGGCCATTCCTATGAATGTCCAATATTCAAAAGTGTGTTTTTTTGACAATAGGCGACATTCTTCCAAATTTCGACTTTTGAAATTTTAAAAAGGACTTTGCTCCTTTTTCCGAAAATGGTAGGTGATGGGCGAAACAAATTATTGGAGAAAACTCCTTATTCCATTTCTATGAATGTCCAATATTCAAAAGTCGCAACAGTGTGTTTTTTTGAAAATGGGCGAAATTTTTCCAAATTTCGACTTTTGAAATTTTAAAAAATACTTTGCTCCTTTTCCGAAAATGGTAGCAAATTTGCGAAATAAAATTATTGAAGAACACTCTTCCGGCCATTCCTATGAATGTCCAATATTCAAAAGTGTGTTTTTTTGACAATAGGGGACATTCTTCCAAATTTCGACTTTTGAAATTTTAAAAAGGACTTTGCTCCTTTTTCCGAAAATGGTAGAAAATTTGCGAAAAAAATTATTGGGCAACACTCTTCCGGCCATTCCTATGAATGTCCAATATTCAAAAGTGTGTTTTTTTGACAATAGGCGACATTCTTCTAAATTTCGACTTTTGAAATTTTAAAAAGGACTTTGCTCCTTTTTCCGAAAATGGTATAAAATTTGCGAAAAAAAATTATTGAAGAACACTCTTCCGGCCATTCCTATGAATGTCCAATATTCAAAAGTGTGTTTTTTCGACAATAGGGGACATTCTTCCAAATTTCGACTTTTGAAATTTTAAAAAGGACTTTGCTCCTTTTTCCGAAAATGGTAGAAAATTTGCGAAAAAAATTATTGGGCAACACTATTCCGGCCATTCCTATGAATGTCCAATATTCAAAAGTGTGTTTTTTTGACAATAGGCGACATTCTTCTAAATTTCGACTTTTGAAATTTTAAAAAGGACTTTGCTCCTTTTTCCGAAAATGGTATAAAATTTGCGAAAAAAAATTATTGAAGAACACTCTTCCGGCCATTCCTATGAATGTCCAATATTCAAAAGTGTGTTTTTTTGACAATAGGCGACATTCTTCCAAATTTCGACTTTTGAAATTTTAAAAAGGACTTTGCTCCTTTTTCCGAAAATGGTAGAAAATTTGCGAAAAAAATTATTGGGCAACACTATTCCGGCCATTCCTATGAATGTCCAATATTCAAAAGTGTGTTTTTTTGACAATAGGCGACATTCTTCTAAATTTCGACTTTTGAAATTTTAAAAAGGACTTTGCTCCTTTTTCCGAAAATGGTAAAAAATTTGCGAAAAAAAATTATTGGGCAACACTATTCCGGCCATTCCTATGAATGTCCAATATTCAAAAGTGTGTTTTTTTGACAATAGGCGACATTCTTCTAAATTTCGACTTTTGAAATTTTAAAAAGGACTTTGCTCCTTTTTCCGAAAATGGTATAAAATTTGCGAAAAAAAATTATTGAAGAACACTCTTCCGGCCATTCCTATGAATGTCCAATATTCAAAAGTGTGTTTTTTTGACAATAGGGGACATTCTTCCAAATTTCGACTTTTGAAATTTTAAAAAGGACTTTGCTCCTTTTTCCGAAAATGGTAGAAAATTTGCGAAAAAAATTATTGGGAACACTATTCCGGCCATTCCTATGAATGTCCAATATTCAAAAGTGTGTTTTTTTGACAATAGGCGACATTCTTCTAAATTTCGACTTTTGAAATTTTAAAAAGGACTTTGCTCCTTTTTCCGAAAATGGTAAAAAATTTGCGAAAAAAAATTATTGGGGAACACTATTCCGGCCATTCCTATGAATGTCCAATATTCAAAAGTGTGTTTTTTTGACAATAGGCGACATTTTCCCAAATTTCGACTTTTGAAATTTTAAAAAGGACTTTGCTCCTTTTTCCGAACATGGTAAAAAATTTGCGAAAAAAAATTATAGGGGAACACTATTCCGGCCATTCCTATGAATGTCCAATATCCAAAAGTGTGTTTTTTTGACAATAGGCGACAATCTTCCAAATTTCGACTTTTGAAATTTTAAAAAGGACTTTGCTCCTTTTTCTGAAAATGGTAGAAAATTTGCGAAAAAAAATTATTGGGCAACACTATTCCGGCCATTCCTATGAATGTCCAATATTCAAAAGTGTGTTTTTTTGACAATACGCGACATTCTTCCAAATTTCGACTTTTGAAATTTTAAAAAGGACTTTGCTCCTTTTTCCGAAAATGGTAAAAAATTTGCGAGAAAAATTATTGGGGAACACTATTCCGGCCATTCCTATGAATGTCCAATATTCAAAAGTGTGTTTTTTTGACAATAGGCGACATTCTTCCAAATTTCGACTTTTGAAATTTTAAAAAGGACTTTGCTCCTTTTTCCGAACATGGTAAAAAATTTGCGAAAAAAAATTATTGGGGAACACTATTCCGGCCATTCCTATGAATGTCCAATATTCAAAAGTGTGTTTTTTTGACAATAGGCGACATTCTTCCAAATTTCGACTTTTGAAATTTTAAAAAGGACTTTGCTCCTTTTTCTGAAAATGGTATAAAATTTGCGAAAAAAAATTATTGATGAACACTATTCCGGCCATTCCTATGAATGTCCAATATTCAAAAGTGTGTTTTTTTTGACAATAGGGGACATTCTTCCATATTTCGACTTTTGAAATTTTAAAAAGGACTTTGCTCCTTTTTCCGAAAATAGTATAAAATTTGCGAAAAAAAATGATGGGGGAACACTCTTCCGGCCATACCTATGAATGTCCAATATTCAAAAGTGTGTTTTTTTTTTGACAATAGGGGACATTCTTCCATATTTCGACTTTTGAAATTTTAAAAAGGACTTTGCTCCTTTTTCCGAAAATGGTAGGTGATGGGCGAAACAAATTATTGGAGAAAACTCCTCATTCCATTTCTATGAATGTCCAATATTCAAAAGCCGCAACAGTGTGTTTTTTTGAAAATAGGCGAAATTTTTCCAAATTTCGACTTTTGAAATTTTAAAAAATACTTTGCTCCTTTTCCGAAAATGGTAGCAAATTTGCGAAATAAAATTATTGGGGAACACTATTCCGGCCATTCCTATGAATGTCCAATATTCAAAAGTGTGTTTTTTTTGACAATAGGCGACATTCTTCCAAATTTCGACTTTTGAAATTTTAAAAAGGACTTTTTCCGAAAATGGTAGGTGATGGGCGAAACAAATTATTGGAGAAAACTCCTCATTCCATTTCTATGAATGTCCAATATTCAAAAGTCGCAACAGTGTGTTTTTTTGAAAATAGGCGAAATTTTTCCAAATTTCGACTTTTGAAATTTTAAAAAATACTTTGCTCCTTTTCCGAAAATGGTAGCAAATTTGCGAAATAAAATTATTGGGGAACACTATTCCGGCCATTCCTATGAATGTCCAATATTCAAAACTGTGTTTTTTTGACAATAGGCGACATTCTTCCAAATTTCGACTTTTGAAATTTTAAAAAGGACTTTGCTCCTTTTTCCGAAAATGGTATAAAATTTGCGAAAAAAATTATTGATGAACACTATTCCGGCCATTCCTATGAATGTCCAATATTCAAAAGTGTGTTTTTTTGACAATAGGCGACATTCTTCCATATTTCGACTTTTGAAATTTTAAAAAGGACTTTGCTCCTTTTTCCGAAAATGGTATAAAATTTTCGAAAAAAAATTATTGGGGAACACTCTTCCGGCCATTCCTATGAATGTCCAATATTCAAAAGTGTGTTTTTTTGACAATAGGGGACATTCTTCCAAATTTCGACTTTTGAAATTTTAAAAAGGACTTTGCTCCTTTTTCCGAAAATGGTAGAAAATTTGCAAAAAAAATTATTGGGCAACACTATTCTGGCCATTCCTATGAATGTCCAATATACAAAAGTGTGTTTTTTTTGACAATAGGCGACATTCTTCCAAATTTCGACTTTTGAAATTTTAATAAGGACTTTGCTCCTTTTTCCGAAAATGGTAAAAAATTTGCGAGAAAAATTATTGGGGAACTACGCCATTCCTATGAATGTCCAACATTCAAAAGTGTGTTTTTTTGACAATAGGCGACATTCTTCCAAATTTCGACTTTTGAAATTTTAAAAAGGACTTTGCTCCTTTTTCCGAACATGGTAAAAAAATTGCGAAAAAAAATTATTGGGGAACACTATTCCGGCCATTCCTATGAATGTCCAATATCCAAAAGTGTGTTTTTTTGACAATAGGCGACATTCTTCCAAATTTCGACTTTTGAAATTTTAAAAAGGACTTTGCTCCTTTTTCCGAAAATGGTAGAAAATTTGCGAAAAAAAATTATTGGGGAACACTATTCCGGCCATTCCTATGAATGTCCAATATTCAAAAGTATGTTTTTTTTGACAATAGGCGACATTCTTCCAAATTGCGACTTTTGAAATTTTAAAAAGGACTTTGCTCCTTTTTCCGAAAATGGTAGGTGATGGGCGAAACAAATTATTGGAGAAAACTCCTCATTCCATTTCTATGAATGTCCAATATTCAAAAGTCGCAACAGTGTGTTTTTTTTGAAAATAGGCGAAATTTTTCCAAATTTCGACTTTTGAAATTTTAAAAAGGACTTTGCTCCTTTTTCCGAAAATGGTATAAAATTTGCGAAAAAAAATTATTGATGAACACTATTCCGGCCATTCCTATGAATGTCCAATATTCAAAAGTGTGTTTTTTTTGACAATAGGCGACATTCTTCCAAATTTCGACTTTTGAAATTTTAAAAAGGACTTTGCTCCTTTTTCCGAAAATGGTATAAAATTTGCGAAAAAAAATTATTGATGAACACTATTCCGGCCATTCCTATGAATGTCCAATATTCAAAAGTGTGTTTTTTTGACAATAGGCGACATTCTTCCAAATTTCGACTTTTGAAATTTTAAAAAGGACTTTGCTCCTTTTTCCGAAAATGGTATAAAATTTGCGAAAAAAAATTATTGATGAACACTATTCCGGCCATTCCTATGAATGTCCAATATTCAAAAGTGTGTTTTTTTGACAATAGGCGACATTCTTCCAAATTTCGACTTTTGAAATTTTAAAAAGGACTTTGCACCTTTTTCCGAAAATGGTATAAAATTTGCGAAAAAAAATTATTGATGAACACTCTTCCGGCCATTCCTATGAATTTCCAATATTCAAAAGTGTGTTTTTTTTGACAATAGGCGACATTCTTCCAAATTTCGACTTTTGAAATTTTAAAAAGGACTTTGCTCCTTTTTCCGAAAATGGTATAAAATTTGCGAAAAAAAATTATTGATGAACACTATTCCGGCCATTCCTATGAATGTCCAATATTCAAAAGTGTGTTTTTTTGACAATAGGCGACATTCTTCCAAATTTCGACTTTTGAAATTTTAAAAAGGACTTTGCACCTTTTTCCGAAAATGGTATAAAATTTGCGAAAAAAAATTATTGATGAACACTATTCCGGCCATTCCTATGAATGTCCAATATTCAAAAGTGTGTTTTTTTTGACAATAGGCGACATTCTTCCAAATTTCGACTTTTGAAATTTTAAAAAGGACTTTGCTCCTTTTTCCGAAAATGGTAAAAAATTTGCGAGAAAAATTATTGGGGAACACTATTCCGGCCATTCCTATGAATGTCCAATATTCAAAAGTGTGTTTTTTTTGACAATAGGCGACATTCTTCCAAATTTCGACTTTTGAAATTTTAAAAAGGACTTTGCTCCTTTTTCCGAACATGGTAAAAAATTTGCGAGAAAAAATTATTGGGGAACACTATTCCGGCCATTCCTATGAATGTCCAATATCCAAAAGTGTGTTTTTTTGACAATAGGCGACATTCTTCCAAATTTCGACTTTTGAAATTTTAAAAAGGACTTTGCTCCTTTTTCCAAATTTCGACTTTTGAAATTTTAAAAAATACTTTGCTCCTTTTCCGAAAATGGTAGCAAATTTGCGAAATAAAATTATTGGGGAACACTATTCCGGCCATTCCTATGAATGTCCAATATTCAAAAGTGTGTTTTTTTGAAAATTGGTGACATTTTTTCAAATTTCAACTTTTAAATTTTAGAAAGGACTTTGCTCCTTTTTCCGAAAATGGTAGAAAATTTGCAAAAAAAAATTATTGGGGAACACTATTCCGGCCATTCCTATGAATGTCCAATATTCAAAAGTGTGTTTTTTTGACAATAGGCGACATTCTTCCAAATTTCGACTTTTGAAATTTTAAAAAGGACTTTGCTCCTTTTTCCGAAAATTGTAGGAGATAAGCGAAAAAACATTATTGGAGAACACTCTTCCGGCCATTTCTATGAATGTCCAATATTCAAAAGTCTTAACAGTGTGTTTTTTTGAAAATTGGCGACATTTTTCCAAATTTCAACTTTTGAAATTTTAGAAAGGACTTTGCTCCTTTTTCCGAACATGGTAAAAAATTTGCAAAAAAAATTATTGGAGAACACTATTCCGGCCATTCCTATGAATGTCCAATATTCAAAAGTGTGTTTTTTTGACAATAGGCGACATTCTTCCAAATTTCGACTTTTGAAATTTTAAAAAGGAGTTTGCTGCTTTTTCCGAAAATGGTAGAAAATTTGCGAAAAAAAATTATTGGGGAACACTATTCCGGCCATTCCTATGAATGTCCAATATTCAAAAGTGTGTTTTTTTTACAATAGGCGACATTCTTCCAAATTTCGACTTTTGAAATTTTAAAAAGGACTTTGCTCCTTTTTCCGAATATGGTAGAAAATTTGGAAAAAAAATTATTGGGGAACACTTTTCCGGCCATTCCTATGAATGTCCAATATTCAAAAGTGTGTTTTTTTTTAAAATAGGCGACATTCTTCCAAATTTCGACTTTTGAAATTTTAAAAAGGACTTTGCTCCTTTTTCCGAAAATTGTAGGAGATAAGCGAAAAAACATTATTGGAGAACACTCTTCCGGCCATTTCTATGAATGTCCAATATTCGAAAGTCTTAACATTGTGTTTTTTTGAAAATTGGCGACATTTTTCCAAATTTCAACTTTTGAAATTTTAGAAAGGACTTTGCTCCTTTTTTCGAAAATGGTAGAAAATTTGCGAAAAAAAATTATTGGGGAACACTATTCCGGCCATTCCTATGAATGTCCAATATTCAAAAGTGTGTGTTTTTGACAATAGGCGACATTCTTCCAAATTTCGACTTTTGAAATTTTAAAAAGGACTTTGCTCCTTTTTCCGAAAATTGTAGGAGATAAGCGAAAAAACATTATTGGAGAACACTCTTCCGGCCATTTCTATAAATGTCCAATATTCAAAAGTCTTAACAGTGTGTTTTTTTGAAAATTGGCGACATTTTTCCAAATTTCAACTTTTGAAATTTTAGAAAGGACTTTGCTCCTTTTTCCGAAAATGGTAGAAAATTTGCGAAAAAAAATTATTGGGGAACACTATTCCGGCCATTCCTATGAATGTCCAATATTCAAAAGTGTGTTTTTTTTACAATAGGCGACATTCTTCCAAATTTCGACTTTTGAAATTTTAAAAAGGACTTTGCTCCTTTTTCCGAAAATGGTAGAAAATTTGCGAAAAAAAATTATTGGGGAACACTATTCCGGCCATTCCTATGAATGTCCAATATTCTAAAGTGTGTTTTTTTGACAATAGGCGACATTCTTCCAAATTTCGACTTTTGAAATTTTAAAAAGGACTTTGCTCCTTTTTCCGAAAATGGTAAAAAATTTGCGAGAAAAATTATTGGAGAACACTATTCCGGCCATTCCTATGAATGTCTAATATTCAAAAGTGTGTTTTTTTGACAATAGGCGACACTCTTCCAAATTTCGACTTTTGAAATTTTAGAAAGGACTTTGCTCCTTTTTCCGAAAATGGTAAAAAATTTGCGAAAAAAAATTATTGGGGAACACTATTCCGGCCATTCCTATGAATGTCCAATATTCAAAAGTGTGTTTTTTTGACAATAGGCGACATTTTTTCTAATTTCAACTTTTGAAATTTTAAAAAGGACTTTGCTCCTTTTCCGAAAATGGTAGAAAATTTGCGAAAAAAAATTATTGGGGAACACTATTCCGGCCATTCCTATGAATGTCCAATATTCTAAAGTGTGTTTTTTTGACAATAGGCGACATTCTTCCAAATTTCGACTTTTGAAATTTAAAAAGGACTTTGCTCCTTTTTCCGAAAATGGTAGAAAATTTGCGAAAAAAAATTATTGGGGAACACTATTCCGGCCATTCCTATGAATGTCCAATATTCAAAAGTGTATTTTTTTTTTGACAATAGGCGACATTCTTCCAAATTTCGACTTTTGAAATTTTAAAAAGGACTTTGCTCCTTTTTCCGAAAATATTAGGTGATGGGCGAAACAAATTATTGGAGAACACTCCTCAGGCTATTTCTATGAATGTCCAATATTCAAAAGTGTGTTTTTCTGACAATAGGCGACATTCTCCCAAATTTCGACTTTTGAAATTTTAAAAAGGACTTTGCTCCTTTTTCCGAAAATGGTAGCAAATTTGCGAAAAAAAATTATTGGGGAACACTCTTCCGATCATTTCTATGAATGTCCAATATTCAAAAGTCTTAACAGTGTTTTTTTTTGGAAATTGGCGACATTTTTCCTAATTTCAACTTTTGAAATTTTAGAAAGAACTTTGCTCCTTTTTCCGAAAATGGTAGAAAATTTGCGAAAAAAAATTATTGGAGAACACTATTCCGGCTATTCCTATGAATGTCCAATATTCAAAAGTGTGTTTTTTTGACAATAGGCGACATTCTTCCAAATTTCGACTTTTGAAATTTTAAAAAGGACTTTGCTCCTTTTTCCGAAAATGGTAGCAAATTTGCGAAAAAAAATTATTGGGGAACACTCTTCCGATCATTTCTATGAATGTCCAATATTCAAAAGTCTTAACAGTGTTTTTTTTTGGAAATTGGCGACATTTTTCCTAATTTCAACTTTTGAAATTTTAGAAAGAACTTTGCTCCTTTTTCCGAAAATGGTAGAAAATTTGCGAAAAAAAATTATTGGAGAACACTATTCCGGCTATTCCTATGAATGTCCAATATTCAAAAGTGTGTTTTTTTGACAATAGGCGACATTCTTCCAAATTTCGACTTTTGAAATTTTAAAAAGGACTTTGCTCCTTTTTCCGAAAATGGTAGCAAATTTGCGAAATAAAATTATTGCGGAACACTATTCCGACCATTCCTATGAATGTCCAATATTCAAAAGTGTGTTTTTTTGACAATAGGCGACATTCTTCCAAATTTCGACTTTTGAAATTTTAAAAAGGACTTTGCTCCTTTTTCCGAAAATTGTAGGAGATAAGCGAAAAAACATTATTGGAGAACACTCTTCCGGCCATTTCTATGAATGTCCAATATTCAAAAGTCTTAACAGTGTGTTTTTTTGAAAATTGGCGACATTTTTCCAAATTTCAACTTTTGAAATTTTAGAAAGGACTTTGCTCCTTTTTCCGAACATGGTAAAAAATTTGCAAAAAAAATTATTGGAGAACACTATTCCGGCCATTCCTATGAATGTCCAATATTCAAAAGTGTGTTTTTTTGACAATAGGCGACATTCTTCCAAATTTCGACTTTTGAAATTTTAAAAAGGACTTTGCTGCTTTTTCCGAAAATGGTAGAAAATTTGCGAAAAAAAATTATTGGGGAACACTATTCCGGCCATTCCTATGAATGTCCAATATTCAAAAGTCTTAACAGTGTGTTTTTTTGACAATAGGCGACATTCTTCCAAATTTCGACTTTTGAAATTTTAAAAAGGACTTTGCTCCTTTTTCGGAAAATGGTAAAAAATTTGCGAAAAAAACTTCTTGGGGAACACTATTCTTGCCATTCCTATGAATGTCCAATATTCAAAAGTGTGTTTTTTTTTAAATAGGCGACATTCTTCCAAATTTCGACTTTTGAAATTTTAAAAAGGACTTTGCTCCTTTTTCCGAAAATTGTAGGAGATAAGCGAAAAAACATTATTGGAGAACACTCTTCCGGCCATTTCTATGAATGTCCAATATTCGAAAGTCTTAACATTGTGTTTTTTTGAAAATTGGCGACATTTTTCCAAATTTCAACTTTTGAAATTTTAGAAAGGACTTTGCTCCTTTTTTCGAAAATGGTAGAAAATTTGCGAAAAAAAATTATTGGGGAACACTATTCCGGCCATTCCTATGAATGTCCAATATTCAAAAGTGTGTTTTTTTGACAATAGGCGACATTCTTCCAAATTTCGACTTTTGAAATTTTAAAAAGGACTTTGCTCCTTTTTCCGAAAATGGTAGCAAATTTGCGAAATAAAATTATTGCGGAACACTATTCCGACCATTCCTATGAATGTCCAATATTCAAAAGTGTGTTTTTTTGACAATAGGCGACATTCTTCCAAATTTCGACTTTTGAAATTTTAAAAAGGACTTTGCTCCTTTTTCCGAAAATTGTAGGAGATAAGCGAAAAAACATTATTGGAGAACACTCTTCCGGCCATTTCTATGAATGTCAAATATTCAAAAGTCTTAACAGTGTGTTTTTTTGAAAATTGGCGACATTTTTCCAAATTTCAACTTTTGAAATTTTAGAAAGGACTTTGCTCCTTTTTCCGAAAATGGTAGAAAATTTGCGAAAAAAAATTATTGGGGAACACTATTCCGGCCATTCCTATGAATGTCCAATATTCAAAAGTGTGTTTTTTTGACAATAGGCGACATTCTTCCAAATTTCGACTTTTGAAATTTTAAAAAGGACTTTGCTCCTTTTTCCGAAAATGGTAGAAAATTTGCGAAAAAAAATTATTGGGGAACACTATTCCGGCCATTCCTATGAATGTCCAATATTCTAAAGTGTGTTTTTTTGACAATAGGCGACATTCTTCCAAATTTCGACTTTTGAAATTTTAAAAAGGACTTTGCTCCTTTTTCCGAAAATGGTAAAAAATTTGCGAGAAAAATTATTGGAGAACACTATTCCGGCCATTCCTATGAATGTCTAATATTCAAAAGTGTGTTTTTTTGACAATAGGCGACACTCTTCCAAATTTCGACTTTTGAAATTTTAGAAAGGACTTTGCTCCTTTTTCCGAAAATGGTAAAAAATTTGCGAAAAAAAATTATTGGGGAACACTATTCCGGCCATTCCTATGAATGTCCAATATTCAAAAGTGTGTTTTTTTGGCAATAGGCGACATTTTTTCTAATTTCAACTTTTGAAATTTTAAAAAGGACTTTGCTCCTTTTCCGAAAATGGTAGAAAATTTGCGAAAAAAAATTATTGGGGAACACTATTCCGGCCATTCCTATGAATGTCCAATATTCTAAAGTGTGTTTTTTTGACAATAGGCGACATTCTTCCAAATTTCGACTTTTGAAATTTAAAAAGGACTTTGCTCCTTTTTCCGAAAATGGTAGAAAATTTGCGAAAAAAAATTATTGGGGAACACTATTCCGGCCATTCCTATGAATGTCCAATATTCAAAAGTGTGTTTTTTTTTGACAATAGGCGACATTCTTCTAAATTTCGACTTTTGAAATTTTAAAAAGGACTTTGCTCCTTTTTCCGAAAATATTAGGTGATGGGCGAAAAAAATTATTGGAGAACACTCCTCAGGCTATTTCTATGAATGTCCAATATTCAAAAGTGTGTTTTTCTGACAATAGGCGACATTCTTCCAAATTTCGACTTTTGAAATTTTAAAAAGGACTTTGCTCCTTTTTCCGAAAATGGTAGCAAATTTGCGAAAAAAAATTATTGGGGAACACTCTTCCGATCATTTCTATGAATGTCCAATATTCAAAAGTCTTAACAGTGTTTTTTTTTGGAAATTGGCGACATTTTTCCTAATTTCAACTTTTGAAATTTTAGAAAGAACTTTGCTCCTTTTTCCGAAAATGGTAGAAAATTTGCGAAAAAAAATTATTGGAGAACACTATTCCGGCTATTCCTATGAATGTCCAATATTCAAAAGTGTGTTTTTTTGACAATAGGCGACATTCTTCCAAATTTCGACTTTTGAAATTTTAAAAAGGACTTTGCTCCTTTTTCCGAAAATGGTAGCAAATTTGCGAAAAAAAATTATTGGGGAACACTCTTCCGATCATTTCTATGAATGTCCAATATTCAAAAGTCTTAACAGTGTTTTTTTTTGGAAATTGGCGACATTTTTCCTAATTTCAACTTTTGAAATTTTAGAAAGAACTTTGCTCCTTTTTCCGAAAATGGTAGAAAATTTGCGAAAAAAAATTATTGGAGAACACTATTCCGGCTATTCCTATGAATGTCCAATATTCAAAAGTGTGTTTTTTTGACAATAGGCGACATTCTTCCAAATTTCGACTTTTGAAATTTTAGAAAGGACTTTGCTCCTTTTTCCGAACATGGTAAAAAATTTGCAAAAAAAATTATTGGAGAACACTATTCCGGCCATTCCTATGAATGTCCAATATTCAAAAGTGTGTTTTTTTGACAATAGGCGACATTCTTCCAAATTTCGACTTTTGAAATTTTAAAAAGGACTTTGCTCCTTTTTCCGAAAATTGTATAAAATTTGCGAAAAAAAATTATTGGGGAACACTCTTCCGGCCATTCCTATGAATGTCGAATATTCAAAAGTGTGTTTTTTTGACAATAGGCGACATTCTTCCAAATTTCGACTTTTGAAATTTTAGAAAGGACTTTGCTCCTTTTTCCGAACATGGTAAAAAATTTGCAAAAAAAATTATTGGAGAACACTATTCCGGCCATTCCTATGAATGTCCAATATTCAAAAGTGTGTTTTTTTGACAATAGGCGACATTCTTCCAAATTTCGACTTTTGAAATTTTAAAAAGGACTTTGCTCCTTTTTCCGAACATGGTAAAAAATTTGCAAAAAAAATTATTGGAGAACACTATTCCGGCCATTCCTATGAATGTCCAATATTCAAAAGTGTGTTTTTTTGACAATAGGCGACATTCTTCCAAATTTCGACTTTTGAAATTTTAAAAAGGACTTTGCTCCTTTTTCCGAAAATTGTAGGAGATAAGCGAAAAAACATTATTGGAGAACACTCTTCCGGCCATTTCTATGAATGTCCAATATTCAAAAGTCTTAACAGTGTGTTTTTTTGAAAATTGGCGACATTTTTCCAAATTTCAACTTTTGAAATTTTAGAAAGGACTTTGCTCCTTTTTCCGAACATGGTAAAAAATTTGCAAAAAAAATTATTGGAGAACACTATTCCGACCATTCCTATGAATGTCCAATATTCAAAAGTGTGTTTTTTTGACAATAGGCGACATTCTTCCAAATTTCGACTTTTGAAATTTTAAAAAGGACTTTGCTCCTTTTTCCGAAAATTGTAGGAGATAAGCGAAAAAACATTATTGGAGAACACTCTTCCGGCCATTTCTATGAATGTCCAATATTCAAAAGTCTTAACAGTGTGTTTTTTTGAAAATTGGCGACATTTTTCCTAATTTCAACTTTTGAAATTTTAGAAAGAACTTTGCTCCTTTTTCCGAAAATGGTAGAAAATTTGCGAAAAAAAATTATTGGAGAACACTATTCCGGCTATTCCTATGAATGTCCAATATTCAAAAGTGTGTTTTTTTGACAATAGGCGACATTCTTCCAAATTTCGACTTTTGAAATTTTAGAAAGGACTTTGCTCCTTTTTCCGAAAATGGTATAAAATTTGCGAAAAAAAATTATTGGAGAGCACTATTCCGGCCATTCCTATTAATGTCCAATATTCAAAAGTGTGTTTTTTGACAATAGGCGACATTCTTCCAAATTTCGACTTTTGAAATTTTAAAAAGGACTTTGCTCCTTTTTCCGAAAATGGTAGAAAATTTGCGAAAAAAAATTATTGGGGAACACTATTCCGGCCATGCCTATGAATGTCCAATATTCAAAAGTGTGTTTTTTTGACAATAGGCGACATTCTTCCAAATTTCGACTTTTGAAATTTTAAAAAGGACTTTGCTCCTCTTTCCGAAAATAGTAGGTGATGGGCGAAACAAATTATTGGAGAAAACTCCTCAGTCCATTTCTATGAACGTCCAATATTCAAAAGTATGTTTTTTTGACAATAGGCGACATTTTCCCAAATTTCGACTTTTGAAATTTTAAAAAGGACTTTGCTCCTTTTTCCGAAAATTGTAGGAGATAGGCGAAAAAACATTATTGATGAACACTATTCCGGCCATTCCTATGAATGTCCAATATTCAAAAGTGTGTTTTTTTGACAATAGGCGACATTCTTCCATATTTCGACTTTTGAAATTTAAAAAGGACTTTGCTCCTTTTTCCGAAAATGGTAGAAAATTTGCAAAAAAAATTATTGGGGAACACTATTCCGGCCATACCTATGAATGTCCAATATTCAAAGGTGTTTTTTTTTGACAATAGGCGACATTCTTCCAAATTTCGACTTTTGAAATTTAAAAAGGACTTTGCTCCTTTTTCCGAAAATGGTAGAAAAGTTGCGAAAAAAAATTATTGGGGAACACTATTCCGGCCATTCCTATGAATGTCCAATATTCAAAAGTGTGTTTTTTTTTGACAATAGGCGACATTCTTCCAAATTTCGACTTTTGAAATTTTAAAAAGGACTTTGCTCCTTTTTCCGAAAATATTAGGTGATGGGCGAAACAAATTATTGGAGAACACTCCTCAGGCTATTTCTATGAATGTCCAATATTCAAAAGTGTGTTTTTCTGACAATAGGCGACATTCTTCCAAATTTCGACTTTTGAAATTTTAAAAAGGACTTTGCTCCTTTTTCCGAAAATGGTAGCAAATTTGCGAAAAAAAATTATTGGGGAACACTCTTCCGATCATTTCTATGAATGTCCAATATTCAAAAGTCTTAACAGTGTTTTTTTTAGGAAATTGGCGACATTTTTCCTAATTTCAACTTTTGAAATTTTAGAAAGAACTTTGCTCCTTTTTCCGAAAATGGTAGAAAATTTGCGAAAAAAAATTATTGGAGAACACTATTCCGGCTATTCCTATGAATGTCCAATATTCAAAAGTGTGTTTTTTTGACAATAGGCGACATTCTTCCAAATTTCGACTTTTGAAATTTTAGAAAGGACTTTGCTCCTTTTTCCGAAAATGGTAGAAAATTTGCGAAAAAAAATTATTGGAGAGCACTATTCCGGCCATTCCTATTAATGTCCAATATTCAAAAGTGTGTTTTTTGACAATAGGCGACATTCTTCCAAATTTCGACTTTTGAAATTTTAAAAAGGACTTTGCTCCTTTTTCCGAAAATGGTAGAAAATTTGCGAAAAAAAATTATTGGGGAACACTATTCCGGCCATGCCTATGAATGTCCAATATTCAAAAGTGTGTTTTTTTGACAATAGGCGACATTCTTCCAAATTTCGACTTTTGAAATTTTAAAAAGGACTTTGCTCCTCTTTCCGAAAATAGTAGGTGATGGGCGAAACAAATTATTGGAGAAAACTCCTCAGTCCATTTCTATGAACGTCCAATATTCAAAAGTCGCAACAGTGTGTTTTTTTGAAAATAGGCGAAATTTTTCCAAATTTCGACTTTTGAAATTTTAAAAAATACTTTGCTCCTTTTTCCGACAATTGTAGAAAATTAGCGAAAAAAAATTATTGGGGAACACTATTCCGGCCATACCTATGAATGTCCAATATTCAAAAGTGTGTTTTTTTGACAATAGGCGACATTCTTCCAAATTTCGACTTTTGAAATTTTAAAAAGGACTTTGCTCCTTTTTCCGAAAATGGTAGAAAATTTGCGAAAAAAAATTATTGGGGAACACTATTCCGGCCATGCCTATGAATGTCCAATATTCAAAAGTGTGTTTTTTTGACAATAGGCGACATTCTTCCAAATTTCGACTTTTGAAATTTTAAAAAGGACTTTGCTCCTCTTTCCGAAAATAGTAGGTGATGGGCGAAACAAATTATTGGAGAAAACTCCTCAGTCCATTTCTATGAACGTCCAATATTCAAAAGTCGCAACAGTGTGTTTTTTTGAAAATAGGCGAAATTTTTCCAAATTTCGACTTTTGAAATTTTAAAAAATACTTTGCTCCTTTTTCCGACAATTGTAGAAAATTTGCGAAAAAAAATTACTGGGGAACACTATTCCGGCCATACCTATTAATGTCCAATATTCAAAAGTGTGTTTTTTTGACAATAGGCTACATTCTTCCAAATTTCGACTTTTGAAATTTTAAAAAGGACTTTGCTCCTCTTTCCGAAAATAGTAGGTGATGGGCGAAACAAATTATTGGAGAAAACTCCTCAGTCCATTTCTATGAACGTCCAATATTCAAAAGTCTTAACAGTGTGTTTTTTTGAAAATTGGCGACATTTTTCCAAATTTCAACTTTTGAAATTTTAGAAAGGACTTTGCTCCTTTTTCCGAAAATGGTAGAAAATTTGCGAAAAAAAATTATTGGGGAACACTATTCCGGCCATACCTATGAATGTCCAATATTCAAAAGTGTTTTTTTTTTTGACAATAGGCTACATTCTTCCAAATTTCGACTTTTAAAATTTTAAAAAGGACTTTGCTCCTTTTTCCGAAAATGGTAGAAAATTTGCAAAAAAAATGATTGGGGAACACTATTCCGGCCATTCCTATGAATGTCCAATATTCAAAAGTGTGTTTTTTTGACAATAGGCGACATTCTTCCAAATTTCGACTTTTGAAATTTTAAAAAGGACTTTGCTCCTTTTTCCGAAAATGGTAAAAAATTTGCGATAAAAAATTATTGGGGAACACTATTCCGGCCATTCCTATGAATGTACAATATTCAAAAGTGTGTTTTTTTGACAATAGGCGACATTCTTCCAAATTTCGACTTTTGAAATTTTAAAAAGGACTTTGCTCCTTTTTCCGAAAATGGTAAAAAATTTGCGAAAAAAAATTATTGATGAACACTATTCCGGCCATTCCTATGAATGTCCAATATTCAAAAGTGTGTTTTTTGACAACAGGCGACATTCTTCCAAATTTCGACTTTTGAAATTTTAAAAAGGACTTTGCTCCTTTTTCCGAAAATGGTAGAAAATTTGCGAAAAAAATTATTGGGGAACACTATTCCGGCCATTCCTATGAATGTCTAATATTCAAAAGTCTTAACAGTGTTTTTTTTGGAAATTGGCGACATTTTTTCTAATTTCAACTTTTGAAATTTTAGAAAGGACTTTGCTCCTTTTTCCGAAAATGGTAGAAAATTTGCGAAAAAAAAATTATTGGGGAACACTATTCCGGCCATTCCTATGAATGTCCAATATTCAAAAGTATGTTTTTTTGACAATAGGCGACATTTTCCCAAATTTCGACTTTTGAAATTTTAAAAAGGACTTTGCTCCTTTTTCCGAAAATTGTAGGAGATGGGCGAAAAAACATTATTGATGAACACTATTCCGGCCATTCCTATGAATGTCCAATATTCAAAAGTGTGTTTTTTTGACAATAGGCGACATTCTTCCAAATTTCGACTTTTGAAATTTAAAAAGGACTTTGCTCCTTTTTCCGAAAATGGTAGAAAATTTGCGAAAAAAATTATTGGGGAACACTATTCCGGCCATTCCTAGGAATGTCCAATATTCAAAAGTGTGTTTTTTGACAATAGGCGACATTCTTCCAAATTTCGACTTTTGAAATTTAAAAAGGACTTTGCTCCTTTTTCCGAAAATGGTAGAAAATTTCCAAAAAAAAAATATTGGGGAACACTATTCCGGCCATTCCTATGAATGTCCAATATTCAAAAGTGTGTTTTTTTTGACAATAGGCGACATTCTTCCAAATTTCGACTTTTGAAATTTTAAAAAGGACTTTGCTCCTTTTTCCGAAAATATTAGGTGATGGGCGAAACAAATTATTGGAGAACACTCCTCAGGCTATTTCTATGAATGTCCAATATTCAAAAGTGTGTTTTTCTGACAATAGGCGACATTCTTCCAAATTTCGACTTTTGAAATTTTAAAAAGGACTTTGCTCCTTTTTCCGAAAATGGTAGCAAATTTGCGAAAAAACATTATTGGGGAACACTCTTCCGATCATTTCTATGAATGTCCAATATTCAAAAGTCTTAACAGTGTTTTTTTTTGGAAATTGGCGACATTTTTCCTAATTTCAACTTTTGAAATTTTAGAAAGGACTTTGCTTCTTTTTCCGAAAATGGTAGAAAATTTGCGAAAAAAAATTAATGGAGAACACTATTCCGGCCATTCCTATGAATGTCCAATATTCAAAAGTGTGTTTTTTTGACAATAGGCGACATTCTTCCAAATTTCGACTTTTGAAATTTTAAAAAGGACTTTGCTCCTTTTTCCGAAAATGGTATAAAATTTGCGAAAAAAAATTATTGGAGAGCACTATTCCGGCCATTCCTATGAATGTCCAATATTCAAAAGTTGCAAAAGTGTGTTTTTTTGAAAATAGGCGACATTCTTCCAAATTTCGACTTTTGAAATTTTAAAAAGGACTTTGCTCCTTTTTCCGAAAATAGTAGGTGATGGGCGAAACAAATTATTGGAGAAAACTCCTCAGTCCATTTCTATGAACGTCCAATATTCAAAAGTCGCAACAGTGTGTTTTTTTAAAAATAGGCGAAATTTTTCCAAATTTCGACTTTTGAAATTTTAAAAAATACTTTGCTCTTTTTTCCGACAATTGTAGGAGATGGGCGAAAAAACATTATTGGGGAACACTCTTCCGGCCATTTCTATTAATGTACAATATTCAAAAGTCTTAACAGTGTGTTTTTTTGAAAATTGGCGACATTTTTCAAAATTTCAACTTTTGAAATTTTAGAAAGGACTTTGCTCCTTTTTCCGAAAATGGTAGAAAATTTGCGAAAAAAAATTATTGGGGAACACTATTCCGGCCATACCTATGAATGTCCAATATTCAAAAGTGTTTTTTTTTGACAATAGGCTACATTCTTCCAAATTTCGACTTTTAAAATTTTAAAAAGGACTTTGCTCCTTTTTCCGAAAATGGTAGAAAATTTGCGAAAAAAAATGATTGGGGAACACTATTCCGGCCATTCCTATGAATGTCCAACATTCATAAGTGTGTTTTTTTGACAATAGGCGACATTCTTCCAAATTTCGACTTTTGAAATTTTAAAAAGGACTTTGCTCCTTTTTCCGAAAATGGTAAAAAATTTGCGTTAAAAAATTATTGGGGAACACTATTCCGGCCATTCCTATGAATGTCCAATATTAAAAAGTGTGTTTTTTTGACAATAGGCGACATTCTTCCAAATTTCGACTTTTGAAATTTAAAAAGGACTTTGCTCCTTTTTCCGAAAATGGTAGAAAATTTGCGAAAAAAATTATTGGGGAACACTATTCCGGCCATTCCTATGAATGTCCAATATTCAAAAGTGTGTTTTTTTGACAATAGGCGACATTCTTCCAAATTTCGACTTTTAAAATTTAAAAAGGACTTTGCTCCTTTTTTCGAAAATGGTAGAAAATTTGCGAAAAAACATTATTGGGGAACACTATTCCGGCCATTCCTATGAATGTCCAATATTCAAAAGTGTGTTTTTTTTTGACAATAGGCGACATTCTTCCAAATTTCGACTTTTGAAATTTTAAAAAGGACTTTGCTCCTTTTTCCGAAAATATTAGGTGATGGGCGAAACAAATTATTGGAGAACACTCCTCAGGCTATTTCTATGAATGTCCAATATTCAAAAGTGTGATTTTCTGACAATAGGCGACAATCTTCCAAATTTCGACTTTTGAAATTTTAAAAAGGACTTTGCTCCTTTTTCCGAAAATGGTAGCAAATTTGCGAAAAAACATTATTGGGGAACACTCTTCCGATCATTTCTATGAATGTCCAATATTAAAAAGTCTTAACAGTGTTTTTTTTTTGGAAATTGGCGACATTTTTCCTAATGTCAACTTTTGAAATTTTAGAAAAGACTTTGCTCCTTTTTCCGAAAATGGTAGAAAATTTGCGAAAAAAAATTATTGGAGAACACTATTCCGGCCATTCCTATGAATGTCCAATATTCAAAAGTGTGTTTTTTTGACAATAGGCGACATTCTTCCTAATTTCAACTTTTGAAATTTTAGAAAGGACTTTGCTCCTTTTTCCGAAAATGGTATAAAATTTGCGAAAAAAAATTATTGGAGAGCACTATTTCGGCCATTCCTATTAATGTCCAATATTCAAAAGTGTGTTTTTTGACAATAGGCGACATTCTTCCAAATTTCGACTTTTGAAATTTTAAAAAGGACTTTGCTCCTTTTTCCGAAAATGGTAGAAAATTTGCGAAAAAAAATTATTGAAGAACACTATTCCGGCCATTCCTATGAATGTCCAATATTCAAAAGTGCGTTTTTTTGTCAATAGGCGACATTCTTCCAAATTTCGACTTTTGAAATTTTAAAAAGGACTTTGCTCCTTTTTCCGGAAATGGTAGAAAATTTACGAAAAAAAAATTATTGGGGAACACTATTCCGGCCATTCCTATGAATGTCTAATATTCAAAAGTGTGTTTTTTTGACAATAGGCGACATTCTTTCAAATTTCGACTTTTGAAATTTTAAAAAGGACTTTGCTTCTTTTTCCGAAAATGGTAGAAAATTTACGAAAAAAAATTATTGGGGAACACTATTCCGGCCATTCCTATGAATGTCTAATATTCAAAAGTGTGTTTTTTTGACAATAGGCGACATTCTTCCAAATTTCGACTTTTGAAATTTTAAAAAGGACTTTGCTCCTTTTTCCGAAAATGGTAGAAAATTTGCGAAAAAAATTATTGGGGAACACTATTCCGGCCATTCCTATGAATGTCCAATATTCAAAAGTGTGTTTTTTTGACAATAGGCGACATTCTTCCAAATTTCGACTTTTGAAATTTTAGAAAGGACTTTGCTCCTTTTTCCGGAAATGGTAGAAAATTTACGAAAAAAAATTATTGGGGAACACTATTCCGGCCATTCCTATGAATGTCTAATATTCAAAAGTGTGTTTTTTTTTGACAATAGGCGACATTCTTCCAAATTTCGACTTTTGAAATTTTAAAAAGGACTTTGCTCCTTTTTCCGAAAATGGTAGCAAATTTGCGAAAAAACATTATTGGGGAACACTCTTCCGGCAATTTCTATGAATGTCTAATATTCAAAAGTCTTAACAGTGTTTTTTTGGAAATTGGCGACATTTTTTCTAATTTCAACTTTTGAAATTTTAGAAAGGACTTTGCTCCTTTTTCCGAAAATGGTAGAAAATTTGCGAAAAAAAATTATTGGGGAACACTATTCCGGCCATACCTATGAATGTCCAATATTCAAAAGTGTTTTTTTTTGACAATAGGCTACATTCTTCCAAATTTCGACTTTTAAAATTTTAAAAAGGACTTTGCTCCTTTTTCCGAAAATAGTAGGTGATGGGCGAAACAAATTATTGGAGAAAACTCCTCAGTCCATTTCTATGAACGTCCAATATTCAAAAGTCGCAACAGTGTGTTTTTTTAAAAATAGGCGAAATTTTTCCAAATTTCGACTTTTGAAATTTTAAAAAATACTTTGCTCTTTTTTCCGACAATTGTAGGAGATGGGCGAAAAAACATTATTGGGGAACACTCTTCCGGCCATTTCTATTAATGTACAATATTCAAAAGTCTTAATAGTGTGTTTTTTTGAAAATTGGCGACATTTTTCAAAATTTCAACTTTTGAAATTTTAGAAAGGACTTTGCTCCTTTTTCCGAAAATGGTAGAAAATTTGCGAAAAAAAATTATTGGGGAACACTATTCCGGCCATACCTATGAATGTCCAATATTCAAAAGTGTTTTTTTTTGACAATAGGCTACATTCTTCCAAATTTCGACTTTTAAAATTTTAAAAAGGACTTTGCTCCTTTTTCCGAAAATGGTAGAAAATTTGCGAAAAAAAATGATTGGGGAACACTATTCCGGCCATACCTATGAATGTCCAATATTCAAAAGTGTTTTTTTTTGACAATAGGCTACATTCTTCCAAATTTCGACTTTTAAAATTTTAAAAAGGACTTTGCTCCTTTTTCCGAAAATGGTAGAAAATTTGCGAAAAAAAATTATTGGGGAACACTATTCCGGCCATTCCTATGAATGTCCAATATTAAAAAGTGTGTTTTTTTGACAATAGGCGACATTCTTCCAAATTTCGACTTTTGAAATTTAAAAAGGACTTTGCTCCTTTTTCCGAAAATGGTAGAAAATTTGCGAAAAAAATTATTGGGGAACACTATTCCGGCCATTCCTATGAATGTCCAATATTCAAAAGTGTGTTTTTTTGACAATAGGCGACATTCTTCCAAATTTCGACTTTTAAAATTTAAAAAGGACTTTGCTCCTTTTTTCGAAAATGGTAGAAAATTTGCGAAAAAAAATTATTGGGGAACACTATTCCGGCCATTCCTATGAATGTCCAATATTCAAAAGTGTGTTTTTTTTTGACAATAGGCGACATTCTTCCAAATTTCGACTTTTGAAATTTTAAAAAGGACTTTGCTCCTTTTTCCGAAAATATTAGGTGATGGGCGAAACAAATTATTGGAGAACACTCCTCAGGCTATTTCTATGAATGTCCAATATTCAAAAGTGTGATTTTCTGACAATAGGCGACAATCTTCCAAATTTCGACTTTTGAAATTTTAAAAAGGACTTTGCTCCTTTTTCCGAAAATGGTAGCAAATTTGCGAAAAAACATTATTGGGGAACACTCTTCCGATCATTTCTATGAATGTCCAATATTAAAAAGTCTTAACAGTGTTTTTTTTTTGGAAATTGGCGACATTTTTCCTAATGTCAACTTTTGAAATTTTAGAAAAGACTTTGCTCCTTTTTCCGAAAATGGTAGAAAATTTGCGAAAAAAAAATTATTGGAGAACACTATTCCGGCCATTCCTATGAATGTCCAATATTCAAAAGTGTGTTTTTTTGACAATAGGCGACATTCTTCCTAATTTCAACTTTTGAAATTTTAGAAAGGACTTTGCTCCTTTTTCCGAAAATGGTATAAAATTTGCGAAAAAAAATTATTGGAGAGCACTATTTCGGCCATTCCTATTAATGTCCAATATTCAAAAGTGTGTTTTTTGACAATAGGCGACATTCTTCCAAATTTCGACTTTTGAAATTTTAAAAAGGACTTTGCTCCTTTTTCCGAAAATGGTAGAAAATTTGCGAAAAAAAATTATTGAAGAACACTATTCCGGCCATTCCTATGAATGTCCAATATTCAAAAGTGCGTTTTTTTGTCAATAGGCGACATTCTTCCAAATTTCGACTTTTGAAATTTTAAAAAGGACTTTGCTCCTTTTTCCGGAAATGGTAGAAAATTTACGAAAAAAAAATTATTGGGGAACACTATTCCGGCCATTCCTATGAATGTCTAATATTCAAAAGTGTGTTTTTTTGACAATAGGCGACATTCTTTCAAATTTCGACTTTTGAAATTTTAAAAAGGACTTTGCTTCTTTTTCCGAAAATGGTAGAAAATTTACGAAAAAAAATTATTGGGGAACACTATTCCGGCCATTCCTATGAATGTCTAATATTCAAAAGTGTGTTTTTTTGACAATAGGCGACATTCTTCCAAATTTCGACTTTTGAAATTTTAAAAAGGACTTTGCTCCTTTTTCCGAAAATGGTAGAAAATTTGCGAAAAAAATTATTGGGGAACACTATTCCGGCCATTCCTATGAATGTCCAATATTCAAAAGTGTGTTTTTTTGACAATAGGCGACATTCTTCCAAATTTCGACTTTTGAAATTTTAGAAAGGACTTTGCTCCTTTTTCCGGAAATGGTAGAAAATTTACGAAAAAAAATTATTGGGGAACACTATTCCGGCCATTCCTATGAATGTCTAATATTCAAAAGTGTGTTTTTTTTTGACAATAGGCGACATTCTTCCAAATTTCGACTTTTGAAATTTTAAAAAGGACTTTGCTCCTTTTTCCGAAAATGGTAGCAAATTTGCGAAAAAACATTATTGGGGAACACTCTTCCGGCAATTTCTATGAATGTCTAATATTCAAAAGTCTTAACAGTGTTTTTTTGGAAATTGGCGACATTTTTTCTAATTTCAACTTTTGAAATTTTAGAAAGGACTTTGCTCCTTTTTCCGAAAATGGTAGAAAATTTGCGAAAAAAAAATTATTGGGGAACACTATTCCGGCCATTCCTATGAATGTCCAATATTCAAAAGTGTGTTTTTTTGACAATAGGCGATATTTTTCCAAATTGCGACTTTTGAAATTTTAAAAAGGACTTTGCTCCTTTTTCCGAAAATTGTAGGAGATGGGCGAAAAAACATTATTGGGGAACACTCTTCCGGCCATTTCTATGAATGTCCAATATTCAAAAGTCTTAACAGTGTGTTTTTTTGACAATAGGCGACATTCTTCCAAATTTCGACTTTTGAAATTTTAAAAAGGACTTTGCTCCTTTTTCCGAATATGGTAGAAAATTTGGAAAAAAAATTATTGGGGAACACTTTTCCGGCCATTCCTATGAATGTCCAATATTCAAAAGTGTGTTTTTTTTGACTATAGGCGACATTCTTCCAAATTTCGACTTTTGAAATTTTAAAAAGGACTGCTCGTTTTTCCGAAAATGGTAGAAAATTTGCGAAAAAAAATTATTGGGGAACACTATTCCGGCCATTCCTATGAATGTCCAATATTCAAAAGTGTGTTTTTTTGACAATAGGCGACATTCTTCCAAATTTCGACTTTTGAAATTTAAAAAGGACTTTGCTCCTTTTTCCGAAAATGGTAGAAAATTTGCGAAAAAAATTATTGGGGAACACTATTCCGGCCATTCCTATGAATGTCCAATATTCAAAAGTGTGTTTTTTTGACAATAGGCGACATTCTTCCAAATTTCGACTTTTGAAATTTTAAAAAGGACTTTGCTCCTTTTTCCGAAAATATTAGGTGATGGGCGAAACAAATTATTGGAGAACACTCCTCAGGATATTTCTATGAATGTCCAATATTCAAAAGTCTTAACATTGTTTTTTTTTGGAAATTGGCGAAATTTTTCCTAATATCAACTTTTGAAATTTTAGAAAGGACTTTGCTCCTTTTTCCGAAAATGGTACAAAATTTGCGAAAAAAAATTATTGGAGAACACTATTCCGGCCATTCCTATGAATGTCCAATATTCAAAAGTGTGTTTTTTTGACAATAGGCGAAATTTTTCTAAATTTCGACTTTTGAAATTTTAGAAAGGACTTTGCTCCTTTTTCCGAAAATGGTATAAAATTTGCAAAAAAAAATTATTGGAGAGCACTATTCCGGCCATTCCTATGAATGTCCAATATTCAAAAGTGTGTTTTTTTGACAATAGGCGACATTCTTCCAAATTTCGACTTTTGAAATTTTAAAAAGGACTTTGCTCCTTTTTCCGAAAATAGTAGGTGATGGGCGAAACAAATTATTGGAGAAAACTCCTCAGTCCATTTCTATAAATGTCCAATATTCAAAAGTCGCAACAGTGTGTTTTTTTGAAAATAGGCGAAATTTTTCCAAATTTCGACTTTTGAAATTTTAAAAAATACTTTGCTCTTTTTTCCGACAATTGTAGGAGATGGGCGAAAAAACATTATTGGGGAACACTCTTCCGGCCATTTCTATTAATGTACAATATTCAAAAGTCTTAACAGTGTGTTTTTTTGAAAATTGGCGACATTTTTCCAAATTTCCACTTTTAAAATTTTAGAAAGGACTTTGCTCCTTTTTCCGAAAATAGTAGGTGATGGGCGAAACAAATTATTGGAGAAAACTCCTCAGTCCATTTCTATAAATGTCCAATATTCAAAAGTCGCAACAGTGTGTTTTTTTGAAAATAGGCGAAAATTTTCCAAATTTCGACTTTTGAAATTTTAAAAAATACTTTGCTCCTTTTTCCGAAAATTGTAGGAGATGGGCGAAAAAACATTACTGGGGAACACTCTTCCGGCCATTTTTATGAATGTCCAATATTCAAAAGTCTTAACAGTGTTTTTTTTTTTGGAAATTGGCGAAATTTTTCCTAATATCAACTTTTGAAATTTTAGAAAGGACTTTGCTCCTTTTTCCGAAAATGGTAAAAAATTTGCGAAAAAAAATTATTGGGGAACACTATTCCGGCCATGCCTATGAATGTCCAATATTCAAAAGTGTCTTTTTTTTGACAATAGGCTACATTCTTCCAAATTTCGACTTTTAAAATTTTAAAAACGATTTTGCTCCTTTTTCCGAAAATGGTAAAAAATTTGCGATAAAAAATTATTGGGGAACACTATTCCGGCCATTCCTATGAATGTCCAATATTCAAAAGTGTGTTTTTTTGACAATAGGCGACATTCTTCGAAATTTCGGCTTTTGAAATTTTAAAAAGGACTTTGCTCCTTTTTCCGAAAATGGTAGAAAATTTGCGAAAAAAAATTATTGGGAAAGACTATTCTGGCCATTCCTATGAATGTCCAATATTCAAAAGTGTGTTTTTTTGACAATAGGCTACATTCTTCCAAATTTCGACTTTTAAAATTTTAAAAAGGACTTTGCTCCTTTTTCCGAAAATGGTAAAAAATTTGCGATAAAAAATTATTGGGGAACACTATTCCGGCCATTCCTATGAATGTCCAATATTCAAAAGTGTGTTTTTTTGACAATAGGCTACATTCTTCCAAATTTCGACTTTTAAAATTTTAAAAAGGACTTTGCTCCTTTTTCCGAAAATGGTATAAAATTTGCGATAAAAAATTATTGGGGAACACTATTCCGGCCATTCCTATGAATGTCCAATATTCAAAAGTGTGTTTTTTTGACAATAGGCGACATTCTTCCAAATTTCGGCTTTTGAAATTTTAAAAAGGACTTTGCTCCTTTTTCCGAAAATGGTAGAAAATTTGCGAAAAAAAAATTATTGGGAAAGACTATTCTGGCCATTCCTATGAATGTCCAATATTCAAAAGTGTGTTTTTTTGACAATAGGCGACATTCTTCCAAATTTCAACTTTTGAAATTTTAAAAAGGACTTTGCTCCTTTTTCCGAAAATGGTAAAAAATTTGCGAAAAAAAATTATTGGGGAACACTATTCCGGCAATTCCTATGAATGTCCATTATTCAAAAGTGTGTTTTTTTGACAATAGGCGACATTCTTCCAAATTTCGACTTTTGAAATTTTAAAAAGGACTTTGTTCCTTTTTTCGAAAATGGTAAGTGATGGCCGAAAAAACATTATTGGGGAACACTCTTCCGGCCATTTCTATGAATTTCCAATATTCAAAAGTCGCAACAGTGTGTTTTTTTGAAAATAGGCGACATTTTTCCAAATTTCGGCTTTTGAAATTTTAAAAAGGACTTTGCTCGTTTTTCCGAAAATGGTAAGTGATAGCCAAAAAAACATTATTGGGGAACACTCTTCCGGCCATTTCTATGAATTTCCAATATTCAAAAGTCGCAACAGTGTGTTTTTTTTGAAAATAGGCGACATTTTTCCAAATTTGGACTTTTGATATGTTAAATAGGACTTTGCTCCTTTTTTCGAAAATGGTAGGAGATGGGCGAAAAAACATTATTGGGGAACACTCTTCCAGCCATCCCTATGAATGTCCAATATTCAAAAGTGTGTTTTTTTGACAATAGGCGACATTCTTCCAAATTTCGACTTTTGAAATTTTAAAAAGGACTTTGCTCCTTTTTCCGAAAATGGTAGAAAATTTGCGAAAAAAAATTATTGGGGAACACTATTCCGGCCATTCCTATGAATGTCGAATATTCAAAAGTGTGTTTTTTTGACAATAGGCGACATTCTTCCAAATTGCGACTTTTGAAATTTTAGAAAGGACTTTGCTCCTTTTTCCGAAAATTGTAGGAGATGGGCGAAAAAAAATTATTGGGGAACACTATTCCGGCCATTCCTATGAATGTCCAATATTCAAAAGTGTGTTTTTTTGACAATAGGCGACATTCTTCCAAATTGCGACTTTTGAAATTTTAGAAAGGACTTTGCTCCTTTTTCCGAAAATTGTAGGAGATGGGCGAAAAAACATTATTGGGGAACACTCTTCCGGCCATTTCTATGAATGTACAATATTCAAAAGTCTTAACAGTGTGTTATTTTGACAATAGGCGACATTTTTCCAAATTTCGACTTTTGAAATTTTAGAAAGGAATTTGCTCCTTTTCCGAAAATGGTAGCAAATTTGCGAAAAAAAATATTGGGGAACACTATTCCGGCCATTCCTATGAATGTCTAATATTCAAAAGTGTGTTTTTTTGACAATAGGCGACATTCTTCCAAATTTCGACTTTTGAAATTTTTAAAAGACCTTTGCTCCTTTTTCCGAAAATGGTAGAAAATTTACAAAAAAAAATTATTGGGGAACACTATTCCGGCCATTCCTATGAATGTCTAGTATTCAAAAGTGTGTTTTTTTGACAATAGGCGACATTCTTCCAATTTCGAGTTTTGAAATTTTAAAAAGGACTTTGCTCCTTTTTCCGAAAATTGTAGGAGATGGGCGAAAAAACATTATTGGGGAACACTCTTCCGGCCATTTCTATGAATGTACAATATTCAAAAGTCTTAACAGTGTGTTTTTTTGACAATAGGCGACATTCTTCCAAATTTCGACTTTTGAAATTTTAAAAAGGACTTTGCTCCTTTTTCCGAAAATGGTAGCAAATTTGCGAAAAAACATTATTGGGGAACACTCTTCCGGCAATTTCTATGAATGTCCAATATTCAAAAGTCTTAACAGTGTTTTTTTTTGGAAATTGGCGAAATTTTTCCAAATTTCGACTTTTGAAATTTTAAAAAGGACTTTGCTCCTTTTTCCGGAAATGGTAGAAAATTTACGAAAAAAAATTATTGGGGAACACTATTCCGGCCATTCCTATGAATGTCCAATATTCAAAAGTGTGTTTTTTTGACAATAGGCGACATTCTTCCAAATTGCGACTTTTGAAATTTTAGAAAGGACTTTGCTCCTTTTTCCGGAAATGGTAGAAAATTTAGGAAAAAAAATTATTGGGGAACACTATTCCGGCCATTCCTATGAATGTCCAATATTCAAAAGTGTGTTTTTTTGACAATAGGCGACATTCTTCCAAATTGCGACTTTTGAAATTTAAAAAAGAACTTTGCTCCTTTTTCCGAAAATAGTAGGTGATGGGCGAAACAAATTATTGGAGAAAAATCCTCAGTCCATTTCTATGAATGTCCAATATTCAAAAGTCGCAACAGTGTGTTTTTTTGAAAATAGGCGAAATTTTTCCAAATTTCGACTTTTGAAATTTTAAAAAATACTTTGCTCCTTTTCCGAAAATGGTAGCAAATTTGCGAAAAAAAATTATTGGGGAACACTATTCCGGCCATTCCTATGAATGTCTAATATTCAAAAGTGTGGTTTTTTGACAATAGGCGACATTCTTCCAAATTTCGACTTTTGAAATTTTAAAAAGGACTTTAATCCTTTTTCCGAAAATGGTAAAAAATTTGCGAGAAAAATTATTGGGGAACACTATTCCGGCCATTCCTATGAATGTCCAATATTCAAAAGTGTGTTTTTTTGACAATCTCCAAATTTCGACTTTTGAAATTTTAAAAAGGACTTTGCTCCTTTTTCCGAACATGGTAAAAAACTTGCGAAAAAAAATTATTGGGGAACACTACTCCGGCCATTCCTATGAATGTCCAATATCCAAAAGTGTGTTTTTTTGACAATAGGCGACATTCTTCCAAATTTCGACTTTTGAAATTTTAAAAAGGACTTTGCTCCTTTTTCCGAAAATGGTATAAAATTTGCGAAAAAAAATGATTGGGGAACACTCTTCCGGCCATTTCTATGAATGTACAATATTCAAAAGTCTTAACAGTGTGTTTTTTTGACAATAGGCGACATTCTTCCAAATTTCGACTTTTGAAATTTTAAAAAGGACTTTGCTCCTTTTTCCGAAAATTGTAGGAGATGGGCGAAAAAACATTATTGGGGAACACTATTCCGGCCATTCCTATGAATGTCCAATATTCAAAAGTGTGTTTTTTTGACAATAGGCGACATTCTTCCATATTTCGACTTTTGAAATTTTAAAAAGGACTTTGCTCCTTTTTCCGAAAATTGTAGGAGATGGGCGAAAAAACATTATTGGGGAACACTATTCCGGCCATTCCTATGAATGTCCAATATTCAAAAGTGTGTTTTTTTGACAATAGGCAACATTCTTCCATATTTCGACTTTTGAAATTTTAAAAAGGACTTTGCTCCTTTTTTTGAAAATTGTAGGAGATGGGCGAAAAAACATTATTGGGGAACACTCTTCCGGCCATTTCTATGTATGTACAATATTCAAAAGTCTTAACAGTGTGTTTTTTTGACAATAGGCGACATTCTTCCAAATTTCGACTTTTGAAATTTTAAAAAGGACTTTGCTCCTTTTTCCGAAAATAGTAGGTGATGGGCGAAACAAATTATTGGAGAAAACTCCTCAGTCCATTTCTATGAATGTCCAATATTCAAAAGTCGCAACAGTGTGTTTTTTTGAAAATAGGCGAAATTTTTCCAAATTTCGACTTTTGAAATTTTAAAAAATACTTTGCTCCTTTTCCGAAAATGGTAGCAAATTTGGGAAAAAAATTATTGGGGAACACTATTCCGGCCATTCCTATGAATCTCTTATATTCAAAAGTGTGGTTTTTTGACAATAGGCGACATTCTTCCAAATTTCGACTTTTGAAATTTTAAAAAGGACTTTAATCCTTTTTCCGAAAATGGTAAAAAATTTGCGAGAAAAATTATTGGGGAACACTATTCCGGCCATTCCTATGAATGTCCAATATTCAAAAGTGTGTTTTTTTGACAATAGGCGACATTCTTCCAAATTTCGACTTTTGAAATTTTAAAAAGGACTTTGCTCCTTTTTCCGAAAATGGTAGAAAATTTGCGAAAAAAATTATTGGGTAACACTATTCCGGCCATTCCTATAAATGTCCAATATTCAAAAGTGTGTTTTTTTCACAATAGGCGACATTCTTCCAAATTTCGACTTTTGAAATTTTAAAAAGGACTTTGCTCCTTTTTCCGAAAATGGTAAAAAATTTGCGAAAAAAATTATTGGGGAACACTATTCCGGCCATTCCTATGAATGTCCAATATTCAAAAGTGTGTTTTTTTGACAATAGGCGACATTCTTCCAAATTTCGACTTTTGAAATTTTAAAAAGGACTTTGCTCCTTTTTCCGAAAATGGTAGAAAATTTGCAAAAAAAAAATTATTAGGGAACACTATTCCGGCCATTCCTATGAATGTCCAATATTGAAAAGTGTGTTTTTTTGACAATAGGCGACATTCTTCCAAATTTCGACTTTTGAAATTTTAAGAAGGACTTTGCTCCTTTTTCCGAACATGGTAAAAAATTTGCCAAAAAAAATTAATGGGGAACACTCTTCCGGCCATTTCTATGAATGTCCAATATTCAAAAGCCGCAACAGTGTGTTTTTTTGAAAATAGGCGACATTTTTCCAAATTTGGACTTTTGATATGTTAAATAGGACTTTGCTCCTTTTTTCGAAAATGGTAGGAGATGGGCGAAAAAACATTATTGGGGAACACTCTTCCGGCCATCCCTATGAATGTACAATATTCAAAAGTCTTAACAGTGTGTTATTTTGACAATAGGCGACATTCTTCCAAATTTCGAATTTTGAAATTTTAAAAAGGACTTTGCTCCTTTTTCCGAAAATGGTAGAAAATTTGCAAAAAAAAATTATTGGGGAACACTATTCCGGCCATTCCTATGAATGTCTAATATTCAAAAGTGTGTTTTTTTTGACAATAGGCGACATTCTTCCAATTTCGACTTTTGAAATTTTAAAAAGGACTTTGCTCCTTTTTCCGAAAATTGTAGGAGATGGGCGAAAAAACATTATTGGGGAACACTCTTCCGGCCATTTCTATGAATGAACAATATTCAAAAGTCTTAACAGTGTGTTTTTTTGACAATAGGCGACATTCTTCCAAATTTCGACTTTTGAAATTTTAAAAAGGACTTTGCTCCTTTTTCCGAAAATGGTAGAAAATTTGCGAAAAAAAATTATTGGGGAACACTATTCCGGCCATTCCTATGAATGTCCAATATTCAAAAGTGTGTTTTTTTGACAATAGGCGACATTCTTCCAAATTTCGACTTTTGAAATTTTAAAAAGGACTTTGCTCCTTTTTCCGAAAATGGTAGAAAATTGTCGAAAAAAAATTATTGGGGAACACTCTTCCGGCCATTCCTATGAATGTCCAATATTCAAAAGTGTGTTTTTTTGACAATAGGGGACATTCTTCCAAATTTCGACTTTTAAAATTTTAAAAAGGACTTTGCTCCTTTACCGAAAATGGTAGAAAATTTGCGAGAAAAATTATTGGGGAACACTATTCCGGCCATTCCTATGAATGTCCAATATTCAAAAGTGTGTTTTTTTGACAATAGGCGACATTCTTCCAAAATTTCGACTTTTGAAATTTTAAAAAGGACTTTGCTCCTTTTTCCGAACATGGTAAAAAATTTGCGAAAAAAAATTATTGGGGAACACTATTCCGGCCATTCCTATGAATGTCCAATATCCAAAAGTGTGTTTTTTTGACAATAGGCGACATTCTTCCAAATTTCGACTTTTGAAATTTTAAAAAGGACTTTGCTCCTTTTTCCGAAAATGGTAGAAAATTTGGGAAAAAAAATTATTGGGGAACACTATTCCAGCCATTCCTATGAATGTCCAATATTCAAAAGTGTGTTTTTTTGACAATAGGCGACATTCTTCCAAATTTCGACTTTTGAAATTTTAAAAAGGACTTTGCTCCTTTTTCCGAACATGGTAAAAAATTTGCCAAAAAAAATTAATGGGGAACACTCTTCCGGCCATTTCTATGAATGTCCAATATTCAAAAGCCGCAACAGTGTGTTTTTTTGAAAATAGGCGACATTTTTCCAAATTTGGACTTTTGATATGTTAAATAGGACTTTGCTCCTTTTTTCGAAAATGGTAAGAGATGGGCGAAAAAACATTATTGGGGAACACTCTTCCGGCCATCCCTATGAATGTACAATATTCAAAAGTCTTAACAGTGTGTTATTTTGACAATAGGCGACATTCTTCCAAATTTCGAATTTTGAAATTTTAAAAAGGACTTTGCTCCTTTTTCCGAAAATGGTAGAAAATTTGCAAAAAAAAATTATTGGGGAACACTATTCCGGCCATTCCTATGAATGTCTAATATTCAAAAGTGTGTTTTTTTTGACAATAGGCGACATTCTTCCAATTTCGACTTTTGAAATTTTAAAAAGGACTTTGCTCCTTTTTCCGAAAATTGTAGGAGATGGGCGAAAAAACATTATTGGGGAACACTCTTCCGGCCATTTCTATGAATGAACAATATTCAAAAGTCTTAACAGTGTGTTTTTTTGACAATAGGCGACATTCTTCCAAATTTCGACTTTTGAAATTTTAAAAAGGACTTTGCTCCTTTTTCCGAAAATGGTAGAAAATTTGCGAAAAAAAATTATTGGGGAACACTATTCCGGCCATTCCTATGAATGTCCAATATTCAAAAGAGTGTTTTTTTGACAATAGGCGACATTCTTCCAAATTTCGACTTTTGAAATTTTAAAAAGGACTTTGCTCCTTTTTCCGAAAATGGTAGAAAATTTGCGAAAAAAAATTATTGGGGAACACTATTCCGGCCATTCCTATGAATGTCCAATATTCAAAAGTGTGTTTTTTTGACAATAGGCGACATTCTTCCAAATTTCGACTTTTGAAATTTTAAAAAGGACTTTGCTCCTTTACCGAAAATGGTAGAAAATTTGCGAGAAAAATTATTGGGGAACACTATTCCGGCCATTCCTATGAATGTCCAATATTCAAAAGTGTGTTTTTTTGACAATAGGCGACATTCTTCCAAAATTTCGACTTTTGAAATTTTAAAAAGGACTTTGCTCCTTTTTCCGAACATGGTAAAAAATTTGCGAAAAAAAATTATTGGGGAACACTATTTAGGCCATTCCTATGAATGTCCAATATCCAAAAGTGTGTTTTTTTGACAATAGGCGACATTCTTCCAAATTTCGACTTTTGAAATTTTAAAAAGGACTTTGCTCCTTTTTCCGAAAATGGTAGAAAATTTGGGAAAAAAAATTATTGGGGAACACTATTCCAGCCATTCCTATGAATGTCCAATATTCAAAAGTGTGTTTTTTTGACAATAGGCGACATTCTTCCAAATTTCGACTTTTGAAATTTTAAAAAGGACTTTGCTCCTTTTTCCGAAAATAGTAGGTGATGTGCGAAACAAATTATTGGAGAAAACTCCTCAGTCCATTTCTATGAATGTCCAATATTCAAAAGTCGCAACAGTGTGTTTTTTTGAAAATAGGCGAAATTTTTCCAAATTTCGACTTTTGAAATTTTAAAAAGGACTTTGCTCCTTTTTCCGAAAATGGTAGAAAAGTTGCGAAAAAAAATTATTGGGGAACACTATTCCGGCCATTCCTATGAATGTCCAATATCCAAAAGTGTGTTTTTTTGACAATAGGCGACATTCTTCCAAATTTCGACTTTTGAAATTTTAAAAAGGACTTTGCTCCTTTTTCCGAAAATCGTAGAAAATTTGCGAAAAAAAAATATTGATTAACACTATTCCGGCCATTCCTATGAATGTCTAATATTCAAAAGTGTGTTTTTTTGACAATAGGCGACATTCTTCCAAATTTCGACTTTTGAAATTTTAAAAAGGACTTTGCTCCTTTTTCCGAAAATAGTAGGTGATGTGCGAAACAAATTATTGGAGAAAACTCCTCAGTCCATTTCTATGAATGTCCAATATTCAAAAGTGTGTTTTTTGACAATACGCGACATTCTTCCAAATTTCGACTTTTGAAATTTTAAAAACGACTTTGCTCCTTTTTCCGAAAATGGTAGAAAATTTGCGAAAAAAACTTCTTCGGGAACACTATTCCGGCCATTCCTATGAATGTCCAATATCCAAAAGTGTGTTTTTTTGACAATAGGCGACATTCTTCCAAATTTCGACTTTTGAAATTTTAAAAAGGACTTTGCTCCTTTTTCCGAAAATGGTAGGTGATGTGCGAAACAAATTATTGGAGAAAACTCCTCAGTCCATTTCTATGAATGTCCAATATTCAAAAGTCGCAACAGTGTGTTTTTTTGAAAATAGGCGAAATTTTTCCAAATTTCGACTTTTGAAATTTTAAAAAGGACTTTGCTCCTTTTTCCGAAAATGGTAGAAAAGTTGCGAAAAAAAATTATTGGGGAACACTATTCCGGCTATTCCTATGAATGTCCAATATCCAAAAGTGTGTTTTTTTGACAATAGGCGACATTCTTCCAAATTTCGACTTTTGAAATTTTAAAAAGGACTTTGCTCCTTTTTCCGAAAATGGTAGAAAATTTGCGAAAAAAAAATATTGATTAACACTATTCCGGCCATTCCTATGAATGTCTAATATTCAAAAGTGTGTTTTTTTGACAATAGGCGACATTCTTCCAAATTTCGACTTTTGAAATTTTAAAAAGGACTTTGCTCCTTTTTCCGAAAATGGTAGGTGATGGGCGAAACAAATTATTGGAGAAAACTCCTCATTCCATTCCTATGAATGTCCAATATTCAAAAGTGTGTTTTTTTGACAATAGGCGACATTCTTCCAAATTTCGACTTTTGAAATTTTAAAAAGGACTTTGCTCCTTTTTCCGAAAATGGTAGGTGATGGGCGAAACAAATTATTGGAGAAAACTCCTCATTCCATTCCTATGAATGTCCAATATTCAAAAGTGTGTTTTTTTGACAATAGGCGATATTCTTCCAAATTTCGACTTTTGAAATTTTAAAAAGGACTTTGCTCCTTTTTCCGAAAATGGTAGAAAATTTGCAAAAAAAAAATATTGGGGAACACTATTCCGGCCATTCCTATGAATGTCTAATATTCAAAAGTGTGTTTTTTTGACAATAGGCGATATTCTTCCAAATTTCGACTTTTGAAATTTTAAAAAGGACTTTGCTCCTTTTTCCGAAAATGGTAGAAAATTTGCAAAAAAAAATTATTGGGGAACACTATTCCGGCCATTCCTATGAATGTCTAATATTCAAAAGTGTGTTTTTTTGACAATAGGCGACATTCTTAAAATTTCGACTTTTGAAATTTTAAAAAATACTTTGCTCCTTTTCCGAAAATGGTAGCAAATTTGCGAAAGAAAATTATTGGGGAACACTATTCCGGCCATTCCTATGAATGTCCAATATTCAAAAGTGTGTTTTTTTGACAATAGGCGACATTCTTCCAAATTTCGACTTTTGAAATTTTAAAAAGGACTTTGCTCCTTTTTCCGAAAATGGTAGAAAATTTGCGAAAAAAAAATATTGATTAACACTATTCCGGCCATTCCTATGAATATCTAATATTCAAAAGTGTGTTTTTTTGACAATAGGCGACATTCTTCCAAATTTCGACTTTTGAAATTTTAAAAAGGACTTTGCTCCTTTTTCCGAAAATGGTAGAAAATTGTCGAAAAAAAATTATTGGGGAACACTATTCCGGCCATTCCTATGAATGTCTTATATTCAAAAGTGTGTTTTTTTGACAATAGGCGACATTCTTCCAAATTTCGACTTTTGAAATTTTAAAAAGGACTTTGCTCCTTTTTCCGAAAATGGTAAAAAATTTGCGAAAAAAAATTATTGTGGAACACTATTCCGGCCATTCCTATGAATGTCCAATATCCAAAAGTGTGTTTTTTTGACAATAGGCGACATTCTTCCAAATTTCGACTTTTGAAATTTTAAAAAGGACTTTGCTCCTTTTTCCGAAAATGGTAGAAAATTTGCGAAAAAAAAATATTGATTAACACTATTCCGGCCATTCCTATGAATATCCAATATCCAAAAGTGTGTTTTTTTGACAATAGGCGACATTCTTCCAAATTTCAACTTTTGAAATTTTAGAAAGGACTTTGCTCCTTTTTCCGGAAATGGTAGAAAATTTACGAAAAAAAATTATTGTAGAACACTATTCCGGCCATTCCTATGAATGTCTTATATTCAAAAGTGTGTTTTTTTGACAATAGGCGACATTCTTCCAAATTTCGACTTTTGAAATTTTAAAAAGGACTTTGCTCCTTTTTCCGAAAATGGTAGAAAATTTGCGAAAAAAAATTATTGTGGAACACTATTCCGGCCATTCCTATGAATGTCCAATATTCAAAAGTGTGTTTTTTTGACAATAGGCGGAATTCTTCCAAATTTCGACTTTTGAAATTTTAAAAACGACTTTGCTCCTTTTTCCGAAAATGATATAAAATTTGCGAAAAAAAATTATTGTGGAACACTATTCCGGCCATTCCTATGAATGTCCAATATTCAAAAGTGTGTTTTTTTGACAATAGGCGACATTCTTCCAAATTTCGACTTTTGAAATTTTAAAAACGACTTTGCTCCTTTTTCCGAAAATGGTAGAAAATTGTCGAAAAAAAATTATTGTGGAACACTATTCCGGCCATTCCTATGAATGTCCAATATTCAAAAGTGTGTTTTTTTGACAATAGGCGACATTCTTCCAAATTTCGACTTTTGAAATTTTAAAAAGGACTTTGCTCCTTTTTCCGAAAATGGTAGAAAATTTGCGAAAAAAAATTATTGGGGAACACTATTCCGGCCATTCCTATGAATGTCCAATATTCAAAAGTGTGTTTTTTTACAATGGGCGACATTCTTCCAAATTTCGACTTTTGAAATTTTAAAAAGGACTTTGCTCCTTTTTCCGAAAATGGTAGAAAATTTGCGAAAAAAACTTCTTCGGGAACACTATTCCGGCCATTCCTATGAATGTCCAATATTCAAAAGTGTGTTTTTTGACAACAGGCGACATTCTTCCAAATTTCGACTCTTGAAATTTTAAAAAGGACTTTGCTCCTTTTTCCGAAAATGGTAGAAAATTTGCGAAAAAACATTATTGGGGAACACTCTTCCGGCAATTTCTATGAATGTCTAATATTCAAAAGTCTTAACAGTGTTTTTTTTTGGAAATTGGCGGCATTTTTTCTAATTTCAACTTTTGAAATTTTAGAAAGGACTTTGCTCCTTTTTCCGAAAATGGTAGAAATTTTGCGAAAAAAAATTATTGGGGAACACTATTCCGGCCATTCCTATGAATGTCCAATATTCAAAAGTATGTTTTTTTGACAATAGGCGACATTTTTCCAAATTTCGACTTTTGAAATTTTAAAAAGGACTTTGCTCCTTTTTCCGAAAATTGTAGGAGATGGGCGAAAAAACATTATTGGGGAACACTCTTCCGGCCATTTCTATGAATGTCCAATATTCAAAAGTCTTAACAGTGTGTTTTTTTGACAATAGGCGACATTCTTCCAAATTGCGACTTTTGAAATTTAAAAAAGGACTTTGCTCCTTTTTCCGAAAATGGTAGGTGATGGGCGAAACAAATTATTGGAGAAAACTCCTCAGTCCATTTCTATGAATGTCCAATATTCAAAAGTGTGTTTTTTTGACAATACGCGACATTCTTCCAAATTTCGACTTTTGAAATTTTAAAAAGGACTTTGCTCCTTTTTCCGAAAATATTAGGTGATAGGCGAAACAAATTATTGGAGAACACTCCTCAGGCTATTTCTATGAATGTCCAATATTCAAAAGTATGTTTTTTTGACAATAGGCGACATTCTTCCAAATTTCGACTTTTGAAATTTTAAAAAGGACTTTGCTCCTTTTTCCGAAAATGGTAGAAAATTTGCGAAAAAAAAATATTGATTAACACTATTCCGGCCATTCCTATGAATGTCTAATATTCAAAAGTGTGTTTTTTTGACAATAGGCGACATTCTTCCAAATTTCGACTTTTGAAATTTTAAAAAGGACTTTGCTCCTTTTTCCGAAAATAGTAGGTGATGTGCGAAACAAATTATTGGAGAAAACTCCTCAGTCCATTTCTATGAATGTCCAATATTCAAAAGTCGCAACAGTGTGTTTTTTTGAAAATAGGCGAAATTTTTCCAAATTTCGACTTTTGAAATTTTAAAAAGGACTTTGCTCCTTTTTCCGAAAATGGTAGAAAATTAGCGAAAAAAAAATATTGATTAACACTATTCCGGCCAGTCCTATGAATGTCTAATATTCAAAAGTGTGTTTTTTTGACAATAGGCGACACTCTTCCAAATTTCGACTTTTGAAATTTTAGAAAGGACTTTGCTCCTTTTTCCGGAAATGGTAGAAAATTTACGAAAAAAAATTATTGTAGAACACTATTCCGGCCATTCCTATGAATGTCTTATATTCAAAAGTGTGTTTTTTTGACAATAGGCGGCATTCTTCCAAATTTCAACTTTTGAAATTTTAGAAAGGACTTTGCTCCTTTTTCCGGAAATGGTAGAAAATTTACGAAAAAAAATTATTGTAGAACACTATTCCGGCCATTCCTATGAATGTCTTATATTCAAAAGTGTGTTTTTTTGACAATAGGCGACATTCTTCCAAATTTCGACTTTTGAAATTTTAAAAAGGACTTTGCTCCTTTTTCCGAAAATGGTAGAAAATTTGCGAAAAAAAATTATTGTGGAACACTATTCCGGCCATTCCTATGAATGTCCAATATTCAAAAGTGTGTTTTTTTGACAATAGGCGACATTCTTCCAAATTTCGACTTTTGAAATTTTAAAAACGACTTTGCTCCTTTTTCCGAAAATGGTAGAAAATTTGCGAAAAAAAATTATTGGGGAACACTATTCCGGCCATTCCTATGAATGTCTTATATTCAAAAGTGTGTTTTTTTGACAATAGGCGACATTCTTCCAAATTTCGACTTTTGAAATTTTAAAAAGGACTTTGCTCCTTTTTCCGAAAATGGTAGAAAATTTGCGAAAAAAAATTATTGTGGAACACTATTCCGGCCATTCCTATGAATGTCCAATATCCAAAAGTGTGTTTTTTTGACAATAGGCGACATTCTTCCAAATTTCGACTTTTGAAATTTTAAAAAGGACTTTGCTCCTTTTTCCGAAAATGGTAGAAAATTTGCGAAAAAAAAATATTGATTAACACTATTCCGGCCATTCCTATGAATGTCCAATATCCAAAAGTGTGTTTTTTTGACAATAGGCGACATTCTTCCAAATTTCAACTTTTGAAATTTTAGAAAGGACTTTGCTCCTTTTTCCGGAAATGGTAGAAAATTTACGAAAAAAAATTATTGTAGAACACTATTCCGGCCATTCCTATGAATGTCTTATATTCAAAAGTGTGTTTTTTTGACAATAGGCGACATTCTTCCAAATTTCGACTTTTGAAATTTTAAAAAGGACTTTGCTCCTTTTTCCGAAAATGGTAGAAAATTTGCGAAAAAAAATTATTGTGGAACACTATTCCGGCCATTCCTATGAATGTCCAATATTCAAAAGTGTGTTTTTTTGACAATAGGCGGAATTCTTCCAAATTTCGACTTTTGAAATTTTAAAAACGACTTTGCTCCTTTTTCCGAAAATGGTAGAAAATTTGCGAAAAACAATTATTGTGGAACACTATTCCGGCCATTCTTATGAATGTCCAATATTCAAAAGTGTGTTTTTTTGACAATAGGCGACATTCTTCCAAATTTCGACTTTTGAAATTTTAAAAAGGACTTTGCTCCTTTTTCCGAAAATGGTAGAAAATTTGCGAAAAAAAATTATTGGGGAACACTATTCCGGCCATTCCTATGAATGTCCAATATTCAAAAGTGTGTTTTTTTTACAATGGGCGACATTCTTCCAAATTTCGACTTTTGAAATTTTAAAAAGGACTTTGCTCCTTTTTCCGAAAATGGTAGAAAATTTGCGAAAAAAACTTCTTCGGGAACACTATTCCGGCCATTCCTATGAATGTTCAATATTCAAAAGTGTGTTTTTTGACAACAGGCGACATTCTTCCAAATTTCGACTCTTGAAATTTTAAAAAGGACTTTGCTCCTTTTTCCGAAAATGGTAGAAAATTTGGGAAAAAACATTATTGGGGAACACTCTTCCGGCAATTTCTATGAATGTCTAATATTCAAAAGTCTTAACAGTGTTTTTTTTGGAAATTGGCGGCATTTTTTCTAATTTCAACTTTTGAAATTTTAGAAAGGACTTTGCTCCTTTTTCCGAAAATGGTAGAAAAGTTGCGAAAAAAAATTATTGGGGAACACTATTCCGGCCATTCCTATGAATGTCCAATATTCAAAAGTATGTTTTTTTGACAATAGGCGACATTTTTCCAAATTTCGACTTTTGAAATTTTAAAAAGGACTTTGCTCCTTTTTCCGAAAATTGTAGGAGATGGGCGAAAAAACATTATTGGGGAACACTCTTCCCGCCATTTCTATGAATGTCCAATATTCAAAAGTCTTAACAGTGTGTTTTTTTGACAATAGGCGACATTCTTCCAAATTGCGACTTTTGAAATTTAAAAAAGGACTTTGCTCCTTTTTCCGAAAATAGTAGGTGATGGGCGAAACAAATTATTGGAGAAAACTCCTCAGTCCATTTCTATGAATGTCCAATATTCAAAAGTGTGTTTTTTTGACAATACGCGACATTCTTCCAAATTTCGACTTTTGAAATTTTAAAAAGGACTTTGCTCCTTTTTCCGAAAATATTAGGTGATAGGCGAAACAAATTATTGGAGAACACTCCTCAGGCTATTTCTATGAATGTCCAATATTCAAAAGTATGTTTTTTTGACAATAGGCGACATTCTTCCAAATTTCGACTTTTGAAATTTTAAAAAGGACTTTGCTCCTTTTTCCGAAAATGGTAGAAAATTTGCGAAAAAAAATTATTGGGGAACACTATTCCGGCCATTCCTATGAATGTCCAATATTCAAAAGTGTGTTTTTTTGACAATAGGCGACATTCTTCCAAATTTCGACTTTTGAAATTTAAAAAGGACTTTGCTCCTTTTTCCGAAAATGGTAGAAAATTTGCAAAAAAAATTATTTGGGAACACTATTCCGGCCTATCCTATGAATGTATAATATTCAAAAGTGTGTTTTTTTGACAATAGGCGACATTCTTCCAAATTTCGACTTTTGAAATTTTAAAAAGGACTGCTCGTTTTTCCGAAAATGGTAGCAAATTTGCGAAAAAAAATTATTGGGGAACACTATTCCGGCCATTCCTATGAATGTCCAATATTCAAAAGTGTGTTTTTTTGACAATAGGCGACATTCTTCCAAATTTCGACTTTTGAAATTTTAAAAAGGACTTTGCTCCTTTTTCCGAAAATGGTATAAAATTTGCGAAAAAAAATTATTGATGAACACTATTCCGGCCATTCCTATGAATGTCCAATATTCAAAAGTGTGTTTTTTTGACAATAGGGGACATTCTTCCAAATTTCGACTTTTGAAATTTTAAAAAGGACTTTGCTCCTTTTTCCGAAAATGGTAGAGAATTTGCGAAAAAAAATTATTGGGGAACACTATTCCGGCCATTCCTATGAATGTCTAGTATTCAAAAGTGTGTTTTTTTTGACAATAGGCGACATTCTTCCAATTTCGAGTTTTGAAATTTTAAAAAGGACTTTGCTCCTTTTTCCGAAAATTGTAGGAGATGGGCGAAAAAACATTATTGGAGAACACTATTCCGGCCATTCCTATGAATGTCCAATATTCAAAAGTGTGTTTTTTTGACAATAGGCGACATTTTTCCAAATTTCGACTTTTGAAATTTTAGAAAGGACTTTGCTCCTTTTTCCGAAAATGGTATAAAATTTGCGAAAAAAAATTATTGGAGAGCACTATTCCGGCCATTTCTATGAATGTCCAATATTCAAAAGTCTTAACAGTGTGTTTTTTTGACAATAGGCGACATTCTTCCAAATTTCGACTTTTGAAATTTTAAAAAGGACTTTGCTCCTTTTTCCGAAAATGGTAGAAAATTTGGAAAAAAAATTATTGGGGAACACTATTCCGGCCATTCCTATGAATGTCCAATATTCAAAAGTGTGTTTTTTTGACTATAGGCGACATTCTTCCAAATTTCGACTTTTGAAATTTTAAAAAGGACTGCTCGTTTTTCCGAAAATGGTATAAAATTTGCGAAAAAAAATTATTGGGGAACACTATTCCGGCCATTCCTATGAATGTCCAATATTCAAAAGTGTGTTTTTTTGACAATAGGCGACATTCTTCCAAATTTCGACTTTTGAAATTTAAAAAGGACTTTGCTCCTTTTTCCGAAAATGGTAGAATATTTGCGAAAAAAAATTATTGGGGAACACTATTCCGGCAATTCCTATGAATGTCCAATATTCAAAAGTGTGTTTTTTTGACAACAGGCGACATTCTTCCAATTTCGAGTTTTGAAATTTTAAAAAGGACTTTGCTCCTTTTTCCGAAAATTGTAGGAGATGGGCGAAAAAACATTATTGGAGAACACTATTCCGGCCATTCCTATGAATGTCCAATATTCAAAAGTGTGTTTTTTTGACAATAGGCGACATTCTTCCAAATTTCGACTTTTGAAATTTAAAAAGGACTTTGCTCCTTTTTCCGAAAATGGTAGAAAATTTGCGAAAAATATTATTGGGGAACACTATTCCGGCCATTCCTATGAATGTCTAGTATTCAAAAGTGTGTTTTTTTGACAATAGGCGACATTCTTCCAATTTCGAGTTTTGAAATTTTAAAAAGGACTTTGCTCCTTTTTCCGAAAATGGTATAACATTTGCAAAAAAAAATTATTGGAGAGCACTATTCCGGCCATTTCTATGAATGTCCAATATTCAAAAGTCTTAACAGTGTGTTTTTTTGACAATAGGCGACATTCTTCCAAATTTCGACTTTGAAATTTTAAAAAGGACTTCGCTCCTTTTTCCGAAAATGGTAGCAAATTTGCGAAAAAACATTATTGGGGAACACTCTTCCGGCAATTTCTATGAATGTCCAATATTCAAAAGTCTTAACAGTGTTTTTTTTTGGAAATTGGCGAAATTTTTCCTAATATCAACTTTTGAAATTTTAGAAAGGACTTTGCTCCTTTTTCCGAAAATGGTATAAAATTTGCAAAAAAAAATTATTAGAGAGCAATATTCCGGCCATTCCTATGAATGTCCAATATTCAAAAGTGTGTTTTTTTGACAATAGGCGACATTCTTCCAAATTTCGACTTTTGAAATTTTAAAAAGGACTTTGCTCCTTTTTCCGAAAATATTAGGTGATGGGCGAAACAAATTATTGGAGAACACTCCTCAGGCTATTTCTATGAATATCCAATATTCAAAAGTGTGTTTTTCTGACAATAGGCGACATTCTTCCAAATTTCGACTTTTGAAATTTTAAAAAGGACTTCGCTCCTTTTTCCGAAAATGGTAGCAAATTTGCGAAAAAACATTATTGGGGAACACTCTTCCGGCAATTTCTATGAATGTCCAATATTCAAAAGTCTTAACAGTGTTTTTTTTTGGAAATTGGCGAAATTTTTCCTAATATCAACTTTTGAAATTTTAGAAAGGACTTTGCTCCTTTTTCCGAAAATGGTATAAAATTTGCAAAAAAAAATTATTAGAGAGCAATATTCCGGCCATTCCTATGAATGTCCAATATTCAAAAGTGTGTTTTTTTGACAATAGGCGAAATTTTTCCAAATTTCGACTTTTAAAATTTTAAAAAATACTTTGCTCCTTTTTCCGAAAATTGTAGGAGATGGGCGAAAAAACATTACTGGGGAACATTCTTCCGGCCATTTCTATTAATGTACAATATTCAAAAGTCTTAACAGTGTGTTTTTTTGAAAATTGGCGACATTTTTCCAAATTTCAACTTTTAAAATTTTAGAAAGGACTTTGCTCCTTTTTCCGAAAATGGTAAAAAATTTGCGAAAAAAAATTATTGGGGAACACTATTCCGGCCATACCTATGAATGTCCAATATTCAAAAGTGTCTTTTTTTTGACAATAGGCTACATTCTTCCAAATTTCGACTTTTAAAATTTTAAAAAGGACTTTGCTCCTTTTTCCGAAAATGGTAGAAAATTTGCGAAAAAAATGATTGGGGAACACTCTTCCGGCCATTCCTATGAATGTCCAATATTCAAAAGTGTGTTTTTTTGACAATACGCGACATTCTTCAGAATTTCGACTTTTGAAATTTTAGAAAGGACTTTGCTCCTTTTTCCGAAAATGGTATAAAATTTGCAAAAAAAAATTATTGGAGAGCACTACTCCGGCCATTTCTATGAATGTCCAATATTCAAAAGTCTTAACAGTGTGTTTTTTTGACAATAGGCGACATTCTTCCAAATTTCGACTTTTGAAATTTTAAAAAGGACTTTGCTCCTTTTTCCGAAAATGGTAGAAAATTTGCGAAAAAAAATTATTGGGGAACACTATTCCGGCCATTCCTATGAATGTCCAATATTCAAAAGTGTGTTTTTTTGACTATAGGCGACATTCTTCCAAATTTCGACTTTTGAAATTTTAAAAATGACTGCTCGTTTTTCCGAAAATGGTAGAAAATTTGCGAAAAAAAATTATTGATGAACACTATTCCGGCCATTTCTATGAATGTCCAATATTCAAAAGTGTGTTTTTTTGACAATAGGCGACATTCTTCCAAATTTCGACTTTTGAAATTTAAAAAGGACTTTGCTCCTTTTTCCGAAAATGGTTAAAAATTTGCAAAAAAAAAATTATTAGGGAACACTATTCCGGCCATTCCTATGAATGTCCAATATTCAAAAGTGTGTTTTTTTGACAATAGGCGACATTCTTCCAATTTCGAGTTTTGAAATTTTAAAAAGGACTTTGCTCCTTTTTCCGAAAATTGTAGGAGATGGGCGAAAAAACATTATTGGAGAACACTATTCCGGCCATTCCTATGAATGTCCAATATTCAAAAGTGTGTTTTTTTGACAATAGGCGACATTCTTCCAAATTTCGACTTTTGAAATTTAAAAAGGACTTTGCTCCTTTTTCCGAAAATGGTAGAAAATTTGCGAAAAATATTATTGGGGAACACTATTCCGGCCATTCCTATGAATGTCTAGTATTCAAAAGTGTGTTTTTTTGACAATAGGCGACATTCTTCCAATTTCGAGTTTTGAAATTTTAAAAAGGACTTTGCTCCTTTTTCCGAAAATTGTAGGAGATGGGCGAAAAAACATTATTGGAGAACACTACTCCGGCCTTTCCTATGAATGTCCAATATTCAAAAGTGTGTTTTTTTGACAATAGGCGACATTTTTCCAAATTTCGACTTTTGAAATTTTAGAAAGGACTTTGCTCCTTTTTCCGAAAATGGTATAAAATTTGCAAAACAAAATTATTGGAGAGCACTATTCCGGCCATTCCTATGAATGTGCAATATTCAAAAGTGTGTTTTTTTGACAATACGCGACATTCTTCCAAATTTCGACTTTTGAAATTTTAAAAAGGACTTTGCTCATTTTTCCGAAAATGGTAAAAAATTTGCGATAAAAAATTATTGGGGAACACTATTCCGGCCATTCCTATGAATGTCCAATATTCAAAAGTGTGTTTTTTTGACAATAGGCGACATTCTTCCAAATTTCGGCTTTTGCTCCTTTTTCCGAAAATGGTAGAAAATTTGCGAAAAAAAATTATTGGGAAAGACTATTCTGGCGATTCCTATGAATGTCCAATATTCAAAAGTGTGTTTTTTTGACAATAGGCGACATTCTTCCAAATTTCGACTTTTGAAATTTTAAAAAGGACTTTGCTCCTTTTTCCGAAAATGGTAAAAATTTGCAAAAAAAATTATTGGGGAACACTATTCCGGCAATTCCTATGAATGTCCATTATTCAAAAGTGTGTTTTTTTGACAATAGGCGACATTTTTCCAAATTTCGACTTTTGAAATTTTAAAAAGGACTTTGCTCGTTTTTCCGAAAATGGTAAGTGATAGCCAAAAAAACATTATTGGGGAACACTCTTCCGGCCATTTCTATGAATTTCCAATATTCAAAAGTCGCAACAGTGTGTTTTTTTGAAAATAGGCGACATTTTTCCAAATTTGGACTTTTGATATGTTAAATAGGACTTTGCTCCTTTTTTCGAAAATGGTAGGAGATGGGCGAAAAAACATTATTGGGGAACACTCTTCGGCCATCCCTATGAATGTCTAATATTCAAAAGTGTGTTTTTTTGACAATAGGCGACATTCTTCCAAATTTCGACTTTTGAAATTTTAAAAAGGACTTTGCTCCTTTTTCCGAAAATGGTAGAAAATTTGCAAAAAAAAATTATTGGGGAACACTATTCCGGCCATTCCTATGAATGTCTAATATTCAAAAGTGTGTTTTTTTGACAATAGGCGACATTCTTCCAAATTTCGACTTTTGAAATTTTAAAAAGGACTTTGCTCCTTTTTCCGAAAATGGTAGACAATTTACAAAAAAAAATTATTGGGGAACACTATTCCGGCCATTCCTATGAATGTCTAGTATTCAAAAGTGTGTTTTTTGACAATAGGCGTTATTCTTCCAATTTCGAGTTTTGAAATTTTAAAAAGGACTTTGCTCCATTTTCCGAAAATTGTAGGAGATGGGCGAAAAAACATTATTGGGGAACACTCTTCCGGCCATTTCTATGAATGTACAATATTCAAAAGTCTTAACAGTGTGTTATTTTGACAATAGGCGACATTTTTCCAAATTTCGACTTTTGAAATTTTAGAAAGGAATTTGCTCCTTTTCCGAAAATGGTAGCAAATTTGCGAAAAAAAATTATTGGGGAAGACTATTCCGGCCATTCCTATGAATGTCTAATATTCAAAAGTGTGTTTTTTTGACAATAGGCGACATTCTTCCAAATTTCGACTTTTGAAATTTTAAAAAGGACTTTGCTCCTTTTTCCGAAAATGGTAGACAATTTACAAAAAAAAATTATTGGGGAACACTATTCCGGCCGATCCTATGAATGTCTAGTATTCAAAAGTGTGTTTTTTTGACAATAGGCGTTATTCTTCCAATTTCGAGTTTTGAAATTTTAAAAAAGAATTTGCTCCTTTTTCCGAAAATTGTAGGAGATGGGCGAAAAAACATTATTGGGGAACACTCTTCCGGCCATTTCTATGAATGTACAATATTCAAAAGTCTTAACAGTGTGTTTTTTTGACAATAGGCGACATTCTTCCAAATTTCGACTTTTGAAATTTTAAAAAGGACTTTGCTCCTTTTTCCGAAAATGGTAGAAAATTTGCGAAAAAAAATTATTGGGGAACACTATTCCGGCCATTCCTATGAATGTCCAATATTCAAAAGTGTGTTTTTTTGACAATAGGCGACATTCTTCCAAATAGCGACTTTTGAAATTTTAAAAAGGACTTTGCTCCTTTTTCCGAAAATAGTAGGTGATGGGCGAAACAAATTATTGGAGAAAACTCCTCAGTCCATTTCTATGAATGTCCAATATTCAAAAGTCGCAACAGTGTGTTTTTTTGAAAATAGGCGAAATTTTTCCAAATTTCGACTTTTGAAATTTTAAAAAATACTTTGCTCCTTTTCCGAAAATGGTAGCAAATTTGCGAAAAAAAATTATTGGGGAACACTATTCCGGCCATTCCTATGAATGTCTAATATTCAAAAGTGTGTTTTTTTGACAATAGGCGACATTCTTCCAAATTTCGACTTTTGAAATTTTAAAAAGGACTTTGCTCCTTTTTCCGAAAATGGTAGAAAATGTGCGAACAAAATTATTGGGTAACACTATTCCGGCCATTCTATGAATGTCCAATATTCAAAAGTGTGTTTTTTTGACAATAGGCGACATTCTTCCAAAATTTCGACTTTTGAAATTTTAAAAAGGACTTTGCTCCTTTTTCCGAATATGGTAAAAAATTTGCGAAAAAAAATTATTGGGGAACACTATTCCGGCCATTCCTATGAATGTCCAATATTCAAAAGTGTGTTTTTTTGACAATAGGCGACATTCTTCCAAATTTCGACTTTTGAAATTTTAAAAAGGACTTTGCTCCTTTTTCCGAAAATGGTAGAAAATTTGCAAAAAAAATTATTGGGGAACACTATTCCGGCCATTCCTATGAATGTCTAATATTCAAAAGTGTGTTTTTTTGACAATAGGCGACATTCTTCCAATTTCGACTTTTTAAATTTTAAAAAGGACTTTGCTCCTTTTTCCGAAAATTGTAGGAGATGGGCGAAAAAACATTATTGGGGAACACTCTTCCGGCCATTTCTATGAATGAACAATATTCAAAAGTCTTAACAGTGTGTTTTTTTGACAATAGGCGACATTCTTCCAAATTTCGACTTTTGAAATTTTAAAAAGGACTTTGCTCCTTTTTCCGAAAATGGTAGAAAATTTGCGAAAAAAAATTATTGGGGAACACTATTCCGGCCATTCCTATGAATGTCCAATATTCTAAAGTGTGTTTTTTTGACAATAGGCGACATTCTTCCAAATTGCGACTTTTGAAATTTTAAAAAGGACTTTGCTCCTTTTTCCGAAAATAGTAGGTGATGGGCGAAACAAATTATTGGAGAAAACTCCTCAGTCCATTTCTATGAATGTCCAATATTCAAAAGTCGCAACAGTGTGTTTTTTTGAAAATAGGCGAAATTTTTCCAAATTTCGACTTTTGAAATTTTAAAAAATACTTTGCTCCTTTTCCGAAAATGGTAGCAAATTTGCGAAATAAAATTATTGGGGAACACTATTCCGGCCATTCCTATGAATGTCTAACATTCCAAAGTGTGTTTTTTTGACAATAGGCGACATTCTTCTAAATTTCGACTTTTGAAATTTTAAAAAGGACTTTGCTCCTTTTTCCGAAAATGGTATAAAATTTGCGAAAAAAAATTATTGATGAACACTATTCCGGCCATTCCTATGAATGTCCAATATTCAAAAGTGTGTTTTTTTTGACAATAGGCGACATTCTTCCATATTTCGACTTTTGAAATTTAAAAAAGGACTTTGCTCCTTTTTCCGAAAATGGTATAAAATTTGCGAAAAAAAATTATTGGGGAACACTCTTCCGGCCATTCCTATGAATGTCCAATATTCAAAAGTGTGTTTTTTTGACAATAGGGGACATTCTTCCAAATTTCGACTTTTAAAATTTTAAAAAGGACTTTGCTCCTTTACCGAAAATGGTAAAAAATTTGCGAGAAAAATTATTGGGGAACACTATTCCGGCCATTCCTATGAATGTCCAATATTCAAAAGTGTGTTTTTTTGACAATAGGCGACATTCTTCCAAAATTTCGACTTTTGAAATTTTAAAAAGGACTTTGCTCCTTTTTCCGAATATGGTAAAAAATTTGCGAAAAAAAATTATTGGGGAACACTATTCCGGCCATTCCTATGAATGTCCAATATTAAAAAGTGTGTTTTTTTGACAATAGGCGACATTCTTCCAAATTTCGACTTTTGAAATTTTAAAAAGGACTTTGCTCCTTTTTCCGAAAATAGTAGGTGATGTGCGAAACAAATTATTGGAGAAAACTCCTCAGTCCATTTCTATGAATGTCCAATATTCAAAAGTCGCAACAGTGTGTTTTTTTGAAAATAGCCGAAATTTTTCCAAATTTCGACTTTTGAAATTTTAAAAAATACTTTGCTCCTTTTCCAAAAATGGTAGAAAATTTGCGAAAAAAAATTATTGGGGAACACTATTCCGGCCATTCCTATGAATGTCTAATATTCAAAAGTGTGTTTTTTTGACAATAGGCGACATTCTTCCAAATTTCGACTTTTGAAATTTTAAAAAGGACTTTGCTCCTTTTTCCGAAAATGGTAGAAAATTTGCGAAAAAAAATTATTGATTAACACTATTCCGGCCATTCCTATGAATGTCTAATATTCAAAAGTGTGTTTTTTTGACAATAGGCGACACTCTTCCAAATTTCGACTTTTGAAATTTTAGAAAGGACTTTGCTCCTTTTTCCGGAAATGGTAGAAAATTTACGAAAAAAAATTATTGTGGAACACTATTCCGGCCATTCCTATGAATGTCTTATATTCAAAAGTGTGTTTTTTTGACAATAGGCGACATTCTTCCAAATTTCGACTTTTGAAATTTTAAAAAGGACTTTGCTCCTTTTTCCGAAAATGGTAGAAAATTTGCGAAAAAAAATTATTGGGGAACACTATTTTGGCCATTCCTATGAATGTCCAATATTCTAAAGTGTGTTTTTTTGACAATAGGCGACATTCTTCCAAATTTCGACTTTTGAAATTTTAAAAACGACTTTGCTCCTTTTTCCGAAAATGGTAGAAAATTTGCGAAAAAAAATTATTGTGGAACACTATTCCGGCCATTCCTATGAATGTCTTATATTCAAAAGTTTTTTTTTTTTGACAATAGGCGACATTCTTCCAAATTTCGACTTTTGAAATTTTAAAAAGGACTTTGCTCCTTTTTCCGAAAATGGTAGAAAATTTGCGAAAAAAAATTATTGGGGAACACTATTCCGGCCATTCCTATGAATGTCCAATATTCTAAAGTGTGTTTTTTGACAACAGGCGACATTCTTCCAAATTTCAACTCTTGAAATTTTAAAAAGGACTTTGCTCCTTTTTCCGAAAATGGTAGAAAATTTGCGAAAAAAAATTATTGATTAACACTATTCCGGCCATTCCTATGAATGTCTAATAATCAAAAGTGTGTTTTTTTGACAATAGGCGACACTCTTCCAAATTTCGACTTTTGAAATTTTAGAAAGGACTTTGCTCCTTTTTCCGGAAATGGTAGAAAATTTACGAAAAAAAATTATTGTGGAACACTATTCCGGCCATTCCTATGAATGTCTTATATTCAAAAGTGTGTTTTTTTGACAATAGGCGACATTCTTCCAAATTTCGACTTTTGAAATTTTAAAAAGGACTTTGCTCCTTTTTCCGAAAATGGTAGAAAATTTGCGAAAAAAAATTATTGGGGAACACTATTCCGGCCATTCCTATGAATGTCCAATATTCTAAAGTGTGTTTTTTTGACAATAGGCGATATTCTTCCAAATTTCGACTTTTGAAATTTTAAAAAGGACTTTGCTCCTTTTTCCGAAAATGGTAGAAAATTTGCGAAAAAAAATTATTGGGGAACACTATTCCGGCCATTCCTATGAATGTCCAATATTCTAAAGTGTGTTTTTTTGACAATAGGCGACATTCTTCCAAATTTCGACTTTTGAAATTTTAAAAACGACTTTGCTCCTTTTTCCGAAAATGGTAGAAAATTTGCGAAAAAAAATTATTGTGGAACACTATTCCGGCCATTCCTATGAATGTCTTATATTCAAAAGTGTGTTTTTTTGACAATAGGCGACATTCTTCCAAATTTCGACTTTTGAAATTTTAAAAAGGACTTTGCTCCTTTTTCCGAAAATGGTAGAAAATTTGCGAAAAAAAATTATTGGGGAACACTATTCCGGCCATTCCTATGAATGTTCAATATTCAAAAGTGTGTTTTTTTGACAATACGCGACATTCTTCCAAATTTCGACTTTTGAAATTTTAAAAACGACTTTGCTCCTTTTTCCGAAAATGGCAGAAAATTTGCGAAAAAACATTATTGGGGAACACTCTTCCGGCAATTTCTATGAATGTCTAATATTCAAAAGTCTTAATAGTGTTTTTTTGGAAATTGGCGACATTTTTTCTAATTTCAACTTTTGAAATTTTAGAAAGGACTTTGCTCCTTTTTCCGAAAATGGTAGAAAATTTGGAAAAAAAAAATAATTGGGGAACACTATTCCGGCCATTCCTATGAATGTCCAATATTCAAAAGTGTGTTTTTTTGACAATAGGCGACATTCTTCCAAATTTCGACTTTTGAAATTTTAAAAAGGACTTTGCTCCTTTTTCCGAATATGGTATAAAATTTGCGAAAAAAAATTATTGGGGAACACTCTTCCGGCCATTCCTATGAATGTCCAATATTCAAAAGTCTTAACAGTGTGTTTTTTTGACAATAGGCGACATTCTTCCAAATTTCGACTTTTGAAATTTTAAAAAGGACTTTGCTCCTTTTTCCGAAAATATTAGGTGATGGGCGAAACAAATTATTGGAGAACACTCCTCAGGCTATTTCTATGAATGTACAATATTCAAAAGTGTGTTTTTCTGAGAATAGGCGACATTCTTCCAAATTTCGACTTTTGAAATTTTAAAAAGGACTTTGCTCCTTTTTCCGAAAATGGTAGAAAATTTGCGAAAAAAAATTATTGGGGAACACTATTCCGGCCATTGCTATGAATGTCCAATATTCAAAAGTGTGTTTTTGACAATAGGCGACATTCTTCCAAATTTCGACTTTTGAAATTTAAAAAGGACTTTGCTCCTTTTTCCGAAAATGGTAGAAAATTTGCAAAAAAAATTATTTGGGAACACTACTCCGGCCTATCCTATGAATGTCCAATATTCAAAAGTGTGTTTTTTTGACAATAGGCGACATTCTTCCAAATTTCGACTTTTGAAATTTTAAAAAGGACTTTGCTCCTCTTTCCGAAAATATTAGGTGATGGGCGAAACAAATTATTGGAGAACACTCCTCAGGCTATTTCTATGAATGTCCAATATTCAAAAGTGTGTTTTTCTGACAATAGGCGACATTCTTCCAAATTTCGACTTTTGAAATTTTAAAAAGGACTTTGCTCCTTTTTCCGAAAATGGTAGAAAATTTGCGAAAAAAAATTATTGGGGAACACTATTCCGGCCATTCCTATGAATGTCCAATATTCAAAAGTGTGTTTTTTGACAACAGGCGACATTCTTCCAAATTTCGACTTTTGAAATTTTAAAAAGGACTTTGCTCCTTTTTCCGAAAATGGTAGCAAATTTGCGAAAAAACATTATTGTGGAACACTATTCCGGCCATTTCTATGAATGTCCAATATTCAAAAGTCTTAACAGTGTTTTTTTTTTGGAAATTGGCGACATTTTTCCTAATTTCAACTTTTGAAATTTTAGAAACGACTTTGCTCCTTTATCCGAAAATGGTAGAAAATTTGCGAAAAAAAATTACTGGAGAACACTATTCCGGCCATTCCTATGAATGTCCAATATTCAAAAGTGTGTTTTTTTGACAATAGGCGACATTTTTCCAAATTTCGACTTTTGAAATTTTAGAAAGGACTTTGCTCCTTTTTCCGAAAATGGTATAAAATTTGCAAAAAAAAATTATTGGAGAGCACTATTCCGGCCATTCCTATGAATGTCCAATATTCAAAAGTGTGTTTTTTGACAATAGGCGACATTCTTCCAAATTTCGACTTTTGAAATTTTAAAAAGGACTTTGCTCCTCTTTCCGAAAATAGTAGGTGATGGGCGAAACAAATTATTGGAGAAAACTCCTCAGTCCATTTCTATGAACGTCCAATATTCAAAAGTCGCAACAGTGTGTTTTTTTGAAAATACGCGAAATTTTTCCAAATTTCGACTTTTGAAATTTTAAAAAATACTTTGCACCTTTTTCCGACAATTGTAGGAGATGGGCGAAAAAACATTATTGGGGAACACTCTTCCGGCCATTTCTATTAATGTACAATATTCAAAAGTCTTAACAGTGTGTTTTTTTGAAAATTGGCGACATTTTTCCAAAATTCAACTTTTGAAATTTTAGAAAGGACTTTGCTCCTTTTTCCGAAAATGGTAGAAAATTTGCGAAAAAAAATTATTGGGGAACACTATTCCGGCCATACCTATGAATGTCCAATATTCAAAAGTGTTTTTTTTTTGACAATAGGCTACATTCTTCCAAATTTCGACTTTTAAAATTTTAAAAAGGACTTTGCTCCTTTTTCCGAAAATGGTAGAAAATTTGCGAAAAAAATGATTGGGGAACACTATTCCGGCCATTCCTATGAATGTCCAATATTCAAAAGTGTGTTTTTTTGACAATAGGCGACATTCTTCCAAATTTCGACTTTTGAAATTTTAAAAAGGACTTTGCTCCTTTTTCCGAAAATGGTAGAAAATTTGCGAAAAAAAATTATTGGGGAACACTATTTCGGCCATTCCTATGAATGTCCAATATTCAAAAGTGTGTTTTTTGAGAACAGGCGACATTCTTCCAAATTTCGACTTTTGAAATTTTAAAAAGGACTTTGCTCCTTTTTCCGAAAATGGTAGAAAATTTGCGAAAAAACATTATTGGGGAACACTCTTCAGGCAATTTCTATGAATGTCTAATATTCAAAAGTCTTAACAGTGTTTTTTTAGAAATTGGCGACATTTTTTCTAATTTCAACTTTTGAAATTTTAGAAGGGACTTTGCTCCTTTTTCCGAAAATGGTAGAAAATTTGCGAAAAAAAAATTATTGGGGAACACTATTCCGGCCATTCCTATGAATGTCCAATATTCAAAAGTATGTTTTTTTGACAATAGGCGACATTTTTCCAAATTTCGACTTTTGAAATTTTAAAAAGGACTTTGCTCCTTTTTCCGAAAATTGTAGGAGATGGGCGAAAAAACATTATTGGGGAACACTCTTCCGGCCATTTCTATGAATGTACAATATTCAAAAGTCTTAACAGTGTGTTTTTTTGACAATAGGCGACATTCTTCCAAATTTCGACTTTTGAAATTTTAGAAAGGACTTTGCTCCTTTATCCGAAAATGGTAAAAAATTTGCGAAAAAAAATTATTGGAGAACACTATTCCGGCCATTCCTATGAATGTCCAATATTCAAAAGTGTGTTTTTTTGACAATAGGCGACATTTTTCCAAATTTCGACTTTTGAAATTTTAGAAAGGACTTTGCTCCTTTTTCCGAAAATTGTAGGAGATGGGCGAAAAAACATTATTGGGGAACACTCTTCCGGCCATTTCTATGAATGTACAATATTCAAAAGTCTTAACAGTGTGTTTTTTTGACAATAGGCGACATTCTTCCAAATTTCGACTTTTGAAATTTTAGAAAGGACTTTGCTCCTTTATCCGAAAATGGTAAAAAATTTGCGAAAAAAAATTATTGGAGAACACTATTCCGGCCATTCCTATGAATGTCCAATATTCAAAAGTGTGTTTTTTTGACAATAGGCGACATTTTTCCAAATTTCGACTTTTGAAATTTTAGAAAGGACTTTGCTCCTTTTTCCGAAAATGGTATAAAATTTGCAAAAAAAAATTATTGGAGAGCACTATTCCGGCCATTCCTATGAATGTCCAATATTCAAAAGTGTGTTTTTTGACAATAGGCGACATTCTTCCAAATTTCGACTTTTGAAATTTTAAAAAGGACTTTGCTCCTTTTTCCGAAAACGGTAGAAAATTTGCGAAAAAAAAATATTGGGGAACACTATTCCGGCCATACCTATGAATGTCCAATATTAAAAAGTGTTTTTTTTTGACAATAGGCGACATTCTTCCAAATTTCGACTTTTGAAATTTTAAAAAGGACTTTGCTCCTCTTTCCGAAAATAGTAGGTGATGGGCGAAACAAATTATTGGAGAAAACTCCTCAGTCCATTTCTATGAACGTCCAATATTAAAAAGTCGCAACAGTGTGTTTTTTTGAAAATAGGCGAAATTTTTCCAAATTTCGACTTTTGAAATTTTAAAAAATACTTTGCTCCTTTTTCCAACAATTGTAGGAGATGGGCAAAAAAACATTATTGGGGAACACTCTTCCGGCCATTTCTATTAATGTACAATATTCAAAAGTCTTAACAGTGTGTTTTTTTGAAAATTGGCGACATTTTTCCAAATTTCAACTTTTGAAATTTTAGAAAGGACTTTGCTCCTTTTTCCGAAAATGGTAGAAAATTTGCGAAAAAAAATTATTGGGGAACACTATTCCGGCCATACCTATGAATGTCCAATATTCAAAAGTGTTTTTTTTTTGACAATAGGCTACATTCTTCCAAATTTCGACTTTTAAAATTTTAAAAAGGACTTTGCTCCTTTTTCCGAAAATGGTAGAAAATTTGCGAAAAAAAATTATTGGGGAACACTATTCCGGCCATTCCTATGAATGTCCAATATTCAAAAGTGTGTTTTTTTTTTTGACAATAGGCGACATTCTTCCAAATTTCGACTTTTGAAATTTTAAAAAGAACTTTGCTCCTTTTTCCGAAAATGGTAAAAAATTTGCGAAAAAAAATTATTGGGGAACACTATTCCGGCCATTCCTATGAATGTCCAATATTCAAAAGTCTTAACAGTGTGTTTTTTTGACAATAGGCGACATTCTTCCAAATTTCGACTTTTGAAATTTTAAAAAGGACTTTGCTCCTTTTTCCGAAAATGGTAAAAAATTTGCGAAAAAAACTTCTTGGGGAACACTATTCCGGCCATTCCTATGAATGTCCAATATTCAAAAGTGTGTTTTTTGACAACAGGCGACATTCTTCCAAATTTCGACTTTTGAAATTTTAAAAAGGACTTTGCTCCTTTTTCCGAAAATGGTAGAAAATTTGCGAAAAAACATTATTGGGGAACACTCTTCAGGCAATTTCTATTAATGTCTAATATTCAAAAGTCTTAACAGTGTTTTTTTGGAAATTGGCGACATTTTTTCTAATTTCAACTTTTGAAATTTTAGAAAGGACTTTGCTCCTTTTTCCGAAAATGGTAGAAAATTTGCGAAAAAAAAATTATTGGGGAACACTATTCCGGCCATTCCTATGAATGTCCAATATTCAAAAGTATGTTTTTTTGACGATAGGCGACATTTTTCCAAATTTCGACTTTTGAAATTTTAAAAAGGACTTTGCTCCTTTTTCCGAAAATTGTAGGAGATGGGCGAAAAAACATTATTGGGGAACACTCTTCCGGCCATTTCTATGAATGTCCAATATTCAAAAGTCTTAACAGTGTGTATTTTTGACAATAGGCGACATTCTTCCAAATTTCGACTTTTGAAATTTTAAAAAGGACTTTGCTCCTTTTTCCGAATATGTTAGAAAATTTGGAAAAAAAATTATTGGGGAACACTATTCCGGCTATTCCTATGAATGTCCAATATTCAAAAGTGTGTTTTTTTGACTATAGGCGACAGTCTTCCAAATCTCGACTTTTGAAATTTTAAAAAGGACTCCTCGTTTTTCCGAAAATGGTAGAAAATTTGCGAAAAAAAAATTATTGGGGAACACTATTCCGGCCATTCCTATGAATGTCCAATATTCAAAAGTGTGTTTTTTGACAATAGGCGACATTCTTCCAAATTTCGACTTTTTAAATTTAAAAAGGACTTTGCTCCTTTTTCCGAAAATGGTAGAAAATTTGCGAAAAAAAAATTATTGGGGAACACTATTCCGGCCATTCCTATGAATGTGCAATATTCAAAAGTGTGTTTTTTGACAATAGGCGACATTCTTCCAAATTTCGACTTTTGAAATTTAAAAAGGACTTTGCTCCTTTTTCCGAAAATGGTAGAAAATTTGCGAAAAAAAATTATTGGGGAACACTATTCCGGCCATTCCTATGAATGTCCAATATTCAAAAGTGTGTTTTTTTGACAATAGGCGACATTCTTCCAAATTTCGACTTTTGAAATTTTAAAAAGGACTTTGCTCCTTTTTCAAAAAATATTAGGTGATGGGCGAAACAAATTATTGGAGAACACTCCTCAGGCAATTTCTATGAATGTCCAATATTCAAAAGTGTGTTTTTTTGACAATAGGCGACATTCTTCCAAATTTCGACTTTTGAAATTTTAGAAAGGACTTTGCTCCTTTTTCCGAAAATGGTATAAAATTTGCAAAAAAAAATTATTGGAGAGCACTATTCCGGCCATTCCTATGAATGTCCAATATTCAAAAGTGTGTTTTTTTGACAATAGGCGACATTCTTCCAAATTTCGACTTTTGAAATTTTAAAAAGGACTTTGCTCCTTTTTCCGAAAATAGTAGGTGATGGGCGAAACAAATTATTGGAGAAAAATCCTCAGTCCATTTCTATGAATGTCCAATATTCAAAAGTCGCAACAGTGTGTTTTTTTGAAAATAGGCGAAATTTTTCCAAATTTCGACTTTTGAAATTTTAAAAAATACTTTGCTCCTTTTTCCGAAAATTGTAGGAGATGGGCGAAAAAACATTATTGGGGAACACTCTTCCGGCCATTTCTATTAATGTACAATATTCAAAAGTATTAACAGTGTGTTTTTTTGAAAATTGGCGACATTTTTCCAAATTTCAAATTTTGAAATTTTAAAAAGGACTTTGCTCCTTTTTCCGAAAATGGTAGAAAATTTGCGAAAAAAATGATTGGGGAACACTATTCCGGCCATTCCTATGAATGTCCAATATTCAAAAGTGTGTTTTTTTGACAATAGGCGACATTCTTCCAAATTTCGACTTTTAAAATTTTAAAAAGGACTTTGCTCGTTTTTCCGAAAATGGTAAGTGATGGCCGAAAAAACATTATTGGGGAACACTCTTCCGGCCATTTCTATGCATTTTCAATATTCAAAAGTCGCAACAGTGTGTTTTTTTGAAAATAGGCGACATTTTTCCAAATTTGGACTTTTGATATGTTAAATAGGACTTTGCTCCTTTTTTCGAAAATGGTAGGAGATGGGCGAAAAAACATTATTGGGGACACTCTTCCGGCCATCCCTATGAATGTCCATGTACAATATTCAAAAGTCTTAACAGTGTGTTTTTTTGACAATAGGCGACATATTTCCAAATTTCGACTTTTGAAATTTTAGAAAGGAATTTGCTCCTTTTTCGAAAATGGTAGCAAATTTGGGAAAAAAAATATTGAGGAACACTATTCCGGCCATTCCTATGAATGTCTAATATTCAAAAGTGTGTTTTTTTGACAATAGGCGACATTCTTCCAAATTTCGACTTTTGAAATTTTAAAAAGGACTTTGCTCCGTTTTCCGAAAATGGTAGAAAATTTGCAAAAAAAAATTATTGGGGAACACTATTCCGGCCATTCCTATGAATGGCTAATATTCAAAAGTGTGTTTTTTTGACAATAGGCGACATTCTTCCAATTTCGACTTTTGAAATTTTAAAAAGGACTTTGCTCCTTTTTCCGAAAATTGTAGGAGATGGGCGAAAAAACATTATTGGGGAACACTCCTCAGTTCATTTCTATGAATGTCCAATATTCAAAAGTCGCAACAGTGTGTTTTTTTGAAAATAGGCGAAATTTTTCCAAATTTCGACTTTTGAAATTTTAAAAAATACTTTGCTCCTTTTCCGAAAATGGTAGCAAATTTGCGAAAAAAAATTATTGGGGAACACTATTCCGGCCATTCCTATGAATGTCCAATATTCAAAAGTGTGTTTTTTTTGACAATAGGCGACATTCTTCCAAATTTCGACTTTTGAAATTTTAAAAAGGACTTTGCTTCTTCTTCCGAAAAAATTAGGTGATGGGCGAAACAAATTATTGGAGAACACTCCTCAGTCCATTTCTATGAATGTCCAATATTCAAAAGTCTTAACAGTGTTTTTTTTTGAAAATTGGCGACATTTTTCCAAATTTCAACTTTTGAAATTTTAGAAAGGACTTTGCTCCTTTTTCCGAAAATGGTAGAAAATTTGCGAAAAAAAATTATTGGGGAACACTATTCCGGCCATACCTATGAATGTCCAATATTCAAAAGTGTTTTTTTTGACAATAGGCTACATTCTTCCAAATTTCGACTTTTAAAATTTTAAAAAGGACTTTGCTCCTTTTTCCGAAAATGGTAGAAAATTTGCGAAAAAAATTATTAGGGAACACTATTCCGGCCATTCCTATGAATGTCCAATATTCAAAAGTGTGTTTTTTTGACAATAGGCGACATTCTTCCAAATTTCGGCTTTTGAAATTTTAAAAAGGACTTTGCTCCCTTTTCCGAAAATTGTAAAAAATTTGCGATAAAAAATTATTGGGGAACACTATTCCGGCCATTCCTATGAATGTCCAATATTCAAAAGTGTGTTTTTTTGACCATAGGCGACATTCTTCCAAATTTCGACTTTTGAAATTTTAAAAAGGACTTTGCTCCTTTTTCCGAAAATGGTAGAAAATTTGCGAAAAAAAAATTATTGGGGACGACTATTCTGGCCATTCCTATGAATGTCCAATATTCAAAAGTGTGTTTTTTTGACAATAGGCGACATTCTTCCAAATTTCGACTTTTGAAATTTTAAAAAGGACTTTGCTCCTTTTTCCGAAAATGGTAGAAAATTTGCGAAAAAAATTATTGGGGAACACTCTTCCGGCCATTCCTATGAATGTCTAATATACAAAAGTGTATTTTTTTGACAATAGGCGACATTCTTCCAAATTTCGACTTTTGAAATTTTAAAAAGGACTTTGCTCGTTTTTTCGAAAATGGTAAGTGACGGCCGAAAAAACATTATTGGGGAACACTCTTCCGGCCATTTCTATGCATTTTCAATATTCAAAAGTCGCAACAGTGTGTTTTTTTGAAAATAGGCGACATTTTTCCAAATTTGGACTTTTGATATGTTAAATAGGACTTTGCTCCTTTTTTCGAAAATGGTAGGAGATGGGCGAAAAAACATTATTGGGGGACACTCTTCCGGCCATCCCTATGAATGTCCATGTACAATATTCAAAAGTCTTAACAGTGTGTTTTTTTGACAATAGGCGACATTTTTCCAAATTTCGACTTTTGAAATTTTAGAAAGGAATTTGCTCCTTTTCCGAAAATGGTAGCAAATTTGCGAAAAAAAATATTGGGGAACACTATTCCGGCCATTCCTATGAATGTCTAATATTCAAAAGTGTGTTTTTTTGACAATAGGCGACATTCTTCCAAATTTCGACTTTTGAAATTTTAAAAAGGACTTTGCTCCTTTTTCCGAAAATGGTAGAAAATTTGCAAAAAAAAATTATTGGGGAACACTATTCCGGCCATTCCTATGAATGTCTAATATTCAAAAGTGTGTTTTTTGACAATAGGCGACATTCTTCCAATTTCGACTTTTGAAATTTTAAAAAGGACTTTGCTCCTATTTCCGAAAATTGTAGGAGATGGGCGAAAAAAAATTATTGGGAAACACTATTCCGGCCATTCCTATGAATGTCCAATATTCAAAAGTGTGTTTTTTTGACAATAGGCGACATTCTTCCAAATTGCGACTTTTGAAATTTTAAAAAGGACTTTGCTCCTTTTTCCGAAAATAGTAGGTGATGGGCGAAACAAATTATTGGAGAAAACTCCTCAGTCCATTTCAATGAATGTCCAATATTCAAAAGTCGCAACAGTGTGTTTTTTTGAAAATAGGCGAAATTTTTCCAAAATTCGACTTTTGAAATTTTAAAAAATACTTTGCTCCTTTTCCGAAAATGGTAGCAAATTTGCGAAAAAAAATTATTGGGGAACACTATTCCGGCCATTCCTATGAATGTCTAATATTCAAAAGTGTGTTTTTTTGACAATAGGCGACATTCGTCCAAATTTCGACTTTTGAAATTTTAAAAAGGACTTTGCTCCTTTTTCCAAAAATGGTAGAAAATTTGCGAAAAAAAATTATTGATGAACACTATTCCGGCCCTTCCTATGAATGTCCAATATTCAAAAGTGTGTTTTTTTGACAATAGGCGACATTCTTCCATATTTCGACTTTTGAAATTTTAAAAAGGACTTTGCTCCTTTTTCCGAAAATGGTATAAAATTTGCGAAAAAAAATTATTGTGGAACACTATTCCGGCCATTCCTATGAATGTCTTATATTCAAAAGTGTGTTTTTTTGACAATAGGCGACATTCTTCCAAATTTCGACTTTTGAAATTTTAAAAAGGACTTTGCTCCTTTTTCCGAAAATGGTAGAAAATTTGCGAAAAAAAATTATTGGGAAACACTATTCCGGCCATTCCTATGAATGTCCAATATTCAAAAGTGTGTTTTTTTGACAATAGGCGACATTCTTCCAAATTGCGACTTTTGAAATTTTAAAAAGGACTTTGCTCCTTTTTCCGAATATGGTAGAAAATTTGGGAAAAAAAATTATTGGGGAACACTATTCCGGCCATTCCTATGAATGTCCAATATTCAAAAGTGTGTTTTTTTGACAATAGGCGACATTCTTCCAAATTTCGACTTTTGAAATTTTAAAAAGGACTTTGCTCCTTTTTCCGAATATGGTAGAAAATTTGGGAAAAAAAATTATTGGGGAACACTATTCCGGCCATTCCTATGAATGTCCAATATTCAAAAGTGTGTTTTTTTGACAATAGGCGACATTCTTCCAAATTTCGACTTTTGAAATTTTAAAAAGGACTTTGCTCCTTTTTCCGAAAATGGTAGAAAATTTGCGAAAAAAAATTATTGGGAAACACTATTCCGGCCATTCCTATGAATGTCCAATATTCAAAAGTGTGTTTTTTTGACAATAGGCGACATTCTTCCAAATTGCGACTTTTGAAATTTTAAAAAGGACTTTGCTCCTTTTTCCGAAAATAGTAGGTGATGGGCGAAACAAATTATTGGAGAAAACTCCTCAGTCCATTTCAATGAATGTCCAATATTCAAAAGTCGCAACAGTGTGTTTTTTTGACAATAGGCGACATTCTTCCAAATTTCGACTTTTGAAATTTTAAAAAGGACTTTGCTCCTTTTTCCGAATATGGTAGAAAATTTGCGAAAAAAAATTATTGGGGAACACTATTCCGGCCATTCCTATGAATGTCCAATATTCAAAAGTGTGTTTTTTTGACAATAGGCGACATTCTTCCAAATTTCGACTTTTGAAATTTTAAAAAGGACTTTGCTCCTTTTTCCGAAAATGGTAGAAAATTTGCGAAAAAAAATTATTGGGAAACACTATTCCGGCCATTCCTATGAATGTCCAATATTCAAAAGTGTGTTTTTTTGACAATAGGCGACATTCTTCCAAATTGCGACTTTTGAAATTTTAAAAAGGACTTTGCTCCTTTTTCCGAAAATAGTAGGTGATGGGCGAAACAAATTATTGGAGAAAACTCCTCAGTCCATTTCAATGAATGTCCAATATTCAAAAGTCGCAACAGTGTGTTTTTTTGAAAATAGGCGAAATTTTTCCAAATTTCGACTTTTGAAAGTTTAAAAAATACTTTGCTCCTTTTCCAAAAATGGTAGCAAATTTGCGAAAAAAAATTATTGGGGAACACTATTCCGGCCATTCCTATGAATGTCTAATATTCAAAAGTGTGTTTTCTTGACAATAGGCGACATTCTTCCAAATTTCGACTTTTAAAATTTTAAAAAGGACTTTGCTCGTTTTTCCGAAAATGGTAAGTGATGGCCGAAAAAACATTATTGGGGAACACTCTTCCGGCCATTTCTATGCATTTTCAATATTCAAAAGTCGCAACAGTGTGTTTTTTTGAAAATAGGCGACATTTTTCCAAATTTGGACTTTTGATATGTTAAATAGGACTTTGCTCCTTTTTTCGAAAATGGTAGGAGATGGGCGAAAAAACATTATTGGGGACACTCTTCCGGCCATCCCTATGAATGTCCATGTACAATATTCAAAAGTCTTAACAGTGTGTTTTTTTGACAATAGGCGACATATTTCCAAATTTCGACTTTTGAAATTTTAGAAAGGAATTTGCTCCTTTTTCGAAAATGGTAGCAAATTTGGGAAAAAAAATATTGGGGAACACTATTCCGGCCATTCCTATGAATGTCTAATATTCAAAAGTGTGTTTTTTTGACAATAGGCGACATTCTTCCAAATTTCGACTTTTGAAATTTTAAAAAGGACTTTGCTCCGTTTTCCGAAAATGGTAGAAAATTTGCAAAAAAAAATTATTGGGGAACACTATTCCGGCCATTCCTATGAATGGCTAATATTCAAAAGTGTGTTTTTTTGACAATAGGCGACATTCTTCCAATTTCGACTTTTGAAATTTTAAAAAGGACTTTGCTCCTTTTTCCGAAAATTGTAGGAGATGGGCGAAAAAACATTATTGGGGAACACTCCTCAGTTCATTTCTATGAATGTCCAATATTCAAAAGTCGCAACAGTGTGTTTTTTTGAAAATAGGCGAAATTTTTCCAAATTTCGACTTTTGAAATTTTAAAAAATACTTTGCTCCTTTTCCGAAAATGGTAGCAAATTTGCGAAAAAAAATTATTGGGGAACACTATTCCGGCCATTCCTATGAATGTCCAATATTCAAAAGTGTGTTTTTTTTTGACAATAGGCGACATTCTTCCAAATTTCGACTTTTGAAATTTTAAAAAGGACTTTGCTTCTTCTTCCGAAAATATTAGGTGATGGGCGAAACAAATTATTGGAGAACACTCCTCAGTCCATTTCTATGAATGTCCAATATTCAAAAGTCGCAACAGTGTTTTTTTTGTGAAAATTGGCGACATTTTTCCAAATTTCAACTTTTGAAATTTTAGAAAGGACTTTGCTCCTTTTTCCGAAAATGGTAGAAAATTTGCGAAAAAAAATTATTGGGGAACACTATTCCGGCCATACCTATGAATGTCCAATATTCAAAAGTGTTTTTTTTGACAATAGGCTACATTCTTCCAAATTTCGACTTTTAAAATTTTAAAAAGGACTTTGCTCCTTTTTCCGAAAATGGTAGAAAATTTGCGAAAAAAATTATTAGGGAACACTATTCCGGCCATTCCTATGAATGTCCAATATTCAAAAGTGTGTTTTTTTGACAATAGGCGACATTCTTCCAAATTTCGGCTTTTGAAATTTTAAAAAGGACTTTGCTCCCTTTTCCGAAAATTGTAAAAAATTTGCGATAAAAAATTATTGGGGAACACTATTCCGGCCATTCCTATGAATGTCCAATATTCAAAAGTGTGTTTTTTTGACCATAGGCGACATTCTTCCAAATTTCGACTTTTGAAATTTTAAAAAGGACTTTGCTCCTTTTTCCGAAAATGGTAGAAAATTTGCGAAAAAAAAATTATTGGGAAAGACTATTCTGGCCATTCCTATGAATGTCCAATATTCAAAAGTGTGTTTTTTTGACAATAGGCGACATTCTTCCAAATTTCGACTTTTGAAATTTTAAAAAGGACTTTGCTCCTTTTTCCGAAAATGGTAGAAAATTTGCGAAAAAAATTATTGGGGAACACTCTTCCGGCCATTCCTATGAATGTCTAATATACAAAAGTGTATTTTTTTGACAATAGGCGACATTCTTCCAAATTTCGACTTTTGAAATTTTAAAAAGGACTTTGCTCGTTTTTCCGAAAATGGTAAGTGACGGCCGAAAAAACATTATTGGGGAACACTCTTCCGGCCATTTCTATGCATTTTCAATATTCAAAAGTCGCAACAGTGTGTTTTTTTGAAAATAGGCGACATTTTTCCAAATTTGGACTTTTGATATGTTAAATAGGACTTTGCTCCTTTTTTCGAAAATGGTAGGAGATGGGCGAAAAAACATTATTGGGGGACACTCTTCCGGCCATCCCTATGAATGTCCATGTACAATATTCAAAAGTCTTAACAGTGTGTTTTTTTGACAATAGGCGACATTTTTCCAAATTTCGACTTTTGAAATTTTAGAAAGGAATTTGCTCCTTTTCCGAAAATGGTAGCAAATTTGCGAAAAAAAATATTGGGGAACACTATTCCGGCCATTCCTATGAATGTCTAATATTCAAAAGTGTGTTTTTTTGACAATAGGCGACATTCTTCCAAATTTCGACTTTTGAAATTTTAAAAAGGACTTTGCTCCTTTTTCCGAAAATGGTAGAAAATTTGCAAAAAAAAATTATTGGGGAACACTATTCCGGCCATTCCTATGAATGTCTAATATTCAAAAGTGTGTTTTTTGACAATAGGCGACATTCTTCCAATTTCGACTTTTGAAATTTTAAAAAGGACTTTGCTCCTATTTCCGAAAATTGTAGGAGATGGGCGAAAAAAAATTATTGGGAAACACTATTCCGGCCATTCCTATGAATGTCCAATATTCAAAAGTGTGTTTTTTTGACAATAGGCGACATTCTTCCAAATTGCGACTTTTGAAATTTTAAAAAGGACTTTGCTCCTTTTTCCGAAAATAGTAGGTGATGGGCGAAACAAATTATTGGAGAAAACTCCTCAGTCCATTTCAATGAATGTCCAATATTCAAAAGTCGCAACAGTGTGTTTTTTTGAAAATAGGCGAAATTTTTCCAAAATTCGACTTTTGAAATTTTAAAAAATACTTTGCTCCTTTTCCGAAAATGGTAGCAAATTTGCGAAAAAAAATTATTGGGGAACACTATTCCGGCCATTCCTATGAATGTCTAATATTCAAAAGTGTGTTTTTTTGACAATAGGCGACATTCGTCCAAATTTCGACTTTTGAAATTTTAAAAAGGACTTTGCTCCTTTTTCCAAAAATGGTAGAAAATTTGCGAAAAAAAATTATTGATGAACACTATTCCGGCCCTTCCTATGAATGTCCAATATTCAAAAGTGTGTTTTTTTGACAATAGGCGACATTCTTCCATATTTCGACTTTTGAAATTTTAAAAAGGACTTTGCTCCTTTTTCCGAAAATGGTATAAAATTTGCGAAAAAAAATTATTGTGGAACACTATTCCGGCCATTCCTATGAATGTCTTATATTCAAAAGTGTGTTTTTTTGACAATAGGCGACATTCTTCCAAATTTCGACTTTTGAAATTTTAAAAAGGACTTTGCTCCTTTTTCCGAAAATGGTAGAAAATTTGCGAAAAAAAATTATTGGGAAACACTATTCCGGCCATTCCTATGAATGTCCAATATTCAAAAGTGTGTTTTTTTGACAATAGGCGACATTCTTCCAAATTGCGACTTTTGAAATTTTAAAAAGGACTTTGCTCCTTTTTCCGAATATGGTAGAAAATTTGGGAAAAAAAATTATTGGGGAACACTATTCCGGCCATTCCTATGAATGTCCAATATTCAAAAGTGTGTTTTTTTGACAATAGGCGACATTCTTCCAAATTTCGACTTTTGAAATTTTAAAAAGGACTTTGCTCCTTTTTCCGAATATGGTAGAAAATTTGGGAAAAAAAATTATTGGGGAACACTATTCCGGCCATTCCTATGAATGTCCAATATTCAAAAGTGTGTTTTTTTGACAATAGGCGACATTCTTCCAAATTTCGACTTTTGAAATTTTAAAAAGGACTTTGCTCCTTTTTCCGAAAATGGTAGAAAATTTGCGAAAAAAAATTATTGGGAAACACTATTCCGGCCATTCCTATGAATGTCCAATATTCAAAAGTGTGTTTTTTTGACAATAGGCGACATTCTTCCAAATTGCGACTTTTGAAATTTTAAAAAGGACTTTGCTCCTTTTTCCGAAAATAGTAGGTGATGGGCGAAACAAATTATTGGAGAAAACTCCTCAGTCCATTTCAATGAATGTCCAATATTCAAAAGTCGCAACAGTGTGTTTTTTTGAAAATAGGCGAAATTTTTCCAAATTTCGACTTTTGAAATTTTAAAAAATACTTTGCTCCTTTTCCGAAAATGGTAGCAAATTTGGGAAAAAAAATTATTGGGGAACACTATTCCGGCCATTCCTATGAATGTCTAATATTCAAAAGTGTGTTTTTTTGACAATAGGCGACATTCGTCCAAATTTCGACTTTTGAAATTTTAAAAAGGACTTTGCTCCTTTTCCCAAAAATGGTAGAAAATTTGCGAAAAAAAATTATTGATGAACACTATTCCGGCCCTTCCTATGAATGTCCAATATTCAAAAGTGTGTTTTTTTGACAATAGGCGACATTCTTCCATATTTCGACTTTTGAAATTTTAAAAAGGACTTTGCTCCTTTTTCCGAAAATGGTATAAAATTTGCGAAAAAACATTATTGGGGAACACTATTCCGGCGATTCCTATGAATGTCCAATATTTAAAAGTGTGTTTTTTGACAATAGGCGACATTCTTCCAAATTTCGACTTTTGAAATTTTAAAAAGGACTTTGCTCCTTTTTCCGAAAATGGTAAAAAATTTGCGAAAAAAATTATTAGGGAACACTATTCCGGCCATTCCTATGAATGTCCAATATTCAAAAGTGTGTTTTTTTTACAATAGGCGACATTCTTCCAAATTTTGACTTTTGAAATTTTAAAGAGGACTTTGCTCCTTTTTCCGAACATGGTAAAAAATTTGCGAAAAAAAATTATTGGGGAACACTATTCCGGCCATTCCTATGAATGTCCAATATTCAAAAGTGTGTTTTTTTGACAATAGGCGACATTCTTCCAAATTTCGAGTTTTGAAATTTTAAAAAGGACTTTGCTCCTTTTTCCGAAAATAGTAGGTGATGGGCGAAACAAATTATTGGAGAGAACTCCTCAGTCCATTTCTATGAATGTCCAATATTCAAAAGTCGCAACAGTGTGTTTTTTTGAAAATAGGCGAAATTTTTCCAAATTTCGACTTTTGAAAGTTTAAAAACTACTTTGCTCCTTTTCCAAAAATGGTAGCAAATTTGCGAAAAAAAATTATTGGGGAACACTATTCCGGCCATTCCTATGAATGTCTACTATTCAAAAGTGTGTTTTTTTGACAATAGGCGACATTCTTCCAAATTTCGACTTTTGAAATTTTAAAAAGGACTTTGCTCCCTTTTCCGAAAATGGTAGAAAATTTGCAAAAAAAAATTATTGGGGAACACTATTCCGGCCATTCCTATGAATGTCTAATATTCAAAAGTGTGTTTTTTGACAATAGGCGACATTCTTCCAATTTCGACTTTTGAAATTTTAAAAAGGACTTTGCTCCTATTTCCGAAAATTGTAGGAGATGGGCGAAAAAACATTATTGAAGAACACTCTTCCGGCCATTTCTATGAATGTACAATATTCAAAAGTCTTAACAGTGTGTTTTTTTGACAATAGGCGACATTCTTCCAAATTTCGACTTTTGAAATTTTAAAAAGGACTTTGCTCCTTTTTCCGAATATGGTAGAAAATTTGCGAAAAAAAATTATTGGGGAACACTATTCCGGCCATTCCTATGAATGTCCAATATTCAAAAGTGTGTTTTTTTGACAATAGGCGACATTCTTCCAAATTTCGACTTTTGAAATTTTAAAAAGGACTTTGCTCCTTTTTCCGAAAATGGTAGAAAATTTGCGAAAAAAAATTATTGGGAAACACTATTCCGGCCATTCCTATGAATGTCCAATATTCAAAAGTGTGTTTTTTTGACAATAGGCGACATTCTTCCAAATTGCGACTTTTGAAATTTTAAAAAGGACTTTGCTCCTTTTTCCGAAAATAGTAGGTGATGGGCGAAACAAATTATTGGAGAAAACTCCTCAGTCCATTTCAATGAATGTCCAATATTCAAAAGTCGCAACAGTGTGTTTTTTTGAAAATAGGCGAAATTTTTCCAAATTTCGACTTTTGAAAGTTTAAAAAATACTTTGCTCCTTTTCCAAAAATGGTAGCAAATTTGCGAAAAAAAATTATTGGGGAACACTATTCCGGCCATTCCTATGAATGTCTAATATTCAAAAGTGTGTTTTCTTGACAATAGGCGACATTCTTCCAAATTTCGACTTTTAAAATTTTAAAAAGGACTTTGCTCGTTTTTCCGAAAATGGTAAGTGATGGCCGAAAAAACATTATTGGGGAACACTCTTCCGGCCATTTCTATGCATTTTCAATATTCAAAAGTCGCAACAGTGTGTTTTTTTGAAAATAGGCGACATTTTTCCAAATTTGGACTTTTGATATGTTAAATAGGACTTTGCTCCTTTTTTCGAAAATGGTAGGAGATGGGCGAAAAAACATTATTGGGGACACTCTTCCGGCCATCCCTATGAATGTCCATGTACAATATTCAAAAGTCTTAACAGTGTGTTTTTTTGACAATAGGCGACATATTTCCAAATTTCGACTTTTGAAATTTTAGAAAGGAATTTGCTCCTTTTTCGAAAATGGTAGCAAATTTGGGAAAAAAAATATTGGGGAACACTATTCTGGCCATTCCTATGAATGTCTAATATTCAAAAGTGTGTTTTTTTGACAATAGGCGACATTCTTCCAAATTTCGACTTTTGAAATTTTAAAAAGGACTTTGCTCCGTTTTCCGAAAATGGTAGAAAATTTGCAAAAAAAAATTATTGGGGAACACTATTCCGGCCATTCCTATGAATGGCTAATATTCAAAAGTGTGTTTTTTTGACAATAGGCGACATTCTTCCAATTTCGACTTTTGAAATTTTAAAAAGGACTTTGCTCCTTTTTCCGAAAATTGTAGGAGATGGGCGAAAAAACATTATTGGGGAACACTCCTCAGTTCATTTCTATGAATGTCCAATATTCAAAAGTCGCAACAGTGTGTTTTTTTGAAAATAGGCAAAATTTTTCCAAATTTCGACTTTTGAAATTTTAAAAAATACTTTGCTCCTTTTCCGAAAATGGTAGCAAATTTGCGAAAAAAAATTATTGGGGAACACTATTCCGGCCATTCCTATGAATGTCCAATATTCAAAAGTGTGTTTTTTTTTGACAATAGGCGACATTCTTCCAAATTTCGACTTTTGAAATTTTAAAAAGGACTTTGCTTCTTCTTCCGAAAATATTAGGTGATGGGCGAAACAAATTATTGGAGAACACTCCTCAGTCCATTTCTATGAATGTCCAATATTCAAAAGTCGCAACAGTGTTTTTTTTTGAAAATTGGCGACATTTTTCCAAATTTCAACTTTTGAAATTTTAGAAAGGACTTTGCTCCTTTTTCCGAAAATGGTAAAAAATTTGCGAAAAAAAATTATTGGGGAACACTATTCCGGCCATACCTATGAATGTCCAATATTCAAAAGTGTTTTTTTTGACAATAGGCTACATTCTTCCAAATTTCGACTTTTAAAATTTTAAAAAGGACTTTGCTCCTTTTTCCGAAAATGGTAGAAAATTTGCGAAAAAAATTATTAGGGAACACTATTCCGGCCATTCCTATGAATGTCCAATATTCAAAAGTGTGTTTTTTTGACAATAGGCGACATTCTTCCAAATTTCGGCTTTTGAAATTTTAAAAAGGACTTTGCTCCCTTTTCCGAAAATTGTAAAAAATTTGCGATAAAAAATTATTGGGGAACACTATTCCGGCCATTCCTATGAATGTCCAATATTCAAAAGTGTGTTTTTTTGACCATAGGCGACATTCTTCCAAATTTCGACTTTTGAAATTTTAAAAAGGACTTTGCTCCTTTTTCCGAAAATGGTAGAAAATTTGCGAAAAAAAAATTATTGGGGAAGACTATTCTGGCCATTCCTATGAATGTCCAATATTCAAAAGTGTGTTTTTTTGACAATAGGCGACATTCTTCCAAATTTCGACTTTTGAAATTTTAAAAAGGACTTTGCTCCTTTTTCCGAAAATGGTAGAAAATTTGCGAAAAAAATTATTGGGGAACACTCTTCCGGCCATTCCTATGAATGTCTAATATACAAAAGTGTATTTTTTTGACAATAGGCGACATTCTTCCAAATTTCGACTTTTGAAATTTTAAAAAGGACTTTGCTCGTTTTTCCGAAAATGGTAAGTGACGGCCGAAAAAACATTATTGGGGAACACTCTTCCGGCCATTTCTATGCATTTTCAATCTTCAAAAGTCGCAACAGTGTGTTTTTTTGAAAAAAGGCGACATTTTTCCAAATTTGGACTTTTGATATGTTAAATAGGACTTTGCTCCTTTTTCGAAAATGGTAGGAGATGGGCGAAAAAACATTATTGGGGGACACTCTTCCGGCCATCCCTATGAATGTCCATGTACAATATTCAAAAGTCTTAACAGTGTGTTTTTTTGACAATAGGCGACATTTTTCCAAATTTCGACTTTTGAAATTTTAGAAAGGAATTTGCTCCTTTTCCGAAAATGGTAGCAAATTTGCGAAAAAAAATATTGGGGAACACTATTCCGGCCATTCCTATGAATGTCTAATATTCAAAAGTGTGTTTTTTTGACAATAGGCGACATTCTTCCAAATTTCGACTTTTGAAATTTTAAAAAGGACTTTGCTCCTTTTTCCGAAAATGGTAGAAAATTTGCAAAAAAAAATTATTGGGGAACACTATTCCGCCCATTCCTATGAATGTCTAATATTCAAAAGTGTGTTTTTTGACAATAGGCGACATTCTTCCAATTTCGACTTTTGAAATTTTAAAAAGGACTTTGCTCCTATTTCCGAAAATTGTAGGAGATGGGCAAAAAAACATTATTGAAGAACACTCTTCCGGCCATTTCTATGAATGTACAATATTCAAAAGTCTTAACAGTGTGTTTTTTTGACAATAGGCGACATTCTTCCAAATTTCGACTTTTGAAATTTTAAAAAGGACTTTGCTCCTTTTTCCGAATATGGTAGAAAATTTGCGAAAAAAAATTATTGGGGAACACTATTCCGGCCATTCCTATGAATGTCCAATATTCAAAAGTGTGTTTTTTTGACAATAGGCGACATTCTTCCAAATTTCGACTTTTGAAATTTTAAAAAGGACTTTGCTCCTTTTTCCGAAAATGGTAGAAAATTTGCGAAAAAAAATTATTGGGAAACACTATTCCGGCCATTCCTATGAATGTCCAATATTCAAAAGTGTGTTTTTTTGACAATAGGCGACATTCTTCCAAATTGCGACTTTTGAAATTTTAAAAAGGACTTTGCTCCTTTTTCCGAAAATAGTAGGTGATGGGCGAAACAAATTATTGGAGAAAACTCCTCAGTCCATTTCAATGAATGTCCAATATTCAAAAGTTGCAACAGTGTGTTTTTTTGAAAATAGGCGAAATTTTTCCAAAATTCGACTTTTGAAATTTTAAAAAATACTTTGCTCCTTTTCCGAAAATGGTAGCAAATTTGCGAAAAAAATTATTGGGGAACACTATTCCGGCCATTCCTATGAATGTCTAATATTCAAAAGTGTGTTTTTTTGACAATAGGCGACATTCGTCCAAATTTCGACTTTTGAAATTTTAAAAAGGACTTTGCTCCTTTTTCCAAAAATGGTAGAAAATTTGCGAAAAAAAATTATTGATGAACACTATTCCGGCCCTTCCTATGAATGTCCAATATTCAAAAGTGTGTTTTTTTGACAATAGGCGACATTCTTCCATATTTCGACTTTTGAAATTTTAAAAAGGACTTTGCTCCTTTTTCCGAAAATGGTATAAAATTTGCGAAAAAACATTATTGGGGAACACTATTCCGGCGATTCCTATGAATGTCCAATATTTAAAAGTGTGTTTTTTGACAATAGGCGACATTCTTCCAAATTTCGACTTTTGAAATTTTAAAAAGGACTTTGCTCCTTTTTCCGAAAATGGTAAAAAATTTGCGAAAAAAATTATTAGGGAACACTATTCCGGCCATTCCTATGAATGTCCAATATTCAAAAGTGTGTTTTTTTTACAATAGGCGACATTCTTCCAAATTTTGACTTTTGAAATTTTAAAGAGGACTTTGCTCCTTTTTCCGAACATGGTAAAAAATTTGCGAAAAAAAATTATTGGGGAACACTATTCCGGCCATTCCTATGAATGTCCAATATTCAAAAGTGTGTTTTTTTGACAATAGGCGACATTCTTCCAAATTTCGACTTTTGAAATTTTAAAAAGGACTTTGCTCCTTTTTCCGAAAATAGTAGGTGATGGGCGAAACAAATTATTGGAGAAAACTCCTCAGTCCATTTCTATGAATGTCCAATATTCAAAAGTCGCAACAGTGTGTTTTTTTGAAAATAGGCGAAATTTTTCCAAATTTCGACTTTTGAAAGTTTAAAAAATACTTTGCTCCTTTTCCAAAAATGGTAGCAAATTTGCGAAAAAAAATTATTGGGGAACACTATTCCGGCCATTCCTATGAATGTCTAATATTCAAAAGTGTGTTTTCTTGACAATAGGCGACATTCTTCCAAATTTCGACTTTTGAAATTTTAAAAAGGACTTTGCTTCTTTTTCCGAAAATGGTAGAAAATTTGCGAAAAAAAATTATTGATGAACACTATTCCGGCCATTCCTATAAATGTCCAATATTCAAAAGTGTGTTTTTTTGATAATAGGCGACATTCTTCCAAATTTCGACTTTTGAAATTTTAAAAAGGACTTTGCTCCTTTTTCCGAAAATGGTAAAAAATTTGCGAAAAAAATTATTAGGGAACACTATTCCGGCCATTCCTATGAATGTCCAATATTCAAAAGTGTGTTTTTTTTACAATAGGCGACATTCTTCCAAATTTTGACTTTTGAAATTTTAAAGAGGACTTTGCTCCTTTTTCCGAACATGGTAAAAAATTTGCGAAAAAAAATTATTGATGAACACTATTCCGGCCATTCCTATGAATGTCCAATATTCAAAAGTGTGTTTTTTTGACAATAGGCGACATTCTTCCAAATTTCGAGTTTTGAAATTTTAAAAAGGACTTTGCTCCTTTTTCCGAAAATAGTAGGTGATGGGCGAAACAAATTATTGGAGAAAACTCCTCAGTCCATTTCTATGAATGTCCAATATTCAAAAGTCGCAACAGTGTGTTTTTTTGAAAATAGGCGAAATTTTTCCAAATTTCGACTTTTGAAAGTTAAAAAAATACTTTGCTCCTTTTCCAAAAATGGTAGCAAATTTGCGAAAAAAAATTATTGGGGAACACTATTCCGGCCATTCCTATGAATGTCTAATATTCAAAAGTGTGTTTTCTTGACAATAGGCGACATTCTTCCAAATTTCGGCTTTTGAAATTTTAAAAAGGACTTTGCTTCTTTTTCCGAAAATGGTAGAAAATTTGCGAAAAAACATTATTGGGGAACACTCTTCCGGCAATTTCTATGAATGTCTAATATTCAAAAGTCTTAACAGTGTTTTTTTGGAAATTGGCGACATTTTTTCTAATTTCAACTTTTGAAATTTTAGAAAGGACTTTGCTCCTTTTTCCGAAAATGGTAGAAAATTTGCGAAAAAAAAATTATTGGGGAACACTATTCCGGCCATTCCTATGAATGTCCAATATTCAAAAGTATGTTTTTTTGACAATAGGCGACATTTTGAAATTGATTTTGAAATTTTAAAAAGGACTTTGCTCCTTTTTCCGAAAATTGTAGGAGATGGGCGAAAAAACATTATTGGGGAACACTCTTCCGGCAATTTCTATGAATGTCTAATATTCAAAAGTCTTAACAGTGTTTTTTTGGAAATTGGCGACATTTTTTCTAATTTCAACTTTTGAAATTTTAGAAAGGACTTTGCTCCTTTTTCCGAAAATGGTAGAAAATTTGCGAAAAAAAAATTATTGGGGAACACTATTCCGGCCATTCCTATGAATGTCCAATATTCAAAAGTGTGTTTTTTTGACTATAGGCGACATTCTTCCAAATTTCGACATTTGAAATTTTAAAAAAGACTGCTCGTTTTTCCGAAAATGGTAGAAAATTTGCGAAAAAAAATTATTGGGGAACACTATTCCGGCCATTCCTATGAATGTCCAATATTCAAAAGTGTGTTTTTTTGACAATAGGCGACATTCTTCCAAATTTCGACTTTTGAAATTTAAAAAGGACTTTGCTCCTTTTTCCGAAAATGGTAGAAAATTTGCGAAAAAAATTATTGGGGAACACTATTCCGGCCATTCCTATGAATGTCCAATATTCAAAAGTGTGTTTTTTTGACAATAGGCGACATTCTTCCAAATTTCGACTTTTGAAATTTTAAAAAGGACTTTGCTCCTTTTTCCGAAAATGGTAGCAAATTTGCGAAAAAAACATTATTGGGGAACACTCTTCCGGCCATTTCTATGAATGTCCAATATTCAAAAGTCTTAACAGTGTTTTTTTTTCGGAAATTTGCGACATTTTTCTTAATTTCAACTTTTGAAATTTTAGAAAGGACTTTGCTCCTTTTTCCGAAAATGGTAAAAAAATTTGCGAAAAAAAATTATTGGAGAACACTATTCCGGCCATTCCTATGAATGTCCAATATTCAAAAGTGTGTTTTTTTGACAATAGGCGACATTTTTCCAAATTTCGACTTTTGAAATTTTAGAAAGGACTTTGCTCCTTTTTCCGAAAATGGTATAAAATTTGCAATAAAAAATTATTGGAGAGCACTATTCCGGCCATTCCTATGAATGTCCACTATTCAAAAGTGTGCTTTTTTAACAATAGGCGACATTCTTCCAAATTTCGACTTTTGAAATTTTAAAAAGGACTTTGCTCCTTTTTCCGAAAATGGTAGAAAATTTGCGAAAAAAAATTATTGGGGAACACTATTCCGGCCATTCCTATGAAAGTCCAATATTCAAAAGTGTATTTTTTTGACAATAGGCGACATTCTTCCAAATTTCGACTTTTGAAATTTTAAAAACGACTTTGCTCCTTTTTCCGAAAATGGTAGAAAATTTGCGAAAAAAAATTATTGTGGAACACTATTCCGGCCATTCCTATGAATGTCCAATATTCAAAAGTGTGTTTTTTGACAACAGGCGACATTCTTCCAAATTTCGACTATTGAAATTTTAAAAAGGACTTTGCTCCTTTTTCCGAAAATGGTAAAAAATTTGCGAAAAAACATTATTGGGGAACACTCTTCCGGCAATTTCTATGAATGTCTAATATTCAAAAGTCTTAACAGTGTTTTTTTGGAAATTGGCGACATTTTTTCTAATTTCAACTTTTGAAATTTTAGAAAGGACTTTGCTCCTTTTTCCGAAAATGGTAGAAAATTTGCGAAAAAAAAATTATTGGGGAACACTATTCCGGCCATTCCTATGAATGTCCAATATTCAAAAGTATGTTTTTTTGACAATAGGCGACATTTTGAAATTGATTTTGAAATTTTAAAAAGAACTTTGCTCCTTTTTCCGAAAATTGTAGGAGATGGGCGAAAAAACATTATTGGGGAACACTCTTCCGGCAATTTCTATGAATGTCTAATATTCAAAAGTCTTTACAGTGTTTTTTTGGAAATTGGCGACATTCTTCCAAATTTCGACTTTTGAAATTTTAAAAAGGACTTTGCTCCTTTTTCCGAAAATGGTAGAAAATTTGGGAAAAAAAATTATTGGGGAACGCTATTCCGGCCATTCCTATGAATGTCCAATATTCAAAAGTGTGTTTTTTTGACTATAGGCGACATTCTTCCAAATTTCGACATTTGAAATTTTAAAAAAGACTGCTCGTTTTTCCGAAAATGGTAGAAAATTTGCGAAAAAAAATTATTGGGGAACACTATTCCGGCTTTTGAAATTTAAAAAGGACTTTGCTCCTTTTTCCGAAAATGGTAGAAAATTTGCGAAAAAAATTATTGGGGAACACTATTCCGGCCATTCCTATGAATGTCCAATATTCAAAAGTGTGTTTTTTTGACAATAGGCGACATTCTTCCAAATTTCGACTTTTGAAATTTTAAAAAGGACTTTGCTCCTTTTTCCGAAAATGGTAGCAAATTTGCGAAAAAAACATTATTGGGGAACACTCTTCCGGCCATTTCTATGAATGTCCAATATTCAAAAGTCTTAACAGTGTTTTTTTTTCGGAAATTGGCGACATTTTTCTTAATTTCAACTTTTGAAATTTTAAAAAATACTTTGCTCCTTTTTCCGAAAATAGTAGATGATGGGCGAAACAAATTATTGGAGAAAACTCCTCAGTCCATTTCTATGAACGTCCAATATTCAAAAGTCGCAACAGTGTGTTTTTTTGAAAATAGGCGAAATTTTTCCAAATTTCGACTTTTGAAATTTTAAAAAATACTTTGCTCCTTTTTCCGAAAATTGTAGGAGATGGGCGAAAAAAATTATTGGGGAACACTCTTCCGGCCATTTCTATTAATGAACAATATTCAAAAGTCTTAACAGTGTGTTTTTTTGAAAATTGGCGAAATTTTTCCAAATTTCAACTTTTGAAATTTTAGAAAGGACTTTGCTCCTTTTTCCGAAAATGGTAGAAAATTTGCGAAAACAAATTATTGGGGAACACTATTCCGGCCATACCTATGAATGTCCAATATTCAAAAGTGTCTTTTTTTTGACAATAGGCTATGTTACCGCCACTCATAAATCGCTAATATGACATTACTGTTATCGATATGTAGAGAGATGAGCATGGCAAAATGTTCAATTATTCCTTTTAATTTTCCACGCGGTATAATTATGAGGCCATATTTAATCGAGACCACATACATAGGTATATAAAACACCTACATAGATTTAAGATATTCATTCGTTCAGGTCATAAGGATTACGAAGCTTCGCTTGGAGTAGCCATACATAAAAGTTAGTATATCAGCAGTTTAGTATGTAAGTTTGTATAATGAATTTATTTATAATTTTAGGAATTTTAACATATCAAAGCGTAAGAATAAAGAATTAAAGTTTTCTAAAATTCTTACACTTGTGTTTAAAATCCACATTGGCTATCTTGAGCTTGGGCCGCTTTACCCGCAACACCTACTATTTTCGGAAAGAGGAGCAAAGTCCTTTTTAAATTTCAAAAGTCGAAATTTGGAAGAATGTCGCCTATTGTCAAAAAAAACACACTTTTGAATATTGGACATTCATAGGAATGGCCGGAATAGTGTTCCCCAATAATTTTTTTTAGCAAATTTTCTACCATTTTCGGAAAAAGGAGCAAAGTCCTTTTTAAAATTTCAAAAGTCGAAACTTGGAAGAATGTCGCCTATTGTCAGAAAAACACACTTTTGAATATTGGACATTCATAGAAATAGCCTGAGGAGTGTTCTCCAATAATTTGTTTCGCCCATCACCTAATATTTTCGGAAAAAGGAGCAAAGTCCTTTTTAAAATTTCAAAAGTCGAAATTTGGAAGAATGTCGCCTATTGTCAAAAAAACACACTGTTAAGACTTTTGAATATTGGACATTCATAGAAATGGCCGGAAGAGTGTTCCCCAATAATGTTTTTTCGCCCATCTCCTACAATTTTCGGAAAAAGGAGCAAAGTCCTTTTTAAAATTTCAAAAGTCGAAATTTGGAAGAATGTCGCCTATTGTCAAAAAACACACTTTTGAATATTGAACATTCATAGGAATGGCCGGAATAGTGTTCCCCAATAATGTTTTTTCGCAAATTTGCTACCATTTTCGGAAAAAGGAGCAAAGTCGTTTTTAAAATTTCAAAAGTCGAAATTTGGAAGAATGTCGCCTATTGTCAAAAAAACACACTTTTGAATATTAGACATTCATAGGAATGGCCGGAATAGTGTTCCCCAATAATTTTTTTTCGCAAATTTTCTACCATTTCCGGAAAAAGGAGCAAAGTCCTTTCTAAAATTTCAAAAGTCGAAATTTGGAAGAGTGTCGCCTATTGTCAAAAA